>JAEOAD010000008.1:39172500-39782500 GCA_036365145.1 Orientallactaga sibirica | reverse complement strand
CAGATGCATTCTGAGGCTAGAGAATGAGGCATTTCCAAATCAGAGATAATTCAGCCAACTATGGCAGTGGCCCCGTAAACATCACCAGAAGCCAAGTGAAATAGATTGGGCAAACACTGCATCGTCTGTCTTCTGTTCTCTACGGTGCTCGCATCTGTGTGTGTGTAGGGACAGTTGAGAATGCCTTTGACAGTGACACTTCAACACAGATCTTTTGTTGGTGTTTTGTTTTGCTTTATTTCCCTCTGAGCTGAGAGCTCACAAAACAGCTCAGGCTGGCTTTGAACTCATGATGCAGATTAGGCTGGCCTCCCACGTGAGGTGATCCGCGTGCCTCACCTGGAACACGCTGGAATGACAAGCATGTGCCACCATGTCTAGCTTTAACAATATGTCTGTGTTTGCAAGTTTAGGGGGTGAAAGGACAAAAGGTAAAAGACCTGTGTAGTGCTCAGGCAGAGATGTGATGAGGAAATAGCCAAGATTGTGAGCACTACGAAATAAGTATGGGGAGTCGGGCGTGGTGGAGCACGCCTTTAATCCCAGCACTCAGGAGGCAGACGTAGGAGGATTGCCCTGAGTTCGAGGTCACCATGAGACTACAGAGTGAATTTCAGGTCAGCTTGGGCTAGAGTGAGACCCTACCTCAAAAAACCATAAACAAACAAACAAAAAAAAAAAAAAATAAGTATGGGGCTGGGGATGTAACTCAGTGGTTAAACACTTGCTAACATGCATGAGGCCCTAGCTGTAATCCCCAGAACCACAAAAAAGCAAAATAAAAAGCTCAGAAGCCAGGTGTGGTAGTACACACCTTTAATCCCAGCATTCAGGAGGCAGAGGTAGGAGGATCACCATGAGTTCAAGGCCACCCTGAGACTACATAGTGAATTCCAGGTCAGCCTGGGCTAGAGTGAGACCCTACCTCAAAAAACCAAAAGAAAAAAAAAAAAGCTCAGAAAAGGATATAAAAGAATTAAAACACCAGCACATTTTTCTGGTATTTCTCGGTGACGTGGCTCACAGGAAATGGAAATGTTCCACACATGCTGACATAACGTGTGCTATTGTCTAGGTAGTGAGAAGGTGGCGTTAAGAGTTACACGTCTACTTCCACCATCTTTGCAAAGGGCTCTTTTTCACACAGCATGTCACTCCCCCACTAGGCAAGGAAGGTGAGCTTGTGGAGGGCAACTGATCTGATGGGGTGGGAAGGAAAAAAATGCATCAAAATAGAAAAGGGGAGCTGGAGAGATGGCTTAGCAGTTAAGGTGCTTCCCTGCAAAGCTTAATGACCCAGGACTGCTTCCCCAATTTTCATGTAAAGCCAGGTGAACAAAGTAGAACATGCATCTGGAGTTTGTTTGCAGCAGCTAGAGTCCCTAGAGCACCCATTTTCTTTGTCTCTCTCTCTCTCTCTCTCTCTCTCTCTCTCTCTCTCTGTCTCAGCTTGCAAATAAATATTAGTAATTTAAAAAATAGAAGAGGGACTAGTTGGAAAGAAGAGGGGTTTCAGTGGAAGAGAAATGAGAGGGGCAACAAAAGAAAGTAATGGGAAGGGATTATGATCAAAATACATTGTAGACATGTATGAAAATTGTCAATAAAAACATTTATTTTTTTGGAGAGAGATAGACAGAGAGGGAGAGGAAGAAGGCAGATAGAGAATGGGGGCGCCAGCAGCCTCTCAGCCGCTGTGAACAAACTCCAGTTGCGTTCACCCTCTTGTGGGAAAGTGTGGCATTACACCCTTGCATCATTTTGCATCTAGCTAAATATGGGACCTGGAGATTGGAACTGACGTTCTTAGGCTTAGCAGGCAGGAGCCTTAACCGCTAAGCCATCTCCCCAGCCCGATAAAAATGTTTTTTAAATGAGGGACTAAGAAAGGTTGCTCAGTGGTTAAAAACACCTGTTGGAGCCGGGCGTGGTGGCACACGCCTTTAATCCCAGCACTTGTGAGGCAGAGGTAGGAGGATCACCATGAGTTTGAGGCCACCCTGAGACTACAGAGTGAATTCCAGGTCAGCCTGAGCCAGAGTGAGACCCTACCTCGAAAAACAAACAAACAAACAAACAAACAAAAACACCTGCTGTACAAGCCTGATGACCAGAGATCAGATCCCCAGAACCCCTGTGACATGTATATGATTCTGGCATGCCTATGGCAATGGGAGACAGAGGAGAATCCCTAAGCTCACAGGCCAGCTAGTCTGGCATACACAGCAGTGAACAAGAGAGACCCCATCTCAAACAAAGTAGAAGGCTAGGACCAACACTCCCAAGTTGATCTCTGAGCTCTATACATGCACAGTGGTCCATGTGCACCCAGTTTCACAAGTGCACACACACACACATTCAGGGGGAAAAAATATGTGTTTCTGGTCTCAGCCAAAACTATGGCTGCACCCTTTCTTCACCTCCCTTGGCAAAGTTGGAACCTATCACACCGTACACCATGGTGGGTGTGGCTGGCAGACACCTTTACTTTGCAATTCGACTCTAGCCCTGGAGTTGGCGAAGCATCCAGGTGAGACACAGAAACAATGCAGGAAGGCCCGCGTGCAGACATAACCTCCTGAAGAGGGAGGCGTGGTGGCTCACCCACTCTGCAATTACTCTACATCACATAAACTCTCTGGAGAGGCATGACTGACTGCTTGTAGACACTGGATGACTCTGTGGTTGATTGGGTGTTTGTTTGTTTGTTTGTTTATTTATTTATTTATTTATTTATTTATTTATTTTGAGTATAGGAAATGAACTTTAATTTAGACACAGCCTCCCACAAAATAATCCAGCCCAAGGACGAATGTAAGAATGAATGAAGAGTTATGGGAGAATCGGAGAGGAGAAACAAACAATATGAAAGTGAAGAGGGGCTGGAGAGATGGCTTAGCGGATAAGGCGTTTGCCTGCAAAGCCAAAGGACCCAGGTTCAATTCCATGGGTTCAAAGGACCCATGTAAGCCAGATGCACAAGGGGGCACATGCATCTGGAGTTCTTTTGCAGTGGTTGGAGGCCCTGGCACACCCATTCTCTCTCTCTCTCTCTCTCTCTCTCTCTCTCTCAAATAAATAAATAAAAATAAAATATTTGTTTTTTAAAAAAGTGAAGAGAGCCAGCCAGGTGTGATGTTCACAATTGTAATTCTAGCAGTTGGGAGGATGAGGCAGGAGGAGCCAGCATGGGCTGCAGAGACCCGATCTCAAAATAATAACAACAATAACAATGGCTATTGGAGTTAATAGTCGCTGGAAAGGAGGCAACGTTTTCTTCAGTAGTGAGACGCTGGTAAGTTGCCCACGCTCCAGTAAATCATCTCCAACCTTCTTTCATGCAAGCTACTCTCACTTAAGTGAGTGCTACAAAAAAAGAGGCATGAAAGCAGGAGGGGGGCTGGTTGAGAAGGAGAAGGGGTTTGGCAGGGGTGCGAGGAGGATAAGAAAGGCTAATGGCTGAATATAATCAAAGTACATTTGATCTATTTTTGAAACTGTCAAAAATAAATATATTAAATTTTAAAAATGGAGGCGAGAGAGAAGATTGGGAAGAGATGGGAAAAGAGATGGGAGGAAGTAAAAGGAATTTGGTGAAGGAGAAAATGGAAAGGGGCAGAAAGGTGAGAGGGGCTGATCAGACATTACTTGCGGCCTGGCAGAAGCATCAAACTTTCTAGTTGATGGGCAACTCGCAGCTGCAGGGTTAGAAGGCTTGATGTGTGAGGTTGGAAGGTATCCCAGGAAGACGGCTGAAGCGTCTGCTCACTGATTCCAGGAAAGGAACAGTTTTACCCGGTGTGGAACAATGATGACATGAGGGCAGCATATGGGACAGAGTCCACCTGGGGGTACAGCCCACGTTCCCCAGGTATAGCCCCTGGGGAAAGATGGAGCTCGCTTCCCAGAAACCTTGCAGCAAAGCCCAGAGCTTTTGGACCACAACTGGGCGCAGAGTGACAGCAATGCCATGCATCAGGACGGGGAAATTTTCCTCCCAAGTAATAAGGGGGTGGGGGCAGGCGAAGGCTGGAAGAAGGCAGGTAAAAGCTCTCAAGCTAGCAGCCAGAGCCCTACCCTGCAGGCAACCTGAAGGCAGCCTCTCATGGCTCCTCCTTACCCCCCATCAATGACTGGCATTTGTTCTGTTTGCCTCACAGCAGAAGCTGCAGTGAAAACAGGACACCAAGCAAGTCCCTTACTTCCTATAAGCAACTTTGGGAGCCAGGCACTCCCACACTGTTGCAAAGATGAGGAAAATGAGGCATGGAGTGTTTCACTGCATGTCCTAAGGTCCCAGTCAGTAAATGGCAGAGCAATCCAAGGATCGAGCATAGTAGAAAAAGGAGCTTGCTAGTGACAGCTACACGCCCAAACTAAGTGCGTGCTCCTCTTTGCACAGAGGGACACCGTGCCTGGGAGGCACGCCCACCCCCCAAAAACACCTCTTCCTTTAATGTGCCCTTGTAGCTGGGTGTTGCATGAAGTCTCTGATTCGAGTTACCTTTCTCATTGCTGTGACCAAATACCTAACACGAAGCATCGCAAAGAAGGAAGGATTCACTCTGGTTCCGGCTCATGGTTTAAGGGGACAGTCAGTCTGTCACAGCAGGGGGGGCACCATGACTGAACAGCTCACAGCTACGCCAGCCAGGAGGAGTGTAAGGCTGCTTGATCTCATCTCAGAAAACTAGGAAGCAGAGAGATTTGAAGACAGGACATAAAGCCAGACAATAAACCTTCTCGGGACTCATGTCCCACTCCCCCAGAATCCCACTTCGTCCAGCGAGGTCCCACCTCCCAAATGTTCCACAACCGCTCAAAACAGCACCACAGGTGGGAAGCAGATGTTCAAACACATGAGCCTTCAGGGACAGCATATAGCCAGAGAGAGGAAGAGGCAGGACACCGTCTCTTCTTTCCTCCACTCCACTAAGGTCCTAGAAGTTGGCAGGGCTACAAGATGATGGGAGAGGAAGAGAAGAAGCCTGTTTAGCCCATGAGTATCTATACTGGAACATTAGATGAGTGAGAACTCAACTTAATTATGAAACCTGAGGTCGGCAAGCTTTGTTTGTTCATTTGGTTGGTTGGTTGGCTGGGTTTTATTTTGTTGCTGTTTAGTTTTGTGAAACTGGATTGAACCCAGGGCCTCGTATATGCTAGACAAGAACTTCTATCACTGAACTAAATCCCCAGAATCATTTTTACTTTTTAAGACAGGTTGCTCAGGCTGGGTTTTGAACTCATTTCTGTGATTCTCCTGCCTGAGCCTCTGGGGTAGCTTGGATGCCAGTCCTGTGTCACCAGGTCCTGCTCAGCAACTGTTTTTCAGCAAAGGGTTTGACTTTGCAGGCCATATGCAATCTGTCACCATGATTCAACTCTGCCACCATAGCATGTAAGTGTCCTTAGATGATCTTTAAACTAATGGGTATGGCTACAATCCAATAAAACTTATTTATAAAAGCAGAGGTAGGCCTGATTTGGCCTAGAGACCATCTTGTGTCAATCCCTGTGTGTTAAGGCATTCAGACTCTTAGGGGATTGTCATTGCGGCTCAAGTTAAGTAATATGGGGGTGGACAGAGGAACAGTGGAACACGGTTCTCATTCCCCCCCAATGGTCCCCAACCATATGTCAACGAAGACATCTCACTGTTCCAAACTAACTCTTCCTCCCCATAGCTGCAGCAAGCCATTATTAACCCCACCCGTGAGCTGTGGCGCCTATTAAAAAAAAATCAAATCAGAGTCCCCCCAAAGAACCCAGTGCCTCCCCAACCCAATCACACCTCTCTCCCAAAAGCTGCAGTCGTGTAGACGCAAATGGAAAGCGGCACTTTCCAAAGAGAACAGAAATGCTGAATAAAACATTCCACAGAGAAACCCAACGCAGCACTTCAAAGTTAATGCCCCAACATTTATTCTGGGGGATGAGGCATATGTTTCCCCTCATCTGCAATTAAAAAGTCCCCGGCTTTATTCATGGGGTGGATGCAGAATGCAGCCAATTAAAGCAGAAGCTCAACTGGAGGCTGCGGCGGCGCCGGAAGCTTGTTGCAGGTGATGAAGCCCAGCGTCAGGAAAGCGCGCAGGCTCCCGCGCTGCCCACAGACAGGATGGAATCGTTTGCAGACGCTTTCCGACGCATCTCTGTGTTCTTGGGTGGATTTTATTTTTTTAAGTCATTAAATGTTACACGCTGACATTTCTCTCGTCACTCAATATGTCTGTCAGTACTGGCAGGAAATACAATAGACACATGCTTGCTTGTTCTTCCTCCTCTGCTCCAAACGAGCATGCCTGCACTGAAAGGCGGCCTCCTCAGGCTGCTGCTGGCTCAGGTCTTCGCCATCGTCACCGTGCTGGGGAGCCCAGAGCAAACGGGTTTTGGTGTTCCGCCCACACTTTCCCTTGCCACCTGCAAATCCCCATCTCAGGAAGGTCCGACAAGAGGACCAAACATTTTCAGTGGAAAGGTTTTGTCATTTGAATGCTCTCATTGTGCACCTTGCACTTGGGGGTTGTTATTTTGTGCTTTTATTTTGATAGGTTATAAAGGAGTCTCTCCTATCTTTATCTTTTTTTTTTCAGTTGCGTCATAGGCTCATTCATGTAGCCCAGGTTGGCCCTAAACTCACTATGTAGACAAGAATGACCTTTAACTTTGGATCCTCCTGCCTCCGCCTCTCAAGCGCTGGGATTACAAGTGTGCTCCACCCCACTGGGTTTATGCAGTGTTGGAGATCAAACCCGGGGCTGTGGGCATGCCAGGCAAGCGCTCTGTCAACTGAACCATATCTCAGCCCCAAGATGCCCAAGGGGCACATGCATCTGGAGTTCATTTGCAGTGGCTACAGGCCCTGGCGTGCCCATTCTCTCTCTGTCTCTCTTCTCTTTCTATTTCTCTCTGCTTGCAAATAAATAAATAATTTTTTGAAAACAATAGAAACTAATGTGCAAAGCGATCAGCTATTAACTCAACAAATAGTTATTGACATCTCAGATCTCAGATGCAGTTTATGTCTCCTGGCACGGTGGTGAGTGAAACTGACTTGCTACTGTCAAAGTATCTGTGTTCTAGATGGGAAAGTCATGAATATATTGATGCTTTGTAACAAACATTTTTGAAAGATTTTATTTATTGTTAAATTATATTTTCATTTATCTATGTGTGTGTGGGGGGGGGGACATATCAGGGTCTCTTGCCACTGCAAATGGAATGCCAGATGCTTGTGCTACTTTTTTGCATCTAGCTGTACATGGGTGGGTGGAATATCGAACCCAGACTGACAAGCTTTGCTTGTCTTAGATGCTATGCTTTGTCATGGCATAAAATAATGAGTATAAATAATAATAATTAATGATAATAATTCTAACACCTGAAGGCAGGAAGGACTCTGAACTTGGGCAGGTGATGTGGGCCCTGGGATTGGAAAAAATTAAGCACCATGGCTGGATTCCTGCCATTCCTTTCATGTCATTTCCCAACTCTCTGTGGTCCATTGACTTCCCATCACCTCCTCGATAAAATCTGAATCCTGCAACTGTCCAGGCAGAAATTGGCCTCAATATCCATGACCTCGCAGTGCCTAGCAATACCTTCTCAAGACCCTCAAAATAGGAGAAAAAGATGATGACATCAAATTAAAAGAGAGACCAATGGAGAGAAGGAGGGGATATGATGGAGAGTGGAGTTCTGAAGGGGAATGGGGGAGGGGAGGGAAATATCGTGGTTTATTGTCTGTAAGTATAGAAGTTGTCAATAAGAAAAAAAATCAAAAAAATATCTGAATCCTGGGCGTACCTCTGCTACTTCCCCATCCATGTCTTCTGTTCCTTCTCTCTAGCCTCCAGCCACACTGACCTCTTAGCTGTTCTTCCAGTTTGTAATTCCTGCTCCCGCTCCCAGGCCTTTGCCCCTGTCATGCCCTCCCTCCCCATGGAATCTGGTTGGTTCTACCAGATGCCTGCATAGTTGTCCCTTCCCTTCAAGTGTCGGAACTTCCAGAGAGCTTTCCTACCTGTGTGGCAAGTGACCCTTTCTCTTCTCTTGCCCTGATTCATTTTCTTCCCATCCCACATCACTGCCTGACACAGCATTCCATCCTCCACCTGCTCCTTCTTCTGCCCCTGTGTCCCTCTACGAGGGTGTCAGCTCTTCAGGGCAGGGACCTTGTCATGTTCACCGCAGTGTTCCCAGTTTCCAGCCCGGAGCCTGCAGACTGCGGATACTCACTAACCCTCTGCGGAGTGACACGTGTCACTTAGCAGCTGTGAATTACTGCTCTCTCTGCTCTTCTCCAGCTGGTCCTCCACATGGTCTCCAGAGACTATTTCTAGACAGTGTATGAGATGCCCGCTACCTCCCGCCCTAGCTTTGAAGTCGTCCATGCTCTTGAGACACAACGCAACATGCAAGTGCAGCCGGGGAGGGGGTCTCAGCACACACTTGGACTTGCCCCTTTCACCCAAGCTTTCGTGCAAGCTCTGTAATCAGCCTTTGGCTTTGGTGTCTTCTGCCAGCAGGCCTTTGCCTAGTTCTCACACACATTCTCCTTCACCCTGTCACCCCTGCTGGTCTTCACACCCACTTTTAGCTCTCATCCTCACAGAACCTTCTCTGGCCTTCCTGGGTGGGTCAAGTGCTGCTAACATACATTCTCATACCATCCTGCACTTGAACACACTTATCATATACAGTGCATTGTGTATTTATTTTCATGACATTTTTCATGCCTGCCCCCTTCCCCATTGTGAGTTCATGTGGGCAGAGAGATTATCTGACAGGGGTCCCCACTTTATTCCCAGAATCTAGCACCTGTAGGAAATATATGGACACTCTTGGATATATCCCCAGGGGGCTTCAAGGCAGCAGAGGTGCCTGTCCATCCATCCATGTTGTAACACTATCTACACAGACGAGACGCAGAGCCAGCCTAGACGCCCATCAACAGATAAAGAATATGTGAATGAAGAAAATGTGGTGTGGGCACGATAGAGTTGTCTTCTGTAGAGAAGAATGAAAGAATGAAATTGGACAGGGGAGATAGCTAAGCTGGTAGAGTGCTTGCCTGGTAAACAGGAAGACCTTAGTTCAATTCCCAGGACCCATGTAAGACTGCCAGACATGGTGGCACACATCTGTAATCCCAGTGCTAGGGAGGTGGGCACAGGAGGATCTCTGGGGTTCACTACCCAGCCAGTCTAGACTAAGTAGCAAGTTCTAGAACAATGAGACTTTGTCAGAAGAGGTGCTGCTGGGGAATAATACCACAGGTTGTCCTCTGCGCCACACACACACTCGTGTTTTCTCACATATGTGGAATCTAAATATATATGTTCATATGAAGTGAGAGTACAAGAGGAACCATCTGGGGGGAAGAAGGGAGGAGAGAAGGGATAGAAGAGAAGTTGAGGTGACTATAACACAAAGAGCAACCGTACACATTATGAAAATCTCTTAATGAACCGATTATTTTGTTTACTAATTAATAAATGAATAATAAAAAAAAAAGAAGCAGCAGCTACTTGGCCAAATGACCCAAGGACCGTAATTACGGGAGCTCCTAATCCATCTCCAAGCAAGGCCTCCCAGCACTCCAGACTCCTGGGACGTCCTGGGTGCCCCACTGGTCTGTCATCTGTGGGTGGGTTTGCCCTGCACACAGGGTCCACGGTAACAGCTGTTCCAGGATTCATTTCTGTGGTTTTTCTTAGGTGTACAGACCTGCCACCTGGACCTGAGGCTGAAATGAAATTGTGTCTGCTTTTGCCAAGTGAGATCCTACCACCTGGGAATCTGTTGTGAGCAAAGTGAGGCTTTGTTCAGACAGGCCTGGCTTCTGGTTATTCATTCACTCACTCACTCAGTCTTTCTTTCACTGTTCTGTTAACATATATATATGAAGCCGGGCGTGGTGGCGCATGCCTTTAATCCCAGCACTCAGGAGGCAGAGGTAGGAGGATCGCCATGAATTTGAGGCCATCCTGAGACTACAGAGTGAATTCCAGGTCAGCCTGGGTAGAGTGAGACTCTACCTCAAAACCCCACCCAAACATATATACATATATATGTGTGTATGTTCATTATATGTATGTTCATATATATGAACAATATATATATTGTTCATCCCTGGGTACACACTCAGGGTATCCAAGCTGAACTCAGAAGATAGGGGAAACTGAGTCTGGTGGAGAAAACAGACATCAAGGCACTAAGTAAGTCCATTTCCAAGTACTAAAGTTGGTAATTGTGATTACATGCTATGACGGACATATGAAACTGGACAGAATGAAACTGGGAAGAGAAAGATGGAGGGATTCCTCATGGACCTGCCCCTGGCCAGCTGCCTACCTTTAGCAAGCTTCAGAACTCTTATAATCCTCAATTTCCAAATCCGCAAGTGGGGATGGGAGGATCCACTGCCTATGTGAAATGCTCAGGCATTCAGATGAGAACAAGCCATCTATACAGTTCAGAGAGAAGACAGACATGAATGCCACTGCTCACCCTCCCCGTCCCCTGTATGGCCTCCTGTGCACACAGTGACCGCACCAGATCTTTGTTTGTCCATGGTTCTGTAAGAGAGGTGAGCTTAGAGCCCTGGCCCATCCCAGTGACCTCCCCTGGGAAAAGCTAAACAACACCTTCCCTGTCTTGAGTCATGGGCCACTGAGTTAAGAGTAGCTGGGCGCATGTGAATCCACTTTCTCTTCTGCCTCTACTGATGCACAGGCCCAAAACCCAGCTGGAAAACCCCATAGGAAGAGCACAGACCGTGGCAGAGATGATGACCTCATCAAGCCAGGCTGCTGTGAGAGCTCCAATCTACAGGATAGAGACAGAAAGTTCAGTTGCAGCTGACAGAGTCACGTGACCTCCGAGACCAAGACTGTCATTCCTGCCCTCAGGCTGAGTCACAACCAGGAAGCTTAGCAACAAGGGTTGAGACTGGCCCAGGTGTGATGGCACCAGGCTGGCTAGTGGTCAACTCAAGAGCTAAAGAGTCATTCACCTTTCATACACTGGGGTGGGGCAAAACTGGCAGTCATTCAAGGTTTTTTTTTTTTTGGGGGCGGTTGTTGACCCTTGGCATTCTTAAAAGATTCTGAAAATCTAGATTTCTCTTGGGGCTGGTGTGACAGCCCCTCCCACTTCCCAATTCATCTCAAAAACAAAAAACCACAGGGAACTTATAGTTCACACTTTGATAAAATGTGATTGATGGGGCTAGAAAGATGGCTTAGCAATTAAGGCACTTGTCTGTGAAGACCTAAGGACCCATGTTCTACTCTCAAGGTCCCGCATAAGCCAGACACACAAGGTGAATCAAGCATGCAAGGTCGCACATGCGCACAAGATGGTGCACCCATCTGGAGTTTGATTGCAGTGGCTGGAGGCCCTGGTGCACCAATTCTCTCTCTCTCTCTTCTCATTCTCTCATACACACACACACACACACACACACACACACACACACACACACACAAACACGTACCCACATGCACACATACACACATATACACACACACATACACCCACATATACACACATGCACATATGTATACACACACATGCACACACACTACACTTCCTGCCTCATACTATTATAGTCATCTTTAAGGTTGTCAGAGGTCCTCGTTACTTATGAACATATCCCAGTTTCAAACCCCTTACACCATAACCACATTTTGGCTCCATTCTCACCTCCCACTGAGTGTCTGTACTCACTTCCTGTCATATTCTTCTCCATACGCCCCACAGGCCCAGCAAAGTGAGTGGTTCTGTTTTTGCTCAAGGAGCTCCATGCTTCCATACCTCTGAATCTCTGCTCCATCTCAAATCCCTTCCTCTTCTTATCAAAGCCATACATATCTGAAGCCCCTAACCCGATGTTGTGAACAATACAAATGCATTGTCTTAACAGTTCTGCAGGCCAGAAGTCCCAGTTTGAGGTGCTGGGAGGGGCGGTGCCTGCTGGGGCTGTGAGGGCAAATCCACTCCTTTCTCTCTCTAGGTGCCCTTGGCTTGCAGGTGCCCTTGTTGCCATTTGCACCACAAGAAAAATACTAGCCGGGCATGACCGCTTATATCTAGAACTCCAGTACCACTTAGGAGGCTATCAGGCAAGAGAGTTTTCAGGAGTTCAAAGCCAGCCTGGGATACATAACAAGTTCAAAGTAAGGCTAGGCTATAGAGTGAGACCCTGTTTGACAAAGAAGGTGGAGGGTAGGGGGTTGGGAGAATGACTAAGTGGTAGAACTGGTCTAGCATGGATAAAGGGCCTGGGCTCAATCAATCCCCAGGACTCCAACATGTGTGTGTATGTGTATTAGCACTCTCATTTTTTTATTTTTTAAAATTTTTTATTTATTTACTTATGAGAGGGGGGATAGGGAGAAGGGGAACGCCTTGGCCCCCAGCCACTGCAAACAAACTCCAGAAGCATGCGCCACCATGTGCATCTGGCTTATGAGGGTTCTGGGGAGTCAAACCTGGGTCCTTAGGCTTCACAGGCAAGCACCTTAACAGCTAAGCCATCTCTCTAGCCCCCACTTTCATTTTTTAAAGAATTATATTTGGCCTCATACCATCCTCCCTCTGTGTATGTCTGTGCATACAATTTTCCCATTTCACAAGAGTAACCGTCACATTGGATTAGGGCTCACCGTAACAACTTTATCTTAACTAGACTGCCTCCAAAGGCCTTATCTCCGGATAAGGCACATCCTGTGGCACCAGTGGCTAGGACTTTGACATCTTTTTGAAGGAGACACAAATGAACCCATGACACCCTGTCACAGATCACCTTCTGTTCCAGGAAGGATTCACACTGTGGAGGTAAAGACTTCATTTGCCTCTGTGACCTGTCCCCTGGTTGATGTCTGAATGCACAGCTCAAGCATCAGAACTGACTGAGGCAACTGGAGAATTCTGTTCAGGTTAGCAAAACTGAATTGCCCACGTCCTCGTGCAGCGTGCTGACCCGGGGGGGGGTGATTTCAGTAAGAGGGCACTGCGCTGGTGGCCATGTGAGACATCGGATAGTTCGTGCCAGTGAGGCCTTCTTTTCTGTAGCTTTCTTCTAGAAGTATAAAAGTAACCATGCCTTATGCCTGCATTCCAACACACTGAATTCACCGGGAGCTCAGTGGTTATCTCTGTTTTAATGCATTAATAGCCACCCCACCCAAAGCTCTTTACTCCTGTTCAGCCTCACAACCTTCCCCTCCCTGGCCACACAGTAACCAGAATGACCTTTCTCAAAACCATGTGGAAGTCACTCTAAAAATCCTTTAGTGTCCCTGGGGCAGCTTAAATATAAATGTCCCCCATAGCCTCATGTGTTTGTGATGAAGCCTCATATTTAATCCCAAACTGGTGGAGCCTTTGGGAGGTGGAGCCTTGCTGGAGGAGGTGTGTCACTGGGGGTGGACCTTGAGGTTTATTAGCCCAACCCAGGGGTTGTTCATAGCTCTCTCTCTCTCTCTCTCTTTTTCCTCCCTCCTTGCTTATGAGTCATGACACCTGGCTGTCTGCTTCTGCGATATTTTCCGCACAATGATGAAACATACCCCTTGAAACTGTAAAACAAAATAGCCCTTTTTTCCATAAGCTGCTTCTGGTCAAGTGTTTTGTCCCAGCAATGAGAAGGTCACAGCTGAGCCCCTGTCCTTGTGAGAAACATGAGTTCCAGGGTCTTTGCCCATCTGCACCTGACAGCCTCTTTACCCCTTTCCTAAGCTCTCCTACTAGACAACCCAGCTCCTTGCAGCTGCCTGCCCTTCCCGGCACAATCCCTTGGTGGCTTTCTCTGTCATTTGGACTTTCCATAGCACGGTTCTAGAAATACAAACAACAGCAATGGATTTCTCACAATTCTGGAAGCAGTAATGCAAGGTCAAGGTGCACATGGGTGTGATATTTAGTAAGGTTCATAGATGGTATCTTCTTAATATGTCCTCTGACCTCTTCTAGAAAAACCTAGTCTTTGGTCACCCTCTAACCTAATCACCTCCCACAGCCTCTACTCTTAACACCAAGACCTTGGGGCTTAAATTTTCAGCCTATGAACTTGAAGGAGGCAGAGGGTGGGACACAAAGGCTCACAGCACAGCTCTTTTTCTCGCATGTGGACCAGTGATTTTCAACCATGGTCGGCCTGACATTTGCAAGCTGAGAGTTCTGCACTTGTTGGGGGCTGTCCTGTACACTGCAGACATTCAGCAGCACCCCTGGGTCTCCCCCAGTGGCAAATCCTCCCCAAGTCCAGTTTGCACAACCACAACTCTCACTAGATATCAGCAAATGTCCCTGGTTTTGATAACTCCAAACAGTCCTTTAAAAACCAGATTAGAGCTGAGTGAGGACGTATTTCAGTGGCACAGCTTTTCCAAGCATCCACAAGGCCCTGGGTTCAATTTCCAGCATCACCACGAATAGAAGTGAAAAAACAAAAAATCAGGGCAGGGACTGGAGAGATGTCTTAGCAGTTAAAGAGCTTACCTGCAAAGCCAAAGGACCTCGGTGCAATTCCCCAGGACCCACATAAGCCAGATACACAAGATGGCACATGTGTCTAGAGTTCGTTTGCAGTGGTTGTAGGCCCTGGTACACCCATTCTCTGTCTGTCTCTCTCTCTCCCCCCCCATCTCTCTCCTTCTATCTCCCTCTGTCTGACGCTGTCTCAAATAAATAAATAAATAAATAAATAAATAAATAAATAAATAAATAAATAAATCAGGGTAGAGTCAGCTCCTCCAGAAAGCTTCCCCACCCCATCCTCTTGGCCTCACCTCCCTCACACGGCAGTCTCTGTGGCGTCTTGGGTCTCCCCCAGGGAGCAGGAGCCCTGTCTGCTCCTCGTCTGCACCCCTGGAGCTAACTGCCTGACAGGAAGGAGACCTCCTCCCATGCTGATGTTTGCTGCCTACAACGAGTAGACCCGAAAGGGAGGTGGTCTCGCCCTCAGTGCCAGGAGTCAAAGCAGCCTGACTTTGGTGTGACTTCTCAACATGGCAAAACTCTCCCGCGGCTTCCCAAAGCTGACACCCTCAGAACACAGAGGCACAGAACATGGAGGGGACCTCCCTGGGCCCCAAGCAGCAGGCAGCACCAGTCCTCAGCCTGGGAGGATGGTCTTTCAGCAGTTGCTCTGAGGAGAGGGACCGGCAGGAACCCATCCACTTTCAGCTCCAGAGGATGTGCAGGGCTGGGAGACAAGGGCCCACCATCTAGGGGTGTCCTGGCAGACACAGTCACACCACACACACTCATTCACAACTCCACACATTTGCAAATACACGCACACACCAGTTCACAGAAGACAGCCGTCCACATCACACACATTCACAAATTCTCAAACACACACATCATGCACACACATTGTCCTCACACTCACAGCTTACATACAATCCCACATGTTCACAAATACAAACACACATCCACACCACTTATGTCCACATACACACTTACAACCCCACACATTCCGCATTGTACAAGCATTTATATCACAGGTTAAACCATACACGCTTGCATGTGAACACACGCTTGATCACACGTCTGTGTGTCTCATTCTCTTCATATCTGCTTCTGGAAGCTGTGGTCGAGCAGCTGCGAGGAGAGGTGGAGCTGGGGGAAAGGCTGCAGCTACCACAATGCTTCAGGCAAGGTGTCCTTCATTCAACAGGAACAGCCGTGGGCTGCAATCTTCCCAACTGCCTCAGCTGTATGGGAGGCTTTCTCCTCACATGTTCCCATGAGCCTCTCTGCCTCTACCTGAGCCAAAGCAGCCTGTACTCCTTGTAAGGCACAGTAGCCATCTGTTGGGTGTTGGTAATTAAACACAGATTTTTTTTTACTTCTATACATCTTACCACTTTTATCCTAAAATTTAAAAGACAATGAAGCTAAAATTTAAAGGGCACCCTTCTCTGAAACCTTTCCAATAGTACAGGCTAGTTTTGACCAGCTAAGCCAACCAACAGCCCAGAACAAGATCATTTATACAAAGTGGGAATTCCAAAAGGGAAAAGAAGCGCAAAGGAAGCGTTAATAAATTTTGAATCATTGTTCCCTGTGTTGGGTGGGGTGTGGGCTTGATAATTAAGGAGACTCTTCTGGAAAGGTTCAATAAAATGACAAATTCTCCTGTAAAGAGATTACTCACTCTGCTGTACCTGCTCCCCAAAGCTACATTGTTATATAAAAGTTGTGCTCTGAGTAAGTCAGGCAAGTTCCTTAAGGGAAGATGCCTGGCTGCTGGCTCCAAGTTCTTTGAGCTACAAGTGTCTCTTAAAGGAGAACTCTCACCAGCTGGATGTTGCAGAGGGATCCCTTTACGTCTCTGGTCTTGTCTTATGAATTGTCAAGTCAGGATTATATTCCACATCTCCAGGAATGCCCGAAGGGTTAAAGTTAATACAGGCACAGTGCCTGACATACATGAGGTGCTCAATAAATGCTCATCAACACCTTTGATATGGCTATGCCTTTCCTCAACGCCAAGATCTACCTCTGTATAAATCTAACCAGCCTCAGCAAAGCCTATGTCAAATGCCACCTCCTGGGTTATGCATCTACATGAACATGCCAGTTGGAAGTAGGTCATTTCCTCCTGTTGGTTCTCAGCATTTGGGCTGTTCTGTCTCCATTCGCCTTCATATAGTGATGTAATCCATCGCCCAATCCCCTGTGCCATAACGTCCAGGGTCTATGTCTGACTCCTCTCGGGATGATGAGATGCATACAGGAGGGCTCCACCAATGTTCTTATTAATAAACAGAATATGACAAACCTTGTAACTGGTTCTCCAACATGCCCTCTATCCCAACCACCAGACAGCTGGTCTGAGGCTAACACGGACTTCCGATGTTACCACTCATACAGTAGTTTAAAAGACGTCCACAGACCTTTTGAAACTCCCCACTTCAAGAGGTGGAAATTAACCCCCTGCTATGTACCTAGTGATTCACATGTAATCAATGAGCTGTGGCAGAAGTGGCTCTCTGTGATCAAGATGAGATCATCAAGCCACTGTGGCTTGCTTCTCTCTCCCTCTCCCTTGGATGGTTCATGTCAACTCATGACATGAGAATCCTCAAGTGACCTGTGCCTCGAGAGGGTCTCAAAATGAGGAACTGAGGCCTCCTGCTAAGAGTCACAAGAGTGGCCACCTTCTTACAAAAGTATTTTATTTATTTATTTGAGCTAGAGAGGGAGGGAGAGAGAAAGAGAGAGGCAAATAGAGAATGGGTGCACCAGGGCCTTCAGCCACTGCAAACCAACTCCAGACATATGCACCACATTGTGCATCTGGCTTACATGGGTACTGGGGAATCAAACCTGGGTCCTTAGGCTTCACAGGCAAGTGCCTTAACCATTAAGCCATCTCTCCAGCCCAAGAGTAGCCATCTTCTAAGACACCCGCTCAGAGTAAAGGAACCCATATCTGGAACTGGGAACCAGGTGTGAATCCTATGGAGACAAAGATTATGCTCTCCAATGTCAAGCTCCTCTTAGTCTTTGGCTGAAAGAGGAGTTACATCCATCAAACTCTCCCTAAATTTAACTTATGCTGACTTTACTCTGGGTTGGAAAATCTGTTTTTTCTTTTTCAGAAGGTAGCGAGACCCGAGGAGCTAAAATCTCCCCTCACACTTCAGCCAAGGCCCAGGTGAAACCAGAGGAATTGGGGAAATGAGCAAGAGAGCTGTTTCCATGGCGAGTCTGACAATCAGCGTCAAGGTGTAGGAGAAAGACACTGAGGAAACTCAACACCTACCAAAGCAGAGATCCAGAGGCTCCTAAGAGCTCATCACTGAAGTAGACTTAAAATTCACCCACCATGGCTCAGGGAATTTTGCAGAAGAGGGGGCAGAAAGATCATAAGAGTCACAGTTTGGGACATCATGCCCAGAGGCACTGCCTTCCCCAATAACTGCTCCCAGAATGCATAACCCACAACCCCAATGGGGAATACCAGCAACCTCACTGAGGAGGGCCCCCTGCAGAATGGGGCAGGGAGGAGGGAAAAGATGATACCAACACATGATATAAAATATGTTCTTATAATAAAATAAACATATAAAATATATCTAATATACATTATATAAAAAAATAAAATAAAACATACAAAATATGTTCTCAATAATAAAAAACTTTTAAAAAATTAGAGTAGCCATCTTGGTGGCAGGTCCCCAAGCCTCAGTCCAGCATTTAGAGGATGACCCTCCTGTATGCTGTCGTCACTGAAACCTTGCAGAGACTTGAAGCCAGAAGCTGTTTACAACTTTTACATCTGGGGACAAGTTGTTGTGTGACAATAGCCAGCTAATATAACCATCAATACTCAGGTCAGGATTGTGGCTCAATCTTGGATAAAGATACACTGAAAGAAAGTTACCAGACCTTATGGCTTACTACCATGTCCCCGTTACAGAAGAGGAAACTGAGGCTCCAAGCAGTTCAATAACTTGCCCCCAGCTCACATCCACAGTGAGGGGCACAGCCAGGATCCAGCGAGGCCTTTGATCCGAAGGGCGACTCTCACTTCAATACACCATGTTAAGAGAGCGCCTCACGATTCACTCAGACAGGCAGCCAGGGCTACCACTGCAGACAGCCCAAACCCTCACTACTGGCTCCTTGTCTGTGTGGGGTTGGATGAGAGTTACCCTCAGCTGTACGGCCGCTTCTCAAAGCCGGACAGGTCTGCTGTGATTTTCCACTTCTCCCTGTGGAGGGTAGGATTTCCTTGATATCATGCAAAGACACCACCAGCTTCAATTATCTCAGTTTCTGGCACAGCTGCTCTGGCCCTCGGGGGAGGCTTCCTGCTAGGATCCCTGTGGCACTAATAACCGAAACCCCATGAGGCAAAGGGTTTGCAGATTGTCTCAAACACCCTACCCTGGCCTTGTCACACAGCTGCCTGCTTCTATAAGGTCACATTCCTGTGCCGGATGCTCCTCTGGTCCAGCCCCCCTAAGCCTAGGTGCCACAGTGTTAGGTAAACTGAGGCTCTCAGTATACCCATTCCTGCTGTCTGGTCAACAGAGAGACCTGTGATGTTTTGTTTTTTTTTTTTTAAACTAACTCATGTCAGATGGCTTTGTGCTTCATTGAGAAGTTCAACCTGTAGCCATCCTTTGTGCCTCTTTATACCCTCCAGAATTTGTTTAGTTCTTACCAAATCTTTTCCTACACCCCTTAAACCCTCAAATTAAACCTCTCTTCATCTGTGCAGTCTCTGGGGCTGGCATTTATCTTTAGTAAAACAAGCGTCCTATTGTTTTGTGATCATCTGACAAGCACTTGGGAAGTCAGGCATGTGACAAAAACACACAAGTGTGGGGCTGGAAAGATGGTTCAGTTAATAAAGTGCTTGCCTCACAAGCACAATAACCTGAGTTTGATCCCCAGTATCCATGTAAAAAAGCCAGGCATCATGGAGTGAGCTTGTAATCCCCGTGCTGGGAAAATGGAAACGGGAGGGTCACTGGGGCTAACTGGGCACCCAGTGTAGTCTACTTGTTCAACTCCTGACTGCTGAGAGACCCTATCTCATAAAAGTTGGTAGGGGGGCTGGAGAGATGGTTAGCAGTTAAGGCGCTTGCCTGTGAAGCCTAAGGACCCCGGTTCAATTCTCCAGGTCCCACATAAGCCAGATGCACAAGGGGGCCCATGCGTCTGGCTGGAGTTTGTTTGCAGTGGCTAGAAGCCCTGGCATGCCCATTCTCACTCTCCTTCTCTCTCTTTCCCTCCCTCTGTCTCTAGTAAATAAATAAAAATAAAATCTTTTTTTTTTTTTAAGTTGGTAAGGGCTGGGAAGGTGGCTCAGTGGATAAACTACTTGGCATGCAAGTGTGGGAACTTGAGCTTGGATTCTGTGGAGTTTGAGGGAGACGCCCCATAGCCTCATGTGTTTTTGAATACTTGGTCCTCAGGTCATGGCATTTTGGAAGGTAGAGACTTTCTAGAGGAGGTGTGTTGATGCGGTGAGGGGAAGCTTAGGGGGTGATATAACCCAGCTCTTTTTTGCCAGAGCTATCTCACTCAGACTACTTCCTCACTGATGCGTGACATGTGAGCCAGCCCCCTGATGCTGCCACACTTTCCCCTTTAAGACTGCAAGCTGAAATAAACCACTTCCTTCCACAAGCTGTTTTCAGTTGGTTGTTTTCTTCCAGCAATGAGACAGTAACTGCTACAGATGCCCTGAACCCACATTAGAACCAGACACTCTTGTGGGTTATCTGTCATCCCAACACACCTATGGTGAGAATGGCGGGGAGTGGGGGGGCAGAATCAGAAGAATCTGCTAGAAGCTCACAGGCTAGCCTGGCCAATGGAGTGGGGATCAATGAGAGTACTTAAGTGAGGTGAAGGGCAAGGAATGACACCCGAGAGTTGTCCTCTGATCTCCACACATATGCTGTGACATATGTATACCTGCACTCACACACATGAACACACATGAACACATCATATGCACACAACCCACCCACCCACCCCAGAAAAACAGGTGATGAATGGCGTTGCTATAAATAATACTCAAGGTTATCCTCTGGCCTCCACACACAATGGACACACATATGCATGCATGCACACACACACACACACACACACACACACACACACACACACACTTATAATCAAACACTTGAGAGAGTGAGGTGGAAGAATCACTGTGAGTTCAAGGTCAGCCTAGTCTATAAAGTGAGTTCCAGGACAGCCTGTCCCAGAGTGAGACCCTGTCTAAAACACACAAAAATAAAATAAATAAATAAATACATTTTAAATGTTGTAAAAATTTTTTAAGATCTCAGATCACCAGTGGCTGGTATACAGTAGACGCTCAATGAATGTTGATGAAGTGGATGAACACAGTTACCACTGGAGAATGGTAGCCCATGCCTGCTATGCTCCTTTTACCACTGTCACAGCTCTCATTCTAATTCCATGGAAATCACATGCTTACATCTGCCTCCTCCACTGAACTGTGAGCTTCTAAGAGCAAGGCATGGGTTCTTTCCAATACTGCACCACCAGCATCAAGCAGAAGGCAGAGGCAAGCACTAAAACAGTTACAGTAGATACTTATGTGATGCCAGTGACCTGCGTGAAAGAGATCGTTCCACTTTTCCCATCAATGACCAGTGACATACTGGGCAATGCAAATGAAGTGATCTTGGGGCTGGAGAGATGATTTAGTGGTTAAATGCTTGCCTGTGAAGCCTAAGGACCCCGGTTTGAGGCTTGATTCTCCAGGACCCATGTAAGCCAGATGCACAAGGGGGCGCATGTGTCTAGAGTTCATTTACAGTGGCTGGAGGCCCTGGCACACCCATTCCCTCTCTCTCTACCTGCCTATTTCTGTATCTCTCTCTCTCTCTCTCTCTCTCAAGTAAATAAAATTTTTTTTTAATTTTTTTAAGCTGGGCATGGTGGTGCACGCCTTTAATCCCAGCACTCAGGAGGCAGAGGTAGGAGGATCACCATGTGTTCAAGGCCACCCTGAGACTATATAGTGAATTCCAGGTCAGCCTGGACCAGAGTGAGACCCTACCTCGAAAAACCAAAAAAAATATTTAAAAAACAAAAAGGAAGTAATCTTGAATGAGGCTTTACTATTGTGCTGGTTTGAATGTAAAATGTTCCTGGGTTTGAATACTTAGTCCCAAGTTGGTGGTGCTGTTGTGGGAAAGTTGTGGAACCTTTAGGAAATGGAGCCTTGCTAGAGGAAGTGTGTCACTGGAGGTAGGCCTTGAGGTTTTATTAGTCCAGCCCTGCCCGGCTTGGTGTTTCTCACTCTCTCTCTCTCTCCTCCTCTCCTCCCTCCCTCTCCTTCCTCCAGCTGATGTGACAATGTGACCCCAGCTACCTGCCCCTGCCATGCTTCCCCAAAAAACTATAACCCAAGGGCTGGAGACATGGCTTAGCAGTCAAGGTGCTTGCCTGTGAAGCCTAAGGATCCAGGTTCAATTCCCCAAGACCCATGTAAGCCAGATGCACAAGGTGGCACATGTATCTGGAATTTTTTTTTTTTTTTGCAGTTGCTGGAGGCCCTTCTGTACCCATTCTGACACTTGCCCTCTAATAAATAAATAAAAATATTTTTAAAAATAAAAATAAAGGGCTGGAGAGATGGCGAAGGGGTTAAGGCGCCTGCCTCCTAAGCCTAAGAACGCTGGTTCCAATCTCCAGTGGTTCCAATCTCCAGGTCCCACGTTTAGCCAGATGCAAAGTGACGCAAGGGCGCAATGCCGCACTTGACCACAAGGGGGCGGACACATCTGGATTTTGTTCTCAGCAGCTGAGACACTGCTGGTGAGCCCATCTCTGTCTTCCTCTTCCTCTTCCTCTCTCTCTCTCTCTCTCTCTCTCTGTTTCTCTCTGTGTCTCTCTCCAAAAATAAAATAAAATATTTTAAAAATAAAAAAAATAAAAATAAAAACTATAACCCCAAAATAAATCATTTCCTTCCTTAAGATGCTTCTGGTCAGGTGTTTTGTCCCAGCAATGAGGAAGTAAGTAATCTGACTACACAGGACAATACAAAATCATTCTGATGCCCATCAACAGATGATCAGAGAAAGGAGATGTGGTTCATACACAATGGAACTTTATCCAGCTGTGAAGAGTGAATTACAACATCTGTAGGGAAATGCATGGAACTGGCAAGTCAGCCGGATCCAGAGAAACAAAATGTCACATCTTTCCCTCATGGGTGGAGTCTACATTTTAACTGATATATAAAGGGGAAAGAGAACATGAAAATAGAAAGGGGACAATGAGAGGGGAGCGGGGAGGAAAGAAGAGGGGAAGGGGAAGTGTATCCATTACTTTCTCATTAAGGGGACAAAATACTGACAAAAATCAGTGTGTGGGAGGAAGGTTTCTTCAGCTCACAGTTCCAGGTCACAGCCCATCATGGCTGGGAAGGCGTGGTGGCAGGAACTTGAGGCAGCTGCTCACATGCATTCCACAGTGAGGAAGCAGAGAGCAATGAATACTGTTTGTTCTCAGCTAGCTTTCCCTTTTTTATACAGTCCAGGACCCCAGTGCATGGGGTGGTGCCACCCATGGTTATGGTAAATCTTCCTACACCAATCAAACCAACCAAGACAATCCTTCACAGGCATGCCCAGAGGCTAACCTAATCTAGGTGATTCTGTGTCCTGTCAAGCAGACCATCAATATAAATAGGAGCATAGAGTATAATAGAACAAACACGTGTCATAAAAGAAAGAGGGGATACTACTTGGGGGGGGGAAGAACAGCATAATAGAGAAGGGGCTAATGGGGAGGGTAGTAGGGCCAGTGAATAACAATAAATATATATTATCAAAATGTCACAATGAAACCATTTCACTGAATGCTAACCAAATAAATAAACAAATGCCATTGTGAGGAACTATTGGTTGATCTCTTCTCCAAGTTGGTGACAACTCCTATGCCCGTCAGCCAAAACCTTGCTCGGTGCCTTGGGTGACCAGGCTGTAGATCTGACAAGGACTCTGTAGGTAAAGTTTGGTTAGAAAAAACAATGCATCCCAGAAGCTCAAAATCACAAGAAGTATCGGTAAGCACACAGACGCTCTCACCCAGGGAAATTATTCTTTTGTCTCCTCCAAAAAGAAACAAACAAGAGGGAAACGCTCTTCCTGCCCCTGTTTTCCAAGAGCCGCTAGCTCCTTCATGGCCTCTTTGTACAGCAAGCTCCATCCCAGGATGCTCACAGATCTGCAGTGCTCGGCTGCGTGAGAGCGAGGTTCAAAGTGGGACACAGCTTCACCACCCATTAATCCTGTCTGAGCTTCTGCCAGAGGTGACGTCCTAGTCCCAGCGTCTGGCAGCAAGCCTGATGGAGATAAGAAATGCCAGGCTGGGTCAGCCCAGTGGCCTGTTCGGGCTCCTGGTACTGTCTGACAGAGAAGAGCTGTGTGTGTGTCCTATGACATCAGGCACCAGCCACATGCAGATGATGGTACCCCATCAAACTTCCATGCTCCACGCTTCCATGCTGACGGCCCCCCACCTTCTTCAGGTGTGCACCTTCCCCTGTAAGGCTCAGGGCTGAGCCCCTTTTGCCCTGTGCCAGATATTTTGGACTAGATAATTATTTGCTACACGCACTAGTCTTGGGCATTGCAGGACATTTTGCAGCATCCAAGCCCCTACATGCGGACACAGCAACATTCTCCCATATGCACTCAACTGTGGAAGCCACAAATACCACCAGGCATTGCCCTTGATGGAAAAGGAGATGCCATTATCCCCGGATGAGAACCACGGCTCTAAGCCAAGATGATAGCTTTCGTCAGTGATTGGTCAGGGGTGAGCATGGGATCCAGTTTGGACCACTGAGATGTGAGATGTGAGTGGAAGCTTCAAGAAGACCTTCTGGGGAAATGTCTTCTGGTTATTAAGAAGATAGGACCTAGAAAAGTCCTTTTTCTTTCTGGTTGCTGACATGTCTAGATCCCAGGGCTGGAAACCCAGTACACATTATATAACCACTTTAAGGATCATCTAGGGCGGGGCTAGAGAGAAGGCTTAGCGATTCAGGCACTTGCGGGCAAAGCCAAAGGGCTCTGTCTCAATTCCCCAGGACTCACATAAGCCGGATGCACAAGGTGGCACATGCATCTGGAGTTTGTTTGCAGTGGCTGGAGGCCCTGGCGCACCCTCTCTCTCTCTCTCTCCCTCATATCTGCCTCTTTCTGTCTCTCTCAAATTAATAAATAAAAATTAAAAAAAAAAAGTTACCTAAGTGCTTGCCTCCGAAGCATGAGGATGTGAGTTCGTATCACCAGAACCCACATAAATGCCAGACATGGCGTGCCTGCAGTCCTAGCAGTA
The DNA here is from genome assembly GCA_036365145.1 of Orientallactaga sibirica. Lineage (NCBI taxonomy): Eukaryota > Metazoa > Chordata > Mammalia > Rodentia > Dipodidae > Orientallactaga > Orientallactaga sibirica. The sequence goes on along the minus strand of JAEOAD010000008.1, from coordinate 39,757,630 downwards.
GCAAGGTGGATCCAGGAGCATTGCTGAGATAATGGTTAGTTTGTCTCACCAAACAGACGAGCTCTGGGTTCAGTGAGAAGCCTTGTTGCAATAAAATAAGATGCACAGTGACTGCGCAACACAGCCGACATGAACTTCTGACTTCCATGTGCACACGCGCATCCGCACACATGTGAATGTGCACAGAAAGAGAGAGAAGGGGGGAAGAGAGAGGAAAAAAGCCAAGAAAAAGGATAAAAGAAATGAGAACTGTTGTTGGGTTATTTAAGCCATAGCTTCCCAAATGACATAACCAACCCTAAGGCTGTCATATCTTGAGACTTTTCATTACATAAGATAACATACTTATTGATGGAATAAAACTCCCTTTGAAGGTTGTTACTTGTGGCCAAAACACTTCCAATTTATACACCTTTCTGTCTTTTCTATATTAAACTTAGCTCTCTCACACATGAGTAGATCATAAATATCACCTCTAAATGCACTCATATGCCAAATGAGATCGTTTTAAATGCTCCAGAGCTTGATCAATGGCTTAGCAGTTAAGGGGCTTGCCTGCAGAGTCGAAAGACCTAGGTTCGATTCCCCAAAACCCACATAAGCCAGATGCACAAGGTGGTGCATGTGTCTGGAGACCCTGGCATGCGCATTATTTCTCTATCTGCCTCTCTCTCTCTTTCTCTCTCTCTCTCTCTCCAATATACAAATAAAAATAAAATTTCAAAAAAAAATGCCCCAGACCCCGAGCCAAACAATAGCTGGACACCCCACTTCACCACTTGATTTAATCCTTCAGCTCTAGGGTAGTGAGCACACCCTTGGCATGATGGCTGGTGCATGGTAAATGGCTTCACCTTCCACCACCCCTCGGAGGATGGCACACGCACATCTTCATCCCCCAACAGCAGACATTCAGCTGCCGTTCACCAAGCCGAGCAAGGCAGTAACTATGACTGTGCTGACCACGTTCTCAGCTTCCGTATGGAGAGGGTTTGGGGCCAAATAATTCTGTGTTGTGGGAAGCCATCTTTTGTACTCTAAAGTCTTTAACAGTATCTCCTGGCTGGAAGCCTCTGGGGAGAACATCTGACCTCAACCTCTGGCCTCCCATAAAGCACATACTCCTGGTCATGCCAACCAAAGGTGTCTCTAAGCAGGGCACCCCATAGGGAACATTTCCCCATGGGGAAATGACTTAGTGCTAAAAACTCTGGGGTGGGTGGAGGGATAATCAGATGGAGGTCCTTGTTCTCTATTTTCATGATACTTTTTTTATGTCAACAATCATTCTTTTAATAAAAATTTATTTATTTATTTATTTGAGAGAGAGAGAGAGAGGACAGAGAGGATGGGCGTACCAGGGCCTCCAGCCCCTGCAAACGAATTCCAGATGCATGCACCCCCTTGTGCATCTGGCTTATGTGGGTCCTGGAGAATCTAACCTTGGCTTTGCAGGCAAATGCCTTAACCACTCAGCCATCAACCATCACTCTTAATGCCATAAAATTACCACAGCCATTATTTAGTCTGGGTTTTAGAGATCTGCATTTAGGTCTAGATTTAAACACTGGCTTCATTCTCTTACTATCTCATGGGCATTACTGTCTCAAATCTCAGTTTCTTTGTCCAGAAAATAGGAGTGATCAAGTCCACCTTTCTGGATTATTATTCTTAGACTTAAAATTTAAAAGCACCTAACATCAGATCTCGCATTTAAAAAAAAAATCTAGCGGCTGTGGCAGGCTTCTGTAATTCCAGCACACCTACAGCAAGATGAGAGATGGAGACAGGAGAATTTCAGGAAAGTTCACAGGCCAGCTGGCCTGGCAAAAAGAGAGATGAACGAGAGACCCTGCATCAAATGAAGTGCACGGAAAAGACAGACTCTCAACATTGTCCTTTGATCTACACACATGTGCCATGGCATATATGCACCTGTGCACACATGAACACACATAAATAGATGACAGAGGCTAGATTGATGAATGATAGATGAAATAGATAGATAGATAGATAGATAGATAGATAGATAGATAGATAGATAGATAGATAGATAGATAGATAGATGATAGATAGATAGATAGATGATAGATAGATAGATAGATAGATAGATAGATAGATAGATAGATAGATAGATATTCAGAAAGACAGATTGATTGGAGTCCAGAGGTTGAGGTCAAATGTTCTCCTCAGTTGCTCTCCACCTTATTTAATAAGGAAGGATGAAGCAAGTTAAAAAGGCAGGCTGGGGAGATAGCTCAGTAGTTGAAAGTGTTTGTTTGCAAAGTTGGGCCCTGCTTCAGTTCCTGAGTACCCACAAAAACCAGACACACAAAGTAGCATATGCATCTGCAGTTCATATGCAACATCAAGAGGCCCTGACATGCCCGTTTACACATTCTCTCCCTCCCTCCCTCCCTCCCTCCCTCCCTCTCTCTCTCTCTCTCTCTCTCTCACACACACACACACACATAAAAAGTAAATAAATAATTAAGAAATAAAGAAAGAGGAAGGGAAGGAAAAGGAGGGGAGAACCTAACATAATGTCTGACCTGCACTTAGTCGTCTATAAGCGTTATATTTGTTCTTTTTAATGTGCACACATGTGTCTGCATTGCACCAAGATATCTTGCTGCTATAAACCAATACCAGATTCCAGTGCTACATGGGTAGCTGGATGAAAAACCCCAGCTAGCACGCTTTGCAATAAGCACCTTTAACCACTTAGCCATCTCTCCAACCCTCTTAGATTGGTTTCTTATTGTGTTTTAGGTTCAAAACTTGTCTGAGCCTGGCGTGGTGGCGCACGCCTTTAATCCCAGCACTTGGAAGGCAGAAGTAGGAGGATCGCCATGAGTTCGAGGCCAGCCTGAGACTGCGTAGTGAATTCCAGGTCAGCCTGGGCTAGAGTGAGACCCTACCTCGAAAAAAAAAAAAAAAAAAACACTTCTTGTCTGGTTTTAGGAAGAAGGACCTCAGTTCACAACTTACTTCCCTTTGTTCTCTGGAACAGAGACACGGGTCCTATATCAGACACAGATGTTAGGACTCCATCTGATTCCAGCTTGACTTCCAGTGCCAGAATCTGTGCCTTTGTCAGAGAGAAAGACTTCTAGGCCCTCATGTGACCAGCAAGCACAGGAGGCAGAACTGTCCGGGAGCTAACAGACTCCTTCCCACTCTGGAGTGGCCTTCAGAAAGTAACCCTTTGGACTCCTCTACCCTGGCAGGTGTAGGAGTGTGAATCTCTTGATCCCCTCCCACCTTGGCAGGTATAATTCTTGGTCATGTATTGTACACTAACACTCGGAGATTCTCTGCAGGTCATGTTTTAGCACCCCGCCTTTATCTGGTTTAGTACTATACTCCTCAGAGAAGTTCCTCCCCTCTTTGTACTCCCAGTCTCCTTGAACAGTGTCCTGGCACATCCCAGGCAAACCAGCAGCACTTCAAGGACTACCTACAGAGGAAACCCAACACTGTCATTCTCCCTTGACTTTGGTGAATAAGGCTCTGGAGCTTTTTATAACATTAATTTTGCAACCTTGGATGAGCTACTAACCTTCCTGTAACTCAGTTTGCTTTGTGTAAAAAGGAGCTAGTGACACCCACCTCATGAGGGCTAAGTTAATACTTGCTAAATAATAGCTACTTCACAATGACTGAATGAGTTAAGTATTTTCTAGATAGTTAAAATCGTCATTGACACCTAGGAAGCCCTTTTTAAGTAATTATGCCTTTAAATTCCTTTCTCGACCCTTTTTCCCTGGCAGCCTGGGTCAAGTGTCCAGCCCTTGAGATTACAAGTCCCCATCCAGAGTCAAAATGCATCAGGAAGTGGTAAAGAAACTGATTACCCAAAATGGTCAATAGCAAGATGGAAGTTTCTCCCACTTGCCGAGAGCACAATTTTAGTGTTCAGTGAGGAAGACATATGTGGGAACATGCTGTCTGAAAACTGCCTGAATTACTGAACTTGAAATAACACTCAGAAAATGAGCCTGGAGAGATCTGCGCTTGCTGAGTCATCCTCCCTACTCTAAGGAAATCGGAGGAATCAGTGTCCCTGAGTGCCAGCGTGACCCGGCCCTCACCTCTGGAAATGGGCTCTCCTCAGGCCCTAGAGCAGCAGAAAGTTCTCAGCACTACCAGACAGTGGCAGCCCCAGCTTAGCGTCTCTTGGGCTGTTGCTCTTGGAGGCTCAAAATGCTTCACCTCAAAGTATTTCTCTTCCCCACTTCTTCCTTCTACCCCACCCCTATGGCACGTGTCTCTTTCCAAAACCCTTCCTCGTGGCAGCTGGGATCCCATTGCAAGATCCAGAGCCAAGTTCTACAACATTCTTTCCTGATGACATGGAAGGGAAAGCAGGCACAGAGAGCAAGAGGATGGTAAGAAGCACTTTAACACTGTGGTCTGGACATGAAGTGACCATTGCGTTCATGACCTCACAGCAACTGTCATTACCCGCAGAGTAGAGGACCCATCAACATTCCACTATGGATCATGGAAAAGGGCCAAAAAAATGATCAACTTGGGCTGGAGAAATAGCTTAGCAGTTAAGGCATTTGCCTGAGAAGTCTAAGGACCCAGGTTCAATTCTCTAGGTCCCATGTAAACCAGATGCACATGCTGGCACATGTGTCCAGAGTTTATCTGCAGTGGCTAGAGGCCATGGTGCACCCATTCTCTCTTCTTCTCTCTCTCCCTCTGTCTCTAATAAATAAATAATTTTTTTAAAAAAAGATAAACTTGCTTTATGATTTATGTGAAAAAAGTATTGGCCTGTAGAGTAAAAATAATAAAGATTATTTAAGAAATAAAAGCATAGAAGGAAAAGAAAGTATTCACATTCGTGGACAATATGACTATGTGCATGGAAATTCAAGAGAAGTAGAAAATAACTGAGTAATTTACAAACTACACCAATACACAGAAAACAATATTTCCCCAAGGAGGATTCCCTACCAAATGTCAATATACTCTAAATCTACACAATTGGATAATCTTTAATCAGCCAGTGGGAATCTTCATAGAATGGGGGAATCTCTGTGTCAAATTGATGTGTGGAGGAAAAGTACTATGAGGAAGAAAAAAGATAATTATGAAAGAAAAGCAAAACACGAGGACTTATATTTTGGAAGTGAGGCCTTATTAGAAAACTACATGAATGGGGAAACCAGGAGCATGAAGGCACATCAAGAGTTCAAGGTAACAAAACAGAAATGTAGAGTGATCATACAACTGAGAAATGCTGCAGGTCTGAGACATGATGGGCTCTTCAATAAATGATGCTGAAGTAATTGGCTGTCTGCACCAAAAAAAAAAAAAAAAGAAATAAAATTAGCTCCCGATTATACAACACATCCAAAATATACCCCAGATGGATAAATACCTCAGTGGAAAAGCAAACGTTGACACTATAAAGAGAATATATTGGAGTAGGAAACAGTCTCATAAAAAAAAGACACGAAGGTAGGAGGGGGACTATTTGGGAAGAAGTTTGGCAGGAATGGAACAAGAAAGTGTAATGGAGACAGATATGATTAAAAGACGTCATCTACATGTCTGAACTTGTCACAAATAAATAAGTATTAAAAATAAATCATTTAGGGCTGGAGAGATGACTTAGTGGTTAAGGTGCTTGCCTGCAAAGCCTAAGGACTCACGCTTGACTCTCCAGGTCCCACATAAGCCAGACACACAGTGATGCAAGTGTACAAGGTTGCACATGCACACAAGGGGGTATGCGCATCTGGAGTTCAATTGTAGTGGCTGGAGGTCCTGGTGCACCATTCTCTCTCTATCATAAAAAAAAGGCCAATCTGTTAAGCTTGCTTCAAAATAAACAATAAATAAATAAATTCAAGATAAAAAAATAAGAATCCATTGAGAAACTTTTTAATTATTTTATTTTATTTTATTTTATTTTATTTATTTGGTGTAGATGTATATAGAGTTCGGAGAACAACCTTTAGGTTGGTCCGCATCTTACACTTCATTTGAGACAGGGTCTCTCTTTATTCATTCAACCCTCCTTTCATGAGTTTCCAGAAAATTCTTCTGTTTCTGCCTCCCTTCTCATGGTAAGTGTACTGATATTACAGAAGTCCACCACAGCTTCCAGCTTTTACATGGGGTCTGGGGATCCAAACTCACGTACTCAGAGTTGTGAGGCAAATACTATCCACTGAAGCATTACCCCCATTATGAAATTTTTAATAAATTTTTTTAGTATTTATTTATGTGTTTGTTTGTTTGAGAGAGATGGAAGCACAGAGAGAGAGACAGATAGAGAATGGGCACACCAGGGCCTTTAGCCACTACAAATGAACTCCAGTCACATGTGTCACCTTGTACATCTGACTTATGTGGGTTCTGGCTTTGCAGGCAAGTGCCTTAGCTGCTAAGCCATCTCCCCAGCCCCTTTTTGGTAAATTCTCGTGTTAAAATTTTTAAGGTTATGAAACTGATTTAGAAGAGAGTAATTCCACAATGCTTTTAATGGATTCAAAAAATAGTATCCGCAATGTCTAACAATACATGCAAACCAACAGGCAACAGTGATCATCCTAACAGAAAACTCAGATGACCAATAAATGTGAGCTATGCTCAATTTTCTAAGTAACAAGTTAAATGAAAATTGAAAACAGCACTCAAATTGCCTTTCAAAAATATTATAAAAGGGGACATGAGAAAGACTAAGAATGTCAAAATTTGAGTAAAATGTTAAAAAGTTGTGTTTCTCATCGTTTGCTATGGGAGCATAAACGTACTGGACCATTTTGCAGAACAAATGGGCAGTTTCCAGTGATGCTGAAGATGCTGGTACCTTGCAGCTCAGGGATCCTGTTTACAGGGATGGATACTTGAGAAGATCTCCTCTGGGTGCAAGGCAGTTTCATGGTTTTTATAACAAAGTGGGGTTCATTGTTCAATTTATAGAAGCAAGACTTGTACCCATCTACATAATGCACCCTATAAAACAACTCAAAAACTGACTACGGATACATTTATAAATATGTTGACTTCAGTTACAAAATAATAATTAAAAATAATCAGCTGGGGCTGGGGGAGATGGCTCAATGGCTAAAGAGCTTGCCATGCAATCATGAAGGCCTGAGCTTAAATCCCCAGAACCCAAGAAAAGCGGGGTGTGCTTTCACACTCTAGTACTTCCAGCACTGAGGAGGCAGAGATAATAAAAGGATTCCTAGGGCCTGATGGCGGGCTTCATCTAGCCAAATCAGTGAAGTCTAGGCTCAGCATGAGACCCTGTCTCAAAAAAAAAATATGTTGGAGAGTAAACTGAGGAAGACCTCTGTGATGTCAACCCTCTGGCCTCTGCATTCACACTTATGCACATGGGTATCTACACATGTACAAAAACACATAAACACATGCACACCCCACAGTCACACACAAAAATGACAACATCAATTGTGCACAGTATGGTATGGAGAAGGACTCATATGCTAAGGCATTGTCTGGAAAGAGCCTAAGACATTGACACCATGTCTCTATGTGTGGATGCCGCCATGGGAAAACACGTTCATCAGCTCCAGGTTGACAGTTTCCACTGAGAGAGAGAGAGAAAGAGAAGGGAATAAAATGAGAGTGACCGCCTTTAACAGACTCTTTGTAGTCTAAGACTCTGAAATAAACGTGACAAAAACGTTAGCGTTTTTAAATCTGAGTAGTTGGTACATGGGTGTTTGTTACTTCCTTCTCTGAACTTCTCTACAAGTCTGAAATAGCCCACTATTTATGAATCTTTCTTTTAGAAAGAGGAAAAAAAGTTTAAACACAACAACATGATGATGTCTCTGAAACTTCTGAGTTCACCCAAGATATTTCTGGAGCAATGCGAGACTACACGGAAAGCGGGAGCAGACCAGACATGTGAGAACACCTTGGGCATTTGACGAACCAAACCCACCCAGCACGAACCTGCCAGCCCTACATTAAAAGAGCCCATAACACCCAATGACTTATATAAACACCATCCACATAGGTGCTTTTAGGCTCAGCTAAGTCTTCCCTTAGGCAAATAAAAGAAGCTTTCAGAAGAAATCAATGTATCCAACTTTAGCCTCTGACCAATCTAAACTAACAAAAGTAAAATGCATGTCCAAGGCAGATGTGTCTCACCTCGATTTTAAGAGTTTAAACATATACTAGGGGTGGGGGGAATGGCTTCGTGGGCAAAGTGCTTGCTGTAAAAACATGAGGACTTAAAGAAAACAAAATTAAAATTAAAAAATAAAAACATGGGCTGGAGAGATGGCTTAGGGGTTAAGGCGCCTACCTCCTAAGCCTAAGAACACTGGTTCCAATCTCCAGTGGTTCCAATCTCCAGGTCCCCGTTTAGCCAGATGCAGTGACGCAAGGGCGCAATGCCGCACTTGACCACAAGGGGACGCAAACATCTGGATTTTGTTCGCAGCAGCTGAGACACTGCTGGCACGCCCATCTGTCTTCCTCTCTCTCTCTCTCTCTCTCTCTCTCTCTCTCTCTCTCTCTCTCTCTGTGTCTCTCACCAGAAAAATAATAAAAAATAAAAAGTTTTTAAAAAAATAATAAAAACATGAGGACTTGAGTTCTGAGTCCAACCACCACCATAAATACCAGGTGTGGAGTACGTACCTGTACTCCCAGCACTGACAAGGTGGCAAGAGGCAGATCCGCAGGGCTTGTTGCCTACTAGAGTAGCAACAATCAGTGAACCTTGAGTTTAGTGAGAGGCCCTGTCTCAATAAATGAGGTGGAGAGACATTGAGGAAGATGCCTGACATCAACCTGTATCTCTGTGTGCGTACACCTACGTGTTCACACACACTCACAGTGGCCACAGGAATACGTCCATGCAACCATACTATACGCACACACATATCTTGTGCTAGATAACACGGATACATATAACAAAACTCTGCGATGAAGAAACCAACAGCACATTGATTTCACGTAGGTGTATACGCAAAAATCAGGCATTGATTCCAGCACCCACTTCCCCTTCCACCTACTCAACTTTCCACCCTCTGTCCGTTCAAAGCCTATACCTTTCCACTCATCTACTCAAACCACTCATCCTCCATTACATTGATATACCAATCCTTCATCCCATCCATCCCTCCATCCATCCACTAAACCTTTTACCTTCTGTTGTTCCACATTTCCACCCCTCATTCTTCAGACCACTGGTACTCTCTATTGAATACTCTCGTCTCAGAATTCACACTCAAAAAATAAATGAATAAATAAATAAACAACCTCAGAGTGGCCATATCTGAAAACAGGGACTTTAAGGTGTGATTAGCTCAGTTGAGTAAAGTTATACCAAATTAGTGTGAGCTCTAGCCCCATGGTGTCCTAACAGAGGAGAAAACAGTAGTGCACAAAGGAGAGGCCATGGCACCATTGGACAGAGATTGGAACGCCACATCTATAGGCCATGGAATGCCAAGAACGGCCAAGTACCAGAAGCCAGAGAAGGCAGGGGAGGTCCCTCTTTCCGTCACAGTCCTGAGCAAGGTCACCTCCTGCCAACACCATAACACTGGACATCTAGCCTTCCAAAGCTGTACTGTGATAAACTCCTGTCAGCTTAGTCACCAAGTTTCTAGTACAGATGACCTCCAACTTAAAACGACAACATGATTTTTCTACCTCGTGATGCTCTGGAAGGAATGGGCACACGTATTCAGAAGAAAGCATACTAACGAGTATGAATTTGGGTCTTTTCCTGGGCTAAAGGTTTGTAGCAAACCTGCCTCCCCCAATGCAGGGCAGAGGCAAGAGACACAGCTCAATCCCAACAGCAAACAACCCGTGCTTTGCAGTACACTGCACGAATTTATTTTGTTTCCTAGGACACATGTACTAAATGCATTTTAGAACTTAGGATATTTTCAATTTATGTTGGGTTTGACGGGACATAATTCCATCATAAACTGGAGAAAGTGTGCAGTTTGTTTGGCCTCCCTCTTCCCAAACATTTCTCTGTCTTCCACCCCCAGCCAAAAATCTTCCCAGCTACCCAACCCTCCACCCACCCAGCCCTGTAGGCATCCATCCCTACCCCACCCACGATTCAATCCATCCTCTCATGGTTTTAGGAAGGGTCTGTGTGCTAAACAGTGTACTATGAACTAGGTGAGAATAGCCGCAAGATGTCATGGGTTTTGCCGCCCATGTATATGTTAATGTCCCACTAATGTCACCAGACCTCTGTTATCAATAAATAAGTACAATGGGCTGGCTAAGCAAACTGAGTGCCAAAGCACATGGTTCACCTCCCTGCCACATGCAGCCACTTAGAGAGACTTTGACCTCTCCGTGTAAATTCTTTAGAGCCTCCGGACTCTAGGTAATGCACCAAACAGCCAATAACACTTCCTCATTGAGACATTAAATCAATAATCATACAAATGAATACACATGTATGGATTATGCTAAGTTCTATGAAGGAAAAATTTAGCTCCACAAAGATAGGAATCCTACATAATCCAGGGTACTGGTTGTGTGGGGAAGTAACAGGAGTTCTACAAGACTTGAAACAAGATCGTCACAAACAGTGAATGGTGGGGCTGGAGCAATGGCTTAGCAGTTAAGATGTTTGTCTGTGAAGCCAAAGGACCCAGGTTCAATTCCCCAGGACCCACGTAAGCCAGCTGCACAAGGGGGCACATGCATCTGGAGTTCATTTGCAGTGGCTAGAGGCCCTGGCATGCCCATTCTCTCTCTCTCTCTCTCTCTCTCTCTCTCTCTCTCTCTGCTTGTGAATAAATTTTAAAAATTTTTTAAGTGAATGGTCAGCCAGATGTGGTAGCGTACACCTTTAATCCCAGCACTCAGGAGGCAGAGGTAAGGATAGCTGTGAGTTTGAGGCCAGCCTGAGACTACATAGTGAACTCCAGGTCAACCTGGCCTAGAGCAAGACCCTACCTCAAAAAAAAAAGAAACAGAAAAAGAAAAAGAAAAGAAAGTGAATGGTCACTTTACAGAGGGGCCTATGGCAGAAATCAGGGGTGTACTGGGGTTGGGTACATGCTCCACACTCTAGGGGAAGGGAGCCACTGAAAGCTGCAAAGGCTTTCTGGAGAAAGATCTCTCAGGAAGGTCAATGGGAGTGAAATAATGAGGAGAGAGGAGTGAAGCAACTACTTCAAGGTGGTCCTCAGTAACCAAAGTGCATCTGTCACCCGTTTATACTAATGAACTAATGGATTGACTTCCCGCCAAGCGAGGCTGGTGAAGCCTTCAAATTCCCCCTCAGAACAAATCTGCTAAATAACGAAAATAAGATGCAGAGCTAGAGAAACAGCTTAAGGCGCTTGCCTACAAAGCCTAAGGACCCAGGTTCAACTCCCCAGAACCCACATAAGCCAGATACACACAAGGTGACGCATGCTCACAAGGTGACACATGCATCTGGAGTTCAGTTGCAGTGTCTAAGGCCCTGGTACATCAGTTCTCTCTATCTCTCTCTCCTAATCTCTCTCTCATAAAAAAATGCATTGCAGAGAAAGGGACTTATATCAGAATTGAGTCATAAAAAAATTTTAAACTAAACTTGTGAGGCTATGTCTGAATGAGCACGTTAAATCACAGACTCTCTGCTGGGTCTAACTGCCATGACTCCAAGTCATTTAGTGAAAGTAAATAATAATTCTTGGATGTCATGCGGGGTTTCTCTTGGGGGGAAAATGGATGGCTACTGTGGTTTGTCGTTAGCATTCCAAAAGAAAGGAGATGAAACTTTCGGGTCGAGGTAAAGTGACTTTTTCCCGTACAAGTTTACAGGTTTCCCATTCCATTCTCCAGCCCCACAGGGCCCCTTGATGTGATGATGTATGTGTTTAGGTGTTTACGGACGTGCTCAGTCACTTGCACATACATTCATCCTCTAACTCCTGGATGCTTACCATGCCCCTGACGAGACAGTAAATGCCAGAAGTGCACTGAGACAAAAAGACAGATGTGGGTCTCCCCTAGTGAGCATATATTGTCATGGGCAGACAGTCAGCCAATGAATGGGCAGATAAAGGAGATTGTTGCAGAAGGTTGATAACTGCTGGGAAGGGAATGAACAGGGTGACATAGCAGAGATTCACAGTGGTGGAGAGGCAGCAAGTTCACTCGTGGGGACTCCATAAGGAGCTACCTACTCAAAGCATGGGAGCCACAGTGCGGGGGATGGGATTAAAGCAAAGGTCCTTACAGGAGAGGGGCCTGTGTGAGGGGTAAGAAGAAGGCTCATGGCCCAGACCGACGACAATAAGAGATGGGGAAGATGGAAACAGATGAGGGGCTGGGACAATGGCTCAGTGGATAAACTGCTCGCTGCGCAAGTATGAGGTCCTGAGTTCAGATCCCCACAACTCACATAACAGCCAGGTATGGCGGCACATGCCTATTATCCCAGCACTGGGGAGGCAGAGACAGGAGGAGCCTTGGGGTTGCTGACAAGCCAGTCTAGTCTAGTTGAATAGGTAACTTCCCGGTTCCATGAGAGACTCTGTCTCAAAAAAACAAATAAATAAATAAGGAAGGAAGACATTCAATATTGACCTATGGCCTCCACATGCATATGCACACATATGTAAGTGCAACATACATATGAGCCCACCTATACATACTCACGTGCACACACACATGGAGATGTAACAGCCGCTAGACTGTGTTCAGCCTCGTGGACCTTGAGGACAGTTTGGGGTGCACTTTACATGGAGTGAGTGCCACTGAGGCAGCCTCCTCTGGGGAATGACAACATGGGGCTGCAGAGATGGCTCAGCAGTTAAGGTATTTGCCTGCAAAGCCTACGTCAGTTGGATTCCCCAGTATCCATGTAAAGCCAGATGCACAAAGTGATGTATGCATCTGGAGTTCGTCTGCAGTACCTCAAGGCCCTTGTGCACCCATTTTCTCAGTCTCTCTCTGCTTGCAAATAAATAAATAAAAATATTCTTTAGGGCTAGGAAAATGGTTTAGCAGTTAAGGCGTTTGCCTGCAAAGCCTAAGGACCCAGGTTCAATTCCCCAGGACCCATGTTAGCCAGATGCACAAGGGGACACATGAGTCCTGGCCCTGGCGTGCCCATTCTGTCTTTCTCTCTGCCTCTTCTCTGTCTCTCTCTTTCTCTCTCTCTCAAATAAACAAATAAATAAAAATAAAAATAAATTTTTAAGTCTCTTACAATACTGGAGACAATATGGTAGAGAAAAGAGGCTGGAGAGACCAACCTAGAAACCAATTGCATTCATCCAAGTGAGAGACAGAGGACTGGGCCAGGGCTGGGGTTAGGGTGGGCATGTAGGGAATCTTGGAGGAACCTATGCAGGATTCCTCAGCTAGTACCTGACCAAAACTGGAGGAAGTACTCACAGGCCTGAAGAGGACTGTACAGCTGCAGGGCACAGCTAGCCTGGCTTGGACTGGTGGTGGAAATGGGAAACTTGAAGATATACTTCAGGTAAAGTCAAATAAAGTCTGGTAATTTCTAAGGTGTAGCAACTCTTAAAAAGAGTATATGTGAGGTCTCCAGGGTCTTAACAAACTGAAGGAGGGTATTTTACTTTCTCTTGTAGCTAATGAAAGGTCCTGGAATTAAATAAGTAAAATTCTCTACAGCGTCCTAGCAAAAAGCCAAGATTTTTAGGGGATGAGAAGTAGGTGGGGTGGGGGGAGTAGTAAATTGAAAGCCTGCTGTATTCATTACTTTTCCTGGTGCTGTGACAAAATACCTGACAAAAGCAACATAAGGAAAGGTTTATTTTGACTCACAGTTTGAAGATATATCAATTGTAGCAGGGAAGGCACAGTAACAGAAGGTTGAGGCAACTGGTCACGTTGTGTGCACAGTTGGGAAGAAGAAAGAGATGAATGCTGGTGCTCAGCTCACTTTCTCTGATTTTTTTTTTGAGAGAGACACAGAGAGAGACAGAGAGAGAGGGAAAGGCAGAGAGAGAGAGAATGGGCGTGCCAGCAGCCTCTCAGCCGCTGTGAACAAACTCCAGGTGCATGTGCCCCCTTGTGGGCAAGTGCAGCATTGCGCCCTTGCATCACTTTGCATCTGGCTAAATGTGGGACCTGGAGATTGGAACTGGTGTACTTAGGCTTAGCAGGTCAGGCGCCTTAACCACTAAGCCATCTCTCCAGCCCACTTTCTCTGATTTTTACAGTCTGGTACCCTGCAGGGCCCATGGGAAGATGGCACTCATGTTTAGGATGACACTTCCTACCTCACTTAACCTAATCCAGAAACTCCTTCATAGGGGTTTGTTTCCATGGTGACTTGAGAAACCCATCAAGTTGACAATCAAGATTAAGCTCACACATGGGTACTGTGTTTACCAATATCAAATTAGCGAATGAGTCGAGATCCAGTCAGAGAATGGAAACCAAGGTAGGTATTTCAAAAAAAAAAAAAAAGACCAGGAGATTGGTTTATGGGAGTACTGAGAAAAACCAAAGACACAAAACTAAGAAGCCACCACTGCCCTGAGGCTGTAGGGAAGGAAGGGGAGGAGGGAGAGGTCACAGAAGTTAGGGTGTCTGAGAAGAGACGCTCCCTCAGTAGGGATGGCTCGATGGGAACTGGACTCTGAAAGGCTATCTATCCATCAAGAGCTGGCGAGTGATCCCACAAAGGCATAAAGAGCAGGGGGAATGTCCTGCAGTGTAGGGCAGTGTCCTTCACAGAGCCCTGGAGAGGAAGGACAGAGAGTGGATTGAAAGCAGTGAACAAACAGACCGTGACTGGGAACAAGGCTGCAGAGTGCAGTTAGCAAGTGCTGAAATCAGGTGTGATGGTGCACACCTGTCCTCCCAGACAAAGCGCTATGAGTTCAAGGCCAGCCTGGGTTCCAGTGTGAGACTTTGTCTCGAAACATTAACTAGAAAAAGATGTCCATTACATTTCCAGGGTCTGTGTTTGATGTTTTCTGAAAACAGCATAGGATAGATGAGGATAAAAAAATCAATGTACTGGAGACAATATGGTAGAGAAAAGAGGCTGGAGAGACCAACCTAGAAACCAATTGCATTCATCCAAGTGAGAGACAGAGGACTGGGCCAGGGCTGGGGTTAGGTGGGCATGTAGGGAATCTTGGAGGAACCTATGCAGGATTCCTCAGCTAGTACCTGACCAAAACTGGAGGAAGTACTCACAGGCCTGAAGAGGACTGTACAGCTGCAGGGCACAGCTAGCCTGGCTTGGACTGGTGGTGGAAATGGGAAACTTGAAGATATACTTCAGGTAAAGTCAAATAAAGTCTGGTAATTTCTAAGGTGTAGCAACTCTTAAAAAGAGTATATGTGAGGTCTCCAGGGTCTTAACAAACTGAAGGAGGGTATTTTACTTTCTCTTGTAGCTAATGAAAGGTCCTGGAATTAAATAAGTAAAATTCTCTACAGCGTCCTAGCAAAAAGCCAAGATTTTTAGGGGATGAGAAGTAGGTGGGGTGGGGGGAGTAGTAAATTGAAAGCCTGCTGTATTCATTACTTTTCCTGGTGCTGTGACAAAATACCTGACAAAAGCAACATAAGGAAAGGTTTATTTTGACTCACAGTTTGAAGATATATCAATTGTAGCAGGGAAGGCACAGTAACAGAAGGTTGAGGCAACTGGTCACGTTGTGCACAGTTGGGAAGAAGAAAGAGATGAATGCTGGTGCTCAGCTCACTTTCTCTGATTTTTTTTTTGAGAGAGACACAGAGAGAGACAGAGAGAGAGGGAAAGGCAGAGAGAGAGAGAATGGGCGTGCCAGCAGCCTCTCAGCCGCTGTGAACAAACTCCAGGTGCATGTGCCCCCTTGTGGGCAAGTGCAGCATTGCGCCCTTGCATCACTTTGCATCTGGCTAAATGTGGGACCTGGAGATTGGAACTGGTGTACTTAGGCTTAGCAGGTCAGGCGCCTTAACCACTAAGCCATCTCTCCAGCCCACTTTCTCTGATTTTTACAGTCTGGTACCCTGCAGGGCCCATGGGAAGATGGCACTCATGTTTAGGATGACACTTCCTACCTCACTTAACCTAATCCAGAAACTCCTTCATAGGGGTTTGTTTCCATGGTGACTTGAGAAACCCATCAAGTTGACAATCAAGATTAAGCTCACACATGGGTACTGTGTTTACCAATATCAAATTAGCGAATGAGTCGAGATCCAGTCAGAGAATGGAAACCAAGGTAGGTATTTCAAAAAAAAAAAAAAAGACCAGGAGATTGGTTTATGGGAGTACTGAGAAAAACCAAAGACACAAAACTAAGAAGCCACCACTGCCCTGAGGCTGTAGGGAAGGAAGGGGAGGAGGAGAGGTCACAGAAGTTAGGGTGTCTGAGAAGAGACGCTCCCTCAGTAGGGATGGCTCGATGGGAACTGGACTCTGAAAGGCTATCTATCCATCAAGAGCTGGCGAGTGATCCCACAAAGGCATAAAGAGCAGGGGGAATGTCCTGCAGTGTAGGGCAGTGTCCTTCACAGAGCCCTGGAGAGGAAGGACAGAGAGTGGATTGAAAGCAGTGAACAAACAGACCGTGACTGGGAACAAGGCTGCAGAGTGCAGTTAGCAAGTGCTGAAATCAGGTGTGATGGTGCACACCTGTCCTCCCAGACAAAGCGCTATGAGTTCAAGGCCAGCCTGGGTTCCAGTGTGAGACTTTGTCTCGAAACATTAACTAGAAAAAGATGTCCATTACATTTCCAGGGTCTGTGTTTGATGTTTTCTGAAAACAGCATAGGATAGATGAGGATAAAAAAATCAATGAAGGTGGAGGGCTGGAAAGATTGCTTAGTAGTTAGGGCACTTGTCTGCAAACCCAAAGGACCCAGGTTCAATTCCCCAGGACCCACATAAACCAGATGCACAAGGGGCACATGCATCTGGTGTTCATTTGTAGCAGCTGAAGGCCTTTGTGCATCCATTCTCTATCTATCTGCCTGCCTCTCTCACTCTCTCTTAAATAAATAAATAAAGATGGAGCCATGACCAGACTGTGCCAGAATTATAGACAAAGATAAAAGTTTGGATAGCAGTTCAAGTGAGTACCACTGAGGCAATTCTTCCATGACTTATTTTCTGAATAAGAAAATTAATGCTCAGCAAGATTAAGGCACTTACGTTGGACTCCTCAGCTAGTAAACAGCGGGGCTGGCATCTAAACTCACATCCACATGATTGTGGAATTTATATTCTTCCCTCTGATAACATTATTCTTTGCAAAACACTATCTGCTATTCATTAAATGCTAATGGCATGCTGAACATTGTTCTTAATGCTCGTGCCTCAATGAATCATTTATTCCTATAAGAAAAACATGCTTGTTTCTATTACCATCATTGCCATTATTATTATTATTATTATTTGTTTAATTTATAGATGAGGAAATTGAGGCTCAGAGAGATTCATCAGCATGTTCCAGATCATACAGCTGGTTAAAAAAAAAAAAAAAAACAGATCCAAATCCATGCATGCGTGTGCTCTTCATGGCCACACACACTGTTTCCACTCAGAAAAATACCTGTGACAGTGCATGTCAAACCATCCTCAAACCCAACCCCCTATGGTGTAGATCAAAGTAATTCAGAAAGACTGGAGTGGAAGTGTCTTCTTTTCTAACTAACAGGACTCCAAATTAATTTTATAGCAACGTTTCCAGGTAAAATTCTGTATTCCCCAGCCTCCCTTCTTGTTGCAGGTAGCCAGTGACATGTAGACTGAAAAATTTTGAGCTACTAAAGAGGTGCTTATGGGGTTGGGGAAATAGCTCAGTAAGTCATGTGCTCTCCTCACAAGCATGAGGATCTCCAGAACTCATATAAAAATGCCATATGTGGTGTTTCATGTTTGTAATCCCAGTCTGGGCAAGGTTAAAAACAGGAGGAACCTGAGGTTCACTGGCCAGCCAACCTAGCTTATTTGGCAAGCTCCAGACCAATGAGAGATGCTGATGCAAAGAAAGAAATAAGAAAGAAAGAAAAGAAAGAAAGAGAGAGAGAGAGAGAGAGAGAAAGAAAGAAAAAGAAAAAGGGCTAGATAGATGGCTTAGTGGTTAAGGCGCTTGCCTGAGAAGCCTAAGAACTCATGTTCGAATCTCCAGGTCCCATGTAGCCAGACACACAGTGACACAAGAGTGAAATGTCACATATACTCACAAGAGGGTGCATTTATCTGGAGTTCGTTTGCGGTGGCTAAAGGGCCTGGCATGTCCATTCTCTCTCTCTCTCTTTCTCTCTCTCTTTCTCTCTCTCAAAGTAAATAATGAAAAAGAAAAGGGAAGTGAATAAGCCTGAGGGATGACACCAAAGGTTGTCTTCTGGCCTCCATATACCCACACTCACATGTGCATGTACACACAAACACACATGGGGGAGGGAAAGAGAAGGTGATTATGTCCACCCTAATGTGCTTTATTTTATTTTATTTTATTTTATTTTATTTTATTTTATTTTATTTATTTTTTGCTTTCCCTCCTTCTTGCTTCTTGCCTGAAATATGGATGTGATGACTAGAACTCCAACAGCTTTCTTGGATCATGAAGCGACTTTGATGAAACAAACAACGTGCTTAGGAGGAGGAATTCAACAAGGCCTGTGACGACATCATAAGCCTACCTTGTCAGGTCTGGGCCATCTACCTCCAGACTTCTTTCATCTGAAATAAGCTTCTATTTTATTTTAGCAAGTGAGATCCAGAGATCCCTCCTGGCAAACCCAGCCACTAACCGTGCATGCCCCTGCACACGGTGCTGAGTGAAATCCAAACAAACTGAGAAAACCTCTTAGACACACTCATTTCTATACAGTCACTCCGATTCAAACACTGTGGTCTCGCTTTGGCTGACTGGGTGCCACCAAAACAAAATGTCTCCCTTGTCACTTCTGAAAAAAGACTGTCGCCCTCGCAGGGCAATCACTGGGACAGAGCCGTGGTGTGATATTCCGTGTCATTTTAGCTCTAAGTGCCTCTCTTCTGAACTCCAAGAAGTTCGGGAGTGGCAAAGGAAAGAAAAGCGAAGTGAGGGCGATGAATGGGACATGTGGGGAGCGGCGGAGGAAAGCAGGAAGTCATGAATGCCAGCATCCACATATGCCACGTGCCAATCAAACGTGAAGAAAGGCGGCAATCCCTGTGAACAACCCCTCTGAAGCAATAAAATGACCCACATTCCCCTGCAGCCTGTCACTTTGTAAGAACAGCAACCAGCCACTCTGCTGGCTTTTCTGATGAAATCAGAAAAGTATAGGAAGGCGTTCTGAAATTATTCACTTGATGGTCTATGGTGTATGTGATGCCAGTTGGGGCTCCATCTGTGTAGTGGACACACCAATGTCATATAGCCAACGAGTGGCCTGACTGGAAATACAAGTCCTCCACCTACTGACATCTCCACAGGCTGGCACTCCCCCTACTGGTGATGAAGGCATGACAAGCTCTGATGTGAGGCAAGGTGTTTCTCTGCAGAAGGTCAGATATTAAATACAGTACTCGGCCCTACAGCTTCTGTAGAACAAAAGCACCCTCGATGGTGGCAAGAGAAACAGCGTGGCTGTGTGCTCATAAATACATCTACAAAAGTAGGCAGTTGGACTGACCTGTAGGCTATACACTGTCCTGCCTTCACCTAAGTCCTTGAAGCTCTGTGGCTTCTGAGCAACCAGGAATGACTTAGGAATGCAGATTCTCAGCTAACCTAACCAATCAGAAACCCCAGGAGTCCTCCACAAACGTTTGCAAATCACTGGGCTAAAAGCCAGGTGCAATAGAGTGTGCTTCTAATCCTGGTGCTGGAGAAGTGGAGACAGGTGGATCCCTGAAGTTTGCTAGCCAGACAGTCTAACCTAATTGAAAAGCTGCAGGCCAATAAGAAACCTTGTCTCAAAGGAGGTAGATGCTAAGTACAGAACAATATTAGAGGTTGTCCTTTGGCGCACGCACATGAACATACACACACACTCATGCACACACGAAAAACATTGAGCTAAAACCTTAGCAAACCACTCCACTTCAGAGCCATTTCTTTCAAAGTCACTTCAAGTACATGGTGTTTAGTCTAGTAGGTGCCTATGACAGCAACCTCTAGTTTATCATTGCCACCCCCAAAAATAAACCTATGCTTTTCATTGCCTTCCAAATAAAATCCGTCTTCTTCCTATGACACTCCCAAGCCCAGCTAGATCAGTGTCCTAGTGACATGGCAATACCTGTTGGACTAGGCTTCCCTGCATCCCAGCCAAACAGGCATTGCCATGTAACTAAACTCTGACCAATGCGATCTAAGTGGTCAAAGTAATTTACAAATGAATGATACTCGTCGCTTCTTTTTTCTTATTTCTTGATCTTCAATGCACATCTAATGGCTGGAACCACAGAGGCCATCTTTAACCATGAAGTGCCTTAGGAATCAAAGCCAGACAGACAGAAACCACAGAATGGACGAAGTCTATACCCTTGTCAGTGTGCATCCACCTTACAGGCACTAAAACTGCCCACTTCTCTCCTGCCATATTTCTTTTACATAAGAGGGGAACAAAATTCTGCCTCACCTAAGCCATTGCTCATTTCTTTCTTTCATAAATCAACAAGACCTAGTCCAACTGATTTGGCATCTAGTGACTGCTGAGTGAATACATGAATCTCGGGTAAAATAAATGATGTCACAATACAGCTAGACTTGATTCTTGGGGGAAAAAAAAAACCCGGTTGCTTCATTATAATTGTTTCTGTTTTTGAGTCAGAGCCTTGCTATGAAGCCCACATTGATCTCAAATTCACTGTCATCCTCCTGACTCAGTCTCCTGAATGCTAGAATTTCAGGTGTGTGCCACCATGCCCTGCCAAGAATGAGCAATTTTCTTTCCCATGCTGGGTCTGGAACCCAAGACCTCTGTGGTAATTAGTCTGAATGTGAAGGGTCCCCCATAACTTCATGTGTTTATGATTAAGCTTCATGCTCTACCTAACTGCTGGCAATTTGGAAGGTAGAGCCCTGCTAGAGAAGGTGTGTTGCTTGGAGCAAGCCTTAGGTGTTACAACCTACGCCTCCCTTGCTCACTCTTGCTGCTTCCTCCCAACTATTGTGACACGATGTGATACCCAGCCTGCTCTGCCATGCCATGATGAAACTTCTGAAAACTGTAAGCCAAAATAAACCTTTCCTTCCGTACGCTGCTTTTTGTTTGGTGTCTTGTCCAAACAAGGAGGTAACTCTACAGCCTCACAAATGCTATGCAAATACTCAACCAGTCACCTACATCCCAAACCCCCAACATACCTTTATTAGCAGGTAAAGCTCTTACAACCCAGTGTTCAGGTTGGGAGATGATGGTTTGATGGATAAAGTACTTGCCATGCATGAGTTTAGATCCCCAGAATCCATATAAAAGCCAAATATTTTGGCAGGTATTTGCAATCCCATTATACCAGGGCAAGAAGGAAGGCAGAGACAGGAGGAGTTCCCAGAAGCTCATAGGCCAATTAGCCTAACAAATGTATTAGTGAACGATGAGAGTCCATGCCTCAAACAAGGCAGAAGGCAAGGACTGACTCCCAAAGTTGTTCTCTGACCTTCACATGTGCGCCATGGCTCATAAATATGCATGATACATACACAAATAAACAATACTCAGAAGGACCAAAATAATGAGAACTACACCAGGTGGCGAAAACTCTGGAAGCTTACACACATATGATGGCCTTTGTCTTTTGTGCTGCCCATAGTCAGGCTGACAATGGGACAATCACCTCTACTCTGGATCCTGAGGAAGCAGCCACTGTGTCTGTGTCCCCATAGATACCTCTTTCCAGAAGGCTTTCTTCATCAGAGTGCTCTCAGAATTATGGAATGTATACCTCCACAAAATGCAAGGACTGTTCTGTCCTGCTTCCTCCACATCACCCTGATCTGTTACTTTGCAGTGATCCTCAGGACATTGCTCAAGCAGAGAGCTCTCCTTATCCATAATAGGCTCTTAACCAATAGCTGTGACATTGGTCCAACTTCTCTGGTAAGTGTACCATTTCTCCTACTAGGAGAGAAAGCCCCATGGAAAGTGGGGACTGGCTTTTCTATTTCTTGTTTTACATATTTATTTTTATTTATTTATTTATTAGAGACAGAGAGAGGGAGAGAGACAGACTGAGAGAGAGAGAGAGAGAGAGAGAGAGAGAGAATGGGCGCACCAGGGCCTCTAGCCACTACAAACTAACTCCAGATACATGCGCCACATTGTGTATCTGGCTTATGTGGGACCTGGAGAATAGAACCTGGTCCTTAGGCTTCACAGGCAAGTGCCTTAACTGCTAAGCCATCTCTCCAGCCCCTGGCTCTTCTATCTCTAAACAACCCCCTTCCTACCAGCCAGGATGACACCCAGGAACTCTGACTGCTGGTTAGTGCTCCCTGCCCACTTCCCCACATCTGCCTGTGTCAGCCCATTGGATGCAGCATCATTCCTGGTCACCAGGAATGCAGAGCTGGCTTGATCTCCAAACTCTGCAACACGGATCTTCAAACCTTTGCACTGAGGCCCTTTACTCACCAACCTGAAAGGATAAGTTTCACTCACACTAGACTATGCCTTAGTTACTTTCATATAGCTGTCACCAAATACCTGACATAAACAACTTAAAGGAGAAAGTATTTGTCTTCATTCACAGTTTCAGATGGTTCAGTCCCCACAAGATTTGACAGAACATCACGACAGTGCATAACAAATGAGAATGAAATTAATCCTCTATGTTATACAGGAAGCAGATAGGGAATACAAAGACAAGAAGGGGTCAAGATTAGTTATAGACTCTAGGACATGTCCCCAGTGATCTACTTCATCCAAGAAGGCCTCACATTCTCTCTTCTACCACCTCTCAGTGATACTTAATACTGTGAATTATCAGGGGATTAATCCATTGATTAAAACAAAGCCCTCATGGATTCATGTTCTGGGAAGACACCCTCACAGACTTACCTAAAAGTATTAACTAATCTAGTTATTTCTTAATCTAATCAACTTGGCAATGAATATGAACCACCAGAATCCAGCTATCAAATCGAAGCTTGTTTTTACCATTTGTCCTTGACACCACCATCTCTGAAGCTTTTATGAAACAGTGTCCCCTTGACAAATGTCCTCACCTCACATTTTCCTCTAATGTTATTTGAGTCTCAAGAGGAATTTATACTGCAGCCAAAACAGATCAAGTGATGTCATCATTCAATCGCCCCTGCTGTCACCACCTCTAGAAATATTATACACACGTGTCTCTGCTAACATCATTCTTTGCTTCATGTGCTCCTCTCTAGGGGCTGTGGATGTGCTCAGTGGTACAGTGCTCACCTGACATGCACAGGCTCCTAGGTTTGATCTCCAGCACTGTTAGTCTCTGATGCTGGCCTGCTGGGGCTTGTTCTGGACTACTCTGCACACTTCAGTGAAGCACAAATGATTCTTTGATCTCCATGGACTAGGCTATGGGGAAATCTATGCTGTTTCTGGGCAAGATTAATATCCAGCCACTTGTTGTGGTTGGCACACACTCATTTGGTTGGTGTAATCACACAATCTCCTTGCCTGGTCAGCTGCTAAACTTTCTGAAACTCATCTGTGGACAGAGACCAGAGCATACCATCCACTGGAGAATATGAGTATCAATGAAAGAGAAGAAGGGACAGAGGAGTGCTCAGCACTGAAACATCTCCATCACATCTTCCAAGGCTCAGGGTCCATTGCAGAAGAGGTGGTGGAAAGAATGTAAGAGCCAAAGGAAAGGTAGGACTCCTTCCAATGCACTCTTTCAGGCACAAAATGGCCTGGATATCCACGACCTCGCAGTGCCTGACACTACCTACACAAACCCTCATAATAGGAGGAAAAGATGATGACATCAAAATAAAAGAGAGACTAATTTAGAAGGGGAGATATAATGGAGAGTGGAGTTGTGAAGGGGAAAGTGAGGGGGGAGGGAATTATCATGGTTTATTGTCTATAATTATGGAAGTTGTCAATTAAAAAAAGGACCATGCCAAAAAAAAAAAAAAAAACTGACATGGAGGGCTGAGGAGATAGTTCAGTCAGTAAAATGTTTGCCTCACAAGCATGAGGACCTGTGTTCAATCCCGGAACTCATGTAAAACACCCAGCATGGTGTTATGTGCTTATGATTCAGCACTGAGGAGGCAGAGGCAGGCAGAGCCCTGGAGCTCACGAGCCAGCCAGCCTGCCTACTTGGTGATTTACAACAAAAAAAAAGGTGAGGGCTGGAGGGATGGCTTAGCAGTTAAGGCATTTGCCTGCAAAGCCAAAGGACCCAGGTTCGATTCCCCAGGACCCACGTTAGCCAGATGCACAAGGTGACACATGCATCTGAAGTTCGTTTGCCATGGTGGGAGGCCCTGGCACACCCATTCTCTGTCTCTTTCTCTCTCTGTCTCTCTTTTTCTTTCTCTCTGTCAAATGAATAAATAAAAATATTTTTGTAAAAGGTGAAAGAACAGTACCTGAAGGAAGGACACTTGAGGTTGTCCTCTAGCCTCCACATACGCACACACATGAACCCACACATACATGAACATACAGACACACACAAAAGTGATGTGGAAATTTAGCAACATGTGACAATAAGCTAGAAGGAGGTGCCCCATACATCGTCTAGCACAAATAGAACAAATTGCACACCCATTCCTGCCTTAGGTGCTGGGCTTTATTTTAAGGTAATATGCCAGGTTGGCATATTCATTGGGAAGATTACCACTCATTATTAACATGGTTGCCTGCTACTGCCCATCCAAAAGCATGCTGCATAAAGGCACCCTCTGAAGAGAAACTTGTTAGCAAAACCAAACCCTGACACCTCGGAACCCCCACTCATGACTTTCTATGTTGGGCTCCCTATTCACACCACCACTTTCTTTCTCCATCTAGGTAATTGAGTGCATTGACCACAGAGGCTCCTCATTACTTTAGGTTAATGACTGCTTGTCTCTTCAAGGTGCCACGGGATGAACTTACCCCCCAAACTGCTAACTTTGATATGATTTGAGGACCTCCCACGGGTTTAAGTATAGAAGCTCTCTGCCCAGACTTGTAGTGAGGACCGATGGGGAATAGGGGCTCCGGGGGAGGTTTTACTTTGAAATGGGGAGGAACCTCAGAAGGGATTAAGAAACTGCTCCTGAGACCCTTTTAGTAGTTCTTGGGAGAGCATTAAAACAAAAGCATGAGCCTATAAAAGGAGAGTTCATGCTTGTCAAAAGTCCTCTAAATGTCTATGTCTATCTCCTCTAATCCATGCTGTACCCACTCTTGGTTAGAAAATCTACATTTTAGAGATGGGGGTGAGTACTACAGAGACCCAAGATCCCTCAGAAGGACAAGAAAAGAAAGCTAACTGCCTTGCATGAGAAGAGTCATCTCTCACATCTGCCTGGGCCCAGGAAATATTACAGAAGGAGTAGCAGATTAAACATGAGTGCTGCTCTCATGGCTAGCTGAGAACCTCCTTCAGAGAGATGGAGTGAGACACTGAAGAGACTCAAAACTCAACAAAGCAGAAAAGCGGAGGCTTCCAAGATCTCAACACTAAAGGAGACTTACAACATGCCCTGTAAGGCTCAGGGTACATTATGGAAGAGGGGAGAGAAAGAATGTAGGATCCACAGAGACTGGCTGGTGCATTCATGCCCCCACAGAGAATACCAATAACCCCACTGAGGAGGGTGCTCCATGGAATGTAGTCTGGGCGAGAGGAGATACAAGAGTATAATTCGATGGGACTATGATCAATATGCAAGATGTTCATGTATTAAAATTCTCAATTTGGGCTGGAGGGATGGCTTAGCAATTAAGGAGTTTGCCTACAAAGCCAAAGGACCCAGATTCAATTCCCCAGGACCCACGTAAGCCAGATGCGCAAGGGTATGCATGTATCTGGAGTTTGCTTGCAGTGGCTGGAGGCCCTGGTATGCCCATTCTGTGTGTGTGGGGGGGGGTGGGTGGGTGTAATAAATAAAAATAAAAATATTTTTAAACTCCTCAATTTAGGGCTGGAGAGATGGCTTAGCGGTTAAGGCGCCTGCCTGCTAAGCCTAAGAACATCAGTTCCAGGCTAGAGAGATGGCTTAGTGGTTAAGCACTTGCCTTTGAAGCCTAAGGACTCCAGTTCAAGGCTTGATTCCCCAGTACCCACATAAGTCAGATGCACAAGGTGATTTGCATTTGGAGTTCATTTGCAATGGCTGGAGGCTCTGGTGTGCCCAATTCTCTCTCTCTCTCCCTCTCTCTCTGCCTCTTTCTCTCTCTGTCTGTTGCTATCAAATAAACAAAAATAAACTAAAAAATTAAAAAAAAAAAAAAAAAAAAAGAACATCAGTTCCAATCTCCAGGTCCCACGTTTAGCCAGATGCCACGTGACACAAGGCCACAATGCCACACTTGCCCACAAGGGGGCACATGCATCTGGAGTTCATTCACAGTGGCTGAGATGCTGCTGGCATGCCCATTCTCTGTCTTCCTCTCCCTCTCTCTCTGTCTTTCTCTGTGTCTCTCTCCAAAAAAAAAAAAAAAAAAAAAAAAAAAAAAATCTCAATTTAAAAGACCTGAGCCTGGGGTCCATTGCGGAAGAGGGGGCAGAAAGAATGTAAGAGCCAAAGGAAGAGTAGGACTCCTTACAACGCACTCCTCCAGACACAAAATGGCCTGGATATCCATGAGCTCACAGTGCCTGACACTACCTTCACAAGACCGTCACAGTAGGAGGAAAAGATGATGACATCAAGCTGAAAAGAGAGACTGATTGAGAGGGGGAGGGGATATGATGGAGAGTGAAGTTTCAAAGGGGAAAGTGGAAATTGTCTACAATTAAAGAAGTTGTCAATTAAAAAATAATAATAATATTAAAAAAAAGACCTGAGCCTGGCCCCACTCAGTCTCTCTCTAGTTTCCTTGTAGACAAGTGCGCGCTTACTTGATCCTGCACATGCTTTGGTCATCACCATCTACCATGAAGACATGTAGCAGGGTTGCCCTCGCCAGAAGCCAGCCAATGCAGGCACCGTGCCCTTGAGCTACTGCCATGAGCTACACACGCCTATTTGTTTAGAAGTCAGCCACCATGGGTATTTTGTTATCGTCATGAAAAGTTACTTAAGCTCACTTTTCTCATCTGTCATAGGGTTTTTGAGGTTTTCCAAGAATCCAGTGACTATCGTGCACGTGGCATGGGGCTTGGCTCATCACATGCGTTCAGTGGTGTTAATGACTGTGGGTGATCTTGTTGGTCGGCAGGCAGAAGAATGCTAGGCTGGAAGAAGGATGCCTAACGCCATCTATTCCAACTCCACCTCAATCTGGGACGATAATAATCGCATGACAAGTCACCGGTTCACACTCCAAAGGTTCCTTTGCGAAAGAACAAAGCTTTGAGCTTTTAGATCTCCAAGAGCTGGGAGCTCTCATCTATCTCTTGTCCTAATACCTTCCATAGCCACTGCTACCTCAGCCCATCCCAGGAGCACAGTGGAAATATCCTTTGGGTCTTAGGGAGCAGGCGATGCTCTTGCCCCCAGCAGGACCTCGTCACTCCCGGCATCAGAGCAGGGCCTGACAGCCTTGTGGGTTCGAGAGGAGTCTCCGTCTCGGTGCCTCTCAGGGTTTTTCTTCTGCTACACTGCACATCTGGGGAGGGCTGGCTGCACACTGCTCACAACACGGCCCCAGGGTCCTTCCCGGATTCTGTTCCTGTCTGTCCCATCATGTCCTTCTTCCACAGCCATCACCAACTTATTTATCTCACTGTCATAAGTAAAGGGGGGGCAGGGGGAAGGAGTGGCAGAAAGCTTCAAGGTTAGCTTGGGTTTATAGAACAAAAATGGTGTGCTGAATGTGGATACATGCTGAAAAATAATCAGCAGTTCACATAGGGGAGGGGCTCACGAGCAGCCACAGAGCTGCAAGCCTGCCGTTTTGCCATTTGTGAGTGAACAGGGCCTCACTCACAGTTGCTTATTCTATGGGACTGGCAAGCTGGATCGGCACTTAAAAGGCACTTGTTTGTAAAGCCTGACCAACGTGGGTTTGATCCCCCCCAGCACCCACACAAAGCCAGCCAGATACAGACTGACAACTGGATCTGTGGTTCCAACTTGTCTATGACAGTGGAAAGCAGAGCTAGAAGAATCCAAAGCTTGTGGGCCAGCTAGACTGGAGTTCATTTGCAGTAGCAAGAGACCCTGCCTCAGAGAAGGTGGAAGAAGAGCACAAACACCCCAAAGTTGTCCTCTGACCTCACATGTGCATAGTGGCACACATGAGCCCACACACTAAATATGGACTTCTGTCTGAAGTTATGTCCCTCCTCTCAACCTTCTGTTCACAGAAAAAAATGCACCCAGGTAAAATCCACACTCCGGCTCCAAGTGAAGGCAGGCGAGGCCGCAGCTCTTCAGCAGTTTTCCTCACAGCGAGTGATCTCCTCACAAACACACTGGCTTATCTCCTGCTAAATGGTTAGTCATGTATATAGGCAAAAAAAAAAAAAAAAAAAAAAAAAAAAAAACGGTCTGGGGAAATGGTTCAATGGTTAAAGGTGTTTATTTGCAAGTCTTCTGACCTAAGTTTGACCCTCCTCAGCACCCATGTAGGACACACAACTGTGATCCCAATGTGTGGGCCAGCTAGTCTGGCCCACACCATGGCAAGACAAGAGATGTCACAAGGAGAAAGTGGAAGGCCAGGCATGGTAGTGCAGACCTTTAGTCCCAGTGCAGGGAGGCTAAGGTAGGAGGATTGCTGTGAATTCAAGACCAGCCTGGGCTACAGAGTGAGTCCAGGGCTCACACACTTCTGGGCTAGAGTGAGAACCTACCTTGGAAACAAAAAAAAAAAAGAGGAAAAGTGGGTTGAAGGAGAGGGCAGATGCACACATATACACGTATGAATACACACACACACACAAATAAGAAAAAATACATTGTGCATTTTCTAAGCAGCCTGTTTTGTCCATACTGATGACACGAACATGGCTACACGGTGCTGATGTTAGATAAACCAGAAAAGCAGATGATCACTGTGCTACACTGGCCATTCCTGTGTTGCCCTCTTGGGGGACAACAGCAGGGAAGAAGGGTTGTGTCTGCAAGGGAGCAGGAACTCTCCGAGAGCACTGAGATGTGCAGGAAGCAGAGCAGAGGGGCAGCTGGGAGGCCGCAGTGATCCGCAGGCTAAGCCAGTGGCTCTCAACCAGAACATGTTTGTCCCCTGAGGGACACTTGACAATGTCTGGAGACATTTTGGTCATAGAAAATTGGACACGAATGTGCTACTGTGCGTCGAGGCTAAATGTCCTACATGGCATAACCCAGCCACCCTCACCACCCAAAGCAAAGAACTATTTGGTCCCAAGAGTTGCCATGCTGGAATTCAGAAAGTCTAGGGCAAGGTGAAGCAAGACTGTGGGGCAGCTTTGTTATTCTGCAGCTATGGCCTCAAGAGGGTGAAAGCTCTCTGGGCCACCAAAAGACCCAGACAGCAGGCTGGAGAGATGGCTCAGTGGTTAAGTGCACTTTCTGCACAAGCTTGACGGCTTGAGGGGGCCTAAGACCCCCTGAGTTTGAATCAGCAGGACCCACATGAACAGCTGGCTGTGGCTACATGTCCCGTAGGGGATCAGAGACCGGAGAATCACCAGAGCTCACAAATAGAAAGCTCCAGGAGCGGTAAGAGACTCTGGCTCAAACAAGAATAGGCAGTACAGCCAAGGAGCTGGACACTCGACTCTCTGCTCTAGCTACCAGGTGAGCACACTTCACATTAGGTAAGCACATGCGGTGCCACAAGGGTGCACACACATGCATGTACTACGCATACATACATCACATCCCCAAACACACATGTACATGTGCAAAAGAAAAAAGAACCCGACAGCACTTGGTGGGCTGGATTGTATGAGATGGTGTTGGTCCAGTGTCCATAGTAGCTGTGTGTGTGAGTGCTCTCCTCCATGCCCACCCTTCACTGTCACAGTTATATCCAATAATTCACTAATTCGCTTAGTCCTGTACTTAGCATGTCAGTAAGCATCTGACTGTGATCCTGGAGCTGGGTGTTCAATAGCTGATAAAAGAAAAAAAAAAAAAAAGCAGAATCCCCACATTGATGGAGGCAGACAATAAAGAGCAAACCAGTCTTACAATTAGCACCAAAGGTCAAGCACAGGGCACTGGAGAGCTGGGTCAGTTAGTACCAAGCAAGATGACCTGAATACAGATCCCCAGCATCCACATAAATGCCAGCCATGGTGATGCATGTCTATAATCCCAACATGCCAGGGTGATGCATGCCTGTCATCCCAGCATACCATGGTGGTGTGTGCCTTTAGTCCCAGCACGCCATGGTAGCACATGCCTGTAATCCCAGCACACCAGGGTGTTGCTTGCCTGTAATCCCAGCACACAAGAGACAGAGACTGGATTATACCCAGGATAATCTGACTAGCTACACTAGCTGAATCGGTGAATCCTGGGTTCAAGTGAGAGACTCCATATCAATAAATAAGGTGGAGAGTGATGAAAGAAGATATCCAACATCAACCTCTGGCCTCCACACCACACACACACACATGCATGCACTCACACACATGCAAACACATATACACACAGGTACACACACATGTGTATTAGTTAATCTCTTCATTTCTAAGACCAAATACTTGACAGAAAACAACTTAAGGAAGGAAGGGTTTATTTTAGCTTCCAGTTGCCAGAAGATACAGTCCACTGTGGCAGAGGAGGTATGGTAGCAGGAGTGAGAGGCAGCTGGTCACATTGCATCCATAGTCAGGAAGTGAGGAAAACAGGAAGTGACATTAGGACATAAAATCTCAAGGCCCACCCCCACTGAATTACTTCCTCCATCAAGGCTCCACCTTCTTTTTAAAAAATGTTTTTAAATATATTTTATTTATTTATTTGAGAGAGAGAAAGAGGCAGAGAGAGAGGGAGAATAGGCGCGCCAGAGCATCCCGCCACTGCAAACGAACTACAGACGCGCGCGCCCCCTTGTGCATCTGGCTTACGTGGATCCTGGAGAATCGAACAAGGTCCTTTGGCTTTGCGGGCAAGTGCCTTAACCGCTGAGCCATCTCTCCAGCCCAAGGCTCCACCTTCTAAAAGTTTCACAACTTTCCCAAATTGCCACCAGCTGGGGACTTTGTGTCCAAACCCATGCACCTATGGTGGACGTTTTACATACAAACCAAGACAACATGAAAAAAAATCAAGTGTAGGGCTGAGGAGAACCCATTCTCTGGAGTTTCGGGAAGGTGCACTCATTATTCTAGGGGTAGCTGCTGGCTTCAGGCAGATGGGGCAGGGATTCTAAGAAACTGGAGTGTGTTCTGGTGTGACAGAGAGCACAGGTGTGATGTGGATGCAGGTGGCAGCAGAAGAAGGAGGAAGAAAAAAATGGTGTGCTTTCTCAGGGCATGAATGACAAGGTGAGAAGGAACCAGGTTCAAACCAAGATGTCATGAGAAGTCCTTGAAGACAATTTGGGACAGAAGTGGCTTGAGCCACTTGATGCTGCTGTCCTAGAAAGGACAGCGTTGATGGGGACACAGGTGGTGCTAGAGACCAGAGAGAAGCTGCTCCAGGGAATTCCAGGTGAGAGCTGAGAGGTGCCCATAGTCACGGGGGTGGGGAAGAACTATAGAGAAGCATTTGAAGGGTGATTACAAATCACACGAGTTCTGGTTATGGGGGATGAGAGAAAGGAGTGCGCCCTAACCACTGCTGCTCAGCCTAAGTTTAAAGGCAGATGACCCCACCCAGGGAAGAAATCAACACATGATCTGAGAGTTCCGAGAAGAGAGCATACAGAAACCAGGCACAAGGGACATGGGGAACTCATAGGAGAGAAAAGTCGGGAGGAACCTGGGGTGACGCCTCGGTCAGTCAAGTGCTTGCCTTGCAAACATGAGAACCCAGTTCAATGCCCAGAGCTTATGCAACGAAAGCACCAGGCATGGCGCTGTGTGTTTGTAATCCGAGCCCTGGGAAAGTGGAGACAGGTAGACCCCTGATGCCCGCTGGCCACCAGCCAGTGTCGCCACTTGGTGAGACTGTCTCAGAAAGAGATGGGCAGCATTCCTGAGGAACAACATTCAAGGTTGTTTTCTGGCCTCCATAGTCACATGTATATAAACATGTGTACATACATACATACATACATACATACATGAATACATACATACATACGTGCCCAAAACAGAGGAAAGTGCCTAAGATCCAGCCTCTTGCGATGTGTTAATCTCCTATGGTGGCCAATAAAGAAGGGATGGCTGGACTGGAGAGATGGCTTAGTGGTTAAGGCATTTACCTGCAAAACCAAAGGATCCCAACTCGATTCCCCAGGACCCACGTAAGCCAGATGCATCTGGAAGCCCTGATGCACCCATTCTCTCTCCCTCCCTCTCTGCCTCTCTCTCTCTCTCTCTCTCTCTCTCCCTCCCCCCCTTTCTCTCTCTCAAATAAATAATAAAAATATTTTTTAAAAAAAGAAGGGGTGGCTGCATGCACCCCCTCCGAGCTGCAGCAGAAGGACCCCATTTGTCCCTACCAAGAACAAATACAGCAATGGCGTTAACCACAGGTCCCAGGATATGGACATAAGGACTTCTAGAAAAGAAAGTGCACATGGAGTCAAAACAGAAGGATTTGCCCAAGCAAAGAGAAACACCCAGCACAGCCAGACAAGGAAATGCTCAAGCCCCAAGGACAATCTTCTTTAGGGATGAAGTGAACTGTGTGTGCCCACCGCGAATGAAGGCTAGCTCCCAGGCCTCAGCTGTTGGAGTCAAGTGGACAGTAAGAGAGACGACTGAAGAAAGACAAGAGAAGAGCTATCCCAGGGTCAAACAAGGGGATTAAGAAGCAAGAACGCTCGCTATTTATTTCTGTTAACGGTCCCCTTCTGCTTGCGCGGCCCTCTCTACCCACCTTCATTTCTGTAAGTTGGTGGACAGTAGTCTCAGCTCTAGTTATCCCACAATGCCTCTCTCCTGGGACATCTGTAGCAATTTATTGCTTTTCTCAACCCCAAAGGCAGCCAGAAGGTCTGGGTCCTGGCCCTCAGCTGGGACACATGAGTCCCTGAGATTCTGACAGTGCTTTCTTTCTAGAAACTTCAGCTGTTTCCAGAGCTACAAAGACCTCCATTCAGGCCCCTATCTGGTTACCAAGTATGCCTCTTGCTTCATTACTCACTGGGGTCCAGAGAGCAACAGTTCCTGGGAGCTCCCTACACGTGTGCCATATGAGACGCCAGCCCTGACCCGCAGGACGGAACTCCGTATTTTAACCAACACCCTGGTCTCGTGTGCACTAGAACACGGGAAAGCTCAAACTGTGAGTCAGAAGCCAGCTATGGATCCTATTCAGATAATATTCACTGTGTCACTGCATGGTAGAAAGCAACCACAAGTGACCTGGGGTGATTTGTACTGGAAGGGCTGCTTAGGGCCAAGATACCAGTGACACTGAGATATTTATAAATGTCCCCTTCTCATGTTCTCTGATCACACTTGCCACCATGCAACTTTCCAGATGGTAAAATTTTAAAAGTACTTTTTCTCTTACTCCTGCTTGGACCCCTCAGCTACCTCTCCGAGGTCCTGTGAACTGGCTGGGAAGTGTTCAGCAGTTGGGTTTGCCAGCTCTGCACACTGCCTCCCTCCCAGGCCATCTGGACCCGTCAATTTCTCGAGAACACAGGTTCCAAGTGCGCCCTGCCTTCGCATTACTCGGGCACCGTGTCCTCCAAAGAGTCCCTCTGCCTCTTCACATGTCATCCCTTGCCTCGTCTCCCCAGTTCTCTTTGTTTAGAAGTCATCAACATCGACAGGACAACTGTCCAGTCATTGGAGAACATGAGGTCCCTGTGTCCCCACGCAGTAATGACCATCATTTATCGAGCACTTTCCTCAGGCCAGGCAATGGGCAGAATTGCTCAGAAGCAAAAACGCATTGAGTTAAAGCTGGGGAATTAGCCTTAGTAATACACACATAATAAAGCCATGCCTGGCACATCATTTGATGTGGAATACTGTTGCAAAAACAGGGGATTGGTCATTAGTTTCGCAAAGAGAGACCAAGGAGATGACGCAGTGGATAAAGCGCTTGCTTTGCAAGCGTGAGGACCTGAGTTTGGAACCCCAGCAACCACGTAATCAGCTGACTTAAAATAGTTTCCTTGGCCTTAGATTACCTGTGCCCTAAACATCACACATGACTGATACAGATTGACAAGGAATGTTAAGAGATGCTGACTGATCTTAACCCATACCCTTTGCCAGTGACCTGGCTGCACTCCCAACCCAGAACAATGTGTGCGTGAGTGAGTGAAATATGCTGATAGTGTTGAAAACAACGCATGTTCAAAGTAACATACTGCCCACAGAACTGCTGGAAGCACCACGTGGGGATAGAGTGATTGAATTTG
Source organism: Orientallactaga sibirica (assembly GCA_036365145.1). Taxonomy (NCBI): domain Eukaryota; kingdom Metazoa; phylum Chordata; class Mammalia; order Rodentia; family Dipodidae; genus Orientallactaga; species Orientallactaga sibirica. Next base: position 39,723,142 of record JAEOAD010000008.1, on the reverse strand, counting down.
TGAATGGAGTGTGTGTGTGTGTGTGTGTTCTGGATCAGCAGAGTCCAATAGGTCATATCCCTAAGTCAAAATGTTCCTTGCCCTCTTTTTTAAGATATTTTATTTTTCTTTTATTTGAGAGAGAGAGAGACAGAGAGAAATAGGTGGGGAGGGGGAGAGAGAGAACGGGCACTCCAGGGCCTCCAGCCGCTACAAATGAATTCCAGATGTGTGTGCCCCCTTGTGCATGTGGCTCACTTGAGTCCTGGGGAATCAAACCGGGGTCCTTTGGCTTTGCAGGCAGAACCTTAACCATGAAGCCATTTCTCCAGCCCTGTTCCTTGTCCTTTGCCTGTGTGATACTCAACTTGTTCACATATTACTGTTTTGTTTTTTGATTTGTTTTTTGTTTTGTTTTGTTTGCTGATCAATAAAAACACCAATAAGTGCCTGTCAGCTGAAGCTACAGCTACAGAAACATCAGAGCAGCAGCAATTGCAGAAGCAGCAGGTTCACTCTTGGTTTAAATGATTCCAAGCATAGTTTTCCTTCTCTCAGGATCAGCTCCAGGAAGCAGCTAGCTGTCTCGTGGACAAACAAACCCAAGAGTCAGTTTCTGCAACCCCAGAGCAATACCCCAACTGGGGCCATCTTAAGCAAAGATGTCTTTGTGGTTAATTGTAACAAGTCAGCCGTGCTATGGCCCTTAGCAGTGGAGAATTTGAAGCTGTGCGCATAGCGTCTGCGGTGGTCTGATGCAGGTGTCCCCTATAAAATCATGAGTTCTTCCCCAGCCGAAGGAAATTTGGGAATTGGAACCTTGTTAAGGTGGGTTGTTGGGGGTGGGCTTCTGGGTATTACAGCCAGCTTCCCCTTGACAGTGGGCTCACCCTCCTGTCACTGTTGTCCACCTGCAGAAGTGATGTCCATCCTCTGCTCATGCCATCGTTTTCTCCTGCCATTGTGAGGCATGCCCTCAACTCTGTAAGCCAAAACAAACCTTTTCTTCCCACGAGGCTGGATGCTTTGTGCCGACAACCCAAAGCTGACTGCAACAGCATCGCTTTCAATCTTGTTGCCTCAGTGTGAAAACAAAACCGAGCTGGCCGATGAGAAAAGAGTGAAGAACAATTGCCAGGCCCACCTGACCTCTGAGTGATAAAGAGGTTCACAATAGGAAACAGGTGCCTGGCATCGTGGCTCCGAGTCCCAGGCAGGCTATAGAACCACTGTCTCAGCCTTAGCTGCAACTGAGAAGCAAACTGGTGACTTGGCAAATGACTGGCAGTCTAGTCCAGAGGTTCTGTGCTGGGTATGCCATGTGTCTGAGGCACCCAGAGGTTTGCAGATCCACCCAGGACCTTCTAATACGCAGTGAAAAATAAGAACCATCAGATATAACCTATATTGGGTTTAGAAGCTGCTAGAACTCAGTGACATTTCATCCTAAGGCCTCGGACCTGAGAAATACCTGGATTCAATATGCCCATCATGCCCTGGGGCCCTACCCCACAACCACCGTTCTGTGTCTCTGGGGAAGGACCCAGGAATCTACATAGCTAACAAGCTTCCTGGGAAATCTTAATGGTAACTGAATTCTGGAACCTTTTACAATAGTCAACCTGTGGCTGCATTTCATCAAGATGGCTGTGGAGAAGCTCAGAGGCAGAAACAGGCTGACGTGTTTCACTGTAAGGACCGAGGGACTTCTGGGCATTCCTGAAACCTGGGCAGAGAAGGGAGGTGCCTGAAGGCAAGGCCCATGAAAGGCAGAAGAGACATTTATAAACTGGTACTATAAAGGCTTAAGGGGGTGCTCCCCATTTGCCAGGGTCACGCAGGACTGTTTGTTAAAAAAAAAAAAAAATCCATAGCTAGAAACCAAGTCAGGATCCTATGGAGACTCAGATTGTAGACTCCAGTGAGAAGCTTCCACTAGTCTTTGGCCAAAAATGAGGCTACCCCCATCAATATCTCTCTAAATTAACAATGCTTTTACCCTGAACCTATCCTGATCTCACCCTCCCTTGGAGAATCTGTTCTGTTCTGTTTCGTTTCGTTTCGTTTCAGAAGGCAGTGAGAACCGAGGCCAACCAAAATCTATCAGCAGGACAAAGACAGTGGACTCCATGTCAGCAGGTGAACTGCCCCTAGCACAGCAGCGGAGGCGCAGGGGAAACCACAAAGGAACTGCCAAGAGGAGCAAGAGTGCTGCTTCCATGGCGAGCCTGGCAACCTGCGCCAGGGTGGAGGAGAAAGACACTGAGGACACTCAAAGTGCACCAAAGAAGAAATCCAGAACCTGCTGAGAGTTCAACACTAAAGCAGACTTAAAGCGCACCCGCCAAGGCTCATGGAATTTTGAGGAATAGGGGGTGGAAAGAATGCAAGAGCCACAGGGTGGGAAGGAATATCCAGAGGCATTACCCCCACACACACACAGTGACGGACTGCTGCTCTCATAACTCATAACCCACAACCCCATGGTAAATACCAGCAATCCCAGTAAGGTGGGACTTCAGTGGAGTGGGGGCAGGGAGGAGGGATAAAAGGGACTCTGAAGAGCATGACGTGGTCACTGAAAATGCCCTAAGTCCATCAGGTCATTTGAAGAGCCCTTTCCCTCCTCACCTCTCGAGTCTAGAGACTGACAAAACACAGGTGGTCTTGTCTTCCTCAGCCCTAAAACTGGCATTGCATTAACCAATTCTAAAACCACTTTATGTCTGAAGATTTGAAACACACACTAAAAACAGGAAGGGAATCAAAGACAATAATACTTGACAAAATTAAATTCTTTTCATCAAATAGCACTCTCTAGAAGTGAAAAGACATCCCTCAGAATAGGAAAAAAAAATGTTTACAAATTATTTCTCTGATGTTTAGTGTCCAGAACATATCAAGAGTACTCACAATTCAACAATAAAAAGACAATCCAATTAAATATTAGGGGAAACATTTCAGCAGACATTTCCCACAAGGCCAACAAGCTCAGGAAAAGATGTCCATCATTAGCCAGCATAGAAGTGCAAAGGAGAAGCCGATGAAACGCCATTCTCCAGTGTCAAGTTCTCACTAGTCTTTGGCTCCCCAAGTTAATAATGCTGATCCCATTTAAACTATGCTGACTTCCCTCTCCATTGGAGAATCTGTTCTTTGTCAGAAGGTAGCAGCGAGACCCGAGAGGATAAACGACCCCTCGCACTTCAGCCAAGCCCCAACTGAAACTACAAGAGCATGTCTGTGGTGGCTGAGGCAGCACAGCATGGAAATTGAGACCCTTCCCTGGAGCTAGACCACCTTCCTGGGACTTTGCCTCAGTCCTTCACCTCCCTGAGCCTTAGGTGCTATGGGAACCACTGCCTGGAATGCGGTAGGCACCTAATACATTTTGGTTGGATCATTTAAAAGTCCCTTCCCTCCGTTTCTCCCATCCTGAGTTTGAGACTTCCTCAATCATATACAGTAACTGCAGGAAATCGAGATGGGTGCTAAGATCACGAGAGAGGACCTGACTGCTCTAAGAGCCCATAAATGGTGTCTAAGAGTCTGGGTGCAGAACCAACAAGGCTCTCAGCTCAATGTAACACAAAACACTCTCCTCTCAAAGCAAGGGGGTTGTGCTAAGTGCTGTGGGTCACAGTGACCACACTATATGATGGATGGAGGCAACTCACAGGAGGAAAGATTTCTTCTGGCTCATGGTTTCAGTTCATCACGGTGGAAAGCACAGTGGAGCAGCTCAGTTCGTGGTAGCAGAAGCTGTTCACATCACCACGAACCAGGAAGCAGAGAGCCAGACAGGAAATGGGGCCTGGTATGACCTTTAAAAGCCTAAATCTAGTGACATATGTTTACCAGGTAGGTCCCCCACTCCTAAAGTTCCATAACCTCCCGTTGCTGGGGAACTGTTTGAAATAGGAGCCTGTAGGATCATTTCAGATTCAACCCATAGCTGAAGTTCATTACAAATTCCACCTGCAAGAGTGAAAAATGTGCTCACTGCACCATGTGGGAAAAGGCACAGTGGAATGGGAATGTTCCTCCTCACTGGACCCAGCGCTGACAAGGCCATTTCTACCCACCCTGTACCTGGGACGTGTGTGAGCAAAGTGGGTCAAAGATCCCCACCCACAGCCTTTGTCCTATGGGTCATAATTATTTACTCTCCTGCTGTGTCAGGTACTGCCAAGCTTAGCAAATTGACTCACGATGGCATCCAGTGCACAGCCGCTCTGGGCTTTGACCCAGAAACCAACTCCTGGAGAACGTTCATGAGGCAGAACCTGCTGTCCACATCCCACAGAACTCAACGCCATGGGGCCACGTCCTCATCCAGAGCGACGAAGGTGGGGACCAAGAAGCTAAAGCCATGCTTACCAGTAAAGGGCTTGCCTGGCAAGCGTGAGGACCTCAGTTTGACCTCCAGAACCCACATAAGAACAACACTGGTGGCATGCATTTGTATTACAGCACTGGGGAGGCAGACAGGCAGATCCCTGGGGTTCCCTGGCCAAATAGTTTAGCTTATTTGGTAAGTTCCAGGCTGGTGAGAGACCCTGTCTGAAGGTTGATGGCTCCTATGTGGAACAGCACCTGATGTTGTCCCCTGGCCTCCACATGCACATATGTTCACATGCACACACATGCACTCACATACACATGAACATGCACACACACACATCCAAAAATAATCACAAGTTAAACAGTCTTCATAGCCTCTTACCAGTCTCTCCCAGCCATACTGCATGGCAGCATGGAGAGCACATGCCAGTGGCTGGCTCAAGAGCAGGGCCCATATCATGCCCCTTGTCTATGAAATGAGTTTGGCTTAAATTTCATCTTAAATTATATTCATGTTGCAGACAACCTAGAATGCTCTTTGGCATATGATCTGACTTAAGAAACACAAAGAGGGGCTGGAGAGATGGCTGAGCGGTTAAGGCACTTGCTTGCAAAGCCAAAGAACCTTGGTTCGATTCCCCAGGACCCCCATAAGCCAGATGCACAATGTGGCACATACATCTGGAGTTTGTTTGCAGTGGCTGGAAGCCCTGGCGTGCCCATTCTCTCTCTCTCTCTCTCTTTCTCTTTCCCTCTCTCAAACAAATAAATAAAAATAATTTTTTTAAAAGAAGCATAAACACAAAGAGGATCTCCCCAGGCCCGACCACTACCTCAGGGTACTCACAGGTGAGGGGAGAGTGAGCCATGGAGCCAAAACAACACAGAATGTGAGCTGGAAGAGTCGGCAGCTCTATGGGCTTCCTCCGAATTCCACCTCTAGCTGCAGCTCTCCCCTGAAATCCAGGTTCAAACGCCCAATATCTCCTAGGATGTTCACCTGCATATTTGTGTGGGAGACACGGGAATAGCCCCCACAGAGATTCATACCCTAATTCCCAGTCGGTGTGCATACACTGCCTTCCATGAACTCCACGTGAGCAACAGGGTTAATAAAGATCTTGACATGGGAGATGATCTTGGATGACCTGGAGGAGCCGATATAATCTCAAGAGTCTCGAACTGGGGAGCTGGCTCAGTTAGTGAAGTGCTTGCCACAAAAGCATCAGGACCTGAGTTCAGATCTCCAGTCCCCATGTAAAACCAGTCCCCATGTAAAACCAGTCCCCATGTAAAATGCTGGGCATGGCCATAAGCCTAAAATCCCAATGCTGGAGAAATGGAGACCAGAGAATTCCTGAGACCTGCTGGCCAGCTTATCTAGCTTAATCCATGAGCTCTAGATTCAGTAAGAGATCCTGTCTCAAAAATAGGTAGAGCCTGGTGGTGGTAGCACCACGCCTGTAGTCCCAGCACTCAGGAAGCTGAGTTAAGAGGTTCCCTGTGAGTTCAAGGTCAGGCCCCTGGGGCTACAGAGTGAGGTCCAGGTCAGCCTGGGCTACAGTGAGACCCTACCTCAAAAAAAAAAAAAAATAGCGGCTGGGCGTAGTGGCACACGCCTTTAATCCCAGCACTCGGGAGGCAGAGGTAGGAGGATCGCCATGAGTTCGAGGTCACCCTGAGACTACATGCTGAATTCCAGGTTAGGCTGAGCTAGAGTGGGACCCTACCTTAAAAAAAAGAGAATAAATAAATAAAGTAGAGAGTGATTGAGTATGACATCCAATATTGATCTCAGCCTCCACATGCACACACATATGCTTATATGCATGCACGCACATACACACACACACACACACACACACACACACACACACCAACCTTAAATTTAAAAAAAAAAAAAAGTACTCTTGGGCTGGAGAAATGGCTTAGCAGTTAAGGTGCTTGCCTCCAAAGCCTAAGGACCCATATTTGACTCTTCAGATCCCATGTAAGCTATACACACAAGGTGATGCAAGCACGCAAGGTTGCATATGCACACAAGGTGGTGCACTTGTCTGGAGTTCAATTACAGTTGCTCTTAATCTCTTTCTTGCTTGCTCATGTTAAAAAACAAAACAAAACAAAAAAAGCCAGTCTTTTGGGCTTGCCTCAAAAAAATAAAAAGAGCCCTTACAAATGGAAATCTTGCCCAACCTCAGCTAGAGGGGAATATGACTACACACACAAGTCACAGAGAAATGCAAAGTTGGACTGAGGGTAGAGATAGGGTCCCCAAGCCTAGGGACATGGCAGCCTCCAAAAGTGGTTCGCTGCATGTCAGATATGCCTCAACAGGCTACTAAAACTGCAAGATCCACACCTCCGTTAAAAGTGAGATGTCATCTTGTGTACGGTGGGTTAAACAGCACAAAACTCACCACTCTCGTGCCCAGAACTGAGTTGGGAGGAGACAGACTCACTTAATCCCCTGTGGACCACACCATCCATAAGTACGGACTCCATTCCACAGATGAATAAGAGGCCACACATGTAGAATGTTCTAGAACATAGAAAGGTCTTCTTTCCTATATGCCCTCATGGAGCATGAAGCAAGGCATAAGCGGAAGAAAAAGAATCAGAGTCAGGGCTGGAGAGATGGCTTAGCAGTTAAGGAGATTGCCTGCAAAGCCAAAGGACCCACGTAAGCCAGATGCACAAAGGGGCGCACGCATCTGAAGTTCGTTTGCAGTGGCTGGAGGCCCTGGTGCACCCATTCTCCCTCTCCTCCCTCCCTCTTTCTATCTCTCAAATGAATAAATAAAAGTTTTTTTAAAAAATCAGAGTCTAAGGTGACAAGAGAGCTAAAGAAGTCTCAGATACCTGGCATGGCCTCCCTTCTAGGGTGGGAGGAGACAAGTGACCAAGTGACATCCCCAAGAAGAATGCAGCCGTGTCCTCAGTTCCCTGCTCTGGGTCACTATGGCTCTGCTAAGCAGTCATGGCCTGGCATCGTCTTTCTTGGGCTGCAGCAGCCCCTGTGAAACAGAGGGTCAGCCCCTCCAGACTGAGAGAGGGGAGTCACTGTGGGTGAGGGAGTTGGCAAGGTGCCTAATGTTACAGCTACCCCCACCGGCACCCACACAAGAAGGCTACTTGTGGGACACAAAACACTCCATGAAGAACCCCTAGAAAAGAGTTCTGAATTCCTCATTCTCTTCCTCCGCAGCCACGGGAATGACAGGATCACCTCACAGCTCATGGCTCCACACATCCAAACGATTTCTCAGCAGCAGCTCTGGAGATAGGTTCCACACCTGAGAGAGCTGATGGCTCCAGCTTGTTCCTCCAACCGCCCAGAGACTTGTCACCGAGGGCTTGCTGCAGGCCGCACAGTGTCTTAGGTTTGGGGGGATACAGAGGTTTTCAAAAAGCTATGCAAGTCCCAGGGCTTCAGCAATCTGAATTCAAGTGGGATCTTGGGTCTAAAGGACTTAGGAACATATAGAAATGTCTCTGTGCGATGCAGGCTGAGAGGGAGAAGAGGAAAGGAGAGCAGAGGAGACTGGGTGGCCAAAGGAGGACAGTCAGGGAGCCGAGACCTTTAAGATGAGTCCTAGAGGGTGAGAAAGCACCCGTGCAGTGTGGCTTGGGCACAGACGTGCGAAGCCTGTGGGATGGCTCTATGGTCTGAATGTGCTCCCGCCCCCACCAAAATATATACCTGGAAATCCTAACCACACTTGCTTGTAATCGTGCAGGGAAGTAGGGCCTTCAGGAAGTGATCTGGCTACCAGGGTACAGTCCTGAGCCATGGGATTAGAGCCCTTGGGAAAGAGGATCGGGTGAGCCACTGCTCAGTATTCACGAGAATGTGGAAGGAAGGCTGTTTCCACTGGAGGCAGTATCACTGGGCAGATCTTCCGGTGTGGCAGTGGGTTTGAGATTTCAATCAAAAGATACACAAAGTGTGCCTAGCTGGAGTTCCTGAGGTGTGCTGTGCTTTGTGGCTTTTGGCTTCTCTCTCTCTTGCCTCGTCCTGTAAGAGCAGGCCAGCTTCTTATGCCATTATGGAACTTCCCCTGGATCTGTAAGCTTCAATAAATCCCTTCCTCCATAAAAAGAGAGAGAGAGAGAGAGAGAGAGAGACCAGAAAACAGGGCTGAAGAGATGGCTTAGAGGTTAAGGCATTTGCCTGAGAAGCCTAAGGACCCTGGTTTAATTCTCCAGGTCCCATGTAAGCCAGATGCACATAGTGGTGCATGCATCTGGAGTTCATTTGCAGTGGCTAGAGGCCCTGCTGCACCCATTCTCTCTCTATCTCTCTCTCTCTTTCTCTCTCTCCCTCCCTCCCTCTCTCTGTCTCTAATAAATAAATAAAATAAAATTTAAAACTCTTAAAAAAAAAAAAAAGACCAGAAAATGTAACCAAACCCTCATTGCAAGCTTGATCCAAGAATCCCAAACTTCCAAGTACCTGCTAATCAGGTCTGTACTCATTTGCATGGAGTGAATTCCATGGGGAAACTGCACACAGAGAAACTCACCCTAACCCTGAAAGTACTCCTCTCAAGTGGAGATCTCCACAGGCCAGTCCACTGTCCAGTGCTATGTGGGCAAACTGACGTCTACCAAGGTACTGTTCCCTTCTAGAATACTAATAAAGCATCCTCTCTACCCTGGATTAAAGGTAGACTGCCTGCCTGCCAATCCCGTCTCTATTCTATACCTAGTCAACTACAGTGAGGACGGAAGGACGGCAGTTCTCTATGAACCAGAAAGCAGTACCTCTCGCCAGACGCTGAGTCTGTGGCTTCGGACTTTCTGGCTCTAGAACAATGAAAAGGAAGTGTCTGTTGTTCCAGTTTGTGGCATTTTGTTACAGCAGCTTGAACAGACGGAGATAGGGGAAATGAGCTTGGTATGTATTGGGCAGAGCTGGCAGGGAGAAGGTTGTGAACAGTAGCATCACTCTTTGTGAAGGCGTTTGTGTCAGAGAATTTTCACTCAGCCCCTGAGGTGCCTTCCTACTGACACACAGGGGCCTGAGCAAGTCGCCCTCAGTGCCACACTGTCCCCAGCTAGGAGACAGAAATGAGGGATGGTGGAACCAAGCTTGCAGCATTTTGCAAAGATGAATCAAACTGCACAGCCAAGCAGTGTAAAGCGCTTGATGCCTGGCATACAGTAAGTGCTCAATGAGTGTCAGCTCTCACGTTTTTCACAACCCTTCCTCAACCTGGTTCCAGGAGTCATCATAGTGCTCTGATTTCTGACTCCCCTCAGGCTGTGGTTCTCACATCAGTATTTGTTGACACCTGGGGAGATGGCTCAGTGGGTAGAGGGCCTGACAGGCATGATGGGTTGACTGTGGAGTGTCTCCCAGAGCCTCATGTGCTTGTGATCAAACCTCATCCTTGATCCCCGGCTGGTAGAATCTTTGGAAGGTACAGCCTTGATGGAGGAGGTGTATCACTCGGGGCAGGCCTTGGGATTCTGTAAGTCAACCCCGCTGCCTATGCCGGCTCAGTTCACTCTCGCCATTTTCTCCCGACTGATGTGAGCAGCTGTGTGCTCCTGCTATGCTTTCCCCACAAGGATAAAACCTTGCCTCAAAACTGTTAGCCAACATGAACCCTTTCCTTCCATAGACCGCTGCTGGTTGCATATCTTGTCCAGAAATCAGAATGAAAATGCCACACCACGAAAGCATGAGGAAACTGAGGTCAGATCCCCAGCACCCATGTAAAAGCCGGGCTCAGTGACACGTGCCTGTAATCACAGTACTGGGGAGGTGGAGACAGAAAATTTGGGCAGGGGGGGAGCTTGCTAACTAGCTAGTCTAATTGACTCCATGAGATCTAGACTCAATAAAACTCTATCCAAAAAATAAAGTGGAGGGTGATTAGGAAGGCACCCAGCAACCTCTGACCTCCATATGCACACATACACATATGAACAGGTATATACACAGGTATATCACACACACACACAAAAAAAATGTTGAATGAGTAGATAAATGATTCTGTGGGCTTGCTGGTCACCTTTTCAGCCACCCAAATGCACTGGCTGGTGGATAGGTTTCCTCTGTAAGCAAGGGGACCTCTCCACATCTTTGGATTTTAACAAAACGAAAAAATGGGAAGGAGAGAGTATCAGCCACTGTCACTGCAAACGTCAGGCCGTCCACACCCCGTTACCTAAGCACAGACCTATGTGGGTGCCAAACTTCAGAGCCCTGAGAGTTGGAAGGGATTCCAAGCTTGGATCCCTCAGGCTAGGCTATTCTTGGAAGCCGAGCACCGTGCCTGCCACAGGGAGATGAGTCATGCGAGGGTGAAGGCTTGATGGATCTCTCCTGTGTATCGGGTGGAACTGTGGAACACAGAGCGAGAAAGGAGGACAGAGCTTTGCTGTGGCACTGCTGAGAGCAGTATCCCTACCCCGGCATCCTTGCATCACAGCCAGATAATACCCAGGGCTCTGCCTCTATGCAAACGCCCACCTTGAGGAGAACAAGCCCTGTTAGCTAACAATCTGCCCCCCCCCGTTATGTTAAATTGACCGGCCCTTTAAAGACCTCGCAGAGTAGTTCCAAGACACAGCTCCACTTTCCAAGCTCAGGAAGCCTCCCTACCAGCTAACCCCTGTGTTCTGTGTATGTGTTCTACTCCCTGCCTTTGCCTCCGTTAGACTGTAAGACCTACAGAATCCACCACTGCTTTTAAACTCCAAGTTGATTTGGTGGCAGACCCATAGCATCCAGGTTTTACTGGGTCAATATGTGTGTGTATGTGAAGGACAGGTGTCTTCCTCAGTGCTCTCTATCTTTTTTTGTTGTTGTTTGTTTTTTTGTTTTTTTGTTTTGTTTTGTTTTTCAAGGTAGGGTTTCACTCTAGCCCAGAATGACCTGGAATTCACTATGTAGTCTCAGGGTGGCGTCGAACTCATGACGATCCTAACTCTGCCTCCCGAGTGCTGGGATTAAAGGTGTGTGCCACCATGCCCGGCTCTCTATCTTATTTTTTGAGACAGGGTCTCACATTGAGTTTGGTGTTCACCAGGTAAGCTATACTAGCTAGCCATCAAAACCCAAGGATCCGTTTATCTCCACCTCCCCAGAGCTGGAAATTACAGGTGTGTGCTAACATGACCAGCTTCTCTATCAGTACTGGGGTTCCAAACTCAGGTCCTCATGTCCGTGCACCCGACCAACTGAGCCATCTCCAGAGCACCCTGATTTTATTATGTTTTTGCAAAGGTTCAACTCTCGAAGAGAGTGACAAGTCAGAAACAGTTTAAATGATAACAACATAACCATCTAGCATGAGGCAATTTCCTGAGATTTCACACCCTTCATCCTGCATTCAGAGGGAGGCCGCATGCAGGAATGAGCCTCATGGCCGACACTCATCGCCGACAGGGGACAGTATGAGAGCTGAGGCAGAGTGGAGGCCCTTGGCTGAGTTATTGGTGCCAAGTTAATTCCACTTCACTTCCCTGGCTCCCTTTGTTCTTCCCAAACGATGGCTGGCGGTGACGGTACCCGGAGTCAGCCTCCACGCACACTTGTGATGATCTGCTCCTTACATATGCTCTCTAAAAGTTGCTCCCAGTAAAGCAGCTTAATTAAAAACCACATTCAATCAAACTGTCACTTTGTTTATGAAAAAGAGTCGAGCGGCTGGAAATGGCAGGAACAGGCACTGAAGATTAATACTCTAAATTTGTTCTGATTAAAAGTAGGATTGAAGTACTAAAAAAGAACGCTTTGCGAACCCCGAGGGGACCTCGGAGGCCGGCTCTCTGCCATTCTCAAAGACAACTGGGGACAGTTGTAAATACAAGTACAGCTCTGTGCCTCCAGGGTTCCCGGCCTTCAAGGAGACCAAGTTTTAGCTAAATCTAGTTTTGGTTAGTGGTTTTTTTTTTTTTTTTTGGTTTTTGGTTTTGTTTTTTTAAAGAAATGTACTGGAAATGGATTCATCTACCTCTCTGCCATAGCTGCCTGTTCCATAACGGTAATCATCCCAAAACATATGCTCATGGGATCTGGGTCACTCAGACGCCTGGCTTTTCAGACAGAGAAGCTGAGACTTAATGGCAAAAACAAATCGCACAGCTTTAGACCATAGTTTGAAGGCGGAGTCTGGCTCCGTTCCTGCAGTCACTCAACTTCCAGACCCTCATCCTCCACACTCAAAAGTCACTGATAGGTTTTATCCAGCAGAGAATGAGCCCCAACCAAAGCTGACCAGTGTCTTTCAGCTGACCCCACAAACTGTCAAGTCTCCTGTCTCTGAAAGCCCCAGAAACCTCCAACGTGGCACACGGCCACTTGCCACCTCCTCTTCGGGTGGTGTTATGGTTTGAATCTGAAACATCCCCCACCGTGACCTGTTTGGAACACTCAGTCCCCAGCTTGAGCTACTATCTTAAAAGCTATGGAGTCTTTAGGAGGTGGGGTCTGGCTGGCAGACATGCATTGCCAGAGGTGGACTTTGGAATGTCATATCTGCCTCCTGTCCTGTCCCACTCTGCTTCCTGGTCCACCACCGACAGACCTTCCACCTCCACAGATGGTGTAGCTCCCACGGACATGCCCTTTCACCACAGTGGACTTAAAAACTCTCTGAAACTGTGGCAGTTACCTTCGTGTTGCTGGCATGAAATGCCCAACCACAAGCAGATGACGGGGGGGAAAGGGTTTACTTTGGCTTACAGGCTTGAAGGGAAGCTCCACAATGGCAGGGGAAAACGTGGCATGAGCTGAGGGTGGGCATGAACTCCTGGCCAACATCAAGTGTACAACAGCAGCAGGAGAGTGTGTCCAACACTGGCAAGGGGAAGCTGGCTATAACACCCATAAGCCCATTTCCAAAAACGCACCTCGTCCAGGAGGCCCCCAGTCCTGAAGTGCCGTCAGAACATATGAGTTTATGGAGGCCATCTACTATAAATTACTACAGAAACCGCAAGCCACAATCAACCTTTCCTCCCTTATGTTGTTCCTATTGAGGGTTTTGGTCACAGCAGCATGAAAATAACTAATCCAGATGAAATAGTGAGTGAGACAGCTTAGTGAATGTCTCTTTCCAAGCCATAGACTTGGCCCACAGATTAGAGAGGATATGACAGAGTCTTTCCCTGAAAACACTCGGAGGACAATAGAACCACCTAGCATGAGGCCATGGCAGGCAGAATCTAAGATGACCACTAATGTCACAGAACCGTGCACGAGCTCCTCCCCGCGAGGATGGAGGAGACCTACCCGTGGGCCTGATAGGGCATCACTGCCATGGTGGCAAAGGGAGTCTGAAGGGATTGATTAAAGTCCTGCTCAGCTGACTTTGAGGAGGTGATCCTGAGTGGGTGCTATCTTTACCAGGTGAGCCCTTTAATAGAAGACTCGGGCTTCCCTGTGTTGGAGGCACAGGAAGCAGAAACACCCCCACCCCATCTCCCCACTGCTGGGTTTGAAGTCAGAAGCCTCAGTGAGTTCTGCATATGTGAGGGCATAACCCCTACCAGCAACTAGATGAGCTTAGAAGACTGCAGCGCTGGCCTTACAAGACCCTGAGCTATGGGCTGGGGAGATGGTTCTGGCAGCCGAGTGCTTGCCTCACAAGCATGAGGCCCAGAATTCAATCTCAGAACCCATGTAAAAACAAGCCAGGTTTGGGCTAGGCTGGAGAGGTATCTTAACGGTTAAGGAGCTTGCTTGTGAAGCCTAAGAACTCGTGTTCCACTCTACAGGTCCCACGTAAGCCAGACACACAGTGATATAACACACAAAGTCGCACATGCACACAAGGGGCACACACATCTGGAGTTCAAACTCAGTAGCTGGATGCCCTGGCATGCCAATTCTCTCTTGTGCTCGCTCCTTTCTCACAAAAACAAAGGCAGTCTGTTGGGCTTGCCTCAAAATAAAGAGGGGGCTGGAGGGATGGCTCAGCAGTTAAGGTGTTTGCCTGCAAAGCCAAAGGACCCTGGTTCAATTCCCCAGGACCCATGTTAGCCAGCTGCACAAGGTGGCACATGCATCTGGAGTTCGTTTGCAATGGCTGGAGGCCCTGGCACACCCATTCTCTCTTTCTCTCTCCCTCTTTCTGTCAAATAAATAAATAATTTTTTTAAAGCCAATTTTGGCAGTTAATGGTTGCTGTAGGAGAGGGCGTTAGGCTTTTTTAGTTGGTAGGTTGTCTATGCTCCAAGAAAAAACCCCTAACCCAAGCTCATGCAAACAATCCTAATTTAACACAATCCTAACGGAACACACACACACACACACACACACACACACACACGTCGAAAGGGAACTAGTTGGGAAGAAAGAGTTTGTCAGGAGTGGGAGGAGGTGAGAGTGTAACGGAAGAAAATATGATCAAAATACATTATATACATGTATGAAATTGTCTAAAAATAAAATGAAAAAAAATTTAAATATCAAAAGGAAAGCCAGGTGTTTGGTACCTATTTGTACTCCCAGTGTTAGAGAGATGGAGACAAGAGGATTCGGGAAGCTCACTGGTCAGACAGTCTAACCTACTTGGCAAGCCCCAGCCAATGACCGGCCCTATTTCCAACAAAGGTGGCTGGCACGTGACAGGAACAATACCCAAGATGTGTCCTGTGGCCTTCGCATGCACATGCATACATGTGCATTCCCAACACACACACACACACGTGCGCACACACCACTTCTCACACATACATATACACACATGCAAACCTATGAGATCATACATGGCTGTCAGCCACTGAGTACGTGGTGACTTGTTTCAGAGCCATGGATAGCTAACACGCCAGCTAAGAAGCGTTTCTAAAGACGTCACGGTGACAATGACCTCGGCAATACCAGGATGAGGACCCCGTCCTAGATGTTCTCCCACACGGGCCTCCTTTAATATTAATAAAACATAAAAGACTTCAAAACCTACCTGGCCCATTTTTTTCCTGTCATACACTTTTTAAAAATTAAAGGCCACTGCGGGCACCCTGGGCTGATTTGATCCCAACATGATTAAATAAACTTCCTCTAAGAGCAGAGAAAGGATTCTGCTGGCATGGGAGGAACAAGTTGCTCTTTGTAAGGAAAAAAAAATGTTTTCAAAGGAAACATTCAAACCTAAAAAAAAAAAAAAAGAAAAAGAAAAAGAAAAAAACTTCAGCCAAGAAGAAACTCCCACCACTTGGCATTTGCAGAAGTTGGAAGAGAATGGTATGGAGAGAGAGGAGCTAGGGCCGGTGTGCAAATCTCAGACAGATGTGCAAGACACAACACACCTCATGTGAGTTCTTCTGATCCAATCCCAGGCCCCATGGGGCTGATGCCTGGCGCCCGGGAGGTGGCGGTAAACGTGGAAAGACGGTATTACGTTATGGACCAAACTGTTCACTTATGCATGGGATTACAGGATACCTCCCTGTCCAAAATTCCTGGCATGGCTACCCACAGCACACAAGCTGAACTTTCAGTGACTAAGCAGAGAGTAGGAACCCCCATGTGTTCTCCACCTGCCTTCTCTCTACTCTGTTTGCATGTTGGAGTGTGTACCCACCCAACTCCCTCAGAAAACTGCTCCCCAGGCCCTTTCTTGCCCGCTCCCTTTTACTACCTGGAGAACTCCTGTGTGAGCTTCAAGAATTCTGTGCCAGTCCCCTCCAATTTCTTCAAATGCTTTTAAAGTCACCTCCTCCTAGAAGCCATTTGGGATTTTTCCTGGGAAGAGAAACAAGATGGCCCCAGCAAAGCCTGTGCTAACCTTCTTCATCTGTTCAACAGGGACAAATATCAAAATAGACTTAGGGGCT
This sequence comes from Orientallactaga sibirica, assembly GCA_036365145.1. Classification (NCBI taxonomy): domain Eukaryota; kingdom Metazoa; phylum Chordata; class Mammalia; order Rodentia; family Dipodidae; genus Orientallactaga; species Orientallactaga sibirica. The sequence goes on along the minus strand of JAEOAD010000008.1, from coordinate 39,707,023 downwards.
GGAGAGATGGCTTAGTTAAGGAAGCTGCCTGCTAAGCCTCAGAATGCCCATTCGATTCTCCAGGTCCCACGTTTAGCCAGGTGCAAAGTGATGCGAGGCCGTAAGGGGGCGCAAGCATCTAGAGTTTGTTCACAGCGGCTGAGAGGCTGCTGGTGCACCCATTCTCTATCTGTCTCTCTCTCCAAAAAAAGAATAGGACTTGGTTGTGAAAATGAATTGTTAACTCACAGTAAATGCCTAGTACCTGGTAGCATGACTTCAGCATGTAAGAAATATGCAGGAAATATATCCCTCTTGTTTACTGAGTGTCTATTGTGGTGGCTTGAATGTAGTGCACGCCCCCCCCCGGCCTCATTTGTTTATAATTAAGCCTCATACTTAATCCTCAGCTGGAGGGAGCCTTTGGGAAGTAGGATTTTATAATCCAGCCTCTCCTTCCTCTGTCAGAGCTAACCCACATCACTCTCTCTACTAGCTCCCTGCTGTTATGGGATGATGTGAGCCAGCATCCTGTTCACGCCATGCCTTCCCTGTGATAATGAAACTTCACTTCAAAATGGGAAGCAAAAAAAAAAAAAACTCTTTCCCCTAGCAACGAGAAGTCAACTGCTACATTTACTAAGCCAAATGTTGGGTGGGCCACAAGAATACAAGCGAGGCATAGACTCTGCCCTTTGTCCCCAGGGCACTGTTCACACAGGGCCGAGCACAGTGCCTTGTACATAGCAAGGCCCTCTCCTGTCAGTCTTCAAAGTCAGTCCAACCTAGAATCTTTAAAAATCTGATCTCATAGGATTCAAGAGCACAATAAGGGCACTAAGGTTTGGGAGGCAAAAGGGGAGGGAGAATGAGGAGAGGTTGGTATACAGGCATGCTGTTACAGTTTGATATGAAAAATAAGCTCTTGTGTTTAATGGCACAAAAATTGACAGTAACAATAATAACAGTGAAGTATTACCTCTCAAAATAGAAGAGAAGATTCTGAATGTACTCCTCAGCATAAGGAAATGATAAAAATTTAAGGTGCTGGATATGCTAATCAGCTTGAATTGATCATTACCCAATTTATACATGAATCAAAACATCACGTTGTACCTCATAAATATGTACAAATACTATGTGTTAATCATGCATCTTCTTTTTTTAATTTTTGTTATATTTATCTTTATTTTGGAGAGAGACACAGAGAAAGACAGAGAGAGAGAGGGCGAGGAAGACAGATAGAGATGGGCGCACCAGCAGCCTCTCAGCCACTGCGAACGAAATCCAGATGCGTGCACCCCCTTGTGGTCAAGTGCGGCATTGCGCCCTTGCATCATTTTGCATCTGGCTAAACGTGGGACCTAGAAATTGGAACTGACGTTCTTAGGCTTAGCAGGCAGGCACCTTAATCACTAAGCCATCTCTCCAGCCCTAATCATGCATACTTATTTTAAAAGGCAAGTGTTGGGGGATGGGAATGGGGCTCAGTTCATGGAGTGTTTGTCTAGCATACACAAAGTGCTGGATTTGATCCGTAGCACTGTATTAGTCAGGCATAGTGGCACACATCTGTAATTCTAGCACTTGGGAAGTGGAGGCAGAAGAATTAGAAGTTCAAAGTCATCCTTGGCTACATAGTGAGCTCAAGGCTAGCATTAGATATGTGAGACCCTGTTTAAATGAATAAATACTAAGTAAAAACTAGGGCTGGAAAGATGGCATAGCAGTTAAGGAGCTTGCCTGCAAAGCCAAAGGACCTAGGTTCGATTCTCCAGGATCCATGTAAGCCAGATGTACAAAACTAAAAAGCAAGTATGTCATCTCTTTGAATATGCCACTGGGATAAAAAGCTTCCAGCAATGGAGACATTGGGGAGGAGGAAGGTGATCAGGGAGGAAGAAAGAGGGGTGATAAGAAAGGGTAATTGGAAGCCGGACATGGTGGCGTACGCCTTTAATCCCAGTACTTGGGAGGCAAAGGTAGGAGGAGTGCCGTGAGTTCGAGGCCACCCTGAGACCACATAGTGAATTCCAGGTCAGCCTAAACTGGAGTGAGACCCTACCTCAGAAAACCAAAAAAAGAAAAGGAAAGGAAAGGGTAATGGGAGAATGAAAGTGATCATATTACTTCACATGCATGTGTTAAAGTTTGAGTGTGAAATGTCCCCCACAGATGGTGCTGGGGGTGGGGTACTTCTTGCCCCCTCTCTGCTTCACAGTCTACCCAGATGTGAGGCATTCCAGCCACATACTTCTGCCACCATGAACTTCACTGTGCCTTCCATCCACAATGGACAATTCTCTCATAAATCATGAGCTAAAATAAATCCTTCATCCTTCCAGTTGCCTCTGTCAGGTATTCTGTCACAGTGATAAGCAAAGTCCCTCACGCAACATGCACAGAAATGTCACAATGAAATGTTGTATGCAAATAAAAACCTGAAAGCAAAAAAGAGCTTCAAAGAACCCAGCACCCAACAACATAGTCATTAACACCATGTACAAAGCCCCAGCCTCCAACCTGTTCATTTAGAAGCTCTGAAAGAAGCAAGGGAGTGAGATGTGGGACTATAGGATGTGTGTGTGTGTGTTCATACATGTATGCATGTTCACATGTATGTGGGTTCAAGTGCACATGCACATGTGTGCGCATGTGTATAGAGGCTAGAGGACAACCTCCGGTGTCTTTCCTCTGGAGTGTCAACCAGCTCTTTTTGAGACTGGCCAACACGCTCCAGGGACCCTCCTGTCTCTACCTCCCCAGCACTGGGATAACAGGTGACACCACGCCTGGCATTTGAGACTAGATGACTATTGAGGACAATATGCCAATGTCCTGACAAAAATCTGTTTGGAACTAGACATTGTGTGCCCACCTCATACGGCTTCCTCCACCTCAGCTGGTGCCTTCTGCTCGGGGGAATGCTTTCATCCTTTCACTCAGGCAGAAACGTCTCCACCTCATCTGACTGTTCTCACCAATCCTCATCCCCACCTGACAGATTCATTCATGTACAGTTTCTGCCCTCTGAAATGAAAACCCCATGAGGGCAAGGATGGACATTTGGTTCCACGTAGCCAGGACTTGGGTCAGTGGCTGATGCATGGCAGGCATACCCGACAGCTGTCTGTGGAATGACTGCTCAGAGCTAGGCAAGCAGCAGCAGCCAGGACCTGGCTTCTGATGCCTGTGAAAGGAGGGCTGGTCTGGGGCTTTGTCTATCTTTACCTGTGATCTCTGCAGCGGCCAGGTGAGCTAGTTACTGCTGTCATCTCCATCTTAGACTAGGAGAGGCTAAGGCAAGGAGAATTTCATTCACTTGTCCAGTTATATAGGAGGGATTCAAAGCTAAACAGTCTGGCTCCATTATGTGTGAGTGTGCATGAGTACATATGAGGGTGTATGTGCAGAGGTCAGAAGATAACTCAGACATCATCCACCACTTTTTTTTGACACAAGGTCTCACAATAGCCTTGAACTCACTTAATTGAACTAGACTGGCTGACCAGTGAGTCCCAGAGATCCTCCTGGTCTGTCTCTCTGGAACTGGGAATTACATATATGCACCACAATGCCTGTTTTCTTATGAGAGTTCTAAGGGTCACGCTCAGATCCTCGTGCTTGCAATGCAGGCACTTTACTGACCGAGCTATCTTCCCAGCTCCTGACTCCAAATTCTATGTTTGTAAGAGTACTTGGATGGATGGATGGATGGATGGATGGATGGATGGATGGATGGATGGATGGAAATTTCAGATCTCATATTCTATAGATAACATTTGGTGTTATGCCGGGGATGTGCATATCTCTAGCTAAAGCAAAGCCCTATGCATTGCAGAGTAGACTCTCAGCTGGGGTTTGCAGAATTAGGCCACACCTGAGTCAACACTTCCAGACATTTTCAATACCTTCCTATGTGAATCTCCTTCCTACACAGATTCAAGTTCTTATGCAACAAAGTGCATTGTTGATAGATCTTTTATTCAGAGCTTTTAATAAGAGAAAACAGAAGCCAGAGTGGCTCAAAATGACACAGTCAGGCTGGAGAGATGGCTTGGCTGCAAAGTCAAAGGATCCCAGGTTTGACTCTCCAGGACCCACATAAGCCAGATGCACAAGGTGGTGCATGCATATGGAGTTCATTTGCAGTGACTGAAAGCCCTGGTGTACCCACTGTCTCTCTCTCTCTCTCCTCTCTCTCTGTCTCTATCCCTCTCTATCTCTCTATCTCTCTCTGCCTCTTTCTCTATCTCTCTATCTCTCTGTCTTTCTCTATCTCTCTATCTCTCTGTCTCAAATTAATTTTTAAAAAAGACACTGTCATCAGTTTCTGAGCCAGCACAATTTTTGACTTTGTGTAGAGGAGAAGTGATTCCATAAGAAGTCTGACTTGTGACAGCAAAATGTACCCACTGGTGTAATAATGGCATGCATAATAATGGAGGTACCCAATGGCTCTCTGACTAGATTTGAGACTTGATCCACTGGAGGGAATTCATGCCTGGTATGGAAAGCCTAGTCCTAAAAAAATAAAATAAAATAAATAAACAATGGCTAGAGAAGTCATAGAACCTAGGAAGGTAGTTAATACTGGTGTTTATCTAAATGGATATGATGTGCCCATCAAATTGCCCTCTAAATATTTGTACTTATGCCCATAGATTAGTGCTGCTGCAAATGGTGACCGCTACTGGGGAGGCTCATCAGAATGCTGAGAGTAAGTGACTGCTGAGTACTCATCTGCATCATCCCCTCCAGGGCTCATAGAACATGATCAAAGAGGAGATAGAAAGAATGTGAGAGCTACAGGATGGGGAGGAGTGCTTTGGAACACTGTCTTTTGGACATGATGTGACTGCTGCATTTATGACCTCACAGTGACTGCCATGACTGGCACAAGATCTGCACAGTATTAGGCCCATCAATATTCCATCATATATAATGCAGGAGGGCAAATAAATGCACCAAAATAGAAGAGGGACTAGTTGGAAAGAAGAGGGGATCAGTGGAAGGAGGAGGGGGAAGCGGGACAAAAGAAGGTAATGAGAGGAGATAATGGACATGTATGAAAGTGTCATTAAAAATGCTGATAGAGGGGCTGGAGAGATGGCTTAGCGGTTAAGGCGCCTGCCTCCTAAGCCTAAGAACACTGGTTCCAATCTCCAGCGGTTCCAATCGCCAGGTCCACGTTTAGCCAGATGCAAAGTGACACAAGGGCGCAATACCACACTTGCCCACAAGGGGCGCACGCATCTGGATTTCGTTTGCAGCAGCTGAGAGGCTGCTGGCATGCCCATCTCTATCTGTCTTCCTCTCCCTCTCTCTCTCTGTCTCTCTCAAAAAAACATGCTGATAGAGGAAGGAATGAAGGGAGGGAGGGAGGAAGGGAGGGAGGGGAGGGAGGGAGGGAGGGAGGGAGGGAGGGAGGAAGGAAGGAAGGAAGGAGGAAGGAATCTGGCTTGTGAACCTTCTGAATGCGAGGAGAGAATGTACATCTTGGCCGTGCAGGCTGCAGCACCCAAGATGTTTGTGGCGAGAACCAGCAGCTGTCTGGCCAGACTGAGCTGCAAGTGAGCAAGCTCACCATCTCAGCTGGCTCAGCAGCCACTGAAACATCACAGTGCATTCCCAGGAGACATTCCACAAAGGGGGAGCAACTCTGGAAACAGGGAAGCAGAGGGAAAAAAATGCTGGCCACCTGTCTGCCTAAGACGATCTATTTTCTGAACAGCCCAGTGCCCGTGTTCCAGGACCAGGCAGGCAAACACGGGCATATGCTACTCCCGGGTTAATCCACAAACCTCGGGGACGAGCAAGTGGCCCTGGTAGGCTGCTGAGGTCTAAAAATACCCAGCATATTCTCAACATGGCATGAACAGTAAGCTCTAAGTGGGCAGGAATCCTGCCAAACAAATGCTTAGCTGGACATTCCAGAATGAATCCCAAGGCTTGTTTGTGACCATGAATACAAGGAATCATGCAAGGGAAGTAGTTTTTCTCCTGAAAATTCATCAGAGCTGGAGGCCACCTGAAGAAACCAGTGTGTCTGGATTGCCACAAATTAGGAGGCTGAGGGGGAAGAGAGCCGAAGCCTGCTGCTCCCTTGGCAGTGGAAATCAGGGCAGGGCAGGGTTAAAGCCTCGGGCTCTGTAAGTAAACCGTCTACTTACATCCAGGAAATACCACTTAGTAACTGAGTAGCAATGGGTTTGGGGGAAGAGTTCATCTTTCTGAGACTCAGTTTCCTTATCTGTCAAAGGATAACCATAATAATCACCACTGCTGTGGTGGTTTGAATGAAATGTCTCCCACCGCCAAGCAAGGTGGCACATGTCTTTAATCCCAGCACTCAGGAGGCAGAGGTAGGAGGATCACCATGAGTTCAAGGCCACCCTGAGACTACATAGTGAATTCTAGGTGAGCCTGGGCTTGGGTGAGGCCTTATCTAGAAAAAAAAAAAAAGTCCCCCATAGCCTCATGTGTTTTGTGATTAAGTTTCATGCTTGATCCCCAGCTGGTGGAGCCTTTGGGAGGTAGAGACTTTCTAAAGGAGGTGTGTCACAGGGGGCAGGTTTTAAAAAGTATACTGCAGCCTCCCCCTTGCCAGTGCTAGTGAGCTCACTGCTGCTGCTTCCTCCTAGCTGGTGGGATGCTGTCTGTCTGCCACACTTTCTACACCGAGATGAAACTTCCCCTTGAGACCAGAAATAAAGACTTTCCTCCCACAAGCTGCTTCTGATGAAGTATTAAGTCCCAGCAACAAGCCAATAAATGCCAACAACCATCTACCTCACTGGTTTTTATAAAGATTTTAGTCTTTATTATTGTTCAAACATGACTTCTCCCTCTCTGCAACACAGAAGAAGTAGAACACAGAACAACACTAAGCCTTATAGCCATCTTGACCGAGTCAGAAGTGTACTTACTAAAAGGTGTGCACAAAAGCCCCCAGCGAACATCACACTTACTGGTCAAACACCATGTATTTCTTACTGACTTGGCCTTAATATTGCATTAGGATGTTGATCTAGGCAGTGCAAATGTGATCAAAATAAATAAATTAACAATTTTAGTTAATTAGAGCCATCCCAATAGAAGAGGAAGTAAAACTGCCTTTTGTCCCATGTGACATAATTGTACATGTAGAGAATCCACAAAACGCCAGTAGCACTAATGAACAAAGTTAACAAAGCCGCAGGATATACGTCCTATAAATAACACCAAGATGGTTCTGCATACCAGAAACAAAGCTTAGAAAACAAGGCCAGCATTACACAGTGTGTGCGTGCATCAAAGCATCCCAGAGCATCTCATTAATATGTACAATTTTCAATGTTTTATGTATCAGTTATTAAAATAAGGTGAACCACTGAGATAGCTCAGTGGTTAAAGATACTTGCTTGCAAAGCTGCTGGCCAGGATTCAATTCCTCAGCATCCAGGTAAAGCCAGATGCAAAGTGTCATGTGCATCTGTGATCTAAACATGCACAGATGGAGTTCACAGACCAGATAGGCTGACATTCATTTGTAAGCTGGCAGTTTGTTTGCAGTGGCAGGAGAGCTTGTCTCAAAGACAGACACCTTGTCTCTCACAGACACCTCAAAGTTATCCTTTGACCTACATAGACATGCATGAAAATGTGCCCATATACACACAAATGCGTACATACATGCAGGCTTTTAAAAATAAATAAGGTGGCATAGTGGGTTAACACCCATTGTGCACTCAGGAGACAGAAAAAAAGGAACACTGAGAGTTCAAAGCCAGCCTGGGCTACATAACAAGACCTTGTCTCTGAAACAAGTAGCTTAATATTAATGAACTAATTTAAGAAAGAAAACGAGTTTTTGTACAATAACATCAAAAACTTAAAATGCTGAGCTTATTTGGAAATAAGTCTAACAAAGAAAACGAAATGGTGGCACTCTAATGGCTAAAAAGCATTGCTAAGAAAAAAATTTAAGAAAAATCTAGATAAAATGAGTGCTACTTCATGTTCACCCATTAGAAGACTGTGTGTTGGTAAGATACGTACCTATCCCTGTCAGAGTCAATATGAACCTCACCAAGACCTCAGCAGACTGTCTTTGCTCAAAATGGGTAAACCAATTCTAAAATTGATGCAGAAATGCAAAGGATATGAAATAACTAAAATGATGTTTGAAGTAGAAGGGCCATCTTGCGTCACTCACACTACCCACACTCGAGTTTACAAGAAAGCCACTGTGGCGAAGTAACAAGGAAGGCGCAGTTTAAGGGAAGGGCAGATACACAGGTGGATGGTTGAAGGTTGAGAACTACTCCTACATCAGTGTTGATAGATTTTTGACAAAGCTGTCAGCATGATTCAACTAAGAAAAGATAATCTGTTCACTACATCATGCCGAGAACATTCGACATCTATATGTGAAAAAGCTAAATTGAGTACTTATCTCCAAGCCACACAAATGATCAAGGCTGGAGCTCAGTAGTAGAATGATCATCTAGCATGTGCAAGGCCTTAGGTTCAATCCTTAGCACCACCAAAAAAGGTGGGGGAAAATGGGCCATAAAGTAAAAGGAGCTAAGACTGTAACAATCCTAGAAAAAAAAAAAAAAAAACTGGAGAAAACTGTCATGACCTTGAGTCAGACAAAGAGTCTTTAGTCACTATACCATTTATTATTTTTATGAGCCATAAAAGGGGAAATGGGTAAATTAGTCGTGAAAATGTAAAGCTTTTGCACTCCAAAGACACCATTAAGAAAATGAAAAGTCAAGCCACAGACAGGGTGAAAATCTGTGTAAATCATAAATAAAATGATGGACTTGTATCAAGAATATATAAAGAACTCCTGGGCTGGGGGGTGAGGCTCAGTGCCAAAGCACTTGCCTAGTGTGTGTGCACCCCCAGATTCCATCCCCAGCACCTCAGGAACAAAACAACTCTTACAACTCATAAATCAGAAAAGAAAAACTCAAGCAATAAAAAGGTGAGGGGGAAACTCAATATTCCATCAACGACCATATAAATGAGTACTAATCAATGAAAAGGCACTTTCTGCCCTTAGTCATTGGGGAAATGACATTCAAACCACAAAGAGAGAAAGCATGTCCACTTGAATGACGACGGCAGAAAGGACAGATAAAACAAGCTTTGGCCAGTATATAGAGACTGACAGGGGGTGTAAATAGTACCGCGACTTTGGAAAACAGTTTGTATAATTATTTAAACTTTAAACATAAGCTTACTACAAGATTCAGCAATCCCATCCCCACGGATCTACAGAAGAGAAATTAAAACACACATGTATGTGACTAGTCATATGAGTCTATTAACAAATTAAAGGTAGAAGTGAAGCCAGGTGGTGGCGCACGCCTTTAATCCCAGCACTCGGGAGGCAGAGGTAGGAGGATTGCTGTGAGTTCAAGGCCATCCTGGGACTACAGAGTGAGTTTCAGGTCATCCTGAACTAGAGTGAGACTAAAAGATAGAAACAACCTAAATTTCCAATAGCTAGTGAGTGGACAGATAAAAATATTATATATTCATTCAAGGAAATATTATTAAATATTGGGTAAGAGAAAGACCATGTTGTCATGTGAATTGACTGATTTCTGTACAATGTCCAGAAGTGGTGAATCTGTAGAAACAGAGATTAAATCAGTAGTTTCCTGGGACTAAGGTAGAAGCAATGACTGGTGGCTTTAGAAGCATTTTGTGGGCTTGTGATTGACAGTTGCAAAAATTGTAAGTGTGAGCCAGGCGTGGTGGCGCACACCTTTAATCTCAGCACTGGGGAGGCAGAGGTAGGAGGATTGCTGTGAGTTCGAGGGCAGCCTGAGACTATATAGTGAATTCCAGGTCAGCCTGGGCTAGAATGAAACCCTACCTCAAAAAAAAAAAAAATAATTATAAGTGTGTTAAATGATCACTGGATCATACATTCACAATGAATATATTCCGTATATAATATTTGTCTTGATAAGGTTGTAAAAAAAATAACTAAGTTGTACCGGGCGTGGTGGAGCATGCCTTTAATCCCAGCACTCGGGAGGCAGAGGTAGGAGGATCACCAAGAGTTCGAGGCCACCCTACATAGTTAATTCCAGGTCAGCCTGGACCAGAGTGAGACCCTACCTCACAAAACCAAAAAATAAAAAAAAAAAATAACTAAGTTGGGCTGGAGAATGGCTTAATGGTTAAGGTGCTTGCCTGAGAAGCCTAAGGACCCAGGTTTGATTATTCAGGTCCCACATAAGCCTGATGCACATAGTGGTGCATGCATCTGGAGTTTGTTTGCAGTGGCTGGAGGCCCTGGTGTGCCCATTCACTTTCTCTCTGTCTCTCTCATAAATAAATAATAATACCTAAGTCCTCAGCAGACCATCAATTAGTCTGTCTATTCATCTATGTAGTTCACTGAACCTCCACTCTGGCCCCTTCTGCACGAAATGAACAATTTAGGCGGTGAGGGGCCTCTAGGACTGACGGAGTTCTAACCTCTTCTCTCTGAATCATCCTCTCCAATATTAAGGAACACTAAAAGGTGACAGAGGAGACACACAAGACACACACACACGTTTTTTATTCCTTCAACTCTAGAAAGGGGGTCTTGTTATAATCCAGGAAAATCAGTATTTACACTGAATAATCAGTTAACCTTCTGCAAAAAGACCAAGTTGTGAGATCCTACATTAGTCATAGCTGAAAGGGATGTCCCCAGAAGTGTGACAAAGCAGTACAAAAGGAACATCTTCTCTTCCAGAGCTTGGGCCAGCCCTGGCCATCCAGGAGTATTACCCCAGCTACTCAGGGGCCTGAAGCAGGAGGAAGGAGTTTTAGACCTGCCTGCAGTGCAGGGTTTAAATCTGGCCCGACTAAGTTCATGAGACACTGGCTCAAAATAAAAAGAGGTCTGGGGCTATAGCTCAGTGGTTGTTTCAATTACTTTCGCATTGCTGAGACAAAATATCTGACCAGAAGCAATTTATGAAGGGAAAGGGGCTTAATTCATCTTACAGTTTTGAGGGGAAGGTTCATGGCCTAAAGGCTAGGCAGGAGAGTACAGCAAGCCAGCATCACATGAAAAGAGGCTACAAAACCTCCAGGCCTGCTTCTAGTGACACACTTCCTCCAACAAGACTCCACCTCTTAAAGGTTCTACAACCTTCCTGCACAGTGCCACCAACTGGGAACCAAGTGTTCAAAGTCATGAGCCTATCAGGTAGAGTGGGGGGAATTCTACATTCAAACCACAACAGCAATAGGGCGCTCGCCTAGCATGTGGAAGGACGTAATATTAATTAATTAGTTAATGCTTGATCACTTCTCTTTTCCAAGAATGTCAGAAGAAGAAATAGAAATGAACATTAATTTTTCTCTCGATGATTTGGCCTTTTCGAATTATAACAAAGTCTTAGAGACCTCTGACGATGTGCTAAGCAGGATTCAGAATATTGGGTAGGTATCCATCTTATGCTCACAATAAGCCCATATGGTCCGTTCTTTATTATCCCTTTTTGACAGATGAGGGAGCAACAACATACAAAGGTTAAGTGATTCACACAAGGTAGGTTAGAAGCCAGGATTCAAACAAAGCAGATAATCCCTACAGCTCCCGCTTTTCAGTGCTCTACCCTTTGAACACAGAGGTGCTAAATCACAGAAGGGAAACAGAAGTAACTTTCCGTGTCATTTTCCACCCCTTTGAGACCCACAGAAAAGATAGAAGAGAGCTCAGAAACCCCATTTCTTGCACTGCAGCCCAGGTGATATGGCATAATGGTGGATGGGGGCAGACCCAGTTGTTCTGGCAGCCTGCAGGTCTCAAAGGAAGCAGTGTCTTTTCTGCTGTGCTAGTCCCAGTAGAACACCCTCCCTATCACAGGCCTGGCCCGGCCGTGTGTTCTGTTCAACCAGGCTGCCCCATCTGACTGACCACCCTGAGTTCATCCTTGACTATAGTGGGAGGGGCTGGCCACATATCACGCTGAAAGTACGTGTCTGTGTTATAATCAAGGGGCACCAGTCAGATTTCTTTTTTATTAGTGTATATTCATTGTTCAAAATGATAGGTGTCATTGTGACATTTTCAAACATGCATAGCATGTACTTTGCTCATAAGCACCCCATTATCTTATCTCTCCCAATCCTTTCCTTTTATTTCCTGTCATCTTCCCAAATAGTCCCCTTTCTACTCCAGCATATATACATATATGTGTGTGTGTGTGTGTGTGTGTATATATATATATATATATATCATGCATACATATGTATATATGAAATGAAAATAAAGTTTTTTTCACTTAACACAATGATCTCCAGTTCTGTCCATGTTCCTGTAAATGGCACAGTTTCATTCTCCTTGTGGCCGAGTAAAACGCCATTGTGTATGTGTAGTACGTTTTTTGATCCATTCTTCTCTTGGTGGGCATCTAGGCTGGTTCCCCATCTTGGCTATTGTGAATAGCGTTGTAATAAACATGGGTGTGCAGCCCCTCTGCAGTATGCTGACTTACACTTCCTACTTAGTTACAACTTAGAGCTTATCTTTTTTTAATTTTCTTTTTTATTAGTGTGTATACATCATACAAGCAATGGGTTTCACCATGATATTTTCATACACGTATGTAACATACTATGATTATATGCACCCACAATGTCCTCTCTTGTCCTCTTTAATGAGTCTCCTGGCAACGGCCAACCCAAGAAGGCTTTGTGTAAGATCGTATGGCTACATTATTGGCCCAGTTCATCTCCTATCATAAACATGCCCTTGTCGTGAGTCTGCGGCCCTTCCACTAAAGAAACACAACACATCTCCCTACCTCTTCTCTGTTGGTTTGGTCATGAGGCCTGGTTCATTCAATGTTCAGGAGAAGTGACACAAAACCAGGTTTGGATCCCACTAGGGAAACCAAGCATGCAGAGAGAAGTGACGGGAACCCTCCTCCTCCCTCCCCCTCCTTGGGCACAGAGCCCAACCCTGCTCCTGATGTAAAACACGAAAGGAGGTGCCATGGGGGGGAGGTGGCAGTTCACCCAGAGAGAAGATGTGGGAGTGAGGATGGAACCCAGGTCTCTGTCTTCACTGCCCAGATTCCTAGTGGGAGGCACAGGACCCTGGATGTGAGACAAATCGCTCCGCTGAAGAGGTGCCCCACGCTCAGCACTGAACCAAGGGCAATACTGGAGGAATTCACAAAAGGATGGGACTGAAGAGACAGCTTAGCGGTTAACGTGCTTGCCTGCAAAACCAAAGGATCCAGGTTCGATTCCCCAGGACCCACGTAAGCCAGCTGCACAAAGTGACGCATGCATCTGGAGTTGGTTTGCAGTTACTGAAGGCCCTGGCATGCCCATTCTCTCTCTCTCTCTTTTCTCAAATAAATAAATAAATAAATAAATGAGCACGACTGGGTCACTGATGAAGTCATTAACCTAGGATGGACCCAATAAGTGGTAGCCCCAAAACAAACAGACAGCAGTAAACACAACTGTGAGGGGAAGCGGGGGAGGGGTGGCAGACTGTGAAAGACCACTGGACTGGGAGTCAGGACGCGAGGGCTAGAGGCTCATTTCTGCCACCCACCTGCTCTGTGACTTTGAGCAAGTCGTCGCCTGCCTGTGAGAATCGGCAACCTCGTCTACAGAACGCGCACGCACCTGAGGGGACTGGATTAGACCTGCAGTCCTCAATTCCAACTGCATTTTCTTCTCGCCTGGAAAGCGCGTTGTAAAAGAAGAAACTAGACATTTGCAGAAATGGTTCACTGCTGGTTCCAGGGATAAGGCAGAGGAAGCATGAGGCTAAACCTGGAGTACCTTTTCGTTCCAGAACACAAAGGAGCAAACGCCGCCCCCGCCCCCCAGAGACTCCTATAGACTACACTGTGACCCCTACAAATGTATAAAATGTATTGCTGTGTAAACCCTGAATGGGACTGCATTAGGAGGTAGGGATTTTAGAAAATAATTACGTCCTCAAAGTAGAGCATCGTTCCAATAGTACTGGTAATCTTAGCAGACGATCCCTCTCTTTCTTTTTTTAAATTTATTTATTTATTTGAGAGAGAGAGAGAGAGGCAGGTAGAAAAATAAAGAGGCAGATAAGAGAAAAAAGGAAAATCAGCAAGCCAGAGCCTCCAACCACTGTAAACAAATTCCAGACACATGCGCCACCTTGTGCATCTGGCTTACGTGGGTCCTGGGGAATCAAACCTGGGTCCTTTGGCTTTGCAGACAAGTGCCTTATCTGGTAAGCTATCTCTCCAGCCCTCTCTTTACTGGCATTCACCGTGGAAAGGCTAGATGAGCACAACAGAGCAGAGATGGTCCTCACACCTTGATCAACACCTTGCTCTTTACTTTCGAGCCTTCAAAACCATGGAAAAGTGAACACGTGCTGCTTTAACCTACCAATTCTGTGATGCTTTCTTACAGCAGCCAGCGGTGACTAATACCCACCAGGCTGGGTTGATGCTGAGGACCCGAGTCTGGAACAATGTCATCATAAGTAAATGCAGTGATGATAGGTTGTAACACAGAGAAAACCCAGAACCACAATTCTGCAATAACATAAACTTTATATATATACACATACATACACATACCCTTGCCATGAAAAGACCTGATTCCCCAGCACCCTCATAAATAGCTGAACTGGCCACACACATCTGTAGCCTGGTCTTGAGGGAGGTAGACAGGAGAACCGCTGGGGCTCACTGGTCAGGCTGACAGAAAACAGCAGCTCCAGGTTCAGTGAGAGACTCCATCTCAATGAGACATGCAGATGAGAGATTAAGGAGGATGCCCAAGATCTGCCTCCAGCCTCCACAGTGCACTCACCAAGTGTGTGCGTACACACACACACACACACGTACGCCAAAAAAAAAAAATCTTCCTTGTAGCAGGACACTGTTAATAAAGGGAAGGAATGGGAATGTTTAGAAACAGTGATGCTACAGAATGGAGAACAGAATATGGTCTTGATGTATGTACCTCCCTAAAAATTACCTATGCATTACAGAGAGAAAATAGTGACTGCAGTAGGGAGTACAGGCATTGCTTCAGCCAAATAATCAAAGTGCCTACATTGATAATGGGACTCAAACAGCCTCACATGTCTCTCAATATGATGCATACAATGTCATGTCAGTAACATGCCTGCTAAGAACAGGTAAAGGAAACAGGGTGAGTGAGTATGGTGAATATGGATAAAGTTAAACAAGGGTTCTTTCGATGGTTCTTTCAACTTTTCTGTAAGCTTGAAAATATATCTATATTTCCAAATACATATCTATAAACAGCTCTTAATTTACATGGGACCAAGCCATGCTTTAAACCATTGAGACCAGATTGGCTCAGTATGGGGCCCAGGCATCCACACCTTTGTTTCTATTTTTTTTATTTTATTTTATTTTATTCTAATTATTTTATTTTATTCTAATTGTGGCTTTTTCAAAATAGGGTCTTCCTCTAGCCAAGGCTGACCTGGAACTCAGTAGTCCCAGGCTGGCCTCGAACTCACAGTGATTGTCCTACCTCTGCCTCCCAAGGGCTGGGATGAAAGGTGTGTGCCACTGCACACATCCAGCTGTTTTCTGTTTCTGTTGTTGAAGCTCCAAGGGTAATTCAGTGATTCTGTGAATCTGAGGGATAATTATATTCTCACAGTCTCTGGACCAGTGGATACCAAGGTGAAAAGGTCTAACATGGAGCTATTCACAGTGCAGCTTCAAACCAGCCACAGTGTCTGGGGACTGGCTGGAAATGTAAATTGTCTTTTACTTTCACTTAGCAAAATGCCCACATTGCAGCATGGGTTGGAATTTCTTTCCTTTTCTTTTTAAAACTTTTGTTTTAATTTTACTTTTATGAGCTGAAGAGATGGCTTAGCAGTTAAGGTGCTTGGCTGTGAAGCTTAAGGTCCCAGGTTCAATTCCCCAGTACCCACATAAGCCAGATGCACAAGGGGGCACAAGCATCTGGAGTTTGTTTGCAGTGACAAGAGGCCCTGGTATGCCCATTCTCTCTCTCTCTCTCTCTCTCTGCCTCTCTCTCTCTCTCTCTCTCTCTGTGTCAAATAAATTATTTTATTTATTTATTTAGAGATAGAGAGAGAGAAAATGGGTGCTCCAGGGCTTCTAGCCACTGCAAATGAACTCCAGGTGCATGTGCCACCATGTGCGTCTGGTTTATGTGAGTTCCAGAATCTGGGGACCTGGGTCCTTAGGCTTCTCAGGCAAATGCCTTACCCGCTAAGCCACCTCCCTAGCCTGATATCTCTCCTTTTTGAAAAGGAAAATATTCCAATGCAGGTAAAAGCACTTGCCACCAAACATGTGGGCCTGAGTTCAAGCCCAGCACCCACATAAAAAGCCTGGTGTGGTCACACACTGGTGGAAGCCCAGTCCTGTGCAGGGAGTGGAAACAGGAGAATCACTGGGGCTCACTGATCAGCCCGTTTGACTGAAAATGGCGGCTCTGGGTTCAGTAAGCAGCTCTGTCTCAAGGAAAGATGTGGAAGAGCAACAGAAGGTACACGGTATTCTTTTCTGACCTCTGCACACATGTTCATGGGGTACACGCACATGCTGTGCATACACACCATACCACATATACTACACACACACACACAAATAAAAGGAGAATAACTCATTGTCTGAACACACCACACTGGGCTATGTATTCATACGCTGATACACATTCAGGTTGCTTCCCCCTCTTGCCTGTGGTAATGGCCCTATCAGTGTGGTGTGTGCATGCCATGCTAATGTCTACACAAATCACCTAGGACTAGTGTTACAGGCAGTTTACGATTCAGTAGGTCTGGGATAGAGGCCTCCCTGATTCATGCATTTCTGACAAGCTCCCTAGTGATGCCAGGGCACACACTGAACTAGAAAGGCCAGGACTTGATAAGGGGAGCAAGAAGCTCAGAAATGGTGTGGGTCAGCAGAGACTTCAAGCCCATGTTACCCTTCCCACCTGTTTCCCAAAGGGAAAACATCCAGACACAACAGTGAGATGTAGACTGTACTTCATCAGTTCCCTTCTCACTGGTGGCTCATCTTGTGTAGTCCCCCTGCTGGTGGGTACCCAGCACATTGTCTCAATATGACAACCACTACTACAAAGAAAGTAACCTGTCTGCTATGACATTCTCAAGCCTGGATGGATCTCTGACCCCATGCAGGGAACAGTAAATTAGCTATGGAACTGATGGATTCTAAGGTGTCTACAGACAAGACATCAAGCCCTTATCAAGGGCAAGGTTATGCCAGTGGGGCCTGTTAGGTGATGATGGTCTTTAGGTGGGACAAGGATATGGAATTAAACATGTGATCGCATGGTGAGAATGATGCTCTTTTTCAAGTCTGCTTCAATTCTTCCAAAAACCATCAAGGAGAAAGTCCCAAACCCCCTACAACACTTGTTAATCTCCTTTTTTAGCAGGGAGATCAAGCCTGGGGCTCAGAGCCTCAGGCAGGCGCAGTCTCCAGCCAGAAAGGAAAGGCGCTGTTTGCTCTCCTTTGTACGTATTTATTTTTGCACTTACTTTCTATTTGTGGGAAGTGATACTGCTTTTCCATTTCTGGCTCTGATGTGAAGTGCTTTTAAAAAAATACGTATACTTAAATTAAAAGTGAGTGATTTTAAAACATGCATGAAACAAATAGTCGTAGAGACGCTTGAAGTCGGAAACAGGGAGTTTCTTTCCTTGTGACGTCTTCGCCCCACTCGTGTCACTTTGTAGTCTTAAGGTCAGGACCCTCCCACGATGTAATCTAGTGGGCATTAGGTGGGGAACAGAAGCTCTAGCCAGACTAAAGCACCAGTTCCAATAAAAAAAAAAAAAAAGGCAACTGCAGCTCCCTGAAACCCAGGGATGGAACGGGACCCTAAGAGAGTCTGCAGCTCTCAGCAGGTGCTGGTTTCTACCAAGCCAGAGGTGGGCAGCGAGAAGGAGGCTTGGCTGATCCATGTGAGCACCATCTCGGAAACTGCACCCAGGATCCCCACACTCTGCTCCATTCCCTCAGACAGGGAAATCTGGATCAAAGCCAAGAGTTTCTCTAGACCAAAATTTCTGCCTTGACCTTAAAGACATCCAAAGGACATCATCATTAAGGGTGATTGCAAAACCATTCTGAAAATCAACGGCCTACTTTGAGATGACTCAACACATTCTAGAAAAGATACTTTCTAAAGCTTGACGTTTGCATTCCAGTAGGAATTTCTTTGAATGCTGCAAGACAGGATTGCAACTTTAAAAGAGACAAAAAAAAAAAAAAATGCACCCTCAGTAATTAAAGGCAAATCATGGAGCTCAGAATTCAGGGCCCTCATCTCCAGAGTCTCTAGACTCAGCACTGAGGGAATAAGCAACCCAGAAAGGAAACTGGGATGTTTTCCTCCCTCCCTCCCTCCCTCCCTTACTCCTCCATCCTCTCAAGCTCACCAGTGCTCCCCTGGCTCAGAGAAAATGTGGACATCAGGGCTTTTTACAAGAGCATCACCATCTCAAGTGGCTCTCTCCCGGGGGGTGGGGGTTAGGCCAGAGGGATGTGTTTAGGTTACCTGGTTTTGGCATCTCCAAGGTCTGGGTTTGTTGACTTCTATGCTGTGGTTGGAGCTGAAATAGAGGCGATTTGCTTCAAAGGCTAGGTTCAGACACTTTTTGCCTTCAAATTCCTATAGGACCTGCGCCCACTGCCAGCAGGAAGAAAGTCTGCCTTTCCAGAGCACTGGAAGCAGAATGTTTGTGCTCAGTTCCAGAACCACCCTGAGAGCCTCATTCACAATCTTCCTGAGCTCCTGCTATGCACAAGGCGCCAGGCTGGGTGTTGAGGATGCAACCCCACAGACAGCTGATTGTACACCCTGTAGAGCTTTGAGCTCAGGAGGGTAGGAGTCAGTCAAGCAATCGCAAAGGGAAAGGCAAGATCACAAATTAATCCAGGCAAGGGCTACTTAAGTGCATAAAGCAATTTGCTGGGATATGGCAGTAGATGCTAAAGAGACTCAAAACTCATCAAAGCAGAAAATCAGAGGCTCAGCACTAAATGAGGCTTAACGACACTCCCACCAAGGTTCAGGGAAAGTTGCAGAAAAGGGGGTGGAAAGAATGCAAGAGCCACAGGGTGGGAAGGTGTACTCTGAGACACTGTCCACCCGCCCCTCCACAAAGACTGACTGGTCCATTCATGATTCCACAAGGATTACCGATAGCCCCACTGAGGAAGACCCTCAGTGGAATGGGGATGGGGGAGAGGGGACCTAAGAAGTATAAGCGGATGGAAATATGATCAATTTGCATTATGTTCATATAAGAAAGTTCTCAATTTAAAAAAAACTAAAAAGAATTGGCTGTCAACGAAGGAAGAGCAAGTGCAAAAGGCCTGAGTCAGACAAGAGCAAAGGGTGTGAGACAGCTGACACTACGTGGAGAGTGATAAGGACAGGGGACAATGGGGACAGCCCTGCACTGCTTTCAAGGCCGTGAATGTCTGAGGCTCTGTCTCTCTCAGCTGTTTCTTCACACACTCATTCTGTTTTTCACAGGTATGCATCTCCTCCCCTCCTCAATAACTTCCTGAACTCCTAACTCCATTTGAGCATCTGCTCCCTAGACTGTCCAACTGGCACGCTCTGGAGAGGAGAAAAACTAAGGACTACACTAGAAAGAAGTGTACGAACCAGACATGGCAATCTGCAGCTAGAATCCTAGTACTCAGGAGGCTGAGGCAGGAAGATCACAAGTTCAAAGCCAGCCTGGGCTACATATTGAGAACCTGTCCTATCAGAAGGAAGAGAGGGAAGAGGGGGTGGAGAAGATAAAAAGACAAGGGGGAGAGGAAGAAGAGGAGGTAAAATAAATCAAAGCTGGTCATTGTCTCAAGGGAATAAAAACTCCACTGAAAGAGAATAGTCTACTTAATTAAGTTGGCTCAAATTACCAGGAAGCTTTCTGAATAATAGCAGATGTTGGAAGAGCCCTGCATGGTTTTGGCCAGAATCCTAGAGGTCATTTAGGACTGTGATGTTGCTGGCTCTTCTCCCTTTCTGGCCAATAACCCCCAATCCCTTATTTTAGATACTAATTAAAGACCGGGATGAAAGTCTCACCTCTGAGCAAGGAAGACTTAGAGCTTTCCATCCTCTCTGCCTGGCCCTACCCTGGAACCATCCTACCATCCTGCATCTCAAGCTTTAAAAAAAAAAGGGGGGGCAACGAAAAACATCTCTCATAGAAAGTTCAAGACTGCTGGTAAAGAGGCAGCTCCACTCTAGGTGGAATGGTTATTGCTACAAGTTGTGGGATGTTACAGCAGGTTTGGGGGAATCCATGCAAAGTTCAGTTTAGTCTCAATATCTAGGACATCAAATCAATTTCATGTAGGCAAAAGTCATGGGCAATAAAGGACACCAAAAGGTGATCTTAAAGATGAAAACAATAGCAAATTCGTATTTATGGAGCAATGACTATTTTTCCAGCATTGGTTGGGGTATTTTGGTATAATCAGCTCAGCTCATCGTCACAGGAACCCCTAGAGATCAGTGGTTTTCTGAAGTGAAGACACATGGGGGGTAACCCATCCGACGTCTCACAGAGCTGATAAGTGTGAGAGCTGGGATTCAACCCCAGGTCTCTCCAGAATCAAAGACATGTTTTTCACCCCTTCCTCCATTGTCCCGGATCCCTCTTTCCTTGGGGGTGCTCTTCTAAGACACTCAGACAGAGTGCACACTTCGGACCAGAATTTACTAACTGCTCTACGCACGTCCTACCCCAGGCACTGGGGAGACAGGAATACAGATGCTTGACATGGAGAAGCTATAGGACAATGGTCTATAGTGGTTCCACTCTTCTCCACAAGAAGCAGGTTCTAGAGCAGCAACAGCTAATTTTTTTTGCATGTATGTGTGCATTCATATGTGAGTGGGCATGTGCGTGTGTATGAGTGCACACATTCGTGGACACCAGAGGTCAGCATCAAGGGTCTTCCTCTATCACTTCCCCACCTTACTTGATGAGAGTGTCTCTCAGCAAACCCAGAACTCTGGGATAGGACTAGACAAGCTAGCCTGTGAGCTCTGGAGATTCGCCTGTCTTCACCTCCCCAACACTGGGATTATAGATATGCAACCACACCCAACATTTTATGTGGGTGTTGGGGATCGAATTCGGGTCCTCAGCCTGGCAAGACGAGTGCTTGACCCACTGGGCCATCTCCCCAGCCCAAGCAACAACAGCCCTGCAGGTGACAGGTGCACACTTGTCCGAAGGCACGCACTGGTCCTGACGGAGCCAAAGCTCACACTCTGAATCAACAGAGCTCAAACAAACGACACGCTTGGGGACGGTGTTGAGCTCTGTGCACAAACCAGGATGCGATTTTTCAGACACTCTGCAGAGCAGAACGTGCACAAGCCTCTGAAGGGCAGTGATCAGTCATTTCAGCCATCTGAAATGAGACCAGAGTAGATACAGGACAATCACAACCGCCTAGAATGCTGACAGTCAAGGATATTAACTAGGCTCCAGAATACGTCGTCTGGAAGTCCTGGCCACGGCTCTTGAAGGTCTGGTAGCTATATGGAGATACAGAGTTAAGCTAGCTATGGATGGGCGCATAGGCAAAGTCCTAATAACCTCACAGAGCCTGAGGGGAAAGGAA
The DNA here is from genome assembly GCA_036365145.1 of Orientallactaga sibirica. Lineage (NCBI taxonomy): Eukaryota > Metazoa > Chordata > Mammalia > Rodentia > Dipodidae > Orientallactaga > Orientallactaga sibirica. The sequence continues at coordinate 39,685,373 of JAEOAD010000008.1, read as the reverse complement.
AATTCACGCATATCCCAGTGCAAACTTCGTAGGGGGATGCAAACACATGTGTTGGTGGGGACCAGAGGAGAGCTTTGGGTGTATTCCCCAAGAATGCTGTCCACCTACTTTGATACAGGGCCCCTCACTGGCCTGCAGCACACTCATTAGACTAGACTGACTGGCCAGTGAGTTCCAGAGATCCTCCTATCTCTGCCTCCCCAGTGCTGGCCTTACAGGTGCAAGCTACATGGATTTGGGGGATTGAACTCAGGTCCTCATGCTAGTGAGGCAAGTACTTTACCAACCTAGCTAGCTCTCCAGCACCCCAATGTCTTTTTGAGACAGGGCTTCAATGTATACAATAGCTTAAGCTGGTCTCGAGCTGCTTCAGCCTCCCAAGTCCTAGGATTACAGACATATGATATGTCACCAGGCACAGCTTTAGAACTCTAAAATTAATTGACTCACTGCTCTTTCACATACTTTTCACAGGAAGATTTTGCTCTATACCCAGCTCTAATTTTTTTGTTGTTGTTGTTTTTGGTTTGTTTTTTTTTTGGTTTTGGTTTTTGAGGTAGGGTCTCACTCTAGCCCCAGCTGACCTGGAATTCACTATGTATTCTCAGGATGGCCTCAGACTCATAACAATCCTCCTACCTCTGCCTCCCAAGTGCTGGGATTAAAGGCGTGCACCACTACTCCCAGAACCCACTCTAATTTTTATGATTACGTTATTTTATTATGTCAGAGCAATGTAATATAAGTCTGTTCTGTGTTCAACATGAAAACCATTCAAATAATTGTATATAGCAATCAACTGATCCCTCTCAATTCCCTATTTTTTAAACCTCTCTCTCGGTGTGTGTGTGTGTGTGTGTGTGTGTGTGTGTGTGTGTGTGTGTGTGTAAGAGAGAGAGAGTTGCCATGGAGCATGTGTGGAAGTCAGTGGACAACCTCAGGTGTCAGTCCCCACCTTCCACCTTGTGAGGACAGGGTCTCTTGTTGATTTAAATAGACCAGACTGGCTGGCCCATGAGCTTCATGGGATTCTCCTGTCCCCACCTCCCATCTTTCTGTAGGTATATTGGGATTACTGATGTGGACACTGTGGTGGTTTGATTCAGGTGTCCCCCCATAAACTTAGATGCTCTGAATGCTAGGTTCCCCAGCTGATGGCTACTAGAAATTAAAGCCTCCTGGAGGTGGTATATTGTTGGGGGTGGGCTTATGGCTGTTATAGCTGGTTTGCCCATGCCAGTGTTTGGCACACTCTCTTGTTGCTATTGTCCACCTTATGTTGGTCAGGGGGTGATGTCCACCCTCTGCTCGTGCCATTGTTTTCCCCTGGCATCATGGAGTATCCCCTTGAGTCCACAAGCCAAAATAAACCCTTTGTTCGGGTGATTTCTGCCAGCAGTGCAAACCTGGCTGCAACAGTAAAGTTGGTAGCAAGGCATGCTCCACCATGCCCAGCTTATTTTTGGCTTTTTGAGTCATGGTATCTCATTATGGGACCTAGGATGTCCTCACACTTATGATCCTCCTGTCTCAGCTTGAGAATGCTGGTATTAAAAGTGTGTACCACCAAACTCAGCTCTTTTTTTTTTTCTCTCTCAAAAAAAAAAAAAAAAAAAAAAAAAGACACGGACTATAGTTTTCTTAATGCAGACCAGTTTGAAGAAGCTGTTAGGTGTATTTGTTCTCCTGCTTGAACTCACTACACAGACACATGTTAGCCCTAAAACTGGCCTGAGAGAGGTGAGGTCTATAGGAGCCTTGTGCATGTGTATGTGTTGGGGGGGTGGTAGTTTGAATATATGGCCCCCAAAATATTCAATATATATTGCATCTGCAGCCACCTTGCTGGAGGCAATGTCACTGGGCGGATCTTAAGGTGTGGTGGTGGGTTTAGGATTCCATTGTAAAGATATGCAAAGTGTGCCTAGCAGGAGTTCCTGAAGTGTGTGGCTGGTGGCTTTTCTCTCTCTTGCCTGGTCCTGTAAGAGCAGGCTACTTCTCCTGCCATTATGGAACTTCCCCTGGATCTGTAAGCTTCAATAAATATCCCTTCCTCCATAACTGTGCCTGGTCTGGAAGTTGATCTCAGTGAACCTAAAGCCATCCACTACAGGGTGGGGGGGGATATATGCTTGTTCATATGTGTGGGAGCATATCATGTGAGTGAATGTGTTCGGATAGCACAGGTCAACATTGGACATCTTCCTCAATCATTATCCACCTTATTTTTATTATTATTATTATTATTTGAGAGAGACAGAGAGGAAGAGACAGAGAGAGAGAGAATGGGTACACCAGCAGCCTCTCAGCCGCTGTGAATGAACTCCAGATGCGTGCACCTGTGCATCACTTTGTGTCTAGCTAAACGTGGGACCTAGAGAATGCAATGGGCCTTCTTAGGCTTGGCAGGCAAATGCCTTAACTGCTAAGCCATCTCTCCAGCCCTCCACCTTATTTTTTGAGACAGGGTCTCTCATTGAACTTTGAGCTCACTGGTTCAGCTAGACTAGCTAGCCAGCAAGTCCTGGGTATCCTCCTGTCTCTACCTCCTTAGCACTGGGATGACAGGCTTGTGTCACCATGCTTAGCATTTAGGTGGATACTGGGGATCTGAACTGAGGTCCTCATGCTTATGTGGCAAATGCCATCAGGCACAACCCTTGGTCCCCTTTCCTGGACTTTCTTCTCTCTCCCTCAGAATCTGCTCCATCCCCAGCAAAGCTTCCCAGATGCCTGCCTGATTTGGATGTTTCTGCTCATGATGACTCAAAGTCCAAGAAAAACCTCACCTCCCCTTTGCCAGGCTAAGCACCCTCCTCAGAACATTGCACCCCTATCCTTCTGGGCACCCAAGCTAAAACTCTGAGGTGCCTGACCCTTCCTTTCCCACATAAACCACACCTCATCCTTCTGCCTCCTGCAGATGGCAAATAGTCATACTTTTCTCCTGGCCCATGTCCCGTGTCATCTGCCACCGGGACAAGTCCAGCAACATCCTAGCCTTTCTTCCTGCTTTCGATAGTGTCCCCTATAATTCATTTCTCCCACTTAACCAGAAAGGGCTTTTAAAAGACAAGTGTTCTGATCATGTCTGTCTCCCGTTTAAATAAAATTCGTCTCCACGGATCTTCCTGGAGTTGTCTACTTAGCCCCGCAAGGCTGGCCATTTTCTACACCCCCAACATCACTCCCCCTTGCTAGCTCCATTCCCTGATCTTCAAAGTATTCTTATACCAACCTTCTTTCTGTTCTTTAAAAGAGATATTGTCAGGCCTAGGGGGATAACTCAACTGGTCAAGTGCTTGCAAGGCAAGTTTAAAAACTTGAGTTTTTTTTTTTTTATTGACAACTTCCGTTATGATAGACAATAAACCATGGTAATTCCCTCCCCCACTTTGCCCTTCACAACCCCACTCTCCGTCATACCCCCTCTTCCTCTCTATCAGTCTCTCTTTGATTTTAATGCCATCATCTCTTCCTCCGTTTATGATGGTCTTGTGTAGGTAGTGGCAGGCACTGCGAGGTCCACTTTGTATCTAGAAGAGTGCATTATAAGGAGTCCTTCCCTTCTTTTGGCACTTACTTTCTTTCTGCCACCTCTTCCACAAAGAACTCGAGTTTTATTCCCAGTAACCTATGTAAAAACTCCAGGCATAGTGATGCACACCTGAAATGTCAGTGCTGGAGCAGGCAGAGACAGGAGGATCCTTGGGGCTCACTGGCCAGCCACTCTAGTGTAATTGGTGAACCCAGACCAGAAAGAGATTGTCTCAAAGGAGGTGGACTGTGTTCCTGACGACAATATCTATTGGGTCTTCCAGCCTCCAAGTATGTGTATGTGCACACACACACACACACACACACACACCTGCTCAAGTGCGACATGTGCACATGCTGCACTCTGTCCAGCCACAAAGCATTGCACATGTAGCAATGCCCTCGTCTCCTGCCATGATCACCTCCAACCCACATCTCCACCTCAACAACTCCTTGCTATCCTTCTAATGCAGTCCCAACAGCACAGCCCTGGAGAAGCCTACCTCCAGCAGGATTGCACACCCTGAGGTCCCCTCTCACTGTCACCAGCATGTCCTAGTCATCACACTTAGGACAATGACAACCACATCATCTATCATCCATTGCTTGGGGCCTCCCTCCCTCCCTCCCCACAGGGAAGTTTGATGGAGGCTGAGCTATGGTCTTGTATTCCTGCAGTTCCTCCTAGCTAGCATTTTGTGCTACATCAAACAGGTGATCAGTCATGAGTTAAGAGGGTTACAAAGTCAGAAAACACAGATACAGCAGCTATGCACAAGCAATCAAGTTGACTGAACTACATCAGAGATCGCTCTGGGGCTGGGAGATGGCTCAGTGGTTGAAAGCGCCAGCCATGCAAGCCTGGAGTTCAGATCCTTGTAACTTGTAAAGAAAGAGGCAAGTAAGCCGGGTGTGGTGGCACACGCCTTTAATCCCAGTACTTGGGAGACAGAGGTAGGAGGATTGCCATGAGTTCGAGGCCACCCTGAGAATACAAAGTGAATTCCAGGTCAGCCTGGGCTAGAGTGAGAACCTACCTTGAAAAACCAAAAAAAAAAAAAGAAAGAAAAGAAAAGAAAGAGGCAAGTAGCATATGTCTGACAGTGGAAGGCAGAGCCAGGAGAATCCCAAAGCTCCCAGGCCAGCTAGCCTGGCATTTGCAGTTGGTTAAACAAGAGAGACACTGTCTCAAACACGGTGGAAGGTGAAGACCGACACCCGAGGCTGTCTGATCTCCACATGTGCACTGTGATATGTATGTGCCCATGCATATATACATACATGCCGCCAGAAAAAGTTCTGCTGGAACAATGAGACTGGGTGAGAAGTCAAGCTTCAGTATCTCCTCGTAAGCAGCTTAGGTATAGAGTTATAACTCTGATTTATGACTCACACATGGCAGTATTTATAGTTCAACCTCGGGCTCGCAAGTGAATCTTCCAAGTAAAAATGTTTCCTTTTCATGATTCCAAATTAAACTCTCTTCCTCATCATCTCACACCCCAGGAGCTGGAAACCTGATCAGAAGGGAAAGAGAAGCAGGGGACAAGTGGGAAACAGAGGCCCCCCAATATGATGTGGCCTTGTGCACTTGTTGATGGATTTGTGCTCTGTTTCCTTTTGCCCGGAGCTCAGCATACATGAGGGTCTGTCTTTATCATTCGATGTTTCTGTTGCTTACTGATGTGTCTCCCCCACTTCAAACAGTAGTGGGGACTTGGTAAATATTTGTTACATTAAATGATTACAGCTGGGGCTGTAGCTCGGTGACACAGCACTTGTCTAGCATGTCCTGGGTGACAGCACAACAGCAACAAAAGTGTGCAAATGAATGATTGACAAGGTCTCATGTAAGACGGAGAAGATTTTAACAGTATACCTGTGTTGACTCGCAGAGGGGCCTGAAGACCACAGGAGTCCGACAAGCAGCACCCAAGTCCATGAGTAAATGAAGCAATTGAGCTATCTTCAACCCGTAAGTTACAGCAATTCTCCTTTGTCACTTGCTTTCTTTTTAATTAGATTGAAAACTGTCCTTTTACATAGGGAGCCTGTGTGAATCATTTTACCTAGCTGTGGGAAGAAATAGCATTCCTTGTACAAGTAGCTATTTTTTTTTTCCCCAACGAGCAGATCCATCAAGTCGCCCATGTGGCAATGCTAAGTTCCGACACCAAATCCCGATTCCCTAGAGGAAAAGGGCAAGCTATACCTAAAAATAAATAAATACATTAGGTCAGATGTCCACATCTCCCAGTAGCTCAGAGCATTTGAGGGAGGCTGATGAGTGATGGGGAAACCAAAATGAAATAAGCCAAGCACATAGCGTGAGGCCGCAGCAGCGAGCGTCACAAAAGCACAGAAAGAAGAGAGGCGTAAATACAAGAAGCCTGAAGTCAACTTTTAATTAGTTGCCCAAAATGTCTTGGATTTCTGTGCCAGGGTTAAAACAGGGTCATACCATGGATCTGGTATTGAGGCTGTACACAGGGTCCCCAAGGAGCCCGATTTGTTCTGAGCCTGCTAGAGTGACAGGAGCCAGGAGGAGTGTTGACCAAGGCTGAGGCATCTTTGCCCAGAGATGTTGCCCACGTCACTCAACAGATGCCAGCGGCCCAAACAGGAAAAAAAAAAAAAAACTGGCCCTTACTGAAGCTGCCTCAAACCTCGAAAGGTAACAGATTGTTCTAGGCCTTTCTGCAGACTCAGAAATATAGGAGGGAGAAATGACCAAGGTACATGAGAGCCAAGTGTTCTGGGCTACAAGGTGATTCCCTAGGCTTCCTGACCCAGCACTGAATAGTGGTATTAAAAATATTGTGGGGGGCTGGAGAGATGGATAGGCAGTTAAGGCACATGCCTTGTGAAGCCTAGGGACCCAGGTTCTATTCTCCAAGTCCCATGTAAGCCAGATGTACATGGTGGCAACATGCATCTGGAGTTCGTTTGCAGGGGCTGGAGGACCTGGCATGCCGATTCTCATTCTCTCTCACTCTCCCACTCTCTCTGTCACTAATAAATAAATAATAAAATATTTTTTTAATTTAAAAAATAAAAATAAAAAAATATTGTGGGGCTGGAGAGATGGCTTAGCAGCTAAGGCGCTTGCCTGAGAAGCCTAAGAACTCCTGTTAGAATCTCCAGATCCTATGTAAGCCAGATGCAGTGATGCAAGTGAGCAATGTCACACATGTGCACAGGGGCCACACGTGTCTGGAGTTCATTCACAGAGGCTAAAGGCCCTAGTGCACCTATTCTCCCTCTCTCTCTCTCTCTCTCTCTCTTTCTCTCCCTCCCTCTTTCTCTTTCTCCCTCTGTCTCTCAAAATAAATTAATTAATTAAAATGTTGTGGGATGGTGAGGTGGTGTAGTGGTTAAGGTGTTTGCCTGCAAAGCCAAAGAACCCAGGTTGCATTCCCCAGGACCCATGTAAGCTGGACACACAAGGTGGTACATGCATCTGGAGTTCATTTGCAGTGGTTAGAGGCCCTGGTGCACTCATTCTCTTTCTCTCTCTGTCTCTCTCAAATAAATAATTAAATAAATAAAATTTTAAAAGTACTGTAAGAGCCACAGAGTGGGTAGGAATATCTTAAGGCATATCCTCCTGCTACCCTACAGGGACTGACTAAGGCCTTCATGACCCCACAGTACATGTCACAACCCCACTGAGGGAGACCCCCAGACTAATGGGAGCTGGGATGAGGGGATCTAAGAGTATAAGCTGTTATGACATCTATATAAAATTTACAAGTGGGAAAAAGGGCTGGAGAGATGGCTTAGCGGTTAAGGCGCCCGCCTCCTAAGCCTAAGAACCCGGTGCCAATCTCCAGGTCCCACATTTAGCCAGATGCAAAGTGACGCAAGGGCGCAATGCTGCACTTGACCACAAGGGGACACATGCATCTGTATTTCGTTCACAGCAGCTAAGAGGCTGCTGGCACGCCCATCTCTATCTGTCTTCCTCTCCCTCTCTCTCTGTCTCTCTCTGTCTCTCTCCAAAAAAAAAAAAAAAAGTGGGAAAAAGTCATGAAAGAAAGATGGGGATTAAGGGAGGGGCAGAAGAAGGCTATGAATAGGATGGGAAGGAGGATATGATATGTGTGATGGGAAAATTAAATAAAACATATATATATAATGGGGCTGGTGAGATGGATAAAGTGCTTGCCACACAAACCTGAGGGCCCGAGTTTAGCTGTCCAGACACATGTACAGCTGGACGTGGTAGCACACATTGGTAATTCCAGCACTGGGGAGGTGGAGAAGGCAGGATCTTCAGTACTCGCTGTCCGGCTAGTCTGACTGAATTGGTGAGCTTTCCATGCGTTAAGAGACCTTCACTGAATAAGGTGGAGAGCAACTGAGAAAGACACTTGACCTCAACCTCTGGCCCCCACACACACGTGCACCCCCATATACGCCTGCCACACAGACATTCATGTGCAAAACAGCGCAATTGCACAGAAGAGTCACCATGCATAGCAAATCTGTATGAAACCAGCCAAATGAGGGAGCATTATTTGGCTGCTATTATAAACATAAGTAATTTTAATGATAGAACTACCTTATGGCACTCTAGATAAATGAAACAAAATAAATATATACTCGCATAGACGTACAAGCATGCATAATATATACATATGTATATACAGTCAGCCCTCAGTACCCACTGGGGATTGTTCCAGAACCCCTGCCAAAATCCGCAGATGCTCGAGTCTCTTGTATAACATGGCACGGAATTTGCATATAACCTACGCACATCCTCCTGTATGCTTCAAGTCAGCTCCAGATTACGCATAACACCCCATGAAATGTAAATGCTATGCAGATAGTTCCTAGGCTGTACTGTTGGGGAAGGACAACACGATTTTAAGAGTTGGTATATGTTCAGTACCACTACTTTTTTTTTTTGTAGTTTTGATTCATAGTTTGATTGACTTGCAGATGCAGAACCCACACATATGAAGAGCCAACTATATGCATATATTCATATACATTTGCGTGAGGACACATGGATAAGATGAGATGAGGTGTGCATGTATTCCCACCTCACCTGTCCAAGATGATGAAGATCAGAAGGAAAGAATTTTGGAAAGGGTGTTTGTCTGTTTTGGGTTTGTGCTGCTTTTATTTAATATTTTATTTATTTATTTATTTATTTATTTATTTGCCAGAAAGAGGCAGAGAGAGAGAGAGAGAGAATGGGTACACCAGGGCTTCCAGCCACAGCAAACGAATTCCAGATGCATGCGCCACCTTGTGCATCTGGAATCAAAGTGGTGTTGAGGAACATAGATACAGCCTATGTGGGGAGAGCTAATGCTCTGCTGGTTTCTCAAGATCCCTGCAAGCCCCAACCCACCCCTATGGATCCAGGCAGTGAGGAAGATCCAGCTCTGAGAACCCGGGGCCTGCCTTTGACACTGTGGTTTTCCTGCCAAGTTTCATAATTCTAAAAAGTCACAGGCAGGTTTTAAAAAAAATAGCTTAAAAATCTTTAAATATATATATATATACACATACACACATATTTGCACATGTGCATGCATGGGTGTAGTAGGGTCTCTTGCCACTGTGGAAGCATGTGACACTCTACCTCTAGCTTTATGTAAGTCCTGGGGAATTCAAGCCAGGATTGCAAGTTGTACAAGCAAGCCCCTTTGATTACTCAGCGTCTCTCCAGCCCCGTAACTTACTTACTTTATGTATTTATTTATTTTTTATGTATTTATTTTGGACAAGATCTCATGTTAGCCTAGACTGGTCTTGAACTTTTTATATAGCTAAGGATGGCCCTGAATCCCTGATTCCACTACTTCTGCCTCCTGAGTGCTGCAATTATTTGAAAAGTTACATTAGACATTTTTTAAAGTCCTACACAAATTCTTAAACTAGAGAAAGAGAAACTGCACCCCAATTCATTATATGAACCTAGACTTGCCTTGATTCTAAAACTATTACCAATTCCTCATAAGAAAACTACAGACCAACATTCCCCACAAACAGAAATGCAAAAATGCCCCACATATTAGCAGATCAAATCTACAAATTTGTCAAAAGGCAGCACTTTATGTCATGTGGGCTTATGCTGTGAAGTGAGGCTAAAATTTAAAGGATGAGAAGGAGCCAGAGAAGGAGAGGGAAGTTCCAGACAAATCTGCCACAAGGTGACAAATATGAAAAGCCACATGGATATTTTGCACAAATAATATAAGCTAATTTTAAAAAGTAATCCAAAAAAGCTGAGTGGAGGCCATCTTGACAGCACTTAGTGAATAAGGGGAAAGACCAGATGGAAGAAGGTAGATCTTGTGAGGCCTCACATACAAAGGTGGGTTTTTTTTTTTTTTTTTTTTAATGAATTTAGTGGAGGCTATTAAATGCCTTTGGTGCTGTGGTTTGGATGAGGATGTCCTCCCCTTCCCCACCCACAGGCTTGTGCTTTGAGCACACAGTCCCCAGCCAGTGGCGCTATTCTGAAGACTGTGACTTCTTTAGGAGGTGGGGCCTGGCTGACAGAAGTCATGGGAAATAGGCCTTTGAAGGTCTGGTCTAGACTTCTTGCTTCCTCATCCACTGTGATGTGCAAAGTCTCTGCCACACTCTCCCACCACCATGAACAGAGCTGTTTCCACCATGCCTTCCTGCCACAATGGACTGAAATCCATCTGAAGCTGTGAGGCAAGATAATCCTTACCTTCCTTCAGTTATTTCTGCCAGGTAATTTAATCACAGCCAAGGAGAAGTAACTCACACACTGAGGAAGGCTGTGAGATTGTTGATGGGTTTTTTGTTTTGTTTTTAATTTTCATTAAACAGGAATGAGTGCATATCTGTAGGAGTACGTAGAGTGTCCAGAAGTGGCATAGATGGTCATATGGCAGTTTGACTTTCGGCTGTCCAAGAAGCTTCCACGCTGATTTCCATAGTGGATGCATGAGTTTACATTCCCATCAACAGTCAACAAGGGTTCCCCTTTCCCCACAATCTTTTCCGTAGGATTTGGAAAAGCAAGTGGTGAGGAAAAGTAGAAAAGGGGGACTGAAGGACACAACAGCAAGGGACAGCCATGTTGAGTCAAGGGGTATTTAGAAGCCAGGGACTCACACACACACATGTGCACATGCATCTGTTTAAAGGAAAATGTGGGGGCTGGAGAGATGGCTTAGCAGTTAAGGTGTTTGACTGCAAAGCCAAGGACCCCAGTTCAACTCTCCAGGACCCACATAAGCCAGATGCACAAGGGGGGGGCACATGCATCTGTAGTTCATTTGCAGTGGCTGGAGGCCCTGGCATGCCTATTCTCTCTCTCTCTCTCTCTCTTTCTCTCTCTCTCTCTCTTTCTGCCTCTTTATCTTTTTCTCAAATAAATTAAGTAATTAATTATATTTTTTAAAAAAATAAAGGAGAATGTGGACAGCGTGTATAGTCCCTGCTAAAAACCATATGAGAGGGCTGGAGAGATGGCTTAATGGTTAAGGCACTTGCCTGCAAAGCCTAAGGACCCAGGTTAGGTTTTCCAGAACCCATGTAAGTCAGATGCACAAGATGACACATGCACACAAGGTCTCACATGTGCACAAGCTGGAGTATGTGTAGAGTTCAATTGCAGTAGCTAAGGCCCTGGCATGCCAATTCTCTCTCTCTCTTTTCCTCCCTCCTTCTCTCCCTCCCTCATTAAAAAAAACATATGAGAGAACCAAATTGTTTTATATATATATATATATATATGTATGTATGTATATATGTATATATGGAGAGAGAGAGAGAGGGCGCCCAGGGAACTCCAGGCTTGAAGAACTATCCTGGACAAAATGAATAAAGCAGAGAGCAGAGGCTATAAGCAGCCACCTGCAGAAGAATTGCGACTGCTGCAAGCTGACTCTGTGAACACCTGAGAGGGCAGAGGTCACATACCCTCTGTGTCCCCAACTCTGTGAATGCCTGAGAGGGCAAAGGGACATATACCCTTTGCATCTCCTTAAGCTTCCCAGGCAGCAGCCCCATGGATCCCAGGATAAGCAGTTAGTTTGTTTAAGGCAGTTAAGAACAATGCCCACTATAGGAGTGACACCCAAAACAACTATGCATTCGTTGATTTCTCTGGCAAGAAGACAAACACTCCCCCCACCAAAAAAAAAAAAAAAATGACACATACAGTGATCAGATTACCAAGAAATCAAAATGAAAATGTCCTCTAGGAATAGCACTGTCAGAACGGGGAATTCAAGCTTCACTAGATGGGCCAAAGTCTAGCCACCAAAGTATCAGGCCTGCACATTGACTATAAAATTTGTGATATACAAAAGCAAGGTTATCTTAGTTTAAAAACCCCAGTGTTCCGTGTTGATCTGAGAAGTCCAAACTGGTGATGCTGAGTCCACATTCCCACATAGCACAGACCAGCTGAGTGGTCTCATGACCACTCACTCACAAGCCTCTTCTGACCTGTTGACCTTTTTTCTTGGAGAGAAACACAGAGAGAGATAGAGAGAGGGAGAGGGAGACAGATAGAGAATGGGCACGCCAGCAGCCTCTCAGCCACTGTGAATGAAGGCCAGACGCGTGCGCCCCCTTGTGGACAAATGCGGCATTGCGCCCTTGCATCATTGCGTCTATACACACCACTGCACCTACACACATACAAACATGCATACATGCACACCACACACACACACACACACAAAAAAAAAGGAAGTCTTAAGACAATTCTGTGTGTGTGTGTGTGTGTGTTTTTTCAAGGTAGGGTTTCACTCTAGCCCAGGCTGACCTGGAATTTACTATGGAGTCTCAGGGTGGCCTTGAACTCACAGTGATCCTCCTACCTCTACCTCCCAAGTGCTGGGATTAAAGGCATGTGCCACCATGCCTGGCTCAAGACAATTTTTACTTAAGTACATGAACTTTGGATGATCTGTGTTGGCTTTTTTTGGTGGTTTTATTGTTATTTTCATCCAATTTTGTGATTTTCTTATGGATTCAAAGTACTAACTAGTTAGCTGGTCTCTATTTCATTGACATGCTCCTTGGGATTGCCCTTAAAACACCTTGTTTCACAGATGTTTTCTGTGTTTTCACTTCTAGACTGTGGGACAGACAGTTAAAAATGTCCCCCATATTGACAGCAGCTCTTCCTGTTGTCCCCATACCCTTGCTGTGGTAGATGTCTGTAATCTATGCCAAAAGATAGAACGTAAGAAAAGCATCCTTCCACGTGAACACCCAGAACACCGCTCAAACCATTACTTGACCATCATGCCAGGTTTAAAAAAAAAAAAATAGGCAGGGAAGGGAATGACTCCAATCACAGGTACAATTAGGGGAGTGTACCCTCCTGGGACAGGGACTCGAGCCACCAAGGCTGTCGAACAGTGCAGGACATGCCTCAGTATCTTCTTAGTAAGCAACAGGGAAGCTGCAACGTTCTACACTAGCTTCTAAGCCTCTTGGTAGAAAGTGACTCCAGGGAGCATTTATTCCCTGCTGCTTCTGGGCTGCCATGTGCAAGAAGCTACACACAATCCCATGACCAGCGAACGCTTTAGGAAGGAAGAAGATTGTGACTGGGGTGAGAAGCCACCACTGTGTGGGAGACTCTCCATCCAGCCTCAGGGTGGGCCCAGAGCACGTGATCAATGCATTAGCGGCACAGCTACAGGGAATATTCTGGCTTACTGAACTGGGGGTGGGGATGGTAAATCTTAGTTCATGCATGGCTGAATTCTGCACCCAAATATGTCACTGGGCCTTAGTTTCTCTCCTTGTCATTTTGCTGTCTTTTAAATAGCAACCATTACTGGATCCAACCAGAAACAAGATGTGGTGTGCATGACTTTAATCCATCACACTTCTGCAAAAATTTTTGTTATTGTTTTTTGAGGTAGGGTCTCACTTTAGCCCAGGCTGACCTGGAACTCACACTGTAGCTCTAGGCTGGCCTCAAACTCACAGCAATCCTTCTACCTCTGCCTCCCTAGTGCTGGGATTAAAGGAGTGCACCACCACGCCTGGCTTTCACAGTAACTTTTTATACGATATATATATCATTTATTTGAGAGAGAGAGTCAGATAGAAAGAATGGGTGCGCTAGGGCCTCTAGGTGCTGCAAACCAACTCTAGACACATGTGCCACCTTGTACATCTGACTTATGTGGATCCTGGGGAATTTAACCTGGATCCTTTAGCTTTGCAGGCAAGTGCTTTGACCACTAAGCCATCTCTCCAGCCCTCACAGTCACTTTTAATAATAAATATAAAGTCTTTTATCCAAGAGCTCTTATCTTTAGAAACACATACTGAGAAAATATATAGATGGAACTGATCTGGTGTTGGAAATTTGTTCCACAATAATCTACTGTGGGTGGTGATGTAATGCAACAAGGCTGTCCCTGAACTGATAAAGGCTGAAGCTGGATAGCAGCCTTCGAAGGTTACTTCAGTTTACTATGCTGACACTCTATCTTTAGAAAATTTCATAATAAAAAGTTAATGTAGGGCTGAAGAGATGGCTCAGCGGTTAAGGCACTTGCCTGCAAAGCCTAAGGACCCAGGTTCAAGTCCCCAGATCCCATGTAAGCCAGATGCAAATGGTGGTGCATGCATCTGGAGTTCATTTGCAATGGCTAGAGGCCCTGGCACACCTATTCTCTCTCTCTCTCTATCATCTATCTAGCTCTAAGAAATAAATAAAAATAAAAAATATATTTTTTAAAAGTTAATGTAGAAAAAATATCTCTTTTGCTGAAGTTGGAACTAAAGCTTCATTCCAGTTCATGGGCTTTTCCTGCGCTAGCCATCTGCTGAGGCCAGGGGATGTCACGGGGACTCCAGTAGTCCAGGTCTCAAAGACGTTCCACTTCCGAGCTGAGAAGAAGTGTCTGCCAGGTACTTCTTGTGGACCACAGCAGGAAAGTCAGCTTACTACAGATAGTTCATGTGCAGTTACGAGAAGAGCATTTATGTAAAGTCCTCTACATAACAAGACTGGAAATACAGTGACCGTGGGGTATGTCTGCCCACCCAGCATCCCTTTTCCTAGCTTGGTAACAGTTTTCCAGACTAACCATCCCATCCCTCCCCTTCCTATGCCTCACTGTGAATTGGGCACCTCTTGCTCTGGAGGTACATGTGACCTGGTCTGGCCAATGCCAAGCAGACTGTGCTGACTGATGCAAAGATGGGCACATGACACTGGTACATCTCTGCAGCCATTTTCCCCCATAATTGGCTGAGCTGAAAGATGAATGTCTGTCACCCCTGGTTGGGGGAGTGTAGCAGAACAAACAAATGGCGAGAAAGAGGTGCCTGGTGACACTGCACAGCCCCTTTACTCGCCCCTGCTGAAAGCCAGATGGCCGTGAACTTTCTACTTAATCTGATCAAATAAATTTCCCTATTTGACTTGAAAGGCACTTAGATGTCTGTCACTCATATCCCTAGGTAACACACAGAGCTGTGGTCACCCCCAGTGCATCAGGTGCACTTTGGGCTGCTCTGATACCTGTAGCATCAAAGCTGAGCTAGGGCCCACTCTGTAAATCACGTGTTTCGCTTTCCAGGTTAATGAGTAAAACCCTCCTCGTGTACAGGATTCCTATGGTGTGAACGCTGTTCTCCTCCACTCGCCCCTCTGAGAATAGCTTACATAAGCAACCCTATGCTAGGCATTTGGGAAACAGAATTTTCTCATGTGTAATATAGATTTTTTTTTTAAGGACATGAAAGTAGAAGGAAACCTGTTGGAGGAGAGGAGCGGACAGGTGGGAGCAGTGTGGCAAAGACAGCAATGAAGGGGTGGATATGATCAAAGTGCGTTATATACATGTATGAGGATGTCATGATGAAAAGACAGAACAAAAGAAATCTCGTGCCTTCCAATCCTAGTAGGGACCAAAGCGATGAACTGACTTATAATGAATAATCTTGATTGTCAACTTGACAGGATTGAGAAACGCCCAGAAGAGTCATAAGGCACACCACTGGGGTGTCTGGGATGGCGTTCCAGAGCTCAACAGATCGTGAAGGCTCTAACCTAATTCGTGGATTAAACCCTGGATGGATTTATAACATGATTGGAAGTGGTGAAGAGTAGGAAATGGATCCAACTGGAGGTAGTAGGTCATACTTGGTCCCTTCCTATAATCTGTCTTTTCTGCTTGCTGACCACTGTGATGTGAGCTGCTCTGCTCTTCCACACTCTCCTCATCATGGCATGCTGACGCCCCTGAAACTGTGAGCCAAAATGGATCCTTCCTCCCTTAATTGTTCTCTTAGGTATTTCAGTCACAGTGATGCAAAAATAAATAAATAAATAAATAAATGGTAACATAGTTCTGAAAGCCTGGCTTATTTTGCTTTCCTCACCTTAAACTACACATAGAAGAGGCTTTGTGCAAAACTGTCCCTGCTGCTGAAGAAAGCACACCCCGTGACCCGCTCTGAATGATACATTTTCATGGTACAAGAGGGTCAAAGAGTTTGAGATGTGAGGAGTGACGAGTGATTCAATAGTGGCTTGTTCTTCATGATCGGAAACCATGTCTAATTTTCACCAATGGAAATAAGGATAAACAAAGTCACCTCAATCCTGGCCTTTATTAATAACAGGGTATGTTTTCTCTTTATCCTTTCTTCTGCTGGTTGGAGAAAGAGGATGGTAGGATTGGGGGGGATTAGAAGAGCAGAAGTCTGGATCCCTGAATTACTGCACAGCCAGAAAAACCACTGCATCAGCAAGAAGCAAACATCTACCCTAAACCACTGACGTTTGGGGGTCACTTCTTATAGCATCTGCTCATGTCTGAATACATTATGAGTCCGCATGCATTTTGCGTGATCTGCACAGGTGGGTATCTGTGCTGTTCTTAAAAACAAAGACATTCTCATGCTTCATTTGCTAAGCTATTTCCCTGCTTAATATTTGCCAGGAATCTGCCAGTCCATAGAGGTCAGGGATTCTGCCTCCAATATCTCTACACTTTCAATGGCATGTCCTATCAGCAGACTTCATCGTGGTGCAAGCCTGCAATCCCAGCACTCAGGAGACTAAGGCAGGAGGATCTCGAGTTTGAGACCAACCTGGGTTACACAGCAAGTTCTGGATCAGCCTGGACAATGTCGTGAGACCCTGTATCCAAACAAAATGATAATGATGATTGATGATGATGAGTGGTTCTCAAATGGGGATTATGGTAAGCCAGGGGACAGTTTTGGTTGTCACAGCTAGGGAGTGCTACGAGTATCCTGCTGGAGGGGATGCTGCAGAGAATCTTGCAGCACACGACAACCCAGCAGCAAAGGTCTCTCCTGCCCCAGACAGTGACAGTGCTGAGGCTGAGAACCCTTGATCCACACGGAATGGCAAAGCACAGAGAGGAACTAACTGGTAGAGAAAAGGAGCCAGATGAAGTGGGAAAGGCGATAGGAGGGATGGTTGGGGGGGGGGAGAGAAATGAAAGCAAAGCATTGCACACACATGCATGACAGCGCCGTGATGAAACCCAGCACTTTGTATGCTAATCTAAACAATACATACTGAAAGGGAGGGGAGGGAGGAAGGAGAGAGAAAGGAAGGGAAGGAGAGAGGGAGGGAAGGAAGGAAAGAAAGGAAGAAGTAGGGCTGGAGGGAAGGCTTAGTGGTTAAGGCATTTGCCTGCAAAGCCAAAGGACCCAGGTTCAATTCCCCAGTACCCACATAAGCCAGGTGCACAAGGTGACATATGCACCTGGAGTTCGTTTGCAGTGGCTGGAGGCCCTGGTGTGCCCATCTCTCTCTCTCTCTCTCTCAAATAAATAAATAAAAATAATTTTTAAAAAGAAGGAATGTCAAATAAATAAATAAAAATAATTTTTTAAAGGAAGGAAGGAAGGAAGGAAGGAAGGAGGGAGGGAGGAAGGAAGGAAGGAAAGAAGTAAGTAAGTTAATCAAAGCCGAAGCTCCCAAGGCCTGGAGGCCACTTAACTTTTTGGCCTTGTGTACTGACTTGTATCCCTTGAAACATTCCAGGAAGGTCACCACCTTGTTTGGGAACACCTTTTTGGAGCAGCACGAGTCTCCATTCTCAGGCTCAGAAACAAGGAGGCTCAAAAGCACTCGGACTTCACACACACACACACACACACACACACACACACACACATTCATAGACACACAAAATAAATAACAAAAATAGAAAACATTCTTTTAAAAAAGTAAACAGGGGGCTGGAAAGATGGCTTAGCAGTTAAGGCATTTGCCTGCAAAGCCAAAGGATCCCCGTTTGATTCTCCAGAACTCACATAAGCCAGATGCACAAGGGGGCGCATGCATCTGGAGTTCATTTCAAATGACTGGAGGCTCTGGTGCGCCCATTCTCTCTCTCTCTCTCTCTCTCTCTCTTTCTCTTTCTCTCTCTCAAATAAAAAAATAAAGTAAACAGGGCTGGAGAGATGGCTTAGCAGTTGTGCCACTCACCTGAGAAGCCTGGAGATCCAGGTTCCATTGCCCAGTACCCATGTAAACCAGATGCACATGTTGGCGCATGTGTCTGGAGTTCATTTGCACTGGCTAGAGGCCCGGGCATGCCCATTCTCTCCCTGCCCCTCAAATTAATAAATACATAAAATATTTTTTTTTATTTTAAGTAAACAGCTGAATCAAGGCCCTATCAGGTGAGGTCCACAGCATCATGAGTCTCTCTGGTATATTCCATGCCCTTCCTTTGGGGAAGGGGTAACTGGTCAGCAGCAAAGTACAAGTAATATACAATTCTCCAGGGATACCCATAGCTTGGGCAGCCAGACCACGACCTAATGTTTGACCCTCCCAAGTCGGAATGCATTATGCCTCTCCTGCAGTTACAGCCAAAACCTTGGAGGGAACCTGGCACAGTGTGAAAGATGGCCTTTCTAAATGTAATTTTTTTTTTTTTTTTTTTTTTTAGCATCGCCTGCCCCTTTGGCAGCTCAGTTTTAATCCAAGTGAAATCTCTTTCAGGAGGTTCTTGGTAAGGAAGCTACAGGGTGGGGGGAGCAGGGGTTGGCTGCAAGGTAAGGAACATTATAACAGGTTAGGACATCCAGCAGGAGCTATTTTCTCCCAAATCCTGTAATTGCCTGGAGCATGTGAGCTCCTTGAAGGTCATTAAAGTCGCTGCTGTCAGATTTCCTCCCAGAAAGTTTCTGCTTTGATTAGTTCCTTCCCCATAACTTATTTCCTAAAAAGACCTTTTTGCCCCTTTAAAAAAAAATGCAGGGTGTTAAAAGGGGAATTAGAGGAATTGTCTACCCAGAGTAACTTGGCAAAGATGAAAAGGAGAAAGTACTATGAGAACGGGGCTGACCTTCCGAGGCCCCCTACTGGATGGCTAACCTCGGAGTCAGCAGATCCGCCCAGAAAAAAGCGAGGTGACTTGGAGACACGTTCCATCAATCATCCTCCAGGCCCACAGTCATCCTTCTGACAACACGACGGCATACATCATTGGTAAAGCCCATGTGGACACCTTGGGGCCTTCGGGACATTTCTAGGATGAGAAAGGTTAAAGAAAAATAAAAGCTCTCCTTGTGCGTAAGGACTTGGGTGTCTCGGAGAGCATCCGGCAGGCTGTGATAAATGAAGAAGGATCTGTGAGTGATGGTCTGGAGCCTATGATCAGATAGAGAGCTGGCGATGCAAATTTGTCACATCAAAGAAGAACTTGAGCAATTTAGTGAGACCAGTGGTCAAAACAAAAAGGAAAGAGTGATTCGGTCAGAGCTCAGAGCCAGTGAAGGGCTGTATGGTTTAGCACATCCCAGTATAGGAAAAAAAAAAAAAAAAAAAAACGTAGGGGCGGGTGAAGCCAGAAGAATCTGAAGCTCACAGGCCAGCTAGACAGGCATTCATTTACAAGAGCCAGAGACCCTGTCTCAAGGAAAGTGAAAGAAAAGCACAGATGCCTCCCTGACCTCCACACATGCACACACACTCGCCTGAATGGGTGTGTGAGAGAGAGAGAGAGAGAAAGAGAGAGAGAGAGAGAGAGAAAGAAAGGGAGGCATATACATTAAAAAGAAAGGTTAAGAGCCAGGTGTGGTGGCACACGCCTTTAATACCAGCACTTGGGAGGCAGAAGTAGGAGGATCACCATGAGTTCAAGGCCTCCCTGAGACTACATAGTGAATTCCAGGTCAGCCTGGACTAGAGTGAAACCCTACCTCAAAAAACCAGAAAGGAAGGAAGGAAGGAAGGAAGGAAGGAAGGAAGGAAGGAAGGAAGGAAGGAAGGAGGGAGGGAGGGAGGGAGGGAGGGGGAGGGAGGGAGGGGGAGGGAGGGGGAGGAAGGAGGGGAAGGAAGGAAGGAAGGAAGGAAGGAAGGAAGGAAGGAAGGAAGGAAGGAAGGCAGGCAGGCTAGTTCAGATTAGTCATTGCCCCAATTTCTTTTTTTTTTTTTTTTTTTTTTTTTTTGGTTTTCCAAGGTAGGGTCTCACTCTAGCCCGGGCTGACCTGGAATTCACTATGTAGTCTCAGGTGGCCTCGACTCACAGCGATCCTCCTACCTCTGCCTCCCAAGTGCTGGGATTAAAGGTGTGCGCCACCACGCCGGCTTGCCCCAATTTCTTAATGACAGTTAGGGTTACTTCTTCAAAGGGGGACTGAGGCAGTTTAGGGTGACCAAGTCCCCCAAAGTGAAAACGGGGAATGTCTTTGAGCCTGTCCTTGCAGTCTCCACTTTGCTACAAGTCACAGGTGTAGCTTCTCCTTATCACTTACCCAAAGGACTTCCCTGGACCTCTTTTTCCACGAGCAACCTGAATCTCTGCTGAGGAAGGTTTTCCCCTTTCCTAGAATTAAGGTTCCTGGAGGGATTAAACCTGAACCTGGCACTGTGGTTGCTTAGCTCAGTGCCAAAACTTGTCAGAGTTGGCTCATTCAGAACCCCAATTTGTAAATGACCCCAATTTGGGTCTCTAGGTGGGCTTTACCCCCTCCTGCCTTCTCATGGGCAGGAGCTCTTCATACTATCTCCTCTTTCCTTCTCTTAATGTAATAAATTCTCTCTAGTTAAAAAAAAAAAAGTTAAAGTTCCAATACAGCTGTTGTAGTGAAGGCTCCCATGAAAGAGGTATCCGGGGTGAAAGAGGGTATACAGGGTGAAAGAGGTTATACAGGGTGAAAGACGTATACGGGGTGAAAGAGGGTATACGGGGTGAAAGAGGTATACGGGGTGAAAGAGGTATACGGGGTGGTCAGGAAGCCTCCCTAGGAAACGAAGGAGCCAACCAGGCTCAGAGGAGTGGGAAAATAAATCATTCCAAGCATAGGAAAGAGAAAGTGCAAAGGAAAGAATGAGGAAGATGGCTGGAAATAAGCAAACAGAAAAGCAGGTTGCAGCCAAATCTTGAAGGCCTCATGGGCTGTAGTAAGGATACTGACTGGATTGTACGCTAAAGGCCACAGAATGTCACAGATGGAGTTCAAACATGTCTCTGTTACCAAACCATCAGCTCCGCAGTACAGCAATCAAGTTCCACAAGGGCCTGACACTAAGCAGTCCAATAACGAGCCCTTAAGTCCTCCGCTTCCCGCAAGGCACGGACGCAGCCTTGGCTCTGGAAACACAACTCCCAGGTTCAACGTCATTGCTGAAGGAATGGAGAAAGAAAAGAGCATCTGGCTCCACCCAAAGCCCCAGGTGGTGCTGGACGAGCGACCTCAGTCAGAAGGCCTTCACTAGGAGTCCAGGAAGTCAGCTACTGGGTTGCCTCTCCCACCCCACAAGCTCCCCGCCTCTGAAGAACAGCAAATCCCGACATAAATCACCCTGGCACAATCATCGCTTGCACAAATCCAAGACATGACAGGGAGCCTCGGAGCTTCTCCTCCAGCGAGTCTGGAAGCCGAAGCAAAGCAGGGAGTTTAGAAATAATCCCCATGCCATGTGCCACAAGCCAGAAGCATGCCGCCTCCAAGCTTTCTGCCATCCCTGCTGTTTAGCTAAGCCTTAGGCCTGCCTGAGGCTTGGGGGTGGAGGGAGGGTGGGGGATGCAGAGCAAAGGATGGCCTTGCCTGGATTTTCATCGCTGCCTTTGCCAAGAGATCAGGGCATCCTGCAGGGAGGGAGCACTGCGGAAGAATCTGGGGCTGGAAGAAGCTTTAGGACCATGCCTTCCTGGAACTCGGGTCCCTAGAGAATCCCGCAGATGGGCCGGAGTGGAGCCCGGCATCTGCAAGGCCCTGGGTTCACAGAGAGACTGCTGTAGCAAATTCTCTCCCACTCGGAGAGGGCCTTACACACTCATACCTGGAGGGGGTGCAGGGCCACAGGGTGGCAGTGGGATGAGGACACAAGAAAATAGCTTCTCCTCCTGACTTCCCAATAACTCAAAGGAAGAGGACCTGCAGAGAAAGCCCCTTCCACTTGCACTGTTCTGCCCACTGGCCTGGTGGTCGCTATCTTTTGGTTTCCTTGTTTTTGAGGTAGGGTCTCATGTAGCCCAGGCTGGCCTGGAACTTCCTATGTAGCCAAGGATGGCTTTGAACTGATCATCCTCCTGCCTCAGCTTCCCAAGTACTGAAACTGCAGGTCTACACCACCAAACCCAGCTTCTTCTTCTTTTTTTTTTTTTTTTTAGCATTTACTTCTTTTTAAATTAATGAATTTGCATGTGTGAGGTGGGGGGGGGCACACACTAGGGTCCCTGACCACTGCAAACTAATGCCAGATCCTTGCACTTTTGGTGTCCAACTTGATGTGGGTGGCTGGGGAATTAATCCCAAACCAGCAGGCTTTGCAAGCAAATACACTGATCCACTAAGCCATCTCCTCAGCTCCTACTTTTCTTAAGTATAAGAATAACACAGGCCAGGCATGGTGGCGCATGCCTTTAATCCCAGCACTTGGGAGGCAGAGGTAGGAGGATCACTGGAAGTTCAAGGCTATCCTGTGGCTACATTGTGAATTCCAGGTCAGCAGTGCCAGAGTGAAACCCGACCTCACAAAAACAAACAAAAAGAAAAAAAGAATAATACAGAAGGCTGGAGAGATGGTATGGTGCTTTGATTCAGGTGTCCTCCATAAAGTTAGATGGTCTGAATGCTAGGTTCCCCAACTGATGGCAATTGGAAATTAAAGCCTCCTGGAGGTGGTGTGTTGCTGGGGGTGGACTTATAGGTGTTATAGCCAGTGTCCCCTTGCCAGTGTTTGGCACACTCTCCTATTGCTGTTGTCCACCTGATGTTGAGGGGGGTGGAATGTCCACCCTCTGCTCATGTCATCGTTTCCCCCTGCCATCATGGAGCTTCTACTTTTTTCCACAAGCTGCTCTGGTTGAGTAATTTCTACCAGAAATGTGAACCTGACTGCAACAGATGGCTTAGTGGTTAAGTCACTTGCCAGCAAAGCCAAAGGACCGAAGTTTGATTCCCTAAGACCTATGGAATCCATATGCACATGCGTCTGGAGTTTGTGTGCAGTGGCTAAAGACCCTGGTGTGCCTATTCTCTCTCTTTCTCTCCCTGTTCCTCTCTCTCATAAATAAATAAAATATTTTTAAAAAAGACTAATACAGAATTCCCTTCACATTTTTGTATTGGCTGACCAATTTCATTACCTTAGTTACTATATTTTGTACTTTATTAATAGGATTTCATTTCCTCGGGCATTTGTTAACCTTTGCATTTCTCTAGCCACTTGTTAATTATCTTGGTTCCTGTGTGTGTGTGTGTGTGTGTGTGTGTGTGTGTGTGTGTGTAGGCTAGCATCAAACTCCCAACCCTCCTGAGTGCCGGGATTACACATGTGCGACACCATGCTCAGCTTCTACATTTCTCTCTTCTGTTGGTACCACAGACCACGTGACGCTGGGGAATTTATAAAGAAAATATGTTTGTGCAGCTGTTCTGGAAGGTACAATCCAAAATCCACTGGGCAGCTGAGTCGGGGGTCCCCCAGGCTTCAGGACAGCCTGGCCAGAAATCAGCAAGACAAATGGGCACATGCAGAGGACGGAGCAAGGGGCTCTGGATTCACTTCCTGACAACCCACTCTCACGATGACTAGTCCAGGCCCCGAGAGAGGCATGACTCCCTCCGAGCAATCAAACCCCATCCTGATGGCCCCACTGCCATAGCACCATGGCACTGGAACTAAGTTCTGACCTGTGAGTTTGGGGAAGAACACTGTAGAATCTCTTCTTTCTCTTTATATGTGCATACTCTTTGTATATTAAAGTTAGTAACCTTTTGACAAAACTGTCGTCAGTTTCAATGAACCTTTTTTTTTTTTTTTTTTTTTTTGGCAATGTGCACATTGAACCCGGGGCCTCCTGCATGCTAGGCTGGTAGTCTACCTCTGAACCATATCCCCAGACCTCTGAGTTTCACTGTTTTGGAGCCAAGATCTCACTAAGTTGTCCAAGCTGGCCTTGAACTCACTCTGTAGCCCAGACAGGTCTTGAACACACAATCCTCCTGCCTCACATAAAGCCAGGTGTACAAAGTGAAACGTGTGCCTGGGGTTTGTTTGCAGTGGCAAGAGTCGTGGCCAGTCCCTACCCCCACCCGGTTTCTTTATTTGATTCCTTTGTTCTATTTGCAGACAGTTCTCGTACACACGTATAAAGTGTGTCAATCATTCACGTCTCCTCAGCCTCCCTTGTCCCCATCGTCCTCTTGCTGAACCCCATCTTCTCCCATCTTAGTCTCTCTTCCACTTTGATGTCTTTCGTTGTGACTGACTGAGCTTGATCAGGGTCGCCAGCATGAGCGTGGGCCGGGGTTATTTCACGGAGCATGGGCAACTGACCAATGGCTACACCACTAAAGACAATGTCTCCCAATCCTCCCACCTATCATTAGGAGCGTCTCAGGGAGGAGTGGGACCTCATGCGACCCTCCGTCACCCAGGACAGAATGTTGATGGACCCAATATTGCGCAGAAACCACAGCCACTGGAAGGTCCTTAATGCAATGGCATGTCCTGGCCAGGAGACAGCACTGCACAGCGCTCCTCCTCCTTCTCTGGCTCCGCAGGATTCCCTGAGACTTGGCAGGGGTGTGCCTTAGATGTCCCATGTAGTGCGGAGCACATGACAGCCACCTATGCTCAGGACTTTAATGGGCTTTGGGTCTCCTCAGTAGTTGTACCTGACAGTTTCTAATTACATTTCCAATTTCAGCTTCATCGTTACACCTTTGAGAAGACCTCGCCAGCAACCAGGCTGGATCAGGCACCGCTCCGCACCGAGAACGCTTAGCGTTACCTTCCAGTGCCATACCAGCATCATTGTGTATAACTGCCTGCTTGTCCTCCATCTCCTCAGCCTTTTGACAGCATGAGCTGTGTTTTTCATCAGTGGATCCCCTGGAAGCTTGCACAGACCTGGACCCATGACTCAGAAATCAATGCAGTTGTCCCCTCTATACCCTCAGTATTGATGGGGGGGTGGATCTGAAATTCATAGATGCCCAAGTCCCTCCTATAAAGTGTGGTGAGGTTTACCTGTAACCCATGCACATTCTCTTGTCGGCTTTAAATCATGTCTACACTGCCTGTGATGCCGGATACGATGTAAAGGCTATGTGAATACTTGTTCCACTGTATTGTTTGGGGACCAAAATGTCTACATACTCAGTACAGATGCAACTATTTTTATGTGATCATTTGCATGTGCAGGGGTGGGTGCATGTTCACATGTGTACTGGCACACACGTGCATTCAGGTGCATGTGCACACAGAGGCCAGAGGACAACCTCAGAAACATGATCCATTTCCTTTGAAACAGGATCTCCCATTGGCTACAGCACACTAATTTGGACAGAGTGACTGCTCAGCGAGCCCAGGACCCCAGCAGTGTCGTTATAGGCATGACCCTAGACCCAGCATTTTCACATAGAAACTGGAATCCAGCTGAAAGCATCATGCTCCCCTCCCCAGCCCTGGATGCAAGCCTTCCCTGAATATTGTCAATGTGTTGTTGGTTGACTCCAAGGATGCAGAACTCATAGATAAGGAGGGCTAACTCTGTATATTTGTACAATAAACAGATCGTTTCAGGTGCTGGAATATCAGAGCCAGCCTCAATGCTAAGCCATCTGCACCAGGAGAAGCCAGGTTTGGCTCTTGCAGAGTAAATAATCTTGCCCCAAAGGAATCTAGTCCCTGCCCTCGGTTCTCACTAGAAGACTCGGAGATCAGCTCAGTTTCCAAGAGAACTGGTGAATGAGGTCAGCCCATGCAGTGGTCAACTACAGAACCCAACAGATGCTGGACACCACGGCTGGGGTGAACATCCCTGCTGGTCAGGATTCCATGCTCATTGTTACACAGCATGGCTGTGAGCAGAGTGCCCTCATCCCACAGGAAAGAGGACAATTGGAAGCCCCATGTATGAAATGACACAGACTCTCTCCTATGTGCTCCTTTGCAGGCTGTCTTCAGCATGTGTCCTCTGAAACCACGTGGGTACCCATGAGTGCAATGACGGGGATTTCTGAGGTCCCAATAATTTACTGAATCATAGCATAGTCTTGGCGACCCTCTCACCTGTAACTGGGGATTCATGTCCCCTAATGTCACACCCTGACTCTGAAGGACACTGTAAATGAAAGTGACCATAATAATAGTCCATCTGGAGGGCTGGAGAGATGGCTTAGCAGTTAAGGCACTTGCCTGCAAAACCAAGGACCTCGGTTCAATTCCCCAGGACCCACAGAAGCCAGATGCACAAGGTGGCACAAGCATCTGGAGTTTGTTTGCAGTGGCTGGAGACCCTGGCGTACCCATTCTCACTCTCTCCCTCTCTCTCTCTCTCTCTCTCATAAATAAAAATAAAATATTTTTTAAAAAATAATAGCCCATTGAGAACTGGAATGATGAAGGCAACTTATGGAATGTCACAACTGGATAAATCCACTCCTGCGGATGCTTCATTCACAAAAACCAGCCGTGGGACGCAGGTCCTCTCTGCAGCCCCACCCTTCCAGGACTGAGATGGGCAGCCCTCTCCAGGCGGGAGAATGAATCATGGGGTGCCTGGTTGCTTCTCTCTCTTCCCCTCTCTCTCTCTCTCTCTCTCTCTCTCCCCTCTCGTGACTGGGCAAAAATAGAAGAGAATCCCTCCTTTATAAATATCTTTACATGCTAAATGTCTCTAAAAAGCACCATGTGCCAAGCTCGTCTGCTAAGAAACAGATGCAGAGCAGATGCAAAAGCCCATGAGGCAGCTGAGAAGTTAGAGAAATTTTACTCAACAAGAGGCAGGAAAAGTTGCTTGGAAACAAGATTTGATCAAGGCAGTGGGAGGATCCAGCTATAGAGCTGTGCTATACTTACAGCACAGCTTGGGCTGGGGGTGTGGCTCAGTGGTGGAGCACTTGCCTATCGTGTGTGAGACCCTGGGTTCCATCTCTAATACTGAAATTTTAAAAGAAGCACTGCTCACCGTGTCTGTTTCAGTACATATATGGGGGAGGGGGGGCTGTAAAGATTGCTCAGCAGTTAAGGCACTTGCCTGCAAAGCCTAACGACCCAGGTTTGATTCCCCCAGTACCCATGTAAAGCCACATGCACAAAGTGGCGCATGCATCTGGATTTCTAGCATACCCTTTCTTTGTGTCTCTTCTCTTCTCCTCTGCTCTGTCTCTCTCTCTCTCCCTCCCTTCCTCCTTCTCTCTCTGTCTCAAATAAACAAATAAATAAAATATTTTTAGGATGCCTGAGATGAAACTGGAACTGGAAGGCGGCAGCCTCTGGAAGACCGAGGGGAAGAAGTTCCCATGCAGAGGAAACAGCCACGCAAAGGTCCTGAGAGAGATTCCAGAAAGATTTCAGGAAGAACGAGAAGGGACCATGGGAAAGGAGTGAAACAGATAGTATCAGGAGATTTTACCAGGCCAGGTCAGGCAAGGGATTGATTTTAAATTCTAGGTAAAATGGAAAGTGGTGGGAAGATCTTAATAAGGAAAAGTGCTGTCTGTGGTGGTGGGCTTCCTTTTTTCTTTCTTTCTTTTTATTGATTTATTTATTATTTATAAGAGAGAATGGGTGCACCAGGGTTTCTAGCCACTGTAAACAAACTCTAGGTGCATGTGCTACTTCGTGCATCTGGCTTTCTGTGGGTACTGGGGAATTGAATTCTGGCCAACGGGCTTTGCAAGCAGGCGCCTTTAACCTCTGAGCCATCTGCTCAGCCCCCATGGTGTTCTTCTTAATCGGTTGGGCAGTTAGGTCATGTGACACCTGCAGAACATCCAAGGTGGATGTAGAGAGCAGCTTAGAAGACACTGTTCTCGTTGACTGTGGCTTTCCTGAGGAATCGCAGCCAAGATGGAGAAATGATTCCCAGACAAGCCTTAAAGGCAGAGCTAGCAAAAATGGCTAGGGGTTTGGATGTAGCAGCTAAGTGGGAGGGGAAAAATCAAAGATGAGTCCCAGGGAGCCAGGCCTGGTGGCACAGGCCTGTATTCTCTGCCTCCATGGAGGCTGAGAGCCAGTGTATCACAAGTTCAGGGCCTGAACAAAGTGAGTTCAAGACCAGACTGGGCAACTTAATGAGACCCTGTCCCAAAATGAATAATAAAAAGGGGGCTGGAGGGCTGGTGAGATGGCTTAGTGGTTAAGGCGCCTGCCTGAGAAGCCTAAGAATGCTTGTTCAAATCTCCCCATCCCATGTTTAGCCAGATGCAAAAGTGGCACAAGCGTGCAATGTTGCACATGCGCACAAGGGGGCACACATGTCTGGAGTTCATTTACAGTGGCTGAAAGGCCCTGGCACGTCCATTCTCTCTGCCTCTTCCTCTCTCTCTGTGTCTCTCTGTGTCTCTCTCAAATTAAAAAAAAAGGGGGGTGTGGTAGTTTGAATATATGTCCCCCAATATATTCAATGTTTTATTACTTTATAGTTTGCATCTGCAATCACCTTGCTAGAGGCAAGGTCACTGGGGGCCGGTCTTAAGGTGTGGTGATGGTTTGAGATTCCATTGTAAAGATATGCAAATGTGCCTAGCAGGAGTTCCTGAAGTGTGCTGTGTGACCTTTTGGCTGTAGTTTTGCTCTGTGTGCCGTGGTGGCTGGTTGGATTTCTCTCTCTTGCCTGGTCCTGTGAAGAGCAGGCTGCTTCTCTTGCCTTTATGGAACTTCCCCTGGATCTGTAAGCTTCAATAAATAATATCCCTTCCTCCATAACTGTGCCTGGTCTGGAAGTTCATCTCAGCGAACCTGAAGCTGTCTGCTACAGGGGGGGTCTGGAGATACAGCTTCCCTGTAGAGTATTACCTAGCACATGCAAGGCCCTGGGTTCTTCCCCACTTTAAACACTTTTAATATTACTTTAATACCATTATACTTTATTCTTCCTTGCCCCCTCCTCCATTCTCTCTCCCAGCTTACTCATCTCCTTCTCCCCAAAAATAGTCTTCCTGTCACATATTCCATTGACCTTTCTTATTCTCCCATCCCTCCTCCCTTTAGATTTCTTCCTCCCTTCCCACAGTCTTTTCTACTGTTACGCCACACACAAATATGTAATAAATTTACATTTTTTAATTAAAAAAGATGATTTCTAGGGTTGTAGTTTGAACATCAAAATGAAAAAAAGCAGAGGTGTTTACTAAGCAGAAAGATAGACCAAGGCAGGGGTGTGAGGACATGCTGCTGAGGAGATGAGTTTAAGGTAACATGTCTGGGAGACGGTGGAGGCAGAGCTTGAACACCAGTCCCTGGGAGGAGCTCCCAGGCAGTATTCACATGAAAAAGCAAGCTCAGTTTTCAAACCAAGTTCAAAGAGGAGCTAAAGGGGAAAAAAAATCAAATCAGTAACCGAGGCAAATTCAGAGCCTGCCACACAGCGGATCTATTTCCGGCGCCTACTCTTGTGAAGGCCACTTGTAGAATCCTAGAATTAATAGAATCTCTGAGCTGAGCAGATCCTTCGACTAGAAAGGGCACCTGCGTCTTAGCAAACATGATTCACAAAACATCCCCTGAGTAGGCAGATGGGTTAGGTTGCTGAGTAGACTTTGCTTTGAACAGAACTGCAGACCCAGGCCAATCTTCCAACCACCCATTCACTTTCTCCCCACTGTCAAAAAAGAACAGGACATTATATAAACCTTCTGAAATGCCAAAAGGAGGGATTCTATATTTAACTCCCCTCTCAGCATCCAAATATCACATGATGGAATGTTGGGGATCCAATTCAACAATATTGAGTAACAGGGATGGAGCCCAAGAGATTTCTTCCCCCCACCCCGTCTCTTCTCCAGCTTCCCATCATCTCCAGCCAACCACTGTCGTATCTTCTTTAAGGTTGCCCAGGAGCAAGCGCGTCTAACTGACTAACCCCAGGAAAATGAGCATCTCAGAGTCAAAGGGACTATGTTAATGTAGGTGCCATTGACACAGACAGCAACAGGGTTGGGCAGGGGGTTGGAATTCAGAGCCGATCGGCTTTTCTCTCCCTCTCAGTGTTTGTGAGGATTGTGGGCTGAAAGGGAAGGAGGCAGCGACATAAAAAGCAGTGTCCTCGAGGCTTGGGAGGCAAATGAAATGGAAACTCAGCTACTGCATCTCCGCAGCTGGGACTTGGGTACTGAGAAAAAGACGAGGCACATCTCCAATATTTCGAGAGCAAGAAGCATCAGGAGCTGATGAAGAAGGAAAAAGAGTGACGCTCCTGAGCACACTTATTGACCAGCTTGCATGCTGTGGACGATCAATAAACATTAAGCACCAGGGCCGGTGGAAAACAGGTTTTAATGAGGCCTGGGGAACACCTGCAAGAGTGGACTGTGTCCTAAGGGCCATGGAGATGCTAAGCAACCAGCCTCGTCTCCAGCCCTGGATCCAGGCCTCTTCCCGGATGTGCTCAGTTAGCAAAGGGGGAAACGCTGGGGAGTAGAGAACTGGAGGGTCCCTCTCAGGCATGGTCCCCACTACTGCTCCAGGCTTATCTCACCATTCATCCATTTGAATAAACTGTTCAGGAGACAGCAATTAATAAGAGAGGCAGCGGAGACTCTAGCACTCCAGGGAGTTTCCAGGCTACAGGGGGGAAGTCTCGAGCATATGGAATAGCCTGGAGTAAGAAAGCACTTCCTGTTATAAACCCACAGAGGAAAAGCATCCATTCTGGCCATGCAAGTCAGGAGCGACTTCATAAAAGAAGCATGTTTTAAACAGCAAAATAATAAGAAGAGTGGTCCCCACGGGTTCCATACAGCCAATCCTAGTGCACAAGAACAGTTTCAGGTGCTATGAGAACGGAGAAGGCACTGCTGGAACTTTGAAGTCCAAGCTTTTATCCCTGGGTGCACATTCCTGTTCTTCAGGGAAGCCTCAGGTTTTGCTCTTAAGATCTTATAACAGATTGGATCAGGCCAACCCATGGTTATTAAAATTTCCCTTAATGTCAACAGATTATAAATTTATATCACATCGACAAAATCCTTCACAACTACAGCTAGACTAGTGTTTGAATAACTGATACATATGACTGACCATCACTGGGGTTATACTCGCTGTGCTGTGTCCCTAATGCTCAAGACAGCCTCTCCCACTGGCGCAATAGCGGCAGGACTAATAACTGCTTTCCGATTGGCTGTGAGGCCAATCCACTGGAGGGAATTCATGCCTGGTATTGAAAACCTAATCACCAGCCTATGGCTGGGGAGGTCATAGGCCCTAGGAGGGAAGCCACCACTGTTGTGCCCATCAAATTGCTCTCTAAATATTTACATTTGTGCCTATAGATTAGTGCTGCTCTCGCTTTTGGTTAGAAAAGCGACAGTGACTACTGGAGAGGCCTAAAACTCGGCAGTGTGCTGAGAATACGTGACTGCTCAGTACTTAGTGAGGTGTTTACAGCATCCTCTCCAAAGCTTGGGGAACACTGAGGAAGAGGTGGCAGAAAGAACATGAGAGCCCAAGGATGGGGAGGAGTGCTGTGTCACTCTATCTTCTGCACATGACGTGGCTGTTGCATTCATGGCCTCATGGAGACTGTCATTACCTGCGCAAGACCTGCATGATATTAGGCCCATCAACATTCTACCATGGATGCTAGAGGAGGGCAAAAAAAAAAAAAAAAAGTAGTTGAGGGACTAGTTGGAAAGAAAGGGTTCAGTGGAAGGGGCTGGAGGAGGAGAGGAGACAAAGTAACAGAGGGGTTATCGTCAGAATACATTATAAGGGCCGGGCGTGGTGGCGCACGCCTTTAATCCCAGCACTCGGGAGGCAGAGGTAGGAGGACTGCCATGGGTTCGAGGCCACCCTGAGACTACATAGTGAATTCTAGGTCAGCCTGAGCTACAGTGAGACCCTACCTCGAAAAAAAAACAAAAAATAAAATAAAATACATTATAAGCATGTATGAAAATTGTCAATAAAAAAAGTCAGCCTCTCATGCTTTTCTGTATCCCCTCCTCCCCATCCCAGGTCTGGGGAGCACACCTAAATCAAACCTATGGGAAGATGTGATTATCCTTCCGTTGCTCTCGTTTGCACAACTCTCCCCTTTCCTTCAGCTCCCCCATCCAACCCCTCTGGTTCCTAAGATTCCCAGCTGCCCCACCTTCTCAACATATCCATCAGTTTTATTTTGGGGAAGCCCAGATTACAAAGATTGGAGCAAAATACCCCCAAGCACACACATGGAGATTCTACCTCATCAGATGAAAGTTAAAACAACTGAAGTTCAAGACTCATTCTCTCTCCTGCCCACAGTCACAAATTTCAAGAGGAAAATGCATTTGCAACAAGATGCTAACAAAACCAATTCTTCCTCCAAAAAAAAAAAAAAATCAAAGCGGAACAACTCAGAATGACCCATTTAAGACTGACCGGGGCACTTGACTAGTTAAGAAGTTATACACCTGCTATGCATATGATGCCAGACAAGGTTAAACATACGGGTTAATAATTAACAAACTGTATGGTATGGCACAGTGCAGGTCAGGCCCTAGCCAGACCGCATGCTAAAAGAAACCAGGCCACACTGCTCGGATTTTCTCACCAGGATGGTGGGTAGTCAATGACGAGTGAGACTCCATGAGATGAGGCAACCTAAGACAGGCACCGTCGCATGTGATGATCCCTTGGGGCCTGGGGTCAACAATGGCTTGGCAAAGAACCATGCCTCCCAGGGTTGCCAATAATAAAAACAAAAAGGAAGATATGTATGGCACAATGCAGGTCTGGCCCTAGCCAGACCACATGCCAGAAGAAACCAGGAAGTGGCTTCTGTGGACGTGGCATTCTGTACAGGCCTGGCGTGACAACAGCTACAGTCCCATGCTCATGAGAAACCTGCTGTGAGATGATCTGCCTGGAGACAGGTTGTAATTGGTCACAAGAAGGGGACCACCCCATACAATGATTGGGCAGCCAAACCCTTTAAACCCCCTACACTTCCTTGAATAAATGAGTTTGCTGCAGCTCACCCTCTGCCTGCTTCCACCCAACTCCTGGAGTCTGTGTCTTGACTCTGCGCCTCTCACCCCCCACTCGGCTGGCCCTAGGAAGGACCCCAACAACAAACTATCTTCCTAAAAAATAAAAACCATTGAAATATTTTCTCTAATACATTACAGGTGATCATGCTGAA
This sequence comes from Orientallactaga sibirica, assembly GCA_036365145.1. Classification (NCBI taxonomy): domain Eukaryota; kingdom Metazoa; phylum Chordata; class Mammalia; order Rodentia; family Dipodidae; genus Orientallactaga; species Orientallactaga sibirica. The sequence continues at coordinate 39,652,275 of JAEOAD010000008.1, read as the reverse complement.
ATAATTATTGATTTATTTATTTGAGCGAGCAGAAAGAGAGAATGGGTGTGCCATGGCCTCCTGCAAACAAACTCCAGGTACATGTGCACCTTTGTACGTGGGTACTGGCTTTGCAAACAAGTGTCATCAAGCCACTGAGCCTCTCCCCAGCCTCTGGTACCTTCTTCTCTTCTCATTGTTCTTCATAATTTTGGATTAACGGACCCGTCGGTGAGAATGTCTTAAAAGAGTGGGTTCATTCCCATGATGATGGCGATGGAGATTGTAGTAGCTACCATTTGAGGGTGCCCAACTTATGCCAGGTAACATCACTAAGCACTTTACATGGAATATTTGTTTTTGCTTGTATATGTGTGTTCGTATGCCTGCAGGCTCACATGCGTGCAGATGCCTGTGCACGTGTGAGTGCATGTGTACATACATGGGGAGGTCAGAGGTTGTACATTGTCTCTCTGAATCCATCTGTACTTTATTTACTGAGGTAGGGTCTGTCATTTGAGCCCAGAGCTTGCTGATTCAGCGTGCCCCTGGATCCCCTCTCTTTTCAGTACTGGGGTTACAGCTGGACTATCATGCCCACTTGGTATTTACATGGGCACTGGGGATCAGAACTCCAGCCCTTATGCTTGAGCCACAAGTGCTCTACCCACTGAACCATCTCCCAGCCCCCTCCCTCACTGCCGACATTTGCTTTCTTGCAGAACCTTCTGTGTCAGCTCAATAAAAATTCAATGAGCCTGTTCTGGGTGAGATGCTAGGGGTCCTACTGCAGTTTTTATCTGTCTTCTGTTTTGTTTTGTTTTGTTTTGTTTTGTTTTGTTTTGTTTTGTTTTGTTTTGGAGACAAGGTCTCATGTATCCCAGGGTCTCATGTATCCCAGACTGGCCTCAGACTTGCTAAGTAGCTCAGGCTGGCATTGATGGTTGGATCTTCCCGCCTCCACCTTCTGAGTGCTGAGAGTTCAGGTGCACACTACCACATGGTAGCGCTGAAGATCAAGTCCAAGGCTTCATGCATGCAAGGCAAACACTCTACCCACTGAGCCACATCCCCAGCCCATATAGTTTGGATATTAAATGACCCTTAAAAGACTATATGTGGTTCTATTGACCATTAAAAGATGGGACCTAGAGCTGGAGAGATGGCTTAATGGCTAAGGCGCTTGCCTGCAAAGCCTAAGGACCCGTGTTCAACTCTCCAAGTCCCACATAAGCCAGACACACAGGTGATGCAAACATGCAAGTTTGCACTGCGCACAAGGTGCCACATGCATCTGGAGTTTGATTACAGTGGCTGGAGGCCCTGGTGTGCCAATTCTCTCTCTCTCTCTCTCTCTCTCTCTCTCTCTCTCTCTCTCTCAATCTTACTCTCGCTCTCTTGCATTAAAAAAAAAAAAAAGGCTACTCCATCGAGCTTCTCTAAAAGAAATATTTTTTTAAGATGGGACCTAGATCAAGATTCTAGAACATTAGTTAGGAAGTACTCTTAAAGGAGCATGTGGAATCCTGCCCTGCCCCTCCCCCTCTCTTCCTCTTCCTCCCTCCCTCCCAACCCTAAGATGAACAGATCACTCCATCAAACGTTTCCCACCATGGTGTGCCATAGACCACTCATCCATGGACTGAACCCTCCAAAACTGTGAGCCAAATTACACCTTCTCTTTGTGAGCAGATGACCTTAAGCATGTGTTACAATCATAGAAGCCCAGGTGGCACAGCCCCCTCTAGTTTTCTCTCATATGAAGTGGGGGTAATCCTCAGATCGTCAGGAATGTCCAGTGTGAGAGCATGCCCTGCTGAACACAACTCAGCTGCTGACAGGTGTGAACCTGTGTCAATGTGAGTCTAACCAAGAGCCACTGTTTCACCCTGTGACTCTGACCCACCCTCCAGAGACACCTAGCACTTGCCATAAAACCCCAGGTACTAGACGTGGCTTCCCATCTGCGAGGTCAGCCCCTTGGATTTACAGAAAGAAGTCAGGGTCCCAATGTGGCTACTGTCAATTCTTGGCTGTGTCAACATCAGTCGACTTCAGACTTCATTACCAAAGTAGTCATAGCACCTCCCCCATGGAAATATAAAGAATGAAATCCTCTGTAGATAACTATCTTCATTTTTTTTTCATTGTTGTGACCAAAATATTTGTGAGAATAATTCAGAAGGGGAAAGGATCTGTTTTGACTCAGTTTCGTAGGTGTCAACAAGATGACAATCGCAAGGAGAGCACGGCGAAACACAGCAGTGCAGTGATGACAGCCAGGAAGCAGATAACGGGGATTCATGGAAGGGCCAGGACAAGACGCCACACCTCAATGATCTTCTTTTTCCAACTAGGCTCCACGTCCTACTTTTTACTACCTCCAAATAATGCCATTATATTAGGAATCCATCAGGAGATTAAACCATTCATTGGGTTAAAAACCTCTTTTTAAATTTTATGTATTTATTTGCAAGCAGAGAGAGAGAGATAAAAAAAGGGTGAGGAAGAGAATGGGTGCACCAGGGCCTCCTGCTACTGCAAATGAATTCCAGATACATGCTCCATTTTGTGCATCTGGCTTTATGTGGGTACTGGGGAATTGAACCTGGGCCCTCAGGCTTTGCAAGCAAGCACCTTTAACCACTGAGCACTATCTCCAGTCTGGTCAGTGACCTGTTGATTTGGAAATATCATCATAGACACATAGAGGTGATCTTTTAAAATATATATTTATTTTAAATAGATAATTTGCAAGCAGAGAAAGAGAATGGGCACTCCAGTGCCTCTTGCAAATGAACTACAGGTGCGTGTACCACTTTGTGCCTCTGGCTTTATGCAGGTACTGGGGAATCAAGCCCAGGTCATCAGGCTTTGCAAGCAGTAGCCTGTACCCACTGAGCTATCCCTCCAGCTACCACAGGTGTGCTGCACAAATCTCCTAGATGCTTCTCAATCCAATCAAGCTGACGGTCAAGACAGTAACAAGGAGTTAGCGCTTCCCATCGTGTGGCTTATGTGAGCATGGGTCACGGCCAACAAGGAAGATTTGTTAAGTCAGACAAGGCTGGGTTTAAATCTAGGTCCAAATACTTACCAGCTCTGAGACCATGGACACTGTGACTCACTTAAGTCGGCCTCGACTTTCTCATCTGTCAAGCAGGGAGGGAACACCATGGCAACAAGGTCCTAGAGTTACTGTGAGGGTTAAATAAGGAACTTAAAGCACACAGCAGAGTTCCTGGCTCATAATATATTCTAAACAGGTGCCAACTGACGTCATCACCTGTATGTCATCATCATCAGAATACTTTGTCTCCAGCATGTGCTGAATGGTGAGTGGATGAGTGAATGAATGCATGAACGGATGAATGGATTGACAGATAAACGAATGCTGAGAGAAGTGGTCATCTGCCAAGCCCTGACAGAGTTCGGGTCCGACAATGTTTCCTATGGAAGTTCTGCATTAGGGAAACAAAAAAAAAAAAAAAAGCCTTCAATTAAGAAAAAGAACAAAACAGGTTTGGCCCAGTTGCCAAAGTCCAGTCATGCAAGGAACGCTCCAAACACCTGGTGGAGACTGCAGGAATCAGGCCAAGTCAAAGTCGTGAGACACACCCACTTGCAGATCGGAAGCCGCTGAAACCTTTCTTCCTCCAACACCAAGAAGCACATACATGCTCCAGGGTCAGCCTGCCTTCCCTCGGGCTGTGCGCAGCACACCGGCCCATTCCGGGTTGGTGATGGCAGTGAGGGAAGAAACTAGCATCCTCTTCCCTCCACTACACCCTCAGGTGGGGCCAGAGAGGGAAACTGGCAGGCGTCTTGTTAAAATTAAAATCAGCAAACTTGAAGCAGTATGGCCAAGCTGAAGGAGGCAACCATTTTTGTGCTCGGATGAGATGCTGCATGAGGAATCCAAGCCCTGTGGTTCAGGATCCTCTGACTCTTCATCAGAAACCCTAAAGTTGGGTGTCTTGGTAAGCTGTCATGACTTTTTTTTAATTATTTTTTTATGAGAGAGAGAGAGAGAGAGAATTGGCATGTCAGGGCCTCCAGCTACTGCAATCGAGCTCCAGACACCAGCTTGTACATGTGTGCGACCTTGCACACTTGCATCACCTTGTGCATCTGGCTTACGTGGGATCTGGAGAGTCGAACATGGGTCCTTAGGTTTCACAGGCAAGCACCTTAACTGCTAAGCCATCTATCTCTCCAGCCTGTCATGACATGTTTTAAGTCTCCCACTTAAGCAAAATAAATACATCTGTGGGTGATCATGTGGGACTCCTGGAATCCAGTAGATGAGAAATAAGGACTCAGGGTTTTGTTGAAGCCAAGAGAGATGGTGCATGCCTTTAACCCCAGCACTGGGGGGGGGCTGATGTAGGAGGATCACTGTGAGTTTGAGGCCAGCCTGGGCTACAGAGGGAGTTCCAGGTCTGCTTAAAGGTGCTGGAGGTTTATGTCACCTGAGGTAGCTTTGTTGAATATGTCATAATGCCCAACCGAACTAAAGCTATGACTTATACCAGGGTGTCTCAACTAACCCTGGCAACACTCAATCAGCATCTTTGCTTTGGGGTAGAATACAAGCAACGCAGTGTTCTGTCGGCTATTTTAAGTCCTGTTGCTCTGACATCTCTTAATGACAATTACATAGTAATTCATTTTTAACAATGCATTTGTCCTTAATGAATGTGTCTTGTTTGCTGAAAAGTACATAACATAGTGTAAGGGGCAAACAGGAAGAAGATGAAGTGTCTGGAGAAAGCAAGGTGTGAGATTTCTGAATGACTCAAGGCCAACCCCATTTCCCAGGTCTGGGAACTTAGTTCCAAAAAAGAAAAGTGATGAGCCCAAATCCTGAATGTGAATGCTATGGTCAAAACCCAAACCCAAGTCCCCCACCTTCCAACCCAGGGAATTTGCCCATTATAGCTAATTGGGAAGAGAGATGGAGGACCAGATAGCCTGTTTTCTCCATCAAAACACCTTCCTCTGGCACCTTTGGGGAACCAACTGTCTCCACCTCTTATACCATGTAGCTCATGGGCAACTCCAGCATCTCCAGCACTAAGGATGCCCACAAAAAAAGCCCAGCCAGCGGGCTCTGTCCTCTGACCAACGTGACTGGCTCCATTATGAGCACTTGATCCAGAGGCATCCAATCAGAGTTTGCCCCAAGACGCTGGGTGGTGAGGCTACGAGTGAGACTCCGCCCTCCACTACTGAGTCACTAAACTGAAACAAGGAAGAGTGGGCTGTTTCCACTGGCCACCTCACCTCCCATCCAGTGGAGGTCAGGAGATACTCCCTGAAAAGAAAGACTATGCAAATAAGAAATAAACTGAAAAACAGCAGAGAGCAGCGCCCAGTGACACCTGGAATCTAGCCAAGCTAGAAAATGATTCCTGGCGCTGTCGCCCACATCACCTTGTCTGACTTGACGCAGCTGTCGCTGGTTAATCATGACAGCCGTCATGTCTTTTTGTACTCCAGACTTCAACTGCACTGATACTCATTTACATAATGGCATGACATTTTCAAAGCCCTTCTAGGAAGTAAGCTCTCGTTTTCCCCACCTTTTACAGATGAGATACCAGGACAGGGGGAGCAATGTCTTGTGGAAGGTCATGCAACTCACCAACAGCAGGTAAGGACCATCAATCTGGTCTTATGACTCCACAACTGTCTGTACAGTGTAACTAACCTACAGGAAATACAGCAACCCCACTCTCCTCCCCTGTCTCAACTTAGGGGGGAAATGAGTCTGTCTCCCTCTCACAGTCAACAGGAATGTTCTCCTGTGTTCTGTTTTGCTTGTTTTGTTTTGTTCTGTTCTGAATTTCTGCCTTTCTGTAAAGAGCCAAGTTTGTATCTATGAACACATTCATTTCAGCATTTCCTACTGTCTGTTTATGTGCTTGTTTCTAGATGTCTCCTTCAGGCCATTTGTAACATCTTGTTGGTTCCCTCAACATGGCCCTTCTCACATCCTAACTCTAGCTTTCTACTTTACTCTGGGGTATTCCCCTAACCTTCCATTCCAAACCTACTGCATTTCTCATACCTCTTTTCATATTTTTAATCTCTAAGAGGTCCTTATTTCTGAATAATTCAGTATCTTCTTCTTGCCAGGTGTGGTGGCACACACCTTTAATCCCAGCACTCAGGAGGCAGAGGTAAGAGGATCGCTGTGAGTTTGAGGCCACCCTGAGACTACATAGTGAATTCCAGGTCAGCCTGGGCTAGCGTGAGACCCTACTTCAAATAATAAAATAAAATCTTGTTCTTCTCTCTCTTCCAGATACAAAGTGGTCAGTACATTCATGACCTCACAGCAGCTGTCATTACCCACACAAAACTTGTGTAATGTTGGCTCCATCAACATGTTTTCATGGATGGTAAAGGAGGCAAAAAACGACATCAAAATATAAGAAGGATGACACTAGCTTCTATGGAGGAGCTAGAGAAAGGAGATGGAGGAGGAGGATGGGAGGAGATTATGATCAGGGTATATTGTATATATGTGTGGAGGTTGCAATTTACTAAATGAAAAAGTTAAAAAAAAAAAAAAACAGGGCTAGAGAAATGGCTTAGCAGTTAAGCACTTGCCTGTGAAGCCTAAGGACTCCGATCCGAGGCTCGATTCCCCAGGACCCACGTAAGCCAGATGCACAAGGTGGCGCATGCATCTGGAGTTTGTTTGCAGTGGCTGGTGGCCCTGGTGTTCCCATTCTCATTCTCTCTCTCTCTCTCTCTGCCTATTTCTGTATCTCTCTCTCAAATAAATAAATATAAATAAAATATTTTTTTAAAAACCACCAAAGTACTGTTCTTATTTCATGGACATCCTAGCTTATTGACCTAAGGATTTCAATGATATTTGGTTTTGAATTACCTTCTCTTTATTTTATTTATTTGTTCATGGGGGTTTGGGGGATTCCAGGACCTCTTGCCACTGCAAATGAATGCTGGACACTTGTGCCACATTTTTCATCTATCTTACATGGGTGACTTGGGAATTGAACCTGGACCATCAGGCTTTGCAAGCAAGCTCTTTAACCACTGAGCCACCTTCCCAGCCCATGTCTCCTTCTCCTATTTATATTCATTGTTTCTTCCAATTTGCTTTACTCTGTGTGGTGTCTGGGGTTCGTATTGGATGGTTAGCAGGATTTTTTTTAGGCTCATTCATTGAAAATCTTGTTAGGCTCTCTGTTTGGAATTATGGGACAGAAGATGTGTGTGTCCCGAAATGCCCATTTCCCTACATTCCAGGGCACAAAAGGACACAAACCCACAAAGAGGTGCAGGAAGATTTACTGAGACACAAGAAAATGGGAGCCAAGTCAGGAAGTTATGTAAGGGCTACAAAGAAGACAGAACCCAGAGTAGAAGTCAGCTGAAACAGACAGATTCAAGCAACCTGAACCCTACCTTAACCTCAACCAGCCAGGTTCAAGGAAAACCAATCCCAGATGCCCAAACCCTCTCCATTTGCACCCAGCCTCTTACAGCTCCCTGCCCCACAATCAGATCCTCTCGCTATGATCTCCCTCAACCCTATTCCCATGAAAAATCCTTGGGTCTCGTCCCTTTTCCAATTAGGTATGTAATACAACTCGGATCCTTGTGCCACCACATAATAATTTACACAGAACACTTAATTAGCTTCTTCGATAAAAATAACATGTAATTTGTTTGGTAATTATATGTTTCCACAACTGCTGAAAGCAGCTCATTATAGGAATTTGGTACACTTAGGATAGATTACCTTAATTCTATTTTCTGTTTATCCAATTATATCTGTCGTTCTTAATCATATTGTAAATTGTGTCGAGCAGATGAAGGTGAATACAAACCTGTGGTGGCTTCAGATTTCATGGTTGGTTTGTATGTTCCTGCTGCTTGCTCCAGGCACTGACCGTCAGAGTGCTCTGTCGGAATGAGGACAGTAAGAACCCTTCATGCCAAGTGAAGAAGAAAGTGTGCAAACTCCTTCACATGCTGTGTGTCAACTGCAGATCGATTAGAGGTGTGCAAGATAATTTTACAGGGTTCAAGGATGTGTTTTCCTTTTGAGGTTTTTTTTTAACTAGTCATTATTCTATAGCATATGAAGAAAAGTACATATAAATAGCACATCCAAGCCACTGTTGCCTGAAACAAAGGTAAAACAGGTATTTATGTTTTAAAAGTTTGGTGTATCCGGGCTGGGGAGATGGCTCAAGAATTAAAGGACTTGCTGGCAAAGGTTACAAGCCCAGGTTCAATTCCCCAGCACCCATGTAAAGCCTAAGGCAAGATGGCAAGTGTATTTTTCGGTGATCCCTTTGACAATGGGAGGAAGAGCCAGGAGAATCAAAGCCAGACTCCGTTGCAGAAGCAAAAGGACCCTATCTCACAGAAAATGGGGCATAGTCACCTGAACGCTGTCCTCTGACCTCCATGCATGTATACACATGAATAATAAATAAAATGGTTTTTATTTATTTGAGAGAGAGAAAGAGTCAGAGGGGGGGAAGAATGGGTGTGCCAGGGCTCCCAGCCACTGCAAATAAACTCCAGATGCATGCGCCCTGTTGTGCATCTGGCTTACGTGGGTCCTGGAGAATCGAACCAGGATCCTTTGGCTTTGTAGGCAAATACCTTAACCACTAAGACATCTCTCCAACCCCCTGTTTTTTTATTTTTTATTTATTTATTAGAAAGAGAGAATGGGTATGCGAGGGCCTCTAGCCACCACAAACAAACTCCAGACTCGTGCACCACCTTGTGCATCTGTCTTATGTGGGTTCTGGGTAAATGAACCTGGGTACATGGGCTTCACAGGCAAGCTCCTTAACCACTAAGCCATCTCTCCAGCCCATAAAAGTGTTTTGTTTTGTTTTGTTTAATCTTGGTATGTTTAAATATAGTTGATGGTATTAAGGAATCACTTCTTTTTGTGTGATGATAAAATTTTGCCTAATGGCTGGAGAGATGGCTTGGTGGTTAAAAGTGCTTGCTAAGCAAGGCAGACAACCAGAATTCAGATCCTCAGAGCTCACGCAAAGCCCGACAGATTCAAATACTCAGGCATCTGTAATCCTACAGCAATGGGAGGCAGAGTCAGGAGAATCCAAAGCTCACAGGCCAGCTAGTCTGGTGTTCTCAGTAGCAAAAAGAAACAAGAAAGACTATCTCAAACAAGGTGGAAGATGAGTACTGACCCCCCACCGAGGTTGTCCTGTGGCCTCCACACACACACTGTGGCACGTACACCCCATACACACACACACACACACACACACACACACACACACACACACACACAGTCTTTGTATTCCACACATGGCAATGGAGTCTTTATCCTTTAATATACTAACATCTTATAACAAAATTATATAATTCCTAGAATTTGCACTAAAATAGGAGGTGGGGAAGGTATTAGGAAGAGGGACTATTCATAAAACAGAGTTGGCCGTGTATTGGCTGATGTGAATATTGAGACGATGGACGTGGTGTGCAGTTAGCTATCTCTTCAATACCTTGATTCCCACTCTCTGGATTATGTACCTAGGTGTAGTTTGAATGAAATGCCCCCCCCAAAAAAATACTCATGTGTTTTGAATACTGGGAGACTAGCAGGTGGCAATTTGGGAAGGTTGTTGGGCCTTTGAGAGGTGGAGCCTTGCTGGGGGTGGTGTGTCACCAGGGGTGAACCTTGGCATAATGCAGTCCAGCTACAGGCCCAGTACATCAGACTCTGTCTTTTCTGCTGATGCAGAGTTGTGACTCAGACTTCCCGCTCAGGCCTCTATGCTCTCCCTGCCGTGAGGAAACTTCCCCTCGTGACCATAAGCCAAATAAACCCTTTCCTCCCATCAGCTGATTCTGTAGGGTGTTTTATCTCAGCAACAAGAAGCTAACCAAGACCAGGGAATCACTGGGGCTTGCTTAAAAATCACTCTGGGTCAGGTAAGAGACTCCATCTCAAGGACACTGGCAGACGAATGAAAAGAAGGAGACACCTGACATTCTCCTCTGGCCTCCATATACATGTTCACAGAGGGCACACACACACCTTCATACACTCCATACACATCACATCACATCACCACACATACTCTGTACTCAGAGACCCACATACACACTCGTGTGCACACCAAAATAAAAAGTAAATAGAATTTTAAAGAAATAAGATTGCTGGGCATGGCAGCGCATACCTGTAGTAAGTGAAGGGAGAGCCAGGAGGACTGAGAGCTCTAAACCAGTCTAGACCATAGCATAAACCAGACGTAAAAAGCTTAAAATAAGCGGGGTATGGTAGCACATGCCTTTAATCCCAGCATTTGGGAGGCAGAGGTGAGAGGATCGCTGTGAGTTCAAGGCCACCCTGAGACTATCAAGAGAATTCCAGGTCAGCCTGGGCTAAAGAGAGACCCTACCTCAGGAAAAAAAAAAAAAAAAAAGCTTAAAATAAAAAGATTGAGGTGAAGCTGAAGAACGGTACGGTACCTAAAGGTTCATTGCATGTTCTCCATTCCTGGATGTTTGATAATTCCCATAATAATTACGTGACTTCAAAATTGAATCAATTTTTAACAATTGGTTAAATAATAATGTAGGTTAAGGGATCAGTGGATGCTTCTGTAAAGGGCCAACTAATCAATATTTTAGGCTCTGCGAGTCTTGTGGTCTCTATGACACTGTCTAGCACAGCTGTATCCACATCGAGGAGTCCACAGACACTACGTTCATAAAGGGGTACAATTCTATACCAAACCTTATTTACAGAAGAAGGTGGTGGGGGTGGGCCCTGGCCTCAAACCCCTGTGAGAGGTACTGCCCTTGTGTAACTAAAATCATGAAGGTGGGGCTGGAGAGATGGCTTAGCGGTTAAGGCACTTGTGTGCAAAGCCAAAGACCCAAGTTTGAGTCCTCAGTACCTAAGTAAAGCCAGATGCACAAGGTGACACATGCATCTGGAGTTTGTTTGCAGTGGCTGGAGGCCCTGGTGCACCCATTCTCTCTATCTGCTTCTTCCTCTCTCCCTCTCCCTCTCCCTCTCAAATAAATAAATAAAATTTTTAAAATATAGTTATTTTTTTTAAAAAATCCATGAAGGTGTTGAAGACCAAAAGAGAGAAACAGTATTCAGTGCTGGGGACCTCAAGCCTCCTTCCCTTAGGGCAGTAAGTTCTTGTCAGTTCAGTCTCCCTTGATAGACAGCCATAGGACATACCTAGTGCTAAGTAGAGACAAAGTTGAAAGGAAGATAGAGACAAGGTGGGTGCTGTTCACTCAGTCTACATCTTACAGAGTCCCCAGTACAACATCATATCTATGGTAGTACGAGGGAGAGAAATACTTCAACTCTTTCACACCAGGTCAGCTCCCACAGAGACCAGCTTGCACACAAGTGCTTAAGCAGTGTGGGATGAGATCTCTCCCGCAGAGCGAGGATGGTGATGAAATGAGCATATGCTTATTTCTTTGGCTACAAAGTAGTGACCACTTCCACGTACTCCTCAGGGTGCTTTAGCCATTCCCTGATGGCTGGCCACCATTTGAGAAAATCTATCCTCAAGGACTCAGACTCAGAGCACAGGTTATGTCTGGTGGGCTTTTTAACTTATAGCAGCTTATCCCAAAGTCCTGACTGGATCCCTAAGGAATTTCAGCAACCCCAATTTGAACCATTGCCTTGGTCTTGCCCCTTTGCCCTCTTAAATTTGTTTTCACTTTACCCTTGTAAATGTATCCAGGGCTTAAAAAACAAAGAATGATGCTGATGTTGCCTGTTAGGTGGACAGAGGTAACCACTGTACCAAGACATGAAACAGGACGTAGTAGGAACTGATGAATATCAAACGTTACTGAAACGTATTCTAACAAAACTCACGGGCCTCAGTTCAAATGCTAGGGTCATGTTCCTAGGAGGGCTTTTTATTTGGCATGCATCAGTGTGAGGTTCATGTGTATATCTGCATGTGTGGGGGCCCATTCATACATGCAGATATGCACATGTACGTGAAGGCCAGAGGTTAACTTCAGGGGTCTTCCTTGATCAACTCTCCATCTTATCTATTGACATAGGGTCTCTCACTTGAATCCAGAGCTCCCCAGTTTGGGTAATCTGGCTAGCTTGCCCCAAGGAGCCCCTGTCTCTGCCTCCCAAGCACTGGAGTTGTGGGTACTGGCTGTCACACTCACCCAGCATCGATGCGGAAGCTGGGGATCTGAACTCAGGTTCTCGCATTTGTGTGGCAAGTGCTTTATCCACTGAACCATCTTCCCAGTCCCAGGACGTCTTTAACGCACAGAAAAATAGGACATTTTATACAAAGTCAAGGCTCCGTTCTTGGTACCCTTAGTATCACACCAGGCTCCTGCCACTGTTAACACAATTACTGTAATGGCCACTATCATGGCAGGTTTGTCCAATAACACCAGCCTCTCAAAGAACACTCAAATCTGCTGGCTGCGAAATCCCACACGACCTCTGAGTTCAAGGCATCAAACGTTCACCAGATGGTTACCAAGACAATCAGCCACTGGCTGAGCTCCCTCCTTTACCCCTGGACACTGGAGCTTCTCCCAAGACAGCTACAGGAGAGTTGTGTATCCAAACCAGCTGAGGCTCCAGACTTAGAACTTCCCGGTGACTAAAGACCATGTTGCAGAAATGCTGACTGGTCCTCCATGCTCAGAAGGAGTCACTATGTGCCTGAGTGAGCCCATGCCAGGTACCTTCTCGCAGCTAGGACCACCACAGAAACCAGCACGATAGTAGCCAGAGCAAGAGAGGACCAAAGCAGCAGGCAGAGAATTGAGACGCACTGTCAACACATCAAGACACCTGGCAAAGCCAAGAATGTGCCTCACGTCATTTCCACGTGCCCCAAAGTAGCATCCACATCAAGAACAGTGAGGGTTCAACTGAAACCCCCATGTTCCGACCTCAACCATCCACATATGGTTCCCCAGACGCACCCTGTACTTGGCCGCCTACATGTTTTATTCATGCTGTTCTCTCCTCTCTGGCTGGATAAACTCAGAGAAATTGTTTTTTGCCAAAGTTAGCATTTCAATATGGACGTTATTATTGTTCAGTCCCATAGATGCCACATGCCCATGTCTCTCTCCGATTCCACTGTTAAAATCTTACATACCCATCAAGTCTGTCTTCATGCCGTAACACTCCCATCCCGCTCATTCTCCTGTGTTCTCCAGCCCTATCACTTTTCTTGGTTTGGGATCAATTCCTAAGTGGTTTTGCCTGATAAACTCACTCTTCCTCTGGTCAGATCCATTTTGCTTTCTTGGTAGGCAATTGTGAATGAATGGAGTCACGTGCAATTCTCACTACGTGTTATTCTGGCAAAGGCAAAACAATGTAGACAGCACAGTTTTGTTTGTTCGAGGTAGGGTCTCACTCCGGCCCAGACTGACCTGAAATTCACTATGTAGTCTCAGGGGGGCTTCGAACTCACGACAATCCTCTTACCTCTGCCTCCCAAGTGCTGGGATGAAAGGCGTGCGCCACCACGCCTGGCTCTTATTTTTTTATTTTTTTATTTATTTATTTATTTATTTATTTATTTATTTATTTATTTTATTTATGAGAGAGAGAAAGAAACAGCTAGAGAGAGAGAATCGGCTCGCCAGGGCCTCCAGCCACTGCAAACGAACTCCAGATGCATGCACCACCTTGTGCATCTAGCTTACATGGGTACTGGGAAATCGAACCTGGGTCCTTTGGCTTTGCAGGTAAGCACCTTAACCGCTAAGCTATCTCTCCACTCATGTAGACATCTTTTGATGGGGGAGGGTATGGTCCTACCATACTCACTCAGGGTTTTTAAGAAGCACTGAACTTTGAAGTCCTAGAAGGAACTCAGGAAGGATTCCAAGACAGAGACTTGGTTTCTTAGTGGAGAAGTCCAAAACGGGAATGCACATGGGAAAATTTAGTCAACGTTGGAACAGATGACTGGTTTGAGATTTGACCTGGGCACCTTAATTCCCCTCCCACAGCTCAGTTCAAGTGTAGCAGAGACAGGAAGGGAGTTTGGAATCCCAAGCTGTTTCTCCCAAGCTCCTGAATTCATGGTGTCAGGCTACCATAACAAAATGCCACAGGCTGAATAGATTAAGCGATAGAAATTTATTTTCCCACAGATCTAGAGACTGGTAAATCCATGGTCAAATAACCAGCAGGGTTGTTCCTCCTGAGGGCTCTCTCCTTGGAGTCTAGATGGCTACCATCTTCTCCCTGTTCTCTGGGTCAGTGCCCAGCTATCTTCACGTAAACACAACCAGCCTTGATGGATCACTCACGTCCCCTCATTTTGACAATTACCTAAGACCCTGTCCCAATTATTCTCACACTCTGAGTTTCTGGAGGTTAGATCAGGTCTGTCTTTTTTTGGGTTTTGATTTTGAAACTTGGTATCATGTTGCCCAGGCTAGCCTGGAACTTACTATGTACCCAAAGATGACCTTGAACCCCTGATCCTCCCGCCTCTACTTTTCAAGTGCTAGTAGAACAGGTGTGTATCACCACACACTGTATGTGGAGTTGATCTCAACATAGGACTGTGCGGTGGGGAACACAGTGCATCCTGCAACCCTCTCAAAGCCATAAATTGCAACATATGCCAGGTTCCTCCTATCCTCAAAGGAAGCCATAAATATGTTTCTTTTCCCTGGGACCAATGAATTTCAAAACCCACCATAAGGCTGGGCATGTTGGCTCACGCCTTTAATCCCAGCACTCGGGAGGCAGAGATAGGAGGATCACTGTGAGTTCAAGGCCACCCTGAGACTACATAGCGAATTCCAGGTCAGCCTGGGCTAGAGCGACACCATACCTCGAAAACCACACACACACCCCCAAAAAAACCACCATAAGATGCAAATTCTCCCACTCTAGTGAAAGTAAGGAAGCCCAGGACTCAACAAGCAAATCAAGCCATGACCCCACAAAGGCACATCCCTGACTCTCTTTTGAGAGCTGATTAACAAAGTTAATCTGGACTGTGGAGTATTCTGGGTGAGTTACAAGATTATTTTTGTGCCTGTGCGAATGACCGTATCACACCCCGAAACCAGACTCTGGAGCAGGCCTTTTCCTCCAAACTCACCAGAGTTGCTCTGGAAGCTCGTCCGTCCCTGGGTGATGAAAGGAAAGCTGGCTTCCTAGCCAGCGCCCCTGCTGGCCCTGAGTGGGAAGCACACTTAGGGGAACTGCTAGAAAATTAACCCAAGAGACGAGCTGTGGCAGGAGACACAGCTGGTGAAAGGTCGGAAGATGATATCTCCATGCCTGTGCTTTAGGAAAGGGAGTCTCAAATGTGTTCATCCTCTCCTCTCCATTGCAGGGCATTACAGACGTACGGTATAAGGGGATGGCCACCTGTATCATTTTCTGGTTGGTCTTGCTACATACACATTGCATAGAAGGCACATGAGAGGCTCAGGATATAGCTCAGTCAGTAAAGTGGCTGCTGACTTCAATCCCCAGAACCCATAAAAATGCCAAGCATGCTGACGTGTGCTTATAATCCCAGGCTTGAGGAGGTGGAGACAGATGGATCCAGGGGGGCTAGAGCCTAACTACACCTGAAGCCCAACACTCAAGGTTGTCCTCTGGTCTATACACACACACACACACACACACACACACACGTCTTCAACTTCAATAGCTTTGTCTAACACCCGTCTGTTTTCCACTGGATAGCCAGATTTGTTATTAAGATACTGAAATTCTGGGCATGGTGGAACAAGCCTGTAATCTTAATACTCAGGAGGCACAAACAGGAGGATTGTGAATGTAAGGGCAGCCTGAAGCTACATAGCAAGACATTACATCAGAAAACCAATGACTGGGGGAGTGGCTCAGTGATATAGCACTTGCCTAACATACACAGACCCTGGGCTTGACCCCCAGCTCTGAAAAAAAAAATGAGGGCTAGAGATATGGCTTAGCAGTTAAGGTGCTTGCCTATGAAGCCTAAGAACCCATGTTTGACTCTCCAGATCCCACATAAGCCAGACACACAAAGGTGAGGCAAGCACAATGTTGTACATGCCCACTAGGTGGTATAAGCATCTGGAGTTTAATTTCAGTGGCTGAGGCCCTGATGCATCAACTCACTCTCTCTCTCTCTCTCTCTCTCTCTCTCTCTCTAAAATAATAAATAAATAAATAAATAAATAAATAAATAAATAAATAAATAAATAAAATTAAAACATGAAATATTGAAATGTTTCCGTTTTCATTGTGAAGAGCCACAGCCTCCAGGACCTCAAGCGCCCCTATTTCCTCCTAATGAGCTATCAGAAGACTCATGCCTGGCACAGTATGTGCTCAGAACTGACAAACAGATCAGACAATCTGATTGGCCCATGGTCATGCTAGTGGGCGTCGGGCTCATGCTGGTAACCTCAACCCCAGATCTCTCCTGCTGCTGTTAAAAACTCATCTCGCCAGGTGTGGTGGCACACGCCTTTAATCCCAGCACTCGGGAGGCAGAGGTAGGAGGATCGCCATGAGTTCGAGGCCACCCTGAGATTATACATAGTGAATTCCAGGTCAGCCTGAGCTAGAGTGAGACCCTACCTCAAAAAAAACTCATCTCACTGTCCCTAACCTCACCACAGATGCAGAGAGCACCTACACCCATCACCCTGTGGTAATATCCCTCTCAAGACAGGTATGCAATTCACCTGTGACTCTCCTGAGAAAGGAACAAAGCACAGCTTCACGTCCCCACAGCCCACACAAAGCCCATGACAGACTGGACCCATCATGGGTCCAATCGGATGTGATTCCCTTAGCTGGCCTCTTGGTAAATTTTAGCCATCAAACCCCACAAAATGACTGTCTGCTGAGAAAGTGTACATTTTAAAACACTTCTTGAAAACAGTGTGGATTCAGAGGCAACAGCTGAGCAAGCCCGGTGACTTGGAATAAACAGTCAGACAGCCCCCTGCCAGGCTGCCACAGATTTATTAGTTTTTTTTTAATTCAAGTAATTTCAGTACTTTTATATGGGGATGTATCATTACTGAGGGTTTTTTTTTTCCCTTGACACAAAAGGAAATGTCAAAGAGGTTGAGGCTCATCATACCTAAGGAATGCAAAAACTACAACAAAATTAAAATATATTTCACAGCAGGCATTATCTGAGAGATGCAAATTAAAATAATAAGAACATTTTCATTTAGCCAATTAGAAATGGTTTTGTTTCAGACAGAGGTTCTTTAAGATATAATTATTGGAAGTGTCTAGGATTCCAGATTATCTAAACAATATGTATCAAGATTCTTGTCTCTTTATGCATAGCAACCCTCTAATTTGT
The DNA here is from genome assembly GCA_036365145.1 of Orientallactaga sibirica. Taxonomy (NCBI): domain Eukaryota; kingdom Metazoa; phylum Chordata; class Mammalia; order Rodentia; family Dipodidae; genus Orientallactaga; species Orientallactaga sibirica. The sequence continues at coordinate 39,634,939 of JAEOAD010000008.1, read as the reverse complement.
CATGGGATTCGATTCAAAAGCCAATCAGTTGCAATGCAGAATTTCATTACAAAGTCATTCACAAAGACGTTATATTTAAGAGCAATAAATTTAAAGAAATATAAATTATTGACCAAGTCATGACGTATCCAAACAATGAAAAATACAGCATAAAAATGTTTATAGAAGCCGGGGGTGGTGGCACATGACTTTAATCCCAGCATTTAGGAGGCAAAGGTAGGAGGATTGCCATGAGTTCAAGGCCACCCTGAGACTACATAGTGAATTCAAGGTCAACCTGAACTACAGTGAAACCCTACCTCAAAAAAACAACAACAAAAAAAAAATGTTTATAGAAAATTTGAGCCAGGCATGGTAGAACACAACTGTATTCCCAGTATTTAGGAAGGTGGAGGAGGGATGATCAGGAGTTCAAAGCCAGCCTGGGCCACATAAAACCCCATCTCAAAACACAAATTTAATAAACAAATAAAATTTGGCATCTGTTGCAGTCAGGTTCACATTGCTGGCAGAAATCACCCGACTAAAAGCAGCTTGTGGGAAAAAAGAGGTTTATTTTGGCTTACAGGCTCAAGGGGGAAGCTCCATGATGGCAGGAAAAACGATGGCATGAGCAGAGGGTGGACATCACCCTCTGGTCAACATAAGGTGGACAACAGCAACCAGAGAGTATGCCAAACACTGGCAAGGGGAAGCTGGCTATAATACCCATAAGCCCGCCCCCAACAATACTCTGCCTCCAGGAGGTTAATTCCCAAGTTGCCATCAGCTGGGAACCTAGCATTCAGAACACTTAAAGTTTATGGGGGACACCTGAATCAAACCACCACATTCAGCCCCTGGCCCCCATAAACTGATAACCGTACATGATGTAAAATGCAATGCATTCATGCAAATTTAAAAGTTCCCATAGTTTTTATCAATTCCAATGATGTTCATACGTCCGCATAATCCAAGGTCTTTTAACTGAGCCATAATACCAAAAATAATCCCCCAAAAAAAACCCATAATGGCACAGAATAAAACATTCACACTGCAAAGGATGGCATTGGGCAAAACAAAGAAATACTTAACCAATACAAGATTTTAAACAACCAGGGCAAACATCAAACTCTAATTCCAAGTCCAACAACTCTAGTCAGTGACAAATCTCCAAGTCCAATAACTCTACCCAGCAACAAGTCTCTGGAATTCCACTTCCACCCCTCCAGCTAGGCTACTCACAGTCCTGGACAACTTCATCCAGGGCCAGCAGCTCTCCTTGGCAGCCATCTCATAGTCCCGGCATCTCCACTGGGTCTCCACTGCAACCCACGGTCCATCCTCATGGCCCCATGGGATCTCCATGCAGGCGTCCAGCAAACCTGCTTCACACTGCCCATGGCCATTTCCAAAACATAAGACCGCGTTACAAACTCAATGACCCTCTCTTTCCTGCATTTGTTATACTCCATAATACCAGGTAGGGTGCCAATTTGTTAATCCAGTGGGGAATAAATCAGACTTTGAAGAACAGGACACTCCTTTAGCATTCAGGTCCCTTCAAAAGAGTCTGCATTCTTTCTGTTGCCCCATTGCAGGTCAGCTGGCCCAATCTCAAAGGTTGTAATCTCTCAATTGCAGCTGAACAGGTAGAGTTCACCCAAAGATTTCATTTTTTCTGTGCCATGTCCCTCTGCTCACACCAGTTCATTTTTACGCAAAGCAACCCTGCACATCTTCTCAAGACAGGAAGCTTCTCACACAAACTGCTAGCCCAGTCCAAGCAAAGCTCTTTCTCACCCTCATAAGCCAAACCTCACAGTCCATAGTTCTTCCTCTTGAAAATCAGCTCCAAAAGGCCAAAGCCACAGTCAGGTGTCTAGCAGCAATCCCACTCCTCGGTACCACTTTACTGTTGCAGTCAGGTTCACATTGCTGGCAGAAATCACCCGACTAAAAGCAGCTTGTGGGAAAAAAGAGGTTTATTTTGGCTTACAGGCTCAAGGGGGAAGCTCCATGATGGCAGGAAAAACGATGGCATGAGCAGAGGGTGGACATCACCCTCTGGTCAACATAAGGTGGACAACAGCAACAGGAGAGTGTGCCAAACACTGGCAAGGGGAAGCCGGCTATAACACCCATAAGCCCGCCCCCAACAATACTCTGCCTCCAGGAGGTGTTAATTCCCAAGTTGCCATCAGCTGGGAACCTAGCATTCAGAACACTTGAAGTTTATGGGGACACCTGAATCAAACCACCACAGCATCCTTATTAGAAAAATGTTAAGAAAATTGTAAGCTCTGGGCTTGGGGGAGGGGATCGCTCAGCAGTTAAAGACACTTATTTGCAAAGCCTGCGAGTTCTGGTTCAGTCCCACAGTATACACATAAAGCCAGGTGCACAAAGTGGCACAGGCAGCTGGAGTTCATTTGCAGTGGCAAGAGGCCCTAATACATTCATATCCCCTCTCTCTCTCTCTCTCTCCTCTCTCTCTCTCTCTCTCTCTCTCTCTCTTCTTGCAAATAAAACTATTTTTAAAACTTATAAAAGAAGCCAGGCATGGTGGCACATGCCTTTAATCCCAGCACTCGGGAGGCAGAGGTAGGAGGATCTCTGAGAGTTCAAGGCCACCCTGAGACTACATAGTTAATTCCAGGTCAGCCTGGACCAGAGTGAGACCCTACCTCGCAAAACCAAAAAAAAAAAAACTTATAAAAGAAGCCAGGCGTGGTGGCACATGCCTTTAATCCCAGCACTCAGGAGGCAGAGGTAGGAGGATCACTGTGAGTTCAAGGCCACCCTGAGACTACAGAGTGAATTCCAGGTCAGCCTGGGCTAGAGCAAGACCCTACCTTGAAAAAAAATTATAAAAGAAAAGTATCATCTGCTAATAAAATTATACATATATGTACATTTATGTTTGCATATAAGACATGGGGTAAAAAGACTAGGATATATAATAAAAATGTTAGTAACAACTGTCGGCAGATGGTGAGACTAAAAGCAATTTTTGTCTGCTTTATATGTCCCCAAATTTCACAAATCTGAAATGTACTTGTTTTTATTTGAACAGTACCATATTGGCTTCAGCATTGCTTCTGGATTTATTTCACTCACATCAGCTAATACTGCATTTCTTCAGCCCTACAGATACTTCAACTTGAAAATTAGTCACCTGAAAAATATGCATTTTGTTTTCAGCCCTGGGACTCCAGACATGTGTAACAATATGGACTGTAAATGCCACTCACTCTTCCTGACTAGAAAGTCTTAATTTGAAGAGACAAGTTGGAGCAAAAGACATCCAGCCACTTGTAACAGCAGAACAGAAAATGGCAAAAAAGCTTGGTGTTTTGGTTGTAAGAAATGCCATGCAGAGGAAAATTTGGAAGCTTCCAAAACATCACTCAAATCTGGCAGCCTTGAGAGGCACGTGAAGAGGCAAGACTTCCAGTGTAAGCTTCTCTTCGTGCTCTGTGAGCCAGCCTCCTCTGTGGCATGTCCTTGGGCATGGTGGATGGGGACACATAGGGGCAGGCACAGGGGACAGTAGCCTGTTCTGCATCAACTCTCCAGTTTGACTGTAAACCCCCCCTCTGATGAAGCTTCTGCATGAGGCTGCCCCTTCCCCACCTCCCCAGGGCCCCTGAACCATTCGGAATGTCCATTTGATTCCTTTCTCTTCCCTCCTCCCTCCCTCACCCTCAGACACACACACCACCACCACCACCACCACCAGTTGACAATAACCAAAAACAACTCCTAGATCACTAATGGGCACGTGGCATACACAGCAAGGATACAGTGGTCTAATGGTCCATTCCTATCCCAGTAGGTCTGGAACAAGAAGGCGCAAGATTTCATCACACCACTCAAGACAGCACATACTTTTCAAATTTATGAATTGCTTATTTCTGGAATTTTCCATTGACTATCTTCAAACCATGGTTACCTGTGAGTAACTGCAATTGCAGAAAGGGAAACCATAGGTGACAAGAGCCCACGGTGAGTCAGTTCCAAGAAGGTTTATCTGTGAACCCCTGACTATACATATTGTGTAAGTGTGCACGTGATGTAATACATGGGATAGGTGTTTAGCCTTTGCTATGGTTTGAATATAAAATGCGCCCCCATAGGCTCATGTGTTTGAACACTTTATACCCAGCTGACGGTGCTGTTTGGGATGGTTATAGAACCTTTAGAAGGTGAAGCCTTGCTCGAGAAAGTGGGTCACTGGAGACAGACTGAATATTCATAACCTGGCACCACTTCCTTTAGACCTCTACTTCATGCACCTGCCACCAGGCCGTCCCACCAGAGTGAATTATATCCCCTCAAAATGTGAGCTGAAATAAGTCCTTTTCCCCTTAAGTTGCTTTTGATCAGGTATTTCGTCATAGCAACAAGAAAGTAACTCATACAGCTTTCACTGAGACATATGTAGTGACCCATAAATCCTTTCCATATGACCTCAGATTATCCTAAACTTTTAAAAATATTTATTTATGAGAGATGCCTGTCTGTAATCCCAGTTCTTGGGATAGAGAGGCAGAAGGGTCAGAAATGCAAGGTCATCTTTGACTGTCTAGTGGGTCCTGGGATACATGAAACCATGTCTATAATAATAATGATAAACAATAATAATAATTTAATATATCCTTGTCTATCCTAAGGAAAGTTATAAGATTTAGGAAACTAAAACACTTGGAAAATAATTTTAGGTTTTGTTTTTCTTTGAGGGATGTAAGAGGAGGACTAGGGGGATTAAACAGGCAGCACAGAAGCAATAACACTTTCTGTTATAAGCAAATATTCAAAACATGAAAGGTACAACTAACAATAAAGTTATGGTTTGACACTGAAAAAAATCAGAGAGGGGAATGACATAAACACATTACTACATTAAGAGGTGAACATATGAATGCACTTAATAAGTAATGATTAACTCACATAATTGCAAAAACACCCTACTTAGAGATCATTAGCAATTATTCTAAAGAGTGTCTTTCGGTAGATGAACTTCTTAGCCAAAGACATCTCCACTAGTAAATACAATGCCAGCTGACCTACTTACACTCGTATTTATATATGTGTGTGAGCTGAGTTGATATATACATAGGTTTCCTGCTTTTCAAATATCATCTATCCTACAGGATGATGTAAAGTCCTCTGGGGATTGGAGGTGATGATGTGGAGATCATAAATTCCTCCCCCAAGCCAGGCAAATTTATACTGAATTACTCACACACTTGCAGAAAGTGAACATGTTGGTTTTCAGCCAAGTCCAAGGACCTAAAGTATCAGAGCTTAGAGATTTCAAAAAATAAATAAATAAATAAGTGAAGGATTTGAGAGATGCAGAGTGTCGAAATACAAAAGAGAACCTCAGAGGTGACCTAGACCCAGCCTGGCCTGAGCAAACTGAGTGTTACCGTTAGCTTCTCAGTGCTAGACAAAACACCCGGCCAGAGGCAGCTTTGGGGAGGAAATGGCTTATTTCAGACTTACCGTTTACAGGGCAAGCAGCTCACACCTTCATACATCAGTTGCAGAGAGAGACCAGCAAGACCAAGCTGGCTCTGAACCCCCCCCCAACCATGGGCTGGACTCATGAACTTTAAGGTCCACTCCCAAGTGAGAATCTTAATCACAAACACGTGGGGCTGTGGGGGGCATTTTATATTCAAACCACCACCCCTCGCCTTCTACCCCATTTCTTTCTTTTTTTCTACCCCATTTCTGAATGCAGACAGTCAATGAGAGCCCAGCCATCATACTTTCTCTTCTATGAAACATAATGGGATGCATATCTGATCATATCTCTCAAATCTCCTCTGAGATTGTGCTTCTTCAGACTGAACATCATGAACTGTTTCTTTTGATGCACTTAATACATTTTATTTAGATCCTATACAATCCTAAGTGTCCCTCCTCTACACATTGCAAATTTTTGACATCCATCTCCAAATGTTCCCTTCTGGAACTAGGTACAACTCCACAGCTGATGGTGTTAGAGCTGTTGGAAAACTCAGCAGTTGCAACACTTAGGGAGGGAGAGGGGGAGAGAGGGAAGGAGGGAAGGAGGAAAGAAGGAAAAAGGAAAGGAAGGGGAGGGGAGGGGAGGGAAGGAGAGGAGAGAGGAGAAGAGAGGAAAGAGGAGGGAAAGGAAGGAGAGGGGAGGGGAGGGGAAGGGAGGGGAGAAGAGGGGAGAAGAAGGGAGGGGAGAGGAGGGAAGGGGAGGAAAGACTGATTCTGGATTGTCAATCTCTATCAATGATGTGTGAAAAGTAAGGGTGTGACCCAGAGGAGCTGTTGGTGGTTAATGGTTGCTGGGGGAGGGGAGTCATGTTCTTCAGTGATGTGGCCACTGGTAAGTTGCTTATGCTCCAGCAAATAACCCCCAACCATGCTCATGCAAACAACCCTAATTTAACTCAGTGGGTCACAAAAATGAAAGATATAAAAGTAAGAAGGGGATTAGTTGGGAAGAAGAAAGGGTTTAGTGAGGTCGGAGGGGAATAAGAGGGCAATGATGGTGAATATGATCAAGATACATTTATGCACGTAGAAATTGTCAAAAATGAATGAAAATAAAAGATACTTTTTTTAAAAAGGTGATGCTGAGACCCATTTCTGACCTCTGAGTTATAAAGGGAAGTGCATGCTAATGAAAGGACAAAGGCTGTAGGGTGGAAGAAGCTTATTTTTCTCTCTTTTTTATCTTGTTTGAATAGTGGCATATGAGGATGTGATGGCTGGAACAGGAGCAGCTGTCTTGTCATTAAGATGCACCAGCCGACATATTCACATATTAATGCTACTCTCACTTCTGGTTAGAGAAGCTTCTCTTTTCAGATGGCGATGACCACTGGGATGATCCAAAAGGCAACATAGTGCTGAGAAGAAGGGATGGAGAAGTGCCCAGCACTGAAACATCTCTGTCACACCCTCCAAGGCTCAGGGATCATTGCGGAAGAGGGGGCGGATAAAATGGAAGAGCCAAAGGAAGGGTACGACTCCTTACAATGCAACTGCCCAGACAGAAATTGGCCTTGATATCCATGACCTTGCTGTGCCTAGCAATACCTCCGCAAGACCCTCATAGTAGAAGTAAAAGATGATGACATCAAATTAAAAAAGAGACTAATGGAGAGAGGGAAGGGATATGATGGAGAGTGGAGTTCTAAAGGGGAATGGGGGGAGGGGAGGGAAAACTATGCACCTTTTGTATGTAAGTATGTTTTGTTGTCAATAAATATTTAAAAAAAAAAAAAAAAAAAGATGCACCAGCCAAGGGAAGCACGGTAGAAGAACAGAAAGGACTTGAGTCTTTTATGGGCTATCAAGTCACTCACTAGATCGGGGCTCCATATTAAAGGAAAATGCTGAATGTCTTAATGGTGTAAGCCAGTGCTGGAAGCTCGCCTAACAACAGAGGAGGTATAAAGCAATGATCGCCTCCCTTGATTTGGATGGACATTATATTTCAAGAAATAAGGTCTCCACTGCCTTAGACTTAGACTCCACTGAGTTTCCACTCAAGGCAAAATGCATAAGAAAATTAACAAACAGAAACCCAATAACTGGGTACCACAATGCCTCGTGCATACACAGACCATGTAAATTAACATAAACAGATGGATCTGGCTACATATGAAAGCACAATGTGCAAGTGGAAGAGGCTGGTGAAAACTTGGAAATCCCTCATCTGAAGACATTCAACTGCACTTTGTTTTTCTTGGTCTTTTGAGACAGTCTCATGTATACTGACCTGGAACTTGCTATGCAGCTGAGGACAACCTTGAACTCAGTTCATATGTTATTTAAAATATATTTTATTTACTTATTTGAGAGAGAGAGACAGATAGAGAATGGGTGCACTGGGGCCTCCAGCCACTGCAAACGAACTCTAGACGCATGTGCCACCTTGTGCATCTGGCTTATTTGAGTCCTGGGGAATTGAACTTGGGTCCTTAGGCTTTGCAGGCAAGCACCTTAACCACTAAGCCATCTCCCCAGTCTTCACATGTTTTGAAATACTGTTTAGGTAAAAGAAAATAAATCTAGGAGTCGAGTTCGACATTTAATCCACTAGCTTCCTGAGCCTTGTTAAAAAGCATTCCCAAGTGAATTTGGAAGGCCATCTATCTGTCAACACCCCCTAAGCCCATGGGGAGATGTAGGCCAAAGGACACAAACTTTCAGTCCTAAGATGTGCACGCTCTGGAGACCTAACATCCATCATGGATTGGCTGTGGTGGTTCCAATGCTAAAGGTTCCACATAGCCGTGTGTTCATTGCCTCATAGTTAGTCCCCAGCTGGTGGCACCTTTGGGAGGTGGAGGCTTGCTGGAGGAGGTGTGTCACTGGGGGTGGCCCTTGGGATTTATTGGTCCAGCCCTACTGGGTGTTCTTGACTAGCTCCCTCTTGCTGCTCCTGCCCTGATGCTAATGTATGAAGATGTGACGCCCTGGCTGCCATGCTTCCCCTGCCATGATCAAGCTTCCTTCAAAACTGTAAGCTGAAATAAACCATTTCCTCCCATACACTGCTGCTGGTCAGGTGTTTTTCCTCAGCAACGAGAAGGAAACTGCTATTGTGACTGTAGTTAATAAAAACATGTTTTATACTTGATATATTTGCTCAGGGCAGATATGAAATATTCTCACCACAAAATTAAAAACATAATAATAACTGTGACTAGAGTGATACATTCATTGGCTTGATAGTGGTGATCATTTCATAATGCATGCATACATATATCAAAACCTCACGTGTACATCTTAAATACAGTTTTTTTAATTTTTAATGTTTTTATTTTTAATATTTATTTATTTACTTGCAAGCAGAGAGAGATAAAGAAAGACAACAGAATAGGTGCACCAGGACCTCCAGCTACTGTTAACGAACTCCAAATGCATGTGCCACCTTGTGCATCTGGCTTTCTGGGCACCAGGGAATAGAACTCAGGTCATTAAGCTTTGCAGACAAGCACCTTAACCTCTAAGCCATCTCTCCAGCCCCACATACAGTTTTTAAAGCTAGAGAAATGGAATTTCTGGTCCTGTCTGTGTTGCTGGATCATCATTTTAATCTGGAAAGAAATTTTAATTTTAATTTCATCACCATTATCTTAGTCATGTTAGTAAGACATCCAAAATATTAATAACATAATCTGTTGTCTCTATTGACTCTAATCCCCAAAATTGAATAAATTGATAATCATTCAATTGAAGGGGAAATAATGTAAGAGCAAAATAATAAGAACCCCCAGACCTAGGTTCTAGCTGTATGTTTCTCAACAAATCCATGCAATCCTTATAACCTTTATTTCCTTATTTGAAAATGGAAATTCTTTAAACAAATACCTCTGGGGCTGCCAGTTTCCCCCAGGTTACCATTGAGTCATTAATCCTTGGCAGAGAGAAAATGAGAAACTCTTATACATCTACACTCCAAGGCCCTGTGCCCAGTGCAAACATATGGTGCAATTGATGGAGTCATTTAGTGCAAAGGTCAAAGAAATCATCTCCTCTTACAGTTGCTTTTCCACAGCACCCACGTTTCACTTCCGGTTTGACAGCACCAAGCTCATGGCAAGTCCAGAGAAGGCCGAGGAAGCTTTCTGGCTGTCCCGGTGGAGGAAGAATGAATCATTTCACATCGGATCCTCCATTTCTACTTGTCCTATGGGATTCTGCTCCAGTTTCTTGCAGGGAATAGCTTCAGAAAATTACCTCACCTCGACTCAATGTCTTTGGTTACTAAAAATACACTTTGAGGGCTGGAGAGATGGCTCAGCAGTTAAGGTGTTTGCCTGCAAAGCCAAAGGTACCCAGGCTCAATTCCCCAGGACCCATGTAAGCCAGATGCACAAGGTGTTACATGCATCTAGAGTTCATTTGCAGCGGCTGAAGACCCTGGTGTGCCCATATTCTCTCTCCCTCTATCTGTACCCCTCTCCTTTTAAAATTATATATATATATACTTTGAAAGGGGTGGGGAGATGGGTCAATGGGTAGGAGGGCTACCCACACAAACATGAGAACCAGAGTTCAATGTCCAGCACCCATATAAAAAGCTGGAGGTGGTCACACACATGCCTATGACCCTAGTCCTGAGGTGGGTAGAAACAAGAGAATCACTAAGGCTTGAATATAAGCCAGTCTGTCTGACTGAAAAAAAAAAAAAAAAGCCCACAGCTCCAGGTTCAGTGAGAATCTGTCTCAAGGAAACAACAGGTAGAAAAGGACACCTGTCTCCCTCCCCTGGCCTCCACATGTGTACGCAAGGGTGCATATGTCTACACATGTTACCCATACACACACCATGCACGCACGTAACAACCAAGTACACAGTTACAACATACATTGGCGGAACATTAAAACTACAAAAAATGTAAACACACTAAGCATTTATTTAAGAGCCAGACACTGAGCTGCGTCCTTTATATCCATGAGCCTCTAGGAGGCTGAGGCAGGAGGATCACAATGAGTTCAAGACCAGCTTGGTCTACATAGTGAATTCAGACAGCCTGTAACTACAGAGCGAGGCCCTGTCTCAAAACAACAAACAAAAAAGTCACTTCCTGTTCCTCTTCTCCACCCACTTTCTCTCTCTCTCTCTCTCTCTCTCTCTCTCTCTTCTCACTCTAGCTACAGAGGCATTTCCCATCTGGGGTTACCACAGGGAAGACATCTACAACTTCCAAAGCACCAGACCACAGCTACCAAGGGTCCAAGAACCCTGAGGGCTGTTTGGAGAGTTAGTCATGCCTGCTGGAATGATGCTTGGTGCTCCCCGGTGACTTATGTGAGAAGGAGTGGATGATCACATTTGACATGCTTCCTCTACAAGGCTAAAGATAGGCCTCCCCACTCTCCCGAGCTCCCCGATGCTGGCACAGCAGCCGCTGAGTGGGCTCCACCAACATTCTCGTCTGCCCTTCCCTTGAGCTTACCGTGTTCTATGGGAAGGCCCGTCACTCACATCCAAACCCGGAGCTGCCAAGCTGTAAGGGGGCCAAGCTCCGCCACCTACTTAACGCTGCTCCCCAGCGCCTGCATGTAACCCCTGAATCACACTAATCCCCAGGATGGCTACCTATCATCTCCTGCTAGAGGAGACTTGGCAACACACGCATGAAATCAGTCCACACTTAGGAGACAAACACTGCGTGGAAAGCCCTGAACCACGCGGCAACACGCTGGATTGGAAGCTGCTGCAAGCTGGCACCGGAACCTACAACTGGATTCAGTCAACCAACCCAGTAACAAAAGCAAAGGGCAAAAGTGGTGCACAGTGCCCAAAACGACCCGCGCATGCTCCCAAAATGACTGACTAGTGGTAGAAAAGGAATGGAACAGTTTTAAGTGAGTGTGGTCTAAACACTCCGCAGCTCTTCAAAATCAAATTTAAGTAGTCCATTTCATGATAAGGGAAAATTCCAAGAATATATAATAAAATTTAAAAAAACATAAAAAGCAGGCCAGGAAATACACTGACTCAAAGTCAGAGTGAATATACTCAAGCACCTTCTCTCTTCTGCCCATAAGATCCAAAATGTATACAGAAGTCTTTGGGTTGTGCTATATTTATGTAGTATTGCTTGGAATTTTTTTTTAAACCACAGAAATCATAGTTCAAAAATACATAAGACTTCCTAAAAATACATGAATCCAAAGGTTAAACTCTGGACTGGGGTGCAAGTGGCAGAATACGAGGTCCTGGGTTCCATCAGAGCACCAAAATTTTGTTTTTAATTTTTTTTTCAGGTGAGGGGCTGGGAAGATGACAGTGGTTAGAGGTGCCTGTTTGCAAGCCTGCCAATTCCCCAACACCCACATAAAGCCTAACACGAATTGGAAGCAAGACCTTGTCTCAAGCAAAGTAGAAGGAGAGGACAAACAACGTACGGTTGTCTCAGACCTGCATGTGCACACAGTGACATGTACACACCCATACACACAGGACAAAAATAAATAAACAAAAAGAAAAGGCTATATACAGTTTCAAGAAGGAACTGAATTGCTATAATTTGTGAGAAGATGGGTCCAACGTGAGCCATGAGACACAGGTGTTCACATCCACCTAGGGAAAAGGGAAAAAGAACTCTGAAGAATTATGCCACTAACTGTAAATGAGGCTGGGACATCTGTACACTTAAAATCACAGCCCATGGCTGAGCACGGTGGCTTATGTCTTCATAAAACATAAGAGAGGTTGACATAGGAGGATTGCCATGAGCGTGAAGCCAGCCTAGGCTACAGAGTGAGTTCCAGTTAAGACTGTCTCAGGAAAAAGAACCACACCCAAAAGAAGGCGTGAAGAACAGAGAGAAAGCTCTGAGCTGAGCAGTGGCCCCGAGCTCTGGTTTAGAAGCACACGCCCTGGGGCTGGGGCTAGGGCTGGGGGTGCAGCACGGTGGTAGAGCATTCACCCCGCATGCATGAGGTCCTGGGTTCCACCTCTAGCACCAGAGGAAAAACTAAAAAAAAAAAAAAAAAAAAAAATTAAATGCTCTCTTACAAATATAGGGCAGGAAATATAAAATTACCCTGGAAATAAGCTCACAAACAAAAATGAGACGATAAATGAGGATATCCAATTAACAGACTTCAGAAATTGAAGAGTTCATAATTGGAAAAAGAAAACTTTATAACAGGTGGTACTTAACTCCTTGAAGAGTCAGAAGATGCTGACATGCCAAAGTGAGAAGAACTGTTCATTAAAAAATGAAAGGGGTCAGGCTGGAGAGATGGCTCAGCGGTTAAGGTGCCTGCCCGCTAAGCCTAGGAACATCAGTTCCAATCTCCAGGTCCCATGTTTAGCCAGATGCAGTGACGTAAGGGCGCAATGCCGCACTTGCCCACAAGGAGGTGCACCATCTGGATTTCGTTCACAGCGGCTGAGAGGCTGCTGGCGTGCCCATTCTGTCTCCCTCTCCCTCTCCCTCTCTCTCTCTGTCTCTCTCTCAGAAAAAAAAAAAATGAAAAGGGGGCTGGAGAGATGGCTTAGCAGTTAAGGCACATGCCTGAGAAGCCTAAGGACCCCAGTTCGATTCTCCAGGTCCCACGTAAGCCAGATGCACATGGTGGCATATGCATCTGGAATTTGTTTGCAGTGGCTAGAGGCCCTGGCATGCCCATTCTCTCTCTGTCTCTTCCTCTGTCTCAAATAAATAAATAAATAAATAAATAAATAAATAAATAAATAAATATTTTAAAATAAAATAAAATAAAATAAATGAAAAGGGCCAGGCATGATGGCACATGCCTTTAGTCCCAGTACTTGGGAGGCAGAAGTAGGAGGATCCATGTGAGTTTGAGGCCAGTCTGGGATGACAGAGTGAGTTCCAGGTCAGCCTGGTAACCTTACCTTGAAAGACAACAACAACAATAATAATAACAATAATAAATGTTATGAAAATAATAATAATAAAAGGGAAGGTTGAGAGATAGCTCAGCAGTTAAAGGCACTTGACCCACAAGCCTGCCAACCACAATCTGGGTCCCTGGCACACATGTAAAGACAGACATGCAGTAGTGCACTTGTCTGTAATCCCAATGTGCCAACAGCAATGGGAGGTGGAGTCAGGAGAATCCCAAAACTCATGGGCCATCTGGTCTGGCCTTCACAGTGGCAAACAACAAGGGAGACCCTTGTCAGAAGGAGAGGACCAGCACCTCAAAGTCATCCTCCAACCTCCACATGAACGCCATGGCACACATTCAGCCATACACGCTTGCATATACACAAATAGTAATGATAAGAGATCACATATTCAGCCATATGCACATATACAAATAATAATAGCAATAATAATAACAGATCACACATTCAGCCGTACACACATGCACATACACATACATACACAAATAAGAAGCAGCAGGAGGAGGAGAAATCAATTGCATGTCTTGGGAATAGAGTATATGTTATCATTGTTGAAATTAGCAACTCCACAGCTAGGCAAAATAATAGGCCATACCCAAGAAGGTCAACTGAGCAGAATGTAAACCTTCCCAAACAAAGCACAGAGCTAGAAAACCAAAAGCTAAATAAACATAGCACATGGAGACTTAACCTATTATATAGACATGTACATGCATCTAGAAGGATGAATCTAGACAGTGGAGATATCCAACAGACACGGTCTGTGATTTTCCCACAATTAAAGAATGAAAATAATAATAATAAAAGGGAAGGTTGAGAGATAGCTCAGCAGTTAAAGGCACTTGACCCACAAGCCTGCCAACCACAATCTGGGTCCCTGGCACACATGTAAAGACAGACATGCAGTAGTGCACTTGTCTGTAATCCCAATGTGCCAACAGCAATGGGAGGTGGAGTCAGGAGAATCCCAAAACTCATGGGCCATCTGGTCTGGCCTTCACAGTGGCAAACAACAAGGGAGACCCTTGTCAGAAGGAGAGGACCAGCACCTCAAAGTCATCCTCCAACCTCCACATGAACGCCATGGCACACATTCAGCCATACACGCTTGCATATACACAAATAGTAATGATAAGAGATCACATATTCAGCCATATGCACATATACAAATAATAATAGCAATAATAATAACAGATCACACATTCAGCCGTACACACATGCACATACACATACATACACAAATAAGAAGCAGCAGGAGGAGGAGAAATCAATTGCATGTCTTGGGAATAGAGTATATGTTATCATTGTTGAAATTAGCAACTCCACAGCTAGGCAAAATAATAGGCCATACCCAAGAAGGTCAACTGAGCAGAATGTAAACCTTCCCAAACAAAGCACAGAGCTAGAAAACCAAAAGCTAAATAAACATAGCACATGGAGACTTAACCTATTATATAGACATGTACATGCATCTAGAAGGATGAATCTAGACAGTGGAGATATCCAACAGACACGGTCTGTGATTTTCCCACAATTAAAGAGAAACTCAGAAAGAAAAGGGAAGGGGGTCTGGAGAGATGGCTTAGTGGTTAAGGTGTTTGCCCGCAAAGCCAAAGAATCCCAGTCTGACTCTCCAGGACCCAGGTAAGCCAGATGCACAAGGGGGTGCATGCATCTGGAGTTCGTTTGCAGTGGCTGGAGGCCCTGGCACACCCATTCCCCCCCTGAAATAAATAAATAAATAAATAAATAAATAAATAAATAAATAAATAAATAAATAAATAAAATATTAAAAAAAGAAAAGGGAAGCCCATGGGAGGGGATTATGATCATGATATACTGTCTATATGTATGGAAGTTATCAATGAAAAGATTTATTTTTTTTTGGAGAGAGATAGAGAGGGAGAAGGAGACAGATACAGAATGGGTGCGCCAGCAGCCTCTCAGCCACTGTGAATGAACTCCAGACACGTGTGCCCCCTTGTGGGCAAGTGCAGCATTGCACCCTTACTTCACTGAGTCTGGCTAAATGTGGGACCTGGAGATTGGAACTGGCGTTTTTAGGCTTAGCAGGCAGGCACCTTAACCGCCAAGCCATCTCTCCAGCCCAATGAAAAGATTTTTAAAAAGGAAGGAAAAACCTCATCAGTCTTATGATCAAAAAGCCCTCAGAGTGCAGAGTGCTAAAAGCAAGAGTGTAATACAGCATAATCCTGGCTGTGCAACTGAACTGATGGAGCGTAGAACAGACACCAATGCATCAACCATGGTTCATCCTGTTGATAACAATTACAGCAAGATGGAGATATGGCTTAGCAGTTAAGGAACTTGCCTGTGAAACCTGAGGACCCAGGTTCAATTCCCCAGTACCCACATAAGCCAGATGCACAAGGTGGCACATGCATCTGGAGTTCGTTTGCAGTGGCTGGAGGCCCTGGAGTACCCATTCTCTCTCTCTCCTCTCTTTGTCTTTCTCTCTCTCTCTCTCTCTCTCTCTCTCTCTCTCTCTTTTTCTCTCTGTGTTGCTATCTCAAATATACAAAATATTTAAAAAGAATTATAGCAAGAATTTCTAAAGAAAAATCTTCTTTAAACTTTAATAGACATTCTAAGTGCACCACAAGGAAAAGACACCACATTCTTCAGTGTGTATGGTGTGCACACATGACATATGCATGTGTATGTGTGTGCATGGATGTATATGCACGTGTACGTAGAGGACAATCTCAGTGTTACTCCTCAGGTACACTATCTACCTGTTTTTTGTTGTTGTTTTGTTTTGTTCTTTGTTTTTGAGATAGGGTTTCACTGTAGCCCAGGCTGACCTGGAATTCACTATGTAGTCTCAGGGTGGCTTCGAACTCATGACAATCCTCCTACCTCTGCTTCCCAAGTGCTGTGATTAAAGGCGTGTGCCACCATGTCCGGCTTTATCCACCTGTTTTTGAGGTGAGGTTTTTTATTTCAAACTTATTTTGTAATTTTTATTTTTATTTTGAGAGAGAGGCAGGTAAGAGAGAGGGAGGAGGGAGGAAGGGAGGGGGGAGAATAGATGCTCAGAGCCTCCAGCCACTGCAAACAAATCCCAGATGCATATGCCACCTAGTGCATCTGGCTTACATGAGTCCTGGGGAATTAGACCTGGGTACTTTGGCTTTGCAGGCAAGCACCTTAACCACTAAGCCATCTCTCCAGCCCCGAGATGAGTTTTTCATTGGCCTGGAGCTCACCAATTAGCTGGCCAGCAAGCCCCAGAGGTCCTCTTGTCTCCACCCCTCTAGCACTGAGATCACAGGTGTGCACTACCATGCCTGCCATTTATACATGGGTTCTAGGGGCTGAACGTGGGTCTTCATGCTTGCAAAGCAAGCACTTTAAAGACTGTGCTCTCTCCCCAGCCCTGGAAAGACATCATTTTTACAATCTCTGTGGAGGAAGAGCATTCATTATTTCAAATACACATATACATACAAAAATACTTTTTTTAAAAAACTTCCCTCAAACACTTGGATTCTAGAGAAAATGAAATATGTATAGAAATAACATATAAAGCCAGGCCTGGTGGCGGCACAGGCCTGACCTCCCAATTATGCAGGAGGCTGAAGCAGGAGCACTGCAAGTTCAAGGCCTGCCTGGGCTACATAGGGCTGATCAAAATTTAAAGTTTAATTTAAATATATATTTATATATAATATATATTTTATACATTTATATTATATATATACATACATACATATATCAAAACCCAATCAGTGACTACCATGGATAGATGGAGCTAAAATCTGAACCTAGCCTTTTCCCCCATGAGGTTGGGGCGGAAGAAGCCCAAGGACACTAAACAGAATCATAAAGATCAGGTAGACCCATTGGACTTCCTGGAGTCTGACTGCAGCCAGAGCATATCTCGGGACGTAGTGAAGCTGGCCAGACAAGATGAGAAGTTTACATACATCACCCATTATTTTCACCTCCATGTTAATGGTATCGCAAGACCACCCACTGATCTGAGCAAAAATTAACACCTCCATTGTAAATTGAATTAACACCTCAAACATCTGCCACTGCACACCATTGTCAGATATTATTAGAAGGCTCTGTTCATTTCTTCAAGGATCAAGTAGGCTGAAAGCCAGATAAAAAGGTGATACGTGCTTGGATGTATGAATGTGTTTGCGCGCACGTGCGTGTTTGAACTGATAACCAAATTAACCACTATGAGCCCTATCACACTGCTGAATCAGAAGTGGAAACAACACGAGTGTGTTCTGAGTGACCTGACCAACTCCCATCATCGTAGAGGGGAGATAGCAAGATCTTGTCAAACGAAGAGAGGGAGGCTTTGTCACAACACTATTGGCACACACAAGCAAAGCAGAATTTTAGACAATGTCCCATGGTTTTGTCCTTGAAGGCAAACAGACTGTACTGAGGGTTCAGCTCACATGCAAACAGGCTGTAAAGACACATGCCAACCAGATGTGTCGTTATTTACGGACAACTTCTCTCCAAACACAGCCAGGCTTCTCCATCCACCACCCTCCAGACCCACTCCTCTCCCTACCACCTGTCCTTCCCATACTTGGGACCTAGTATAGACTCCAGCGGTGCCTTCCCCTGGATCCTGTGACTCCCTGGCAGCTTGTCTTATCTCTATACATTGCAGCCACAACCACTGAGCAGGGACAATCTCTCCAAGACTAACTGAAAAGCCCAGGGACAATGAGAGTCGCCAGTTCCCACCGCCAAGTTTGAGCCCCGGGGGCCTTTCTTCCTCTCTAATTGTTTTTCTCTTGGTCTCTAATTGTGTCTTCTCTGGAAATGGCCTTTCTCATCTTCCTCTTGCCATTTCCTGATTTCCCTTTTCTTTCCATACTCTTAAGCACGCTCTTCACATGAACTTTCATCCTGTAAGAAGGAGAGAAGCTTCTGCCCACAGCCCTGACTTCACACTTCCTCTCTAATGTCACCTGCAAGGGAGGGCCCGTGGGGGCCTAGCTGGTCCAGGCCTGCCATGACCTGATTCACTAGTGAGCAAGGTAACTCCATATCAAAGGGGTGTTTGTGCAGAAGTCCACTCTGCACTTACTTTTCCACCTTTAGTTGGGTGACTAAGTTAGGTTGCAGCCTACCACACACACTTGCCAGCTCAGACTCAGAAGAAAGAGCAAGAGAGGTGGGTTACTCAAACTTCCTGACCTCAAGCCACCTTCCCCAGTTCACCGTTACCAGAGCTCTCCAAGGAAAATGGAGGAAACTCATGCTGGTCCCTTGAAGGTCCAGAAATTTCACTTTCTTCTTTTAAAAATATTTATTTATTTATTTATTTATTTATTTATTTATTTATCTATCAGAGAGAATGGGCGGGCCAGGGCCTCTAGCCACTGCAAATGAACGCCAGATGCATGCACCATCATGTGCATCTGACTTATGTGGGTTCTGGGGAATTAAACTTAGGTCCTTGGGCTGCACAGACAAGCACCTAAACTGCTAAGCCATCTCTCCAGCCCCTAGAAATTCACTTTCAAGATGGTTATGGATTTGTATGTGTTGCTCCTGTAATCAAAACTTCAGAGGGGCAGGTGGGTGGTAACAGTTAAAATCTCACCATCGCGTCTCCCACCCTGCTAGGTGGGAAGTCCTACACTTCTTGCTCTTCGTGGCCCTCTAAGCACAAGCCCCCTAGGCTGTGATTCACTGACCCTCGCTGTGGCTTTGGTACCTCCTATGCAATGAGATTGACATCTTGAAGAAAGGATGACAACATTAAAGGACGGATTGGAGTTCATAGAATCATGGGTTGGAACCAGAAAATCTCGGCCAAGTCTCTTAAACACCCCATTTGCCTCAGCCACCTCTTGTGCAAGTTACAAGACATTCTAGTAACTCTAAAGCCCTTCCAAGCTCTGCAATAGCCCACACACTGAGGGACAGCCATCCTCTATTTCCATCATACAAGAAAAGAGCACCTCCCCAAATGGAGAGGTGGCTGAGAAATGTGCGGCCACACATGAAGATTCCACAAGGCTGCCGATCAATGGAAACGAATGTTTCACAAGATGCTGCATCAGGTGGGTTTCAGCTGAAACTGTTACAGCTCAGGAGACCTGCAAGAATTAGTCCAGTTCCCCAAGGAGTTGATGGGAAGTGCGGAGCAGAAACAGCATCTGATTTGGTGGACACCTTTAATCCCAGCACTCGGGAGGCAGAGGTAGGAGGACCACCATGAGTTTTAGGCCACCCTGAGACTACACAGTTAATTCCAGGTCAGCCTGGGCCAGAGTGAGGCCCTACCTCAAAAACAAACAAACAAACAAAAAAGTGCTCTGAGGTGCTGCTTTCTTGGTGAAGCTGGTATCAGCACAAGGGTGAAGGAGATAGACACAGAGAACACTCAACTCCTACCAAACCAGAGATCCAGGGACACAGAGGCTCCCAAGACCTCATCACTGAAGTCGACCTAAAACCTGGCTCAGGGAAATTTGTGGAAGAGGGGGCGGAAAGATTGTTAGAGCCACAAGCTCTAACATTACGCACACAGGCATTGCCTCTTCCCCATAAATGATGGCTACCCCCACAATGCACAACCCACAATCCCCGTGGGGATAACTGACATCCCCCACAAGGAGAGTACCTTTCGGGGAAGGGGGAGGGAACAGGGATGAGGGTAAGGATGGTACCAGCATGTGCTGTTTACACACTGAGTATGTACATAACTAATAAAAAAAAAGAAAAAAAGAATAGTATGAGGAAATTGAAATAATAAAAAAATAAATAAATAAAGGTTGGGGGGGAGTGCTCTGAGAACTTCAGAAGGAAAGTGATGTAACCAATACCCACTTGTTCCTCTAGCATGCATCGTGCTACATAGAAGACCTCCCGCTGGGGATCCCATGCCCAAGTGCCCTCACCTCTTCCTCCCTTTCTTAAGCTCCAGTCCTTTCACTCTTTGTCTTTACGGCACACCTATAACTTCACTCTTTTCCTGCTTGCACATTTCTTGCTTCATTTGTCTCTCTTCAAATCTTCTTCCCTCCCTCCACCTAACCACAGTTCCCAACCAAGCTGAAAGCATCTTACTCAAACCTCATAACCTCTCTCTTCTCCAAACCATTGCTTCCAAGCAGTCAAAAAAAAAAAAAAAAAAGACCCTCCCTCTGGTCCAAGATCGAGAATTGGGTGCACTTTCCTTTATTCTTTTGAAACCACTAAGGTCTGTCTTGGGCATGCCTCCATCTGAGAGCCCTGGAGGCCCTGTGGCGAAGTTGTCAGCCCCACACAAGAGCCATCTAAGGAAACTGCCAGGCCCACCTCGGCTGGGCCTGGAGTTACTTCTCTGCACTTACACCCACTCCCTAAAGGAAGAGTTCTTCCCACGTCTCTCTAGCCCCAGCTTCCTCAGACAGCCCACCTCTGTTGTTCTAATTACAGAATCTAGGGAAGCATGAATCTGTCCTTTGGGCACTTTACCCAAAAACCTCACATTTTATCTCCCATTCTTAATATTAAAAAAAAAATAGCTTTAGTCAAGAAGAAAAAAAATGGACAATTGGGTAAAATTGATATTATAGGAATACGGCCATATTGTCTCAAGTGTCCCCACGCTTGTCTCTGCTCCCCATCACCGCCCGCCCGCCCCCCCCCCACTTGTGCCTTTTCTCTGTTCATCCCGCACACCGAGGTGCCTCTGAGTCTCCCATTTCAGAGTCAAGGCAAAGGGTATTTCCACTCATTTCGGGGTCGAAGGGATACACTGTGGTTCTCAGTAAAGCCATGGGACCACTTGTTCCTGCCTTCAGATTAAGATAGATGTCAGAGCACCCTGGGACCTTTACAGGCTGCTGATTCTAGAGCTGGTCAGCTCCAGAGACTAGGCAGCCCATCTCCCTCCCAGCCTTACCTTGTCAGCCATGATCATGGAGGCGCCCCCGTGGATACCCAAGATGGGGACGAAAGTCTGCGAAGAGATAAAATCCAGCATCTGAGCCACGGCCTCCTGGTCAGTGTCATCTCCAAACACCAGGCCATGGATGCGTGCTCCGGACATGAGGTCGCACACATGCGTGATGAGGCTCTTGGGGTCGGTGCGGTTCATCAGCATCGCCACCACGTTCACGTCCATGGGAAGCCCCGTGGACTGCTCCGGGCCCCACAGGTTTCGAAGTTCGCGCTCCGTCACGTCGTGGCTGTGACCCAGCAGCACTGCAATGTTCAGCGCCGGAGGACCCTTCTCCGCCGCCGCGCCTTGCGCCGGACCGCGCCAGACCAAAAGGGCCGGCAGTACCAGCAGGGGCCAGTAGCCCAGGCTGCCCATAGTCGCCACTTACGGTCCCTGCAAGGTAGAGGAGAGCGAGAGGCGAGCAGGCGGTGAGCAAAGGGCCCAGGTGACAGGGATGACACACCCCTCGCTGCTATGGGCGGCAGGTGTGAAAACCAGCCCCAGCAGTGGCTGTTCTTGTCACTCCAGTTGTCATCCCCAACGCCATCCACATTCTTTGACCCATCTCCAACTCCATCCATAACTCCAATCCGAACTACTTCTCCACCCTCGTCCCCAAGCCCATCCCAGAAGCCTGCCCTGCCTCCTGCCACTTTCTCAGGCCAGGGTTCCAATTCCGCACGACATTTCCCAAATTAGCTTCGGACCATGTCCTCTGATCCCGGAGGAAGCCATGAAACTGCCTTCCCCTCTAGGCGATGCTCCGAGCGAGCCCTCTCTCCTCTCCTCTTCCTTGGCACATTGCAGAGACCTAACGAGTTACCGACCCCGCCCCCTGCTCCTGTGCAGCGAACTACGACCTTCCCCCACCGAGCGGGGGCGGCGCCTGCACACTGCGGCCAGGGCTGGTTGCGCTTGGAGCTGGTTAACTGACCCCACCCCTTACGAGCCCGCGAGTGTGGGGTGTGCTCCACAGACCTCGCTTCTTGCGTGGCCCTGGCTTCAGACCACGCTTCTCTGCTGCCGAGTACACCCCAACAGCTGGGAAGTAAGGATGCTCGCCTGTGGGAGCGTGTTCCGGGTACCTAGGGCAACCTCGCTGGCGGCGGGGGGAGGGGGCGGGCGGGAGGGGTAATCCATGGACCAGATTTCACTCAACAGCAGACGACCCGCCCACTACACACTCGCAAGCACATACGTGTGCACACACACTCACACCCTGTGCAATGCTGAATTCTGGAGAGTAGGCGCGTTCTCTTCCCCCCCACACCCCACCCCAGCCGAGCTCGGGCCAGCGCGTGGGAGCTGGTAAAGAACGTGCGTGGGGAGAAAGGTAGGTTCCCAAAAAGCTCTCAGATGGACGCGGTCTGCACAGCCCCTCCCCAGCCTTTCCTCTGCAGACCCTGTTGCCAAATCTTAGACGCACGTGGGCAGTGGGGCCGCACACGCTCACAGACACGCGCACTTTTTCGCGCACATCCGCAGGCCGGGCGTTAGAGGTTGCCCACGGCCAGCTGGGATCTTCAGCGTCCTCAGGCTGTGCGCACGCAGACACGGCGCCAGGTGTGCCTTGTCTGCAAATGCCAACAGTGCACGCGTGGACCGGCGTGCGCCCTTCAGCCGCTGCGCTGTTGCAGCCAGGGGAAGTTGGGGCAAACTCAGAGGCCTCCCTTGGCGTTCTTCGGGTGAGCACGGTGGAGTGCGGGCTGGCAGCGCCCCCTGGTGCTCTTCCGGCGCCTAGCTCCTGGGCTCTCCCTCTCCCGCTTTCTGGCTCCCTCTCTCCCTCTCTCTCGGTCTTGATCCCTCTCCCGCTCTCCCTCTGACCGAGTGTCTCCTGCTCGGGCTCACGGAGCCCATATCTCCCGCTGGGACGTACCTGTAGCCGGAGAAGGTCGAGGATGCAGTGGGGCGCGCTGCGCTCACAAGCATCTCGGCCGCCTCAGCAGCCACCGGGTTTAGCTGGTTCCCGCATGCTGCGGCCCCCGCGCGCTCCCCTGGCTGTCCCGCGCTGTCCGCATCGCCCCCACGGGGGGCGGCTATCCCAGCCGGAGGCTCTGCAGCAGGGCTCTGCCCAGGAGGAGGCGAGATGGAGAAGCAGGGTCAGCCCACCAGCGCAGAGAAGGGAAGGGGTGGGGGAGAAAGGCTGCAGTCTGCAATGCTCACAGCCCCCCCTTATGCTCCCTAGGGGGCTCAACCCTAGAGAGGGAGCTGAAGCTCGGTGCCCAACACACCCTGGGTGCGGGATCCTCGGTCCCCGTGTCTGATAACGCGAGCTCCGCTCAGGGGCTCACCGGAGAATGGGAGCCCCAGGTTGGCCACCCACGAGAAGCTAAGTGGGCACCTCCACCTTCACCCCCTACCACCTCCCCGGTGCCGACTGCTGGGAGTTGTGCGACGTGGAACTGCTGAGCGAGAAGGGGGTAGGGAGAGAAAGAGGAGGGAAGGAGGGGGCGCTGGCTGAGTTTGCGACAAGCTGACAGAAGAGGGGGAGGGAAGGACGCGGGCTCCCGCGGTCCCGGATCCCCGAGGGAGGTGCGATCACTCCCACGTAGCGACCCTCTAGCGGTCGGGCCTCCTCCTCCTAGGCCAGGTCTCCCACCTCTGGCTTCCCACGGGGGTGGGGGACCTCCCGGGTTCGCCGTCCCGCGCCTGCACTCACCGCAGCCTCTCTCCACATAGTTCTCAGCAGTGGCCGCTCCTGGTCATCTCAGTGGCTGATGGCTGCGGTCGCGACTCTCCGGGCTCATCCAGTCCCATGCTCTGGCTGAGCCCCCCGGGGAGCCTTCTTGCAAGAGCTCCGCTTAGCTGCCAGCCCCGACCCAGTGCTTGGTCCCCAGAGCAGTGCGCGCCTGCACACCCTCTGCGCAGCCCAGCTCCAGACTGGCGTGTGAGAGGGCGAGTGTGCGCGCGCGTGTGTGCGTGCGTGTGTGTGTGTGTGTGTGAGTGTGGGAGCGCGCGTGTGGCCGGGAATCCCCCGCGGTCCCCGGCCGAAGAGGCACTCGTGGGAGAAGGCAGCTCCCTCAGGGACCTGCGCTTCGAGGCCAGATCCGCGCTGGGCTTTGGACTCCCCACTTGGGAGCCCAGAGAGCCCCTGGCCACCAAGATTCACAGCTAAGCCAGGTTCCTAGGGCGAGCTTCTGGCGCGACCGCCTGAGAGGAAGAGGAAGGCAGTGGCGCCCACCAAGCCAACTTAAGATTTGTTGTTAGCCAAAAAAAAAAAAAAAAAGACGCAGCAGCCCCTGCGCAAACCCAGGATGCTTGGAGCTCCGGCAGGCGAAAGCTTCTTCCTCCCACAGCCGCCCACCCCAGAGGCGGGCCGAGGCAGACCCCGCAGTCCCCAGGCGGCGGCGGTGCAGAGCGCGGCCACCCTCTGCCGGAGCGCACGGAGACGGTCTAGGCCGGCCAAGATAGGTAGGTGTCTGGCTGGAGGCGGGGGACGCCTGCGGTGGCGCGCGCCGCTGTCCGTGGTGCTGGAACCACGCTCTCCGCCCGCTCCCGGGCGTCTGGTGCGGCTGAAGAATCAATTATTCAGGTCTCCTCTACCACTTCCTCCTCCCCAGTGCTTCGCGGAGGGTGCAGCCATCCCCGCTCCACGCACAGGCGCGCCCGCCGACACGCACACACCCGCGCAGAGAGTCTGCTCCGAGGCTCCTCCCGGATGGCAACCCACTCCTCTCATCTCAAGAAGCCAGAAGCCTAAGACATCTACACACACACACACACACACACACACACACACACACACACACACACTTGCTCCTTTCTTGTTTTCTAAGTTGTACTAGACAAAAGTCGCCACTCCTGAGCTACCAGAACGGATGAACCAGAGAGCCTGGGACTAACTGGATGTGGAGGCTGGCTCTGCTAGCACGAGCAACAGAGCGTTAAGCCTATTGTCAAATGACGGCATTTGACCTTTTTATAGTCACCTGTATCCCCAACGCCCACTTCTGCCTTTCTCCCCTGGGAAGAAAGGAGTCATCGATCTTAAGAGGTTTTTCAGTCTCTGCTCTAACCCTGCCACCTCCACTATTGCCTGATGTCACCTGCTGTGTATGTGCTGACTGTTTGTGCCCCCCCATTCGTACGTTAAAATCCTAACCCAAGGGGTTGCTATTGGGAGTAGTAGCCTCCACAAGGTGGTTACGTCATTAGAGTAGAATGGGGTTAGTGCCATTATGAAACTAGCCCCTTTCTCCAGGTACGACTTACGGCCCTCACCAAACTTTGAACCTGCTTCATCTTGACTCTGGATGTCCTGGTCTCCAGGACTGTGAACAATAAGTTTCTGTGGTTATAAACAATACAGTTTCCAATGCTTTGTGATAGCTGCTCAACCAAAGTCATTGCCTTATATATCTGGAAAATGGGGGTAGTAAAAATGTTTATTTCTCAGGATAACTTGAAAAGGCAATGGCCCATAGTAGATGCACAATCCATATAAGGTCCTGGGAATCTGGACATAGATGCTGAAATGCCAAGCGGGGAAGAAGCATGGGTCCTGGAGAGCTGTGGGTTTATTAATGAGCTGGTTGTGGCAGAAGAGAAAGAGTAGAGAGATGCTGGGGAAATGGCTTAGCCATTAAGGTCTGCGAAGCCTAAGGTCACTGGTTCGATTCCCTAGAACCCATGTAAGCCAGATGCACAAGGGGGCGCTTGCATCTGGAGTTCATTTGTAGTGACTGGAGGCCCTGGCATGCCTATCATCACTTTCTCTCTATCTGCCTCTTTCTTTTTCTCTCTTAAATAAATAAATATTTTTTTAAAAAACAAAGTGTAGAGAGATGCTGGAAGGTTAACGATGGAGGATGGTACGACCTTAAGGCACTGATCTACTTCTTCAGGCTGTGGATGGCTGAGCTGGGTTAGTCCCTCCCTTGGATGGAGATGTCATTCTTGAGCTTTGGCACAGAGACATGACTCTAAGTGGGAGACTGATCAGGAAGTCAGATTGAAGAACATCTAAATCAATAGCTAGTTAGTGTGGTATGCACCTGGAGTCCCAACAACTTGAGAGACTGAGATGAAAGAATTGTTCAAGGCCAGCTTGAGCAATGTTGTAAGACCCTGTCCTTAAAAAAAATAATAATAATAGGGCTGGAGAGATGGCTTAGCGGTTAAGGCGTTTGCCTGCAAAGCCAAAGGATCTGGGTTCAATTCTCCAGGACCCTCATAAGCCAGATGCACAAGGGGGCACACAAGTCTAAAGTTCGTTTGCAGTGGCTGGAGGTCCTGGCATGCCCATTCTCTCTCTCTCTCTCTCTCTCTCTCTCTCTCTCTCTCTCAAATAAATAAATAAATAAAATATTTAAAAAATCTTTCTTAAGCCGGGCGTGGTGGCGCACGCCTTTAATCCCAGCACTCGGGAGGCAGAGGTAGGAGGATCGCCGAGAGTTCGAGGCCACCCTGAGACTACATAGTTAATTCCAGGTCAGCCTGGACCAGAGTGAGACCCTACCTCGCAAAACCAAAAAAAAAAAAAAAAAAAAAAATCTTTCTTAAAAGGTGGATGGTTTTAATAATAATAATAACAATAATAATAATGGGCTAGAGAGATGGCTCAGTGGTTGGGGCTCTTGCCTGTGGAACCTGATGACCTGGGTTTGATTCCCCATTATGGACGTAAAACCAGGCTCCGATAATGGCACATGTATCTGAAGTTTTTTGCAGTGGCTAGAGGCCCTGGCATGCCCATTCTTTCTCTCTCTCTCTCTCTCTCTCTCTCTCTCTCTCTCTCTCTGATTACAAATAAATAAATATTTTTTTAAAAATAAAGTAGCAATAATTAATTAATTAAACATAAGGCATAAAAATTAAAAAATAAGCTGGGCGTGGTGGCACATGCCTTTAATCCCAGCACTCGGGTGGCAGAGGTAGGAGGATCGCCATGAGTTCGAGGCCATCCTGAGACTACATAGTGAATTCCAGGTCAGCCTGGGCTAGAGGGAGACCTTATCTCAAAAAACCAATAAATATAAATGAAATGCACATCTTTAAGGGTTGCCTTTAATTGTGTGTGTGTGTGTGTGTGTGTGTGTGTGTGTGTGTGTGTGTGTGTTTTCCAGGGTCTCTTGCTACTGCAAATGAACACTAGATGTTTTTAGTTTTATTTTTTTTAAAGAAAGGTCTCACTATAGCCCAGGCTGACCTGGAACTCACTCTGTAGCCCAGGCTTGCATCAAACACAGGGCAATCCTCCTACCTCTGCCTCCTGAGTGCTGTGAAAGACGTGCACCACCACACCTGGCTGCAAATGAATACCAAGTGGGCAACTTTTTTTTTGTTTTGGTTTTGGTTTTTCAAGGTAGGGTCTCACTCTAGTCCAGGCTGACCTGGAATTCACTCTGTAGTCTCAGGGTGGCCTTGAACTCACGGCGATCCTCCAACCACTGCCTCCCGAGTGCCAGGATTAAAGACGTGCGCCACCACGTCCAACTATAGGCAACTTTTTGTTTCTGGCTTTACATGGGTGCTGGGGAATTGAAAGGGTTCAGTTTTCTAAAACCAAGACTGGTTTTACAGGCTTGTAATAACAGCTGCTTGGAAAGCTGGGGCAGGAGGATCACAATCTCAAAGGTCTGCCCAGACTACAGAACAAGTTCAAGACCAGTCTAAACAACTTAATGAGTTCCTTCCTCAAAAGGAAGAAGTTAAAAGACTAGAACAAAATTCCACATGGAAACCTATTATCTTGTTAGCTAAAAACTAAAATGATCTCTCCAAAGCCCAGAGAAAGTTACAGAAGAGGGACAAAAAGAATGTAAAAGCCCCAAGTGGGAAGGAGTACTTTAGGACACTGTCCTCCAGACATGAACTAACTGATGCATTCCTGACCTCACAGGGGTCGTTGTTCTCACAAGACCTGCACAATTCTGAGCCTGTCAACATTTGGACACGGAGGATGGAGAAAGACAAAAGGAGTGAGACATCAAGACAGACAAAGGACTACTTGGAAAGAGTAGGGTGCTCAGAAAGTAATATAATAGGAATATGATCAAATTATATTGTGCTCATGTATTAAAGTGCTCAATAATTTTTTCAACTTTTTAAAATAAAATAAAAATAAAAGGAAGGTAAGGATGTAGCTCAGCAGTAGAGCTCTTGCCTAACAAGTGTGAGGCTACAGGTTCAAGCCCTAGTACAAAAAAAGAAGGAAGGAAGGAAGGAAGGAAGGAAGGAAGGAAGGAAGGAAGGAAGGAAGGAAGGAAGGGAGGGAGGGGGGAGGAAGAAGAGGGAGGGAGAGAGAGAGGGAGGGAGGGAGGAAGGATGGATTTAGTTTGTTTTGAAACTGTATGCATCTAAATACAGACATCTTCTAAAACCCAGTACAGGATATCTTTATCATCCCTAGAAAGTACCCTGGGGCCCCTTTGGTTGTTTCTACTCCTCCAACCAAGGAGGGACTAGAATTTTTACTTCTAACACAAAATTATAATTTGTGCTCTTTTTTAAGTGC
Source organism: Orientallactaga sibirica (assembly GCA_036365145.1). Taxonomy (NCBI): domain Eukaryota; kingdom Metazoa; phylum Chordata; class Mammalia; order Rodentia; family Dipodidae; genus Orientallactaga; species Orientallactaga sibirica. Next base: position 39,606,172 of record JAEOAD010000008.1, on the reverse strand, counting down.
ATGTGACTGAACTTTGACTACACTGCTTTAATCCTGGCTCTTTTCACTTAACCTGATGCCTGAAGGGAACACTCGGGCTGCTATCTGTATGGACACCTTTTTATTTTTTTTTATTTATTTATTTATTTATTTATTTATTTATTTATTTATTTATTTAAGAGAGTTAGAGAGAGAGACAGAGAATGGGCGCACCAGCAGCCTCTCAGCTGCTGTGAATGAATTTCAGATGCATGCACCCCCCTTGTGGGCAAGTGCGGCATTGCGCCCTTGTGTCACTTTGCGTCTGGCTAAAGGTGGGACCTGGAGAATTGAATGGGTGTTCTTAGGCTTAGCAGGCAGGCGCCTTAACCGCTAAGCTATCTCTCCAGCCCAGCTTTTTATTTTTAATTGCTGCATTTCTAGCATTCCATTGTGTGAATAAACCACATGTTGTGTACCCAGTCTCCTATGGATGGGCATGCAAGGTATATCTGTGGGGCTTTTAAAATCCACAGGTCCCTTCCTGGAGATTCTGACGGAGTGAAGGGACCACGCAAGGATATTACTTATATTTTTTAATTTAATTTTATTACCATGGAATCATTATATATAAATAGAGCACAGTATATTTAAACACATGCATACAGTGTGCACTAATCAAATGAGGTGACTAGCATTTCCCTCATTAACATTTCTTTATGTTGGGAGCCTTTAAACTCTTGTCTATAACATCTTCATGAAATATGTGGGGCTTTTGTGAACAGCGTTCACCCACTGTACTGTGAAGCACCCAAACTTATCCCTTCTATCGAAACAACTAGGTTGTGGTACCCATTGTCCCAACATTTTTTATCATCTCTGCCTTCTACCTTTCCAGTCCTTATAAATAGATCAGTTTTTAGCCTCTGTGTATGTGAGAGAAAAACATTATTGAAGTCATCTCCAAATTGCTGGGACAAACATCCAACCAGACACAGTTTATGGGAGAAAAGGGTTCATGTAAGCTTACATCTCAAGGGGAAGTTCTATCAATGGTGGAAGAAACTGGATCCCTTTCATAGATCCAAACAGAAGCCAGGTGTGGTGGTGCACGCCTTGAATTCCAGCACTCAGGAGGCAGAGGTAGGAGGATCACCATGAGTTTGAGGCCACTCTGAGACTACATAGTGAATTCCAGGTCAGCTGAGCTAGAGTGAGACTCTACCTCAAAAAAAAAAAAAAAAGGCTGGAGGGATGGCTTAGTGGTTAAGGTGCTTACCTGCAAAGCCAAAGGACCCAGGTTCAATTGCCCAGGACCCATGTTAGCCAGATGCACAAGGGGGTGCATGCATCTGGAGTTCATTTGCAGTGGCTAGAGGTCATGGTGCACCCATTCCCCCCCCATCTTCCTCTGTCAAATAAATAAATAAATAAAATATTTTAATAAAAAGACATAGATCCAAAAAGAGAGAAACCACCCAGCAGGCAGCACCACAAGCACAAACCCCGAGCTCAAACTGCTCTGCACACACCTTGGGGCTGGAATTCAGATCTGCCCCAAACACGCCTCAGGCTGGACTCCAGGATCTGCCCCCACTGACACACGCCCTAGAGCCAGATGACTGGAGACACAAGTCACAAGTTTAATTGTAATAAGACATCTGAGTCTCTGGGGCCATGAATTTACACTATCACATTCAAACTACCATAGACACCATAGTCTTTCTAAGTCTGACTTATTTTGTTTAATATAATATCCTCCAGTTCCATCCCTTTTGCTACAGAGGACACAATTGTATCCTTCTTTGTGGCTGGATACTGTTCCACTGAGCATATGTCACGTTCTCTTTTGACATGTTCCATTCTTCTATAACGAAGTTGGCCCCAGAATTGATTCTTCTTTGGTGGAAAGATTAGTATGGAGAGACTAGAGCTGTTCATGACCACATTGTAGAAAGGTGGGTTAAACACATGTGTTCTCTTTTAAACATAGTACACAGACAACCTTGACTCCAAGGGACAGAACAATCTGTCTTTGAAAACAGTCACAGGCAGCTAGCATTGCCCTGGGGTGGATGTCTCCCCAGTGTGGAAGGGCATCTCAGATCAGGAACATTTAACAGGGTGCTCCAGAGCACAGAGAACCGGGTCCCATGCTACATTGTAAAGGTACCTCACTCCCAAGTAAAGGCTGCTGAGTATGAAGACTGGCAATTTGAATGCATGGCCCCCATTGACTCAGGTGTTAAAACTAAACTTGTAATTTGGATCTCCAGCTGCCTGGCTGGAAGAGGTGTCACTGACGGCAGATCCTGGAGTCCTGCCCTAAGGTATTACAGGGCTGGATCTGAATTCCAGCCCCAAGGTTTGCAGAGCAGTCTGAGCTCTGACAGTTTTTTTGTTTGTTTGTTTGTTTGTTTGTTTGTTTGTTTGTTTGTTTGTTTGTTTGTTTTTTGCTTGCTGCTTTTTTGGTATGGGCTGGCTGGTGGTGGTTTCTCTCTTTACTTGGATGTGTGAATGGGAGCCAGCTTCTTCCACCATGGATGGAACTTCCCCTGGATCTGTAAGCTTGAAATAAATCCCTTCCTCCCATAAAACTGTGCGTGGTTGGATGCTCATCCCAGCATTGTAGAGCTTTCTATGACAAAAACCTTCATGGTTGCTATCCTAACCAAGACTGTCAAAAAGAGAAAAAGGAGGGAAGAAAGACAAAGGAAGGAAAGGAGAAAGGAAAAGAGAGAGAGAAAGAAAAGAAAGAGAGGAGAGAGGAGGGAGGGGAGGGGGAGGGAGGGGGGAGGGGAGGGAGGGGAGGGGAGGGAGGAGGAGGGAGGGAAGGGAAGGGAAGGGAAGGGAAGGGAAGGGAAGGGAAGGGAAGGGAAGGGAAGGGAAGGGAAGGGAAGGGAAGGGAAGGGAAAAAGAAACCCCAAATGAATACTGTTCTGTAGTCAGTTTTTCCAGCTGGGTTTACCATCAGTCACATCATTAAAGTAACTGAATGATCTAGTCTGATATTAAGGAACACGTTGTTTCAACTATCTTCAATCTCATTGATTTATCTTCCAACTCCACTTTAAAAATAATGACCTCACTATTACATCTGCTTCGAGCCAGCTAGCCGCAGTTGTTAAAGACCATACCGTGTCTACAAGGCCGAACTACAATGACACAATCATTGATTAGGATTCTCTTTACAGCCCTATTCTCAAAGGGAACTGATAATGAACTGTAGCACTTTGAAGCTGGAAGACTTGTAGCTTCTAGACTGTTTGGTTTTTTAAGAACCTGCTTACTTTTCAACTTGAAGATGCATTCTTATGTAAAGGATCTAAGAAATCAAAGGATGCTTTCAGGGAAAAATGAAATTATGAAATTTTCTGGGAAATGGAAGGATCTGGAAAAGATTACACTAAGTAAGGTAACCCAGGCTCAGAAAGTCACACACCACAGGTTTTCTCTCTTATGTGAATCCTGGCTTCAAATGTTTAGATTTGTATGTGAGTTGGAGTAAAAGTCAGCAGTAGAGGTCAGGAAGCTAGAATGGGGCTTGAGGGAGGGAGGGGAGGGGAGGGCCAGCCCTATCTAATGCCCTCAGGCTGTGTTGTAGCTGGGTCAGGACAGGGCTGTAAAGGCCCAGGAAGCAGACTTTGGCAAGCCAGTTTCCCAAGGCCAGAGGAGCTCTGAAGTCTCATACTTCAACCCGCAGAGGGAGAGGGAGACACTCAGCCCATTACAGCTCTGATTCATGGGTCTGTGCAGAGGGAGAGGACTCTCTGGGGAAACGTCTGGAAGCAAGGACATAGCCAATAACAGTATTTACCATAGCAATAACAGCGCACCCATATACTTCCCATGCAAGGACACGGGAGGAGCTAATTAAATGAGACCCTATGCCTAAAGCCTCTAGCATAGTGTCCGGCCACAGCCAGGGGTTAATACGGGTGAGATGCTAATGTGTTTGTGGTTGTCTTACAGCCCTTTGGGGCTGGAAGTCGTGCCACTGAGACATGGCTGTCCTCTGATTCTCTAGCAGCTTGGCTTGGCCCATTGCCTCCGGTGTGTGCTCAGGAAGGTGTGGCCGTGGGTGGAAGACGCAGCTATTGGTTGGCCTTGGCACTCCAATTCAGTGTGTCCCAGATGGTGCCCACGGGGATGCTGGCTGGTGACATGTTGGCAGAGCCTGCCTTCCTTACACAGTTCATGGAGCCACACATTACCCAGGAGCCTCGGGCTGCAACCTGCTCTGCCAAGGAGGCAGGTTGCCCTACTCAGACCCATGGAAGACAGGCATGACAAACCCCAGGAAGCCAGCCTGGGCCTCCAGCCTCCAGAGGAGACCTGGGTGAGGTATTTGTCCAGCCTCCTTCTCAAGCTTGTTCAGCTCCCACAGTCTCTCTGGGAGAAAGAAGGAAATTGCAAAGGAGAGAGGTGTGAGCCAACTTCAGCCCGCCATCCCTGCGTTTATGTCTGTCATCAGCCTTTTTCTTGAAGGAAGTAGTCTTTAAAAAAAATATATTTTATTATTTACTTATTTGAAAGAGGAGAAAGAGGGAGATAGAGTGAACCGGCGCACCAGGGCTTCCATTCGCCAACTTGTGCATCTGGCTTAAACCTGGGTCCTTAGGTTCTGCAGGCAAACACTTTAACCACTAAGCTATCTCTCCACCCCAAAGAGCTCTTGAACATAGGCATAGAGACAAAAGGACATGAGCCTTTGCCCGAACCGATGAGCAGCCAATTTCTCCATCTGAACAATGAAGATGATAGTAGTGTCCCTGTGTCCACCACATCTGCAGATTCAACCATTCTGTAAAGAGAAAATATCTGGGGGGGGGTCTGAAGTCTACTAAGTGTGTACAGACTTTATTCCTTATCACCATCCCCTAAGCAATATAATAGAACAATCACTCGCATTGACTAGGTATTATAAAGCATTTACAGATTACTTGAAGCCTATGGGAGGGTGGGCATAAGTTATATGCAAACAGTACGCTACTTTGCATAAAGGACTGGAGCACTATGGAGTCTGGTGTCGTGAGCATCCTGGGTCCCGTCCTCCATGGATTCCAAGAGCAAGTGCATCCCCTTCGCAGAATCACTGTGGAGATTAGCTGGCCATGGTGCCACTGTGCACAGAGATGAGAATAGTGTGCGTCACATGGAAAAAATAAATGTTAGCCACCTTCCATGTCTGCATTATATTTGTATTCGCATAGTGTATTGCACGGTGGGAAATCCTCCAGCATGGGTTCAAGCTTTGGATACGGGATGAGGGTTGTAGGTGAGCGAGCGGGAGAGCACTTGCCTAGCATGTGGGAAGCCCTGGGTTGTATCCCCAGTGCCACCAAAACAAAAATATCTTATATGTACTTTTTCCTCTTTGTGTGGTCTTGGGCAAGTTGCTCAGTACCTGGCCCCTCAATCTCCTTTTCTATAAAGTGGGAAGGATATGTGTGCCCCTAGCACAGGTTTGCTAAGAAGGTTAAGTCAGATTAGCCCAGCACCTGACACATATGAGGTCAATGAATGGAGAATACTTCTGTTATAAATGAGCACTGGCCTTACCACCCAAGCCACCCCACCCGTGAGGATCAAAGCAGGTGCTTTCTGACACCCCCTCCCATGGGCTACTTGCAGCTTCCCTTTCACCCAATTAAAATTATTGGTCCTGGGCTGAAGAGATGGCTTAGTGGTTAAGGCGCCTACCTGCTAAGCCTAAGAACGTCCCTTGGATTTTCCAGGTCCCACGTTTAGCCAGATGCAGTGACACAAGGGCCCAATGCCACAGTTGCCCACAAGGGGGAGCACACGTCTGGAGTTCATTCACAGCAGCTGAGAGGCTGCTGCCGTGCCCATTCTCTTTTCCCTCTCTCTCTCTCTCTCTCTCTCTCTCTCTCTCTCTCTCTCTCTCTCCCCTCTCCCTCTCCCTCTCCCTCTCCCTCTCCCTCTCTCTGATGCTCTCAAAAAAATTATTGGTTCTTCCCTCTAAGAGTTACTATTCAAACAAGAAAAGCTGGGAGGGCAAAGCCAGTGCAAGAGAGGCTGGGATCAGGGCCCCTGTTGCATGCCATTGTCATCTGCTTTTGTTTTTCAGAAAGCAGCAAGAACTGAGGACAACCGTAATCTTCCAACAAGACAAGAATAGACAGTTAACTCCTTGACAGGAGATGAACCAACCCTAGCACAGCAGCCAGGGCCCAAGTGAAACCACAGAGGAACTGGCGAGATGAGCAAGTGTGCTGCTTCCGCATCGAGCCTGACAACCTGGGCCAGGGTCATGCAGACAGACGCTAAGAAGACTCAAAATGCACCAAAGCAGAAATCCAGAAGCTGCTGAGAACTCAACACTAATGGAGTCAAGAGTCTGAGCTTGAGCTCCTGGCGGCCAGACCAATGAGCTTCAGATCTCAAAAAGACCAGGCAGTGGAGAGATTCCTCTCACCCTGGAAGATTCCTTGCTGGTTTGGGGCAGTGGTCTTGTCGGATGGGGAGGAAGCAGCCAGGATCATTTCCTTGGTTCCTGGAACTGCAATTTTCATCATGACCAATAGAGGGCAGCAGCCAAGATTTCAAACTTGAAGGTGGATCCCAGCACTGTCTAACAGGCAGAGACAGTGGAAGTACCAAAATATCCACTTTCCAAGCTTTAGGCAGTTAAGGCACTTTGGACCTCATTTTAAAAGTGAAACAATGGGCTGGAAAGATGGCTTAGCGTTAAGGCACCTGCCTCCTAAGCCTAAGAACGCTGGTTCCAGCGGTTCCAATCTCCAGGTCCCACGTATAGCCAGATGCAAAGTGATGCAAGGCAGCAGCTGAGAGGCTGCTGGCGCGCCCATCTCTGTCTTCCTCTCCCTCTCTGTTTCTCTCTCTCTCCAAAAAAAAGGGGAAATAATAATAAATTTAATTTAGAAAAAAACTGGGCTGGGGAGATGGCTTAGCTGTTAAGGCACTTGCCTGCAAAGCCAAAGGACCCAAGTTCAATTCCCCAGTACCCACGTAAGTACAAGGTGGTTCATGAGTCTGGAGTTCGTTTGCTGGGCTGGAGGGCCTGGCATGCCCACTATCTATCTATCTATCTATCTATCTATCTATCTATCTATCTATCTATCTATCTATCTGTCTGTCTATCATCTATCTATTTGCTTCTCTCTTGCTCTCTCAAATAAACAAAATAAAATTTAAAAAAAACTGCATTATATAGCAAGGGGCATTATGATGTGATAGAAGGAAGACAAGACTCACAGTCAGTTCAAATTTTCTCCTAACTCCTTGGACAGGCCATTTAACTAATTTATACCTCAGCTTCCTCCTCTGTGAAATGGGGCTATTAGCACTTGGCATAGAGAAGGTTGTGGGGGGGGGGAATACCTATGATTGTAATAATAAAATAAATTTACAAAGACATTTGCAGTGATAATGAGTCATTTGAATGCCAACTCCACACCAGGTATCAAGGTAAGTATTTTGTATGCCTTATTCCATCAGGAGCTCGGGACAATCCTCTGTATTGTATATAATTATTACAGTTGAGAAGAATGAAACAGAAATAATAAATTACTTGCCCAAAGTCACACAGGAAACCAACTGCATATCCAGAATATATCCTGTCTGTTTTCTGACCTACAGCAACTCTCAAAATTCAGTGGCCATGCACTAGAGAGATGGCTCAGCAGTCAAGGTGTTTGCTTGCAATGCCTAATGACCCAGGTTTGATTCCCCAGTATCCATGTAAAGCCAGATGCACAAAGTAGCACATGCATCTGGAGTTTGTTTGCAGTGGCAAGAGGCCCTGATATGCCTATTCTCCCCCCCCCTCTCTGCAAATAAATAAATAAAATATTTTTTAAAAATCAGTGGCCAATAGAAGATCTCTTAAATTGTAGAGACTAAAATGCAGACTTTGGTGGACCTGTTGGGTATGGTGGCTCACGCCTGTAATCCTAGCACTCAAGAAGCTGAAGTTCAAGTTCAAGGTCAGCATGGGCTAGAATGAAACCTTCTTCAAACACTGTAAAAGATTAGTAGTGGGGCTGGAGAGATAGCTCAGTAATTAAGGCACTTGTCTACAAAGCCTAACAACCCGTGTTTGATTCCCCAGTACTCACATAAGCCAATGCCATGGTGGCACATGCGTCTGGAGTTCATTTGCATCTCGAGGCCTTGATGCACCCATTCTCTCTTTCTCTCTCTCTCTCTAATAAGTAAATAAAAATAAAATGTTTTAAAAGAAAAGAAAAGAAAAGAAAGAGAAGAAGAAAGAAAGAAAAGCCAGGCAACCTTAGCCAGGTTTACATAAAGCAGAACCCTGGCAGAACACACACCCAGTAGGAAGGCACTCTGCATCAGTCACTTTTTCAGTGCTGTGGCAAAGTACCTGAAAAAAAAAGGGGGCAGCTTAAGGAAGGAAGGGGTTTGGGGTTCACAGTTTGAGGATAAACAGTCCATCATGGTGGAGCTGGCATGACACCATCCTCAGCCAGGAACCAGAGGAAAATGAGTGCTGGTGCTCAGCTCACTTTCCTCTTTTTATTCAGTCCGGGATCCAAGCCCGTGGGATGGTGCCGTCTGTATTCAGGGCAGGCCCTCCCCCCTCAGTCAAACCTCTCAGCAGACACCCTCCCACCCAGATGTTTGTCTCCTAGGTGATTCTAAATCACCAGGCTGACAATTAAAAATAAGCATTGCACCCTGCCAGACATGTGAATGAATCACCCGAAAAGTGAGTCCTCTGGTCCCCAGTTGAGCTGTACCTGCAGACACCCTTATAGACTCTTCCTGAGTGGAAGGTTTCTCACCAAAATGTTTGCTGTTTTTAGTCCCTTGATACTTAGGACAGTGTATTACACAGGAAGAGATAATGCACTGCATTTTTTTGTAAATCTGTGTGTGTGTGTGTATACACATGTATGCACTCATGTGTTCACATGCCACAGCACACATGTGGAGGTTAGAAGACAACCTTGGGTATCATTCCTCACCTTCCACCTTGTATGAGGCAGAGTCCCTTATTGTTCACCAATGTGTATGCCAGGCTACCTGCCAGGTGAGCTCCCAGGAATTTTCCTGTCTCCATCTCCCTTCTCCCCATAGAAATGCTGAGATTACATGTGAACACTACCACACCTGGCTTCACGTGGGTTCTGGGGATCTGAACTCAGCTTGTCACACTTACACAGCAAGCACTTTTGCCCTCGGAGCCATGTGCCCAGGCAGCACTATGGCAGATAATCAGAAGTGGGAACTTTGGGATTGACTGGCCTGTGCTGCCATTGTGAACTTGCAAGTCAATCAGCCTTGTCCACAGCATGGGAGACTGCTTAGCTGTTAGCAGGGAGGCTCCATAAACCTTTTCTTCTGGGACAAAGGTGTCATTCAGTGGTAGAGCACTTGCCCTGGGTCCTGGGCCTTGATCCTCAGCACCATCAAACAAAAGTATTAGGCCAGACATGGTGGTGCACACCTTTAATGCCAGCACTCAAGAGGCAGAAGTAGGAGGATCACTGTGAGTTCAAGGCCAGCCTGGGACTACAGAGTGAATTCCAGGTCAGCCTGGACTAGAGCGAGACCCTATCTGAAAAAAGAACAACAAAAAAAAAAAAACGTATTGGGCCTGGTGTGATGATGCATGTCTTTAATCTCAGACCTTGGGAGGCTGAGGTAGGAGGATTGCTGCAAGTTCAAAGCCAGCCTAGGACTACTACAGAGTGAGTTCTAAGTCAGCCTGGGTTAGAGTGAGACCATACTTTGAAAAATATATACGGGGGGCTGGGGAGATGGGTCCGTGATTAAAGATGCATACTTGCAAAGCCTGTTGCCTCAGTTCAATTAATCAACACTCACATAAAGCTGTATGCAAAAAAAGTGGTACATGTGGAGTGGGGAGATGACTCAGTGGTTAAAGGCATTTTCTTGCAAAGCATGCAAGCCTGGGTTTGGGTCCCTGGTACCCACACAAACTGGCACATGTGTCTGTAGTTCACTTTCAGTGTCAAGAGGCCCTGGTGGGCCCATACTTTCTTTCTCTCTCTCTGTCTCTCTCTCTCTCTCTCTCTCTCATAAATAAATAAAATATTTTTTAAAATTAAAATATGTGGTAAACATGTCTGGCATTCATTTGCAATGGCAAGTGACACTGGTGTACCTTTACACATACACACATAAAAAAAATAATAAGCCGGGCGTGGTGACGCACGCCTTTAATCCCAGCACGTGAGAGGCAGAGGTAAGAGGATTGCCATGAGTTCAAGGACACCCTGAGATGACAGTGAATTCCAGGTCAGCCTGAGCTAGAGTGAGATCCTACCTCAAAAAAAAAAAAAATAATAATAATAATAATAATAATAATAATAACAATAATAATAATAATACAAATTCCTTTCTCTGATGAGTATGTTTATTATTTTGATTGTGGTAATAATATTAGGGATGCGTGCAAATTGATCAAATTATATGCATTAGATATGTGCAGTTATTTTTACATAAAATTAGGCCTTAATAAAACTGGCTTTAAAGTGGAAGCTATTAAACAAGGTTAATACATGCAATCCAGAGTAATTTTTTTGCATGTGTATGTGTGTGCATGCTTTGTATGTGTATGTGTGTTTATACTGTGTGGGTGGCACATATGCATGTGTATGTGCATGCATGTGGAGTCCAGAGGACAACCTCAGGTGTTACCGACAGCCATCAATCTCTTTCTGAGACAAGGTCCCTCACTGGCCTGGGGTTCACTGATTTGTCTAGACTTACGTCCAATGAACCCCAAGGATCATCCTGTCTCTACTTCCTCAGCCCTGGGATTACAGGTGCACCCCCTCCACCGCCAGCATTTAAGCAGGTACTAGGGATTAAGCTAAGTGCCTCACGTTTGCAAGGCATGACTTTACCAACTTAGTCGTCTCTCTGGACCCCAGAAGAGAGTTTTCACCCTCATGTGATTGCACAACTCCTTTCCCAATAATGCCTGGAGCTCTCTCCACATTGGGGTAAGAAAATCTAATTTTCCAGCCATATTTGCAGAGGTATTTGCTTCCTAAGCAAGAAGCAGTCTTGAAAATTCTTGGGTAAATAACACAAGTCCAAGAACAATATTCCCAGACCAATATGCAGAAAATGACAGTGCTTTGGGGATTTCACTCCCAGACTCAGCCAGGTACTGGCCCTAAGGCTGGTGTGGCCACCGTCATTCTTGGTAGAGCAATTTTGCAGTGATCTTCTCATTGCTGAGACAAAACACCAACCTGAACGCAGCTTATGGGAGGAAAGGGTTCATTATGGCTTACAGTTTCAAGGGGCAATGGCATGGCAGAGCATCTTGCCACAGCAGCTGGGAGGTAGCAGCAAGACTGGGCTATCCCTGGCAAGGGAGGCTTGGGTGATAACACCCCAAGACCCGCCCCAAGCAACACACCTCCTCCAGCGAGCCTCTACTTCCCAAATTGCCGCCATCTGGGGACTGAGTATGAGGCATAATCACAAACACAGGAGACTGTGGGGGACCCTTCACATCCAACCCATCACAAGCTGGAACACAAAGACAGGGTAGAATATGATGATCAAACATGAGGACTCAAGAGCCAGACTGCTGGAAACTGAATCCTGACTGTGACTTACTAGCTGGGTGGCTTCAGACAAGCTGTTTAAACTTTCTAAACCTCAGTTTCCCGCTGTGCAAAATGAGGATATTGTCTCCTCATGGGATTCCTATTACGATAAGGCAACTGCCTTATGCAGGGAAGCACTAAGTCCATACTAGCTAAACAGTGGACATCACTGTTTGCAACGTGCTATTACTATACACTACTCAGATGTGAAAGCAGACAGAAAGATAGCAAGGCCCTCCGGATGGAAACTGGGAGACTTGAGGTCTCCTACCAGTTTTACCATTTACTTGCTTGGAGACCTGAAGCAAGGTGGCTGACTACGCTGGGCTTTGCAAACCGAGTTGGAGGGGCTAGGAGGGGCTTTCCACTTCTTTCGGACTGCCAATAGACCAAACACTTTTTAAATATTTCATTTGTATTTATTTATTTTAAAAAGGGAGAGCTGGAGGGATGGTTTAGCTGTTAAGGCGTTTGCCTACAAAGCCAAAGGATGCAGGTTTGATTCCCCAGGACCCATGTTAGCCAGATGCACAAGGGGGTGCACGCGTCTGAAGTTCATTTACAGTGGTTGGAGGCCCTGGTGTGCCCATTCTCTCACTCTCTCTCTCTCTCTCTCTCTCTGTTAAATAAGTAAATAAATAATAAAATAAATAAATTAATTAAAAGAGTATTTTTAAAATAAAAAAATTAAAAAGGGAGAGAAAGCCAGTCATGTTGGCACATGCCTTTAATCCCAGCACTTGGGAGAGAGGCAGAGGTAGGAGGATCGCCATGAGTTCGAGGCCACCCTGTGACTACAGAGTGAATTCCAGGTCAGCCTGAGCTAAAGGAAGACCCTACCTCAAACAAAACCAACAAATAAAAAAATAAAAATAAACTTTAAAAAAAAGGGAGAGAGAGAATGGGTGCACCAGGGCCTCCAGCCACTGCAAATGAACTCCAGACACATGTGCCACCCTGGGCATCTGGCTTACATGGGTCCTGGGGAATTAAACCTGGGTCCTTTGGCTTTGCAGGCAAACGCCTTAACTGCTAAGCCATCTCTCCAGCCCTAGATCAGACACTTTTAAGGACAACCTCTGGTGGTGTGTGTGTGTGTGTGTGTGTGTGTGCGTGCGTGCACAGGAGCATGTGGAGGCCACAGATTAATGTTGGGTGTCGTTCAAGATTGTTCTCTACCATGTTTTCTGAGGCAGGGTCTCTCACTAGAAGACAGAGCTCACTGAATCATGCCCCCAGGATCACCTGCTTCTGCTGCCAGAGTGCTGGAATGACAGGCAGGTTCAGCCACACCTACTTGGGATTTGAGTGGGTGCTGGAGGTATGGACTCAGGTCCTCATACTTGGGCAACAAGTGCTTTATCTGCTAAGCCATCTCTAGCCCCTAGGCCAGACGTGTTTGGCAATAAGATGCAGAAATAAACTTCCAAGGGAGTTTCTTCCATGATAGGAGAAGTACTTGGTTCCCAGAAGCCAAAACTGGTCTTACATGGTAAAACCCCACAGATGCAGCTACATCCAAGAACAACGGGAATCGGGTCTCTCACTTCGCCCTCCTCCGTTTCTAGGCACTGCTCCCTGCGCTCGTCCTCCTTCACCAAACAACCATTTTCTATAGTCACCGCAGTCACCACAAGGCAGTTTAGACCTAGACCCAAAGGGGAAAGAATGACTGGCCAGCCTGCCTTTCCAAGTCCTCATTTCCCAGGGGAAGATTCACTGGCCCTGCATACATCTGATGCCAACCCCTTGACCCATCAAGCGTGGCTTTAGAGTGGGGTTACGTCAGCACATGGCAGCTTTCATCTACCACCCAACTTGGCCACACATTTGAATGTTTTTTATTATTGTCAGCTTCCATAATTAAAGACAATAAACCATGCATGATAATTTCCCCTTCACACACTTTCCCCTTCGCAACTCCACTCTCCATCATATCCCTTCCCCCTCTCCATCAGCCTCTCTTTTATTTTGATGTCATCATCTTTTCCTCCTATTATGAGGGTTTGTGTAGGTAGAGTCAGGCACTGCGAGGTCGTGGATATCCAGGCCATTTTGTGTCTGGAAGAGAGCACTGTAAGGAGTCCTACCCTTCCTTTGGCTCTTACATTCTTTCCGCCACCTCTTCCGCAATGGACCCTGAGCCTCAGAAGGTGTGACAGAGATGTTTCAGTGCTAAGCACTCCTCTGTCACTTCTTCTCAGCACTATGGTGCCTTCTGAGTCATCCCAAGGTTACTGCCATCTGAAAACAGAAGCTTCTCTAACCAAAAATGAGACTACCATTAATATATGGGTATGGGTATGACATTAACAAAAGTACTTACCAGGCAGTTTGGTGAGCATAATGTATGCATTTAGCCAGACACCAGCAAATGTTACACCCCTAGGCTCATGACCACCCCCATCTTAGGTTTTCCAGTAGCAGGCAAGTATTCCCTCCTGTGGAGCAGGCTCTAGTCCAAGTAGAGAGCAGTTGGTTTCCCCCATAACAGACATGCCACTATTGTACCTGTTGGCTCATTTGGCCTGGCTGGCCAAACTTAAGACTTGCAATGTCCTCTGTTGTTTATCTCCACTGATCACTTCTCTCTCTCCCATGAAGCTGCATGCAGTGTAGCTTTTTCCAGCTTTCTGTCAGCTGGTCCACATGGAGGAGGTTTTCAGCTCAGCTCCAGCATGATTTCTCAGTGACCTTGCAGCCCAAGCATGTGGAGTCTTCAGCAATAGGGTGTTACCATCTATTCCTGGTGGGAAACCAAGGACCTCAACAATGGCCTGTAATGTTTGGGGGGGGGCATCAGGGACCTCCCTGGCCAACAACTGACAGAAAGTTTCTGGGTGCGCCAACACATTTGAATTTACCACCCTTGTGGGACAGCCCACAGGGCAGCTTTGTTACTTTTCAAAGTGACCCCTCCTGCTCTCATATAATCCTATCACACCTCACAACAGGAACGGAATGAAGGCATTTTATCCAATGCAATACAGACGGACACTTGGGCTTAAGGAAGCTGAGTGCTCTGGTACAGGGACCCATCTTGACCTGCCGCCAGCCATCTTGATTGCCTCTTCTGTGTTCATTGTTCCCTCCATCTTGGCTGTAACTACCTTCTTAGTCAATAATGCCATCTTGCCCACCATGTGAGTCCGGCAGAGCTTTTAGGAGGTGGACTGTCTGGAGGAAGACAAGCTTTGTTTTAGAGGCTCAGGCCCACTTCCTGCCTGATTTCTGCTTCCTGTTCTGCCATGATGTGAGGAGATGGGAATCCCAGTTGCACATTCCCATTGCCATGGAGCTTCCTGCCACCGTGCCTTCCCTGCTACAATGGACTGCTTCCCTACCCTGTGAGCTAACATAAACCCTCCCTCCCTTAAGTTATTTATTTTGGTCAGGTGTTTGGTCACAACAACAGAGATGTAACTCCTAATATTGGTTTTGGAAAAGCCTTCTTCTGGCTGTGTCACTTTGGTCTAGCTTAGCAAAAATCCTCCTTTCCTCCAGCCAGGAGTATCAGCTTTCTGTCTCTAATACCCAGATAAATGCACCTCGTACACTCCTAGATTTTTCTGCCTCTTTCCTCAGTCTCTCTTCCCCTTTGGAATTTTTCTTATTTTCAGAAGACAACTTTTGGGTCAGCCTTTGCCTGTCCACCTCATTTGTGGCAGGCTTGTCCCTGCTGCTCTTTGCTGCACTCGCTGTGAGCTCCTGGGGAAATTCTTCTGTCTCTGCCTCCCATCTCACTATCAGCTTGCTAGCCCTCGGTGACTCCCCAGCCCCAATTTTTTTTTTATTTTTACAACTTTGGGGCTGGGGAGATGGCTCAGTGGTTAAAGGCTCTTGCTTGCAAAGCGTGCCAGCCTGGGTGCAACTCTCTGGTATCAGAAAAAAGCCAGACACACAAAGTGGCACACATGTCTGGAGTTCATTTGCAAAGGTAAGAGGTCCCGGTGTATCCATAATATAGATATAATATTATTATGTAACATATATATTACATATATATATTCCACCCTTTTTCTCTCTTATAAATCTCAAATAAATAAATAAATAAATTTATAAAATAAAACATTTTATTTATTTATTTGAGAGAGAGAACCAGACAGACAGAGAGAGACAGAGAGAGAATGGGCGTGCCGGTGCCTATGGCCAATGCAAACGAACTGACGCATGCACCCACTTGTGCATCTGGCTTACGTGGATCCTGGGACTCGAACGTGTGTCCTTAGGCTTCACAGGCAAGGGCCTTAACCACTAAGCCATCTCTCCAGCCCTAAAATATATTTTTTAGCTATTTTCCCAAAGCCAGGCTTGGTGGCCCACACCTTTTAAGCCCTTCACAAAGGGGGCTGAAGTTGGAGTAGTGAGTGTTTTGAGTAGGAGGGCAGACTGGGCTAGAGTGAGCCTGTAACTCAAAAAAAAAAAAAAAAAAAAAAAAAAAGGGTGGGAGCGGCTGTGTCCCTCTGGAGCTGGGGCATTAGACCAGCGCCTCTCCCTCTCTCTCTCTCTCTCTTTCTCTCTCCTCTCCCCTCTCTCTCCTTTCCCTCTCTCTCTCCTCTCTTCTCTCTCTCCCTTCTCTCCCCCTTCTCTCTCCCTTGTCTCCCTCTCTCTCTTCTCCCCCTCTCCTCTCTCCCTCTGTTCCTCTGTCTCTCCTTTCCTTCTCTCTCTCTCCCTCTCTCCTCCTGTCTCCTCTCTCTTCTCCCCCTCTCCTCTCTCCCTCTGTTCCTCTGTCTCTCCTTTCCTTCTCTCTCTTTCCCTCTCTCCTCCTTCTCCCTTTCTCTTTCCCTTCTCTCCCTCTCTCCCTCTCTTCTTCCTCTCTCTCTGACTGTGTCTTCTCTCTCCCTCTCTCTTCTCTCTCTCCCTCTCCCCTTCTCTCCTCTCTCCTCTCTCTCTCCCTCCCTCTGTCTCTCTCTATATATCTTCTCTCTATATCTTCTCTCTCTCTTTCTCTCTCCCTCTCTCCTTTCTCTCTCTCCCTCCGTCTCTCTCTCCCTATCTTCTGTCTCCCTGTGTTCTCTCTCTCTCTCTCCTCTCTCTCTCTCTCTCTCTCTCTCTCCCTCTCTCTCTCCCTCCTCGCGGCGTCGGTTGCATTGCGCTGATGCAGTCGTTGGAGTAGTTTCTGGCCAGGCAGGTGCGGCTGCTGCGCCCCGCGCGGGCGGGCGGGCGGGCTCGGCGGCTGGCTGGCTGCAGCAGCAGGAGGCGGAGGCGGAGGGTCTCGGCGAGCGCCCCCAAACCCTTCTCTTCCCGGACCCCGCACCCCAGCCCCGCCGCCTGCAGCGACCCTGAGCCCACGGCCATGGCGGCTTCCACCTCGCGGCACGGGCCCATCAAGGGCATCCTGAAGAACAAGACGTCGGTGCTGGCCCCGGAGGAGCAGCCGTGCCGGAGCGTCGTCGACGAGGAGGAGCTGGGCAAGAAGAAATCGCAGAAGTGGGATGAGATGAACATCCTGGCCACGTGCCACCCGGCGGGCAAAGACTGCGGGCTCAGGACGGCGCTGGAGGCGGGCGCCCGGTGTCCCCACGCGGTGGGCGGAGACGAGGACGACGCACGCAGGGACGCGGCGGCAGAAACCTTCGCGGAGAAACTTGCCGCGGCCGCAGCCGCTGCCGCCGCCCAGGGCGCCCAGCCCAAGCGTCACGAATGCCGGGGAGGCGAGGCCCCGGACCTCTCGCCCGAAGAGCAAGAGAAGAGGCGGCAGTTTGAAGTGAAAAGGAAGCTTCACGACTCCGAAGGACTGAACATTCAGCTAGCTAGACAATTGCTTTCCAAAGACCTGCGTGAGGAGGAGGAGGAGGAAGAGGAGGAGGAGGAGGAGGATGAAGAGATGCCGGAGGCCACCGATGGAGAATGCATGAATACCGACGAGCCAGATCAGGGATCTATGGCAAGTGACCATCCTCGGCAAAGCAGATCACAAAGTCCGTAACAAAGAAACTTCTTCCACTGCGCAGCTGGGGACGTGTGAACTCACAGCTGTAGACGCTGCTTCTCGTTCTCCGCGGTGCACGACTTCAAGCGCCAAAGCGCATTCCGGTTACTACAGATGGCCAAGAATTAAATGATAACCGTACAGACTGGCTAGAGTGAGATGCGTATATTCCTGTACCTCGAACGTTCTTCACCGCAGTTATAGTTCCGTGTCATTAGGCCAAAACTACTTTACTTTTTTTAAGAACACTGGTTAAAAATAAATAAGTAAATAAATAAAAGTAAAAAGCCGGGCGTGATGGCGCACGCCTTTAATCCCAGCGCTGGGGAGGCAGAGGTAGGAGGATCTCCGTGAATTCGAGGCCACCCTGAGACGACACAGTGAATTCCAGGTCAGCCTGAGCTACAGTGAGACCCTACCTCGAAAAACCAAAAGAAAGTAAATAAATAAATAAAAATAAGAATACTGGTTAATTTGTATACGATATATATATACAGTTTTTTATGCTTTACAGATTAAATGTTGTCTTTGGGGGAGGGGAGCAAATTTATTTTCATCCCTTCTAGATGTGATACCTCTTATAAAACATTTATTTGAGGAATTCTTTTATCAAAAGTTATTGGTGCGGTGGGATATATAGCTAGATTAAATATTCAGGCTGAAAGAAAGGTATTTTAACACTTCAACTTGTTTGTCTAATTGAGAAAGGTTATTGAGAAAAGCAACTGCTAAATTTTCTGGCCTATGACCTTTAAAATTTGTATTAAGTTTGTGTGTGTGTGTGTGTGTGTGTGTGTATACAAAGAAAGGATTGAAATTTTTCTCATCCAAACTAGCTTTTTTCACAGATTACCAGGTCCAAGTTGCACTAACGTCTGCTCCGACTGCTTGTTGTCATTCACTGGGCAGATCCGTGTTTTTAAAATAAATATAATGTAGCTATCACAGCATTCTCTTCCATGGCTGTGGTAATCTGCTCTTCTTTTCTCCATATACACTACAGCTGTAAGGACTGTCTTGTAGCATGGCAAAGATTATCAGGACATGGGGGACTTGGTTCTCTCACACTGTCATTTGCTGCCCTCATGAAATTCTCACGAGACTGTCAATGCCCGAGAGTTCCTCTAAACCATGAAGGAAATAAACTGAGTAGCAGCCGTTCTATAGGCAGGAAATGCAATTCAACTACTCAATTTCTATAGTTCTCTGATTTATAGGTCAGTAATTGCTAACAGTGCTTCATTTGACTTAATTGGACCTTAGAAAACAGTTAAATGAGGCTTTCTGCATGCTGAGAGTCATATGATTGTTCCTGAATGTACAGACCGGATTACACCTGGCCATTTTTTTCAATTTAAAGATTCTGAGTAACACCTACTTTAAGGTAATATGATAATGTATACTATGATATGTTCTTTTGTCTCCTAACAGAAATTACTTGGATTTTTCCCCTGAAATGAAAGGTAGTTCCTGTGTTTCTTGGTTTAGTCATGTTTTATTTCTAGTCAATTATTTGTATCATAATATTTTTGTTAGCACCAGAAGAATCTGTTATATGACAAACTTTTAAAATAATTTCGATATATTATATTCATAAAATGACTTTTTTTTTTCGAGATAGGGTTTTAATCTAGCCCAGGATGACCCGGAATTCACTGTGTAGTCTCAGGGAGGCCTCAAACTCATGATGATCTTCCTACCTCTGCCTCCCAAGTGCTGGGATTAAAGGTGTGCGCCACCACACCTGACCTTGAAATGACTTTTATTGGACTTATTGGACGGCTTATCTTCCACTTCAAATTTATGGAACTATCGGGATTTTAAAATAAATAAAAAGTAGGAAGATTTTTAAAAAGTGTGGTTTTGCAAATAACATTCTTAGTAACTCCAGAATGCCCCTTTAAGGAAGTAAAATGAAGAATCCATAAGTCTTTTCACCAGAAAACCACAATTATAATTAAAACGGTAATGAAAAAGAAGATAATGGCTGCTGAGCTTCACTGGGGGCTTACCACATGCCGGGCACTCCAGCGTGAATCATCTCTTTTAATCTTTGTAACCTGGGAAGTCGCTACTGTTATCACTGACTGAAGAAGAAATGGACTCTCAGAGCAGTTAAGTGGCATATTCGGGGTCACACAGCTAAAGGGGAGCAGAGCCCAGACCTGCACTCTGGCTGAGAAGTACAAACAGAAACTCATCTCTTTCTTTTCATTCACTTTGTCTTCCATCAGACAGTGGAAGAGTTCTGTCCATGACGCTGAGCTGGGTTTTGGCTCACACTGTATACTCATATTGCTGCAGGGCTTAACCTAGTCAGGACAGAGGTTGTAAGAGTCAGTGTCCTGGGGCCCGAGTCTGCAAGGCCTGCATCCTTCCCTTCAACACAGCAGATGACAAAGCCATCTCGGACTTCTAATGACTCTTCCTGCCAAGGAAGAAGGTGTCCCTGGCAGACAAAGAGATGGGGAAAGGGTTATGTACTATTGATAATTAATGACACCAGAAACCTTTTAATATTCCTCACCCTGTCTGGCTGCATGGGTGCTTGTCGTTAATGACACTGGGAACATTTTTAATCAACCTAATTGACATTTTTATGGTGTTTCCCCCCAGCTGGGAAGCTAAATAAGGGCTAGGAGAATGGCTGGGCTCCCGATGGAGCCCAGTTCAAAGGACAAAGTCCCTGAGGAGCAGCTCAGGGTTAAGGAGCCTCTTAGTTCCACCTGGACCTGTGGATCTGTACAGCAGCACCTTCCTGGTACTCACTCTGCGTCCAGCACAGCTACTACGTGACTAGGATCTGGGCTTGGAACTTTAACTGCTCAGTGTTTCAGTTTCCACATTTGTAAAATAGGGATAATGTCAATCCCTTCCTCGCAGGGCTGTTATGAGGAGAACATGTATTAGTTTATGGAAAGAACTTAGACCCAAGGCTGGAGAGATAGCTTAGCAGTTAAGGCACTTGCCTGTGAAGCCAAAGGACTCAGGTTCATTTCCCCAGAACCCATGTAAGCCAGACGCACATGCGTCTGGAGTTTGTTTGCAGTGGCTAGAGGCCCTGGCATGCCCATTCTCTCTCTTCTCTCTCTCTCTATCTCAAATAAATAAACAAAAATAAAAAAAAGAACTTAGATCCTCCCCTGGTAATTGGCTATTAGGCTTATTGTTCATAAAATAAATTTTGTAATGCCTCTATGTTTAATTTTAACAGTTTGCTAAATATTCCAGATTGCCTCCTGGGAGAGGATTTTATATGTCTATTCTGTTGAACTCAACAATGACCATGTGACTTGTTTTAACCACTAATATGCAGGTAAAACTGACATACATCACATCTCTGCCAGTTCAAGAGCCAACACATTATTCACTGTCTTTCTTCTGTCCACCATGAGATTGGTGATGTTCAATTTAGAGGTGGTTTCATCCGCCGGATCCCAGAGAAAAAGTGACAGGGGCAGAATCACTGCCAGCTCACAATAGGCAGGCACATAAATGTGGTCACTCGAACCATTTCCCTGCTGCCCAAGACCAACACCAAATGGAAAAGGAAGACCAGCCCCCTGTTGCTAGGGAAACCCAAGGCCACCTGAGTTATGGCCTTGCATCCTATCTAGTGCCTTCCTTTGTGCAGGGAAGGAGTACAAAAAAGCCCCCCCCTTAGAGATCTTGGCGGAACAGAGACCTTTACCTCCTACACTGCATGGTCTCCATGTGGTCCTTTACACAGTGTGGTGGTTTGATTCAGGTGTCCCCCATAAACTTAGGTGCTTGGAATGCTAAGTTCCCAGCTGATGTAGATTTGGGAATTAACGCCTCCTGGAGGCCGTGTATTGTTGGGGTCAGGCTTAAGGGTATAATAGCCAGCTTTCCCTTGCCAGTGCTTGGCACACTGTCCTGTGACTATTGTCTACCTTATGTTGGCCAGGGGGTGATGTCCACCCTCAGCTCATGCCATCGTTTTCACCTGCCATCATGGAGCTTCCCCCTCAAGCCTGTAAGCCAAAATAAACCTTTTTTTTTCCCCACAAGCTGATCTTAGGTGATTTCTGCCAGCAATGCGAACCTGACTGCTACACACAGCCTTATCCAGGCTTACCTCCTTCACCCAGAAACTCATAAAAGGACCACCATGATTTAGTCCTTGTATTTTCTTTCTTTCTCCTCTCTCTCCCCCCTTCTCTCTCTCTCTCTGTCTCTCTCACTCTCAAGATTATCTATCAGCAACATAAGGAGGAAGTCAAGAAAGATATATTGTCAGAGGCCACTGCGCTGGAGCGACACTTGCTACTGCATCTGTGAAAACTGGCACAGTATCTTGCTTTCATATGCTCTCGGCCCATTAGTGGGAATATAGTCAATAGATAAAGATGTGTAGCAGACAAAAAAGGGACTGGAAGTCCTAAGGACCCATAGCAGGTACAACCAAGAAGCACTGAGCAGGAAGGACTTGGAAACTCTTCTTTTTTTGAGTGGGGAAGAAAGACCATATGACAGGATGATGCCAACATTTACTGACTGATGATCAGATCTCATCTAATTGTCAAAACAGCCCTATAACATTGGTAGTGATGGTGACGATAACTTGGGATCTGTTATTAGCACTATCGTGTGTGTGTGTGTGTGTGTGTGTGTGTGTGTGTGTATGGCTATGCACATGCCATGGTGTGTGTAGAAGTCAGAGGACAACCTCAGCATTGGTCCTCTCCGTCCACTGTGTTTAAGACAAGGACTCTCTCATTGTTATTTCCCAAGGGAAGGCCAATCGAGCTGGCCCCACAGGACCTCCTAATTCTGCCTCCTATGATTGTAGGTGTGTTGGGATTATAGACACATTTGCCACTTTATGTGAGTGCTGGGGATTTAACCCTACTAAGTAGGATTGTGGAAAGGTGCCTTTAACCACTTAGCCAGCCATCTCTAGCCCTGGGTAATTGGATTCTTAATAAAAGTTATCTAGGAAGGGAGGGAGGAAGCAAGGCAAGCTGTAACTGGTGGAGAGCAGCGCCACTCACGTTAGGCCAGAGGTGATTGGTCGCTTTGGGGATTTGTTTAGACAGTCACATTTAGTCTGAGTTTTGCTGTCATTGGGGAACAGACTTGTTTTGTCTTGATGCACCTCCATCTCAGTCCCAGAACAGCTGTGGTCACTCCATTCCTGTCTGATAATACCTCACTATCCTTCATGGTCCATCTCAGAACCTCTTCCCTATGGAGTTTTCTAGATCCATCCAATCCCTACCATGACGGTTCCTCCATAGAATCCTTCCTTCAGAACTTTTTTTGTGATAAAAGGCGATTAGGACCTGGAAGAAGGGAGGTTCGGGAAGTTCATGATCTTACCTGGATGGAAGCTCAGGAAGATTCACAAGGCCCCTCCATGGTGGCAAAGCCATAAAGAACCGCTAGGGACGGGAGACTCTTCCGTGGAGCTGCCTGCAAGTGGGACAAGATTTCATGAGTTGTCAGCCACGCTGGAATGGGCTCTGCAGTGATGCAGCTGCTTTTGAGTCACTCCTGCTCCTGTAAATAACCACACCAAAGTCACCATTCATCAAGCCAGACTGGTGTGGAATCGTTTCTTTGGTTTGCTGTCAGTGCCTATCCAAGGTGAGAGGACATTTGTTCAAGTCCCCTCAGGAAAAGTCATACAAACAGCCTATTCCAGAGGCCAGCAAGAAACCAAGACGGGAAGGCCTTTTTCCCTGATACTATGGAGAGACTTCACCACAGGGGTGGGATGGTTTGAATGTATGGCCCCATAGACTTGGATATTTTAGTTAAGTTGAGTTTGTAATTTCAGCCCCTAGTGGGCAGACTCCTGCTATGGGGCGGGGGTGGAGTGTCACTGGGGTGGATCTGAATTCCAGCCCAAAGGTATGCAAAGGACATTCCTTGTGAGCTCTGACTTGCTGCTTTTTGGTATTTGCTGGCTGGTGGTGGTTTCTCTCTGTCTGCTTGGATGTGTGAATGGGAGCCAGCTTCTTCCACCACTGATGGAACTTCCCCTGGACCTGTAAGCTTGAAATAAATCCAACCCTCCTATAAAACTGCTGGGTTGCAGCACTCGGGAGGCAGAGGTAGGAGGATCACCGAGAGTTCGAGGCCACCCTGAGACTACATAGTTAATTCCAGGTCAGCCTGGACCAGAGTGAGACCCTACCTCGAAAAAAAAAAGAAAAAAAAAAAAAAACTGCTGGGTTGGACGCTCATCCCAGAAGGGTGGAACTGCCTACTACACGTGGGAAGGAATCCCAGGAACTCGACCAGAGTTCCATCCCCAGAGAGCTGGGACCCCATAGGCTGGGTGAGAAGCTACCCACCAGTAGACACCTCTGGCTGGAGGACATGACTCAAAGCTGAAGGAAAAGCTGGTCGTGGTGGCGCACGTCTTAAATCCCAGCACTCGAGAGGCAGAGGTAGGAGGATCGCCGTGAGTTCGAGGCCACCCTGAGACTACATAGTTAATTCCAGGTCAGCCTGGACCAGAGTGAGAACCTACCTCAAAAACAAACAAACAAACAAACAAAAAGCTGAAGGAAAAACTCATTTGTACATGATTTGGGCTTCTGACAGATGCAAAGAGTAAAGCCGACCTAAGCAGGAGTCATGGTGGTTACACTGTTGACTTCCCAGAACATTAGGGCTCCGGGGTTCCCTCCCCAGACAAGTTCAAGGACTGTATGTAAGAGACAAGGCATTCA
This sequence comes from Orientallactaga sibirica, assembly GCA_036365145.1. Classification (NCBI taxonomy): domain Eukaryota; kingdom Metazoa; phylum Chordata; class Mammalia; order Rodentia; family Dipodidae; genus Orientallactaga; species Orientallactaga sibirica. The sequence goes on along the minus strand of JAEOAD010000008.1, from coordinate 39,581,978 downwards.
CCGAGCACTGGGACTCACTAATATCTTCTGAACTCTCTTTCTTGCTTAATTAGCCCAAGGTGACTTGCATGAATAACCCTAACGGATACACTGACGACTCATGATGGGGGACAATCGTCATTACATCCAAGGTATTTCAATTTCCAAATCTGTTTCTGGTCTCATGTGAACTAATACATTTTCATAAAAATGGAATCAGATTGTACATAATGTATAACATATCACAATTTATTTGTGCAACTTGCCAATTATGTAACATGTTAAGCTCTGTCCATGTAATCCTCGACTTTTTTTTTATTAGAGACAGAGAGAGGGAGAGAGAGAGAATGAGAATGGGCACACCAGGGCCTCTAGCCACTGCAAATGAACTTCAGATGCATGTGCCACCATGTGCATCTGGCTTACATGGGACCTGGAGAATCGAACTGGGGTCCTTAACCGCTAAGCCATCTCTCCAGCCCATCCTCGACTTCTTTAACAGTTGGTTCCAGCTAATGCTTGATTGTTTTCAGCTTCCACACAGAGTAGAATACTTGATAACAGATGAAAAGGGAAAGGAAACTCCTCCCCCCACCCACCTAGTTCTTTAAGGCAACCGAAATATTCATTGGCCAACCATGGGTTTTTGAGTGCTGCCTGCAGGCTGATGTTGTTCTACACTTTTTAAAATTGTGGTATGTGATGGTTAATCTCCATTGTCAAGTTGACTGGATTAAGGAGAGCATAGGAGATTAGTGAAGCAGGCCTAGAGGTGTGTTTGTGGAGGTGTTTCCAGAGAGGATTACCTAAGAGAGAAAGAGCTGCACTGAATGCGGATAACAACATCCCACAGGCGGGGGAGGGGGGGTAGGAGCGGAGCAGATGGAAAATAAAGGAAAGGAACACTGTGGAGCTCTCTCTCTCTCTCTCTCTCTCTCTCTCTCTCTCTCTCTCTCGGCTACCATGATGAGAGCTACTCTGCTCTGTCACACCTCTACCATGATGGGCTGAGAGTTCTGAAAGTATGAGCAATATAAGTCTCACTAAAACATGAAACATAAAAATTTACCAACTTGTTTTAACTGCTTGGTACTATATGGATAACTATATGCATAATATCTAGAACTTTTTCATCTTACAAAACTGAAAATAAATGTACCAAGTGACTCTTTTTTTCTTTCTTTCTTTCTTTCCAGCCTGACAACTCTTTTTTTTTTTTTTTTTTTTTGAGACAGGGTTTTCCTAATGTAGCCCAGGCTGGACTCATCTCATGCTCCCCTGCCTCACTCAGCTTGCTGAGTGATATGGTTCCAAAATCACATATATATGCACATATATAATACACATATATATATATATATATATATATATATATTAGGCATAAAGGGATATTGTGGAGGGAATATATGTATAGGTATGTATTTGTATACATGAGGTCACACATGTATTTGGGCATACATGTGGAAGACAGAGGGGGATGTCAGGTGTTTGCATCAATTGTTCTCCTTTTGTTTTTGTTTTTGTTTGTTTTCCTTTGCTTTGTTTTAAGCAGGATCTCACTCTATCCCAAGGTATCCTCGAATTCATGGCAAGCCTCCTGCCCAAGTGCTAGAATTAAAGACATGCACCACCATGCCTGACTCCACCTTATGTTTTAAAATATTTTTTTATTTATTTCAAAGAGAGAGAAAGAAGTAGAGAAAGAGAGCGCATATGTGTGCACTAGGGCCTCCTACAACTGCAAACAAGCTCCAGACACATGTGCCACTTTGTGCATCTAGCTTTATGGGGGCATTAGGGTATCAAACCCAGGCCATCAGGCTTTGCAAGCAAGTGCCTTTATCTACTGATTCATCTCTCCATCCCTTCACCTTACGTTTTGAGACAGGATCTCTTCCTGAGCCCAGTGGAATTTTCCCATCTCCACCTCCTCGTTGCTGGGATAATACACATGTGCCACCACATGCAGCTTTTATGTAGTGCAGTGGATCTGAGCTCAGGTCCTTGTGCCTGCATAGCAAGCTCTTTAACCACTGAGCTCTCTCCTCAGCCTGTGTGGGGTTTTTTGTTTTTTGTTTGTTTTCGAGGTAAGGTCTCACTGTAGTTCAGGCTGACCTGGAATTCACTATGTAGTCTCAGGGTGGCCTCAAACTCACAGTGATCCTCCTACTTCTGCCTCCCAAGTGCTGGGATTAAAGGCATGCACCACCATGCCCAGTTACAGCCTGTGTTTTGATATTAATTTCCATACTGATTAACATTTTTTGTCATGTGCTATTGGCCATTTGTATATTTTCTTTGGATAAATCTCCATTCAAGTCCTTTGCCCATTTTCTAATCAGGTTATTGAGGGTTTGTAGTTGTTAAATTGGTAGAGATGTAGATTTAGATATATTCTGGATATCATCCCTTCATCTAATTCCATGGCGTCCCTGGGAGGTGGTTCCAGGACCTCCCACAGATACTCAAATCTGAAGATGCTGAACTCCCTCATAGAAAAGGACGTGCTTCTTGGTTTAGCACACACCCTCCATCTATACTTCAATCCTCTCTAGATCACTTAAAAATGCCTAGAACAATGTAAATGACATGCACACGGTTGTACTGTTCGTGAAATAGTGACAAAAATTCTGTATATGTTCAGTTCTGGCACAATTTTCAATCCAAGGTTGGGTGAGTTCACAGAGCAGAATCCAGGGACATCACGAGCCAACTGTATATATTTTGCAAATATTGTCTCCAGATTGATGTTGGTTGCCTGTTCCCTCTGTTGACCATTTCCTTCGCTGACCTTACTTCTTAGTATGTATGATCTCATCTAAAATTTTCTCCCAAATCCAGGGTGGTGGGAGGGTTCAGATGGGGAAACGGAGGGCTGGGACTCATGCACCCCCTGCCCGGGGCTGCTGAGCTATAGTGCCAGAGTCAGGATTCACATCTGCATCTTCTGAGGGAAAGTTCTCACCACTGTGGAACAGAAGCAATCCACTCGTCCTTGTAGATACTCAGTGATGTCCACAGGGCAGCCCTGCTCCCTCCAGCATTCACCTCAAATACCTGGAAAGGTCTGACTCTATGTTCCTCCAAAGTCTTTACCACCTTGCCCTCTCTCCTTGTGCCCTCTCTGTGCTAACTAGGTGACAGGGCCTGGCCACACATGGCACAAGTGCCTCCTTGTCCTCATCCAGCATCTGATGCTAATCACTGCTGCTCCTTCCTTCCCTGTGGGTCTGGACTAATCCTCAGAATCATTTTCTTTCTTTCTTTCTTTCTTTCTTTCTTTCTTTCTTTCTTTCTTAACTTCTTTCTTTCTCTTTCTTTCTTTCTTCTTTCTTTATTTCTTTGAGGTAAGGTCTCACTCTAGCCCAGACTGACCTGGAACTCTTTGTGTAGTCTCAGGGTGACCTCAAACTCACAGCCATCCTCCTACCTCTGCCTCCCGAGTGCTAGGATTAAAGGCGTGCGCCACCATGCCCGGCCCTTCCTTCCTTTTCTTTTGCTCATTCTTTCTTTTTTTTTTTTCTTTCTTTATATGTGTGTCCATGTGGTGTCTGTGTGCATGTTTATATGTGTGTGTACAGGTGTGCGGGTGCAGATGCATAGGTATAGACATGTGTGGAGGCGAGAGGTCGATGGTGGGTGGCTTCCTCAGTCACCCTCCACTTCATTCTTTGAGACAGGTTCTCTCACTGAACCTACAGCTCACCGATTCAGCTACGTTGGCTGACCACTGACCCCAGGGATGCTCTGTCTCCACCTCCCCGGCACTAAGATTACAGGTGCTCACCACCATGCCTTGCATTTTATGTGTGAACTGGGAATCCAAACTCAGGTCCTCATGCTTGCACAAACACTGCCTACTGAGCCATCTCCCCAGACCTTGCTTGTTTCCTTTTCGGAACATGCTGGGCAAACACTCTTCCCCTCAGTTACATCCTCAGCCCTCTCTTAACTTTTTATTTTCAGACAGGATCTCAGTAAGTCTCCAAACTGACCTGAAACTCATTCTAATCTAAGCTGGCCTTGAATAGACAATCCTCCTGCCCCACTGTGCATCTCTTTAATGATTTAAAAATGAGGGTTGGGGAGAAGGTGCGGTGGGTAAAGTGCTTGCTGTGCAAGTCTGAGGATCTGAGTTCAGGTCCCCAACACCCACAGAAAAAAATGCCAGGTTTGGTGGCATAAACCTATAATTCCAGCACTGGGTTGGGGGGGTGCAGAGACAAGAGGTTCCCTGGGGCTTGTTAGACAGTTTAGCCAAACCAGCAGGTTTATGTTGAGTGAGAGACCCTGTCTCATAAAAATAAAGTGAAGAAGCCAGGCTTGGTGGTGCACGCCTTTAATCCCAGCATGCAGGAGGCAGAGGTAGGAGGATTTCCGTGAGTCTGAGGCTAGCCTCAGACTACAGAGTGAGTTCCAGGTCAGCCTGGGCTAGAGTGAGACCCTACCTTGAAAACAACAACAACAAAAAGTGAGATGAACACCCTCCAAGGCTCCGGGTCCATTGCGGAAGAGGGGGCGGAAAGAATGTAAGAGCCAAAGGAAGGGTATGACTCCTTACAATGCAACTGTCCAGACAGAAATTGGTCTTGATATCCATGACCTTGCAGTGCCTAGCAATACCTTCACAAGACCCTCATCATAGGAGAAAAAGATGATGACATCAAATCAAAAGAGAGACTAATGGAGAGAGGGAGGGGATATGATGGAGAGTGGAGTTCTGAAGGGGAATGGGGGACGGGGAGAGATATATCATGATGTATTTTCTGGAAGTATAGAAGTTGTCAATAAAAAAATTTTTTTTAATGAGGTGAAGCCAGGTATGATGGTGCATGCCTTTAATCCCAACACTGGGGCAGCAAAGGTAGGAGGATCACCGTGAGTTCAAGGCTACCCTGAGACTACATAGTGAATTCCAGGTTAGCCAAGGCTAGAGTGAGACCCTACCTCAAAAAAAAAAAAAAATGAGGTGAAGAACCCATACAGGAAGACTCTTGACATCCTCTGACCTCCAAACACATGCATTCATGGGCACACACACACACATGCCCAGAAGCACACGAACATGCATACACACACAACACACACAGAAACATGCAAAAAACATGATAATCGCAGCAAGAACAACCACTGCCTTTGACATGCAGGATGTGCGGGTTCCCTCCTCAGCCTTGGGGGGGCTATGGATAACACCCGTCTCTGGGAAAAGGAAAGTTAAGCACAGAATGCTCCAACAGTGCGTGAAAGGTTGTGCTTGCTGGTGAATGGTGAGGCCAAGGGGGAGCCGGGCTGGCAGACAGCACTGTTAACCACCCCTATGGCATGTCACACCTGGCCCGCCCCGTCTTGTCCCTAAGCACTATCCAGTGCCTGGCATGAGTCTAGGTGAGTATATCATTATGAGTACGTACACAGCCAGCATTGCACAATGCACTTTCTGGAATACAGGCAGGAAGAAGTGAACAAGCCCAAGAGTGGAAGGACAAGGTGAGGCCTGAGCTCCAGTGCCCCAGCAGGGTGGGTTGTGGCAAACTGTTTCTGACTCAGGCTTGGCTCTGGAGCCAGGAAGGGCGAACTGCCTCCCTGCCTCTAAGCCCCAAAGTCAAACCTTGTAAGATTATAATTATCCCACTTGCCCCGCCCACAGCCCTGCTTTCTGCTAGGAGCCTGTGCTCACAGGCCTGAGGGCTCCCAAGGCAAGCTGTTGGCTAGGGGCTGTCAGAAAGCCGGCCTAAGGGGCTCTCTCAGTCTCTGAGGTGGAGGAATGGGAAAGAGCAGGCTGTGGCCCTGTGTGGGGAGGGAAGGAGCCATGGATCACCAGAAGACCTCTGAGAGCCCCAAGCTCAGTGCAGGACCTGGGCAGTCTGGTGTGCATGTGCTACAGAGCGCCAAGGGGCACTGTGTGTGCCCCATGGTGCCCATGAGTAGCAGTGGGATCTTAAGAAATTTTTATGCTCCAGGCCTCTGTTTCTCCATCCTGAGAGTGACAAAGAAATTATAGCTAGTCTACCTCAGAGTCCCTTTGTGCCACATGTTCTCTAACTGACACATTTCTTAGAAAGGAAACCTGCTGGTTGTCCTGAATCCGCTCCCAGCCTCACTCCCTCTGGGTAGGAGCCTCACACTTTGGTGCAGACCCACCACTGCTCCCCGACAGTATCCCTACCACCCAAAGTTGACGTCAAAGTTGCCTGGGACTCTTAGTCACTTCTCAATCCATGTGTCCACCACAGAGAGAGGGAGCCCTGTGCCATCTTGACTTGTGCCTTAATGGTTCATGTACTTTAATGCCATAAACCATTTGGTATGCATACCCACCCTGTGTGTGTTCTGTGTGGTCATATGTGTGTGGGCACACGTGTTAGTATATGTCACCTTTTTCTTTTCCTTTTTGTGACAGAGTCTTGCTGAACCTAGAGCTCCCAGGTTCAGATCTAACTGAGCAGAGAGCCCCAGAGTCTGTCTCTGCTTCCCAGCACTGGGATTACAGGCACACACCACCATGCTGCCTGGGTGCTGGGGATTCCAACTCAGGTACCCGTGCTTGCACACCCCACTGAGCCATCTCCCTGACCCACCTCACCTTGCTTCTGGACACCCTAAAGACAGCACCTCATAAGTCCTAGAGGGCAGCCACGGGCATCACAACCCAATAGTCTGAGTTCTAAAACCCACTTCTCACACTTACCACCTGGGCGGGTAAATCCCTTTCTGATCTCCAGCTCCTTCATCTGTCCCACAGGGACAGAGGTGACAGGCTTAAAATAGATCCTCCAGGGCTGGAGGGATGGCTTAACGATTAAGGCGTTTGCCTGCAAAGCCAAAGGTTCGATTCCCCAGGACCCATGTAAGCCAGATGCACAAGGGGGCACATGTGTCTGGAGTTCATTTGCAGTAGCTGGATGCCCTGGCATGCCCATTCTCAATCTCTCTCTCTCTCTCTCTCCTCTCTCTCTCCTCTCCCTCTCTCTTTCTCTCTCTCTCAAATAAATAAAAATAAAATATTTAAAATAGATCCTCTAGACATAGTAACTTTTACTGTGACTTCAATTATCATTTGCCTGAGTGCTAAGTATTGGTTCCTACTCAGAACCAAGCAGGAAGGTAGCAGATCCCAAGGAACAACTTTCAGCTAAGCTACTAGAAGAAACTAGAGGGCTGGAGACATGGCTTAGAGGTTAAGGTGCTTGCCTTAACAAAATTAACCCAAGGGACCCAAGTTCAATTCGCTAGTGCCTATGTAAGGCCAGATACACAAGGTGATGCATGCATCTGGAGTTTGTTTGCAATGGCTGGAGGCCCTGGAATACCCAATCAATCAATCAATCTCTCTCTCTCTCTCTCTCTCTCTCTCAAATTAATTAATTATTTACTTATTTCAGAAAAGAACAAGAGGGCTGGAGGGATGGCTTAGTGGTTAAGGCATTTGCCTGCAAAGCCTAAGGACCCCGGTTCGATTCCCCAGGACCCATGTTAGTCAGATGCACAAGGAGGTGTACATGTCTGGAGTTCGTTTGCAATGGCTAGAGGCCCTGGCATGCGCATTCTCTCTTTCTTTCTCTCTCTCTTTTCCCTCTTTCTCTGCCCATTCTCTCTTTCTTTCTCTCTCTCTTTCCCTCTTTCTCTGTCAAATAAATAAATAAAATTTTTAGAAAGGGCTGGAGAGATGGCTTAGCGGTTAAGGTGCTTGCCTGCGAAGCCTAAGGACCCCGGTTTGATTCTCCAGGTCCCACGTAAGCCAGATGCACAAGGTGGCACATGCATCTGGAGTTCGTTTACAGTGACTAGAGGCCCTGGCAGGCCTATTCTCCTCTCTCTCTCTCTCTCTCTTTGTCTCTGTCTCTAATAAATAAATAAAAATAGATTTTTTAAAAAAATTTTTTAAAAAAGAAAAGAAAAGAAAAAGAAACTCAAGGCAGCCCTGGAGCTCCTGAGCAGGAAGCTCAGAATGGGAGATTGCTCAGCCATAATGTGGCCAGGGTTCAACCCCATGTTAGAAAGTGGCATTCACCTGGGTCTCCGTCTGCTCATCTGTAGAATGGGTTGTTAGGAGATCCTAGCACAAAGGACAGCTGTTGGCCTCAATGAGATGAGGACTGTATCTCGCTCAGAGCCTACTTTCCAGCACACCACATCAGTTATAGCTATGAATAAAGGGGGGAATGTTTGAATTTGGACCACCCAATGTAGCAGGTGATCTAGTCATGCCCAGGGCTCACAGAGGGTGCAAGTTGATGAGCCCCAGGTAAAGATCGTAGGCAAGAGTGAGTCAAAACAGGAGGGTGGTCCTCTCAGAATCTCATCTAGCCTGACAGGAAGCTTGTGGGTTGGGCTGCCAAGAATCTGGAGCTTTCAGAGCCTGTGCGTTCCCTCTGGCCGTGGGCAGCTGCTCGGCACCTCTTTTTAGGCTCACAGAAGAGACAGCAGGAAGAAAGTTAAGCACAGCAGATCCACAGACTACTAAGGGAAATTTCCCACTGCAGGGAAGATGAGGCTAAAAGACAGGATTCGGAGATGAATCCCTCCTCCCTTCCCCTGGCCCCCTGTGTGGGGGTCCCCATGTGCCTGACACAGTGCCTTCTCCGTCTTCCATGTCCCTCCATGACTTTCCCCTGAACTGCAGCATCTCACTGTTGGTCCCCATGCCCAGGCAGCCTGGAATTGCACATGATGCCCTGGGCAACTTTCCTTAGAGGGACAATTCTAAAGTGTGTTCCAGTAACTCGTCAAGGCCCCTCGAGAACAAAGATCCAGTTGCCACATCTCTGTCACACACCTTTTTTAAAAAAAGATTTTATTTTTATTTATTTATTTATTAGAGACAGAGAGGGAAAGAGAGAGAAGGAGAGTGAGAATGGGCACACCAGGGCCTCTAGCTACTGCAAACAAACTCCAGATGCATGAGCCCCCTTGTGCATCTGGCTTACATGGGACCTGGAGAATCAAACTGGGGTCCCTAGGTTTTGCAGGCATGTGCCTTAACTGCTAAGCCATCTCTCCAGCCCTGTCACACACCTTTTGTTGGTTTCTTCCCCTCCCTCTATCTGCTGCACTTGGAACTAGGAAAGAAACCTAATGACCGCCCCCCAGCTCAGTACCAGGTCCAGGATGTCCTGCTTGACCTCCCTCCTGGTCACCTTGAACCTACCTTTCCGGCTCTTACGAGCATCTGCTACCACACTCTATCTACAATGGCTCTGAGAATGCTTGGAGACGTCATCAGCCTCCTTATCAACCCCTCCCACCCCCCTTATTTTCATTGCAGTTATTATCAGCGAGTGCATGGGTTCTTGGGACTTCCGCATTGCCATTTTCCATTTCTACAAGGGAATATGGTGTTGTATGGGGGGGGGGAGCACAGAGTTGAGGGCTAAGAGACCCAGGTTTGGGGTGGTTGGTTGTTTTTGGACTTTGTTTCTTCAAGATAGGGTGTCATGTAGCCCAGGCTGGTCTTGAACTTGCTATGGAGCTGACCTTGAGCTCTGATCCTCCTGCCCTCATCTCCAGACTGCTGGAATCATCGGCATTTCTACCTCACCCAACTTATGCAGCACTGGGGATTAAACCCAGGACCTCACGCACGCTGGGCAAGGGCCCTACATCCTCAATTGTGCTGACCACATCACCAGCCAAAGATAATTAGACTTTTTTAACATTTTGTTGTCAACCTCCATATATATTCACAATATAAAGACACCTAGATGTTTTTAGGCCTTGCCTGTAGAGTGGATAAAGAAATAGTTCAATGAGTAATAATAACATGTTCACTGGGTTCTTTATTCTGCAGCATTTGTGATTTTAAGGAGTTTTACTATAGTAATAATTTTTGCTTAGCACTTAGTATAGACCACACACTGGGCTAAAAGCATTTACATGATTTTTATCTTGTTTAATCCCCACAATAACCTGTAACATAGGTACATATGTTGGTATTATTGGTACCTGTATTATTGTTGTAATTCCTATTTTATAAATGAGGAAATTGAGTCCTCTATAAGATTGTCAACCAATGCTGATAATGCAATGTTGAGGTAAGGGATAGAATATAAAATGGTTTACCCAATAGAATTCATCTGTGCTTAAATATATACATAGAGAGCAGGGGGAAGGCTAAAATCTAATGTGTAATGAATTTCAGGTAACATTGATTTTCTCAAGTCTAAATTGCTTAGTGACTCTGGGCACTTCAACCCCTCAGATTGAGTCTCTGCCTATCAGTGAGATGCAGGTGGTCGAGTGCCCCACATTCTCGTCCTGAAGAAGCAAGGTGCCAGTGCCCGTGAGCCCTGGGGAGTCTGATGTTGCCCTCCACAGCAGAAGCTGTCCAGAGCGGTAGTCCAGCAAAGCTGCAGGAATCATATTAGGTCAGACCATGGAGAAGACTCACCAGGCTCCAATAAAATCATGAGAGGTTTCTTGAAGGCAGAAGACATGGAGAGAATAAGAGAAGGAGGCGCAAGTTCAGAACGAACTATGGCGTCCCTAACAGTTGCTAAGCACCCTTCCCCCCTCAGTCGCAAGGGACTTCGCTTGGTCTCAGGCCATGAAGCAGAGATGCTTGGAGGCTATCTGAGCCTCAAGGATGCCAAGGCATACATTCAACGTGACATCTGTCCATCTTATTTCCCTTTGGTCACATAGCCAAAACCAGGCTGAATAACCAGATGTAATAACCGCAACCAGGCGCAGACCACAAAGCATGGAGCAAGTTGGCAGTTTGGGATGCCACGCAGCACGGTATAAATCACTGATTAATACATGCCATCCATTCTTGAGCCGTGGTTCCAGCTCCTCTAGAGGTAAATGCAGTCACACAGACCCGCGACAAGTTAGATCCTTCCTCCCGGAATCTGAGGATGGCTACTAGACATTCTGATCCCTGCAGTCACAGCCCAGCCACACTTCAGATGAATGCTTAGAATGCTAGGGTATCACAGCTTGGGTAACAGTGCAGGGAAAAAAGGGAGGGGCAGCTGGAGAGATGGCTTCGTGGTTAAGGCGCTTGCCTACAAAGCCAAAGGACCCAGGTTGATTCCCCAGGACCCACATAAGCCAGCTTCACAAGATGATTCATGCATCTGGAGTTTGTTTGCAATGGCTGGAGGCCTTGGAGCGCCCATTCTCTCTCTCACTTTCTCTGCCTCTCTCTCTCTCTCTCTCTCTCTCTCTCATAAATAAAATTTTTAAAGTAACTGAATTTGGAGATTGAACTTTAAAAAAAATAAACACTCCAGGCCAGGAAGGAGTGCTCTGGCGTCTCCAGGAGCCAGAGACCAGACTAGAGTGTGTCATTTGGTCACCACTGATGCTCTGATCCTAGCATGGTGGAGGGGAGGGAGCATTGGATGAAGGTCAGGATAGAGACTGCCTCTCTCCTTACATGCCTTGCTCCTGAGTCCTCCTCTTCCTCACCCCACAAAGGCCTACTGCCAACATTCGGAGCCTGGCAAAGCACAGTAAAAAAAAAATTATGGGAGGCTGGGCGTGGTGGTGCATACCTTTAATCCCAGCACTCGGGAGGGAGAGGTAGGAGGATCACAGGGAGTTCGAGGCCACCCTGAGAATACAGAGTGAGTTCCAGGTCAGCCTGGGCTAGAGCGAGACCTTGCCTCGGGAAAAAAAAAGTATGGGATGGCGGGAGAACTAACCAGCCTGAATTTGACCTTAATTGAATAAATACTTGTGTCCCCAAAAGCCAGAGGCTTGCTGGATGCTCTAAAGCACCCAGAAGTAGACAGAGGCCACCCTGAGTCACAAGGTAGGTATAGTCCAGTGGGAGATAGCTAGGTCATTAACAAATAAAGATTCAAATGAATACACAACCCCAAATCAGCATTCAGAAGAAGATAAGAGTTACAAGGGCAAATATAGCTGGAACCTGCAATATCTCAGAAGCCAGCGGGGAGTGACAATCTCGGAGGGACTGCTACTGAAGATAAGACCTCAAGGATGTTGGTGGGACACCGAGGAAGAGCGAGAGGAAGGGCATTCTAGTTGGGGGCAATAATGTGTGCAAAGGCCACAAGGAGGGAAAGCTTAGCAAGTGAGAAGTGGCCGGAGATGGACCCTGCAAACTACACAAGTGACAAGCCAAGCACGGTGTGCCCACTTAGTGCAATAGTGGCATGCCAGTTCTGGGGGTAACCAACAGTGTTCTGATTGGACTTGAGGTGGCAGGAAGAATGTGAGAGCCAATGAATGGGGAGGATGCTTTGGAATACTGTCCCCCAGACACAAAGTAGCCGCTTCATTCATGACCTCACAGTGGCGTATACGACTTACACAAGACCTGCATAATATGAGGGCAAAAAAAAAAAAAAAGCCATGATGACATCAAAATAGAAGAGTAACGAATTGGAATGGGTTTCAGAAAAGAGTGGATGGGGAGGGAGATAAAGGAGGGTTGTGGGTGGGGGTTATGATCAGGGCACATTGTGTATGTGTATGGAGATTATCATTAAGTTTTTTTAATTCAAGAGAGACAGAGAGAGAAAGAGAGAGAGAGAATGGGCACACCAGGGCCTCTCAGTCACTGTGAACGAACTCCAGACGCATGAGCCCCCTTGTGGGCAAGTGCAGCATTGCGCCCTTGCATCACTTTTGGGGTCTGGCTAAACGTGGGACCTGGAGATTCAAATGGGCGTTCTTAGGCTTCACAGGCAGGCGCCTTAACCCCTAAGTCATCTCTCTAGCCCCTAAAGTTTTTTTTTTTAATGTGTCCAGAGGTTGGTGTGGCTGGAGAATGAAGGAGAGAGACAAGAGATGGTGATAACAGACCAAGTGGGGACTGAGGAAGACCATCTTCCAAACTCTGAAGCTGTGGGTGAGAATTTGGACCTCACTCCACCCATGGGGGTCTCACGGGCGGGTTCTCCAAAGGCAAAGGCTGAGACAAGACTTTGAGTATAGGTGACCATCTGCGGAGATGAACTCGGGAGGAACAAAGAAAGAAAATATTAAGGGGAAATATGTTTAGCGTCAAGGTTACCACTGGGGGGCAACAAAAGTACAATGCTGCCAGGACCTTCTGAGAAATGTGCAGGAAGCCTCCCAGAATTTTCCACCCCAAAGAAGGAGCACAGCAGATTTATCCCCTGCTCCCTTTCCCGTTGGTTGACAGTCACCCCCTGGGCTACTAATTATGCTTCTCATGTTCCCTTTTGCACAGACTGGGCAGGTTCTAGCAGCATCCAAGAAAGACCCATCAGTAAAGTCCTTGCCTTGCAAGCATGAGGACTTGAGTTCAATCCCCAGAGCCCATGTGAAAAGCTGTGCTTGGGGCCAGAGAGGTGGCTCAGTGGTTAAAGGCTCTCGCTGGCCAAAGCCTGCAGGCCCAGGTTTGATTCCACAGTACCCAAGTAAAGCCAGATGCACAAAGTGGTGGCCCATGCACCTGGAGTTCATTTGCAGAGGCAGGAGGTCCTGGCACACTCATTCTCTCCTTCTCTCTCTCTCTCTCTGCCAAATAAATGAATATTTTTAGGAAAAAATGTTGGGTATGGGGCTGGAGAGATGGCTTAGTGGTTAAGCGCTTGCCTGTGAAGCCTAAGGACCCCAGTTCGAGGATTGATTCCCCAGGACCCACATAAGCCAGATGCACAAGGTGGCACATGCATCTGGAGTTCGTCTGCAGTGTCTGGAGGCCCTGCTGTGCCCATCCCCCCGCTCTCTCTCTCTGCCTCTATCTCTCTCTGTCTGTCTGTCACTCTCAAATAAATAAATAAATAAAAAGCTCTAAAAAATTATTTTAAAAAATGTTGGGTATGATGGCATGTGTCTCTAATCCTAGCACTGGAGACAGGTGGATCCCTGAGGCTTCCTGGCAAGCCAGTGTAGCCTACTTGGTGAGTTCCAGGCCAATGAGAGACCCTGCCTAAAAAATAAAAATTCAAAAACAGCAGGTGGACAGCACCTGAGGAATCACACCCAACACTGTCCTCTGGGTTGTACACAACACACACACACACATGGAAAAACGCAGAAAGATGGCGCCATTCCCTTGTGGTAGGTACTGTGATGGAGAACTGAGCCTCAGCACAGAGAAGGATCTTGGGGGTCTGACAGAGGTATGGGGAGGGAAGAGGGCTCTGCCACCATGGGAAGCCAATTAAAATAGGCCCATCTGATTTGCAGTTAGATGGTATCTTCCCAGCTTTCCCAGTGGTGCCATGCTTACAGAGGGAACAGCGCCAGGAGCTTTGCGCACATGACGCTAGTCCAAGTGTCATCAGCTGAAGTCCCAAGTGTTACTTGTTAACCACATTCCCTGGGGGTGGCCCCTCCCCTCATTTCAGTCCACACCAAAGACGAATCTTCAGACTGTTCTGGCGACATCATTCAAGATGGATGATGGAGCCGGGCATGGTGGCACACACCTTTAATCCCAGCACTCGGGAGGCAGAGGTAGAAGGATCACCATGAGTTGGAGGCCACACTGAGACTACATAGTGAATTCCAGGTCAGCCTGGGCTAGAGCGAAACCCTACCTCGAAAAACCAAAAAAGGAGGAGGAGGAGGAGGGGGAGGGGGAGGGGGAGGAGGGGGAGGAGGAGGAAAAAAAAAGAAGAAGAAGAAGCCTTTTAAGAAAGGAGAGGGTTTTACTTCAGCTTATGGTTCCAGGGCACAGTCCATCATGGTGGGGAAGGGCATGGTGGCAGGAGTGGGAGGCCAATGGGTCACATTTTAACCATATTCAGAAAGCAGAGGATGAACAAGAAGTGAGGTCAGGGGCTGGAGAGGTAGCTTAATGGTTAAGGTGCTTGCCTTCAAAGCCAGGGACCTAGGTTCAATTCCCCATAAGCCAGATGCACAAGGTGGCACATGCATCTGGAGTTTGTTTGCAGTGGCTAGAGGCCCTGACATGTCCATTTTCTCATTCTCTCCCTCCCTGTCTCTCTCTCTCTCTCCCTCTCTCTCTCTCTCATAAATAAAAATAAAATTTAAAAATAAATAAAATAAAATAAATAAATAAAATTTTTTAAAAAGTTCCACAGCCTTCCCAAATAGCGCCACCAGCTGGGGGCCAAGTGCTCAAGCACATGAGCCTGTGAGAGATTATTTCACATTCAAACCACAGCAGTATATGACGCCATCCTCTAGCTGTGGATGCTGAGGCTCAGGGCATCGCACTCCTTTGGGGCAGTCTCACAAATGGGAAGTGATGGACTCTCTGGCTCAGGAGAAGGCAGCTCCCAAGAGCCCCACGTGTCTGATTTTCCTGCCCCTGCAGGTGTTCACCTCCTCCACGCAAAGAGCAGAGCCACCAGGAAGGCTAATTATAAATGCCGGGTATTTATAGTGAGTTTCTCCACCCAAGGCTTTCAGCACCTCGAGGGAACTATTGACAGATCCTCCCTGCACCTCGGGAAGAAAGGCAGAGCTTCCTGGGGAAACCGAGGCAAAGCGACAGAGGGACGTCTCCGGAGTGAGGACCCTCAGCCAAGGAGGGTGTCCTTGCGAGTGTCCTCAGAGTTGGTACAGGGATTTGACCAGACAACGAAGAGAGGAAGAGAGACAGGAACCCCACAGAAGCATGTTTGCCAGATGCAGAGTCAGCTGCTTTCAGCCCTGGGCTTGGATGGCCTCAAATGCACAGTGGGGCTCTGAGGCTCTCTTAATATATTTTTATTTATTTGCAAACACAGAGAGAGAGGGAGAGGGAGAGAAGGTCATGCCAGGGCCTCTTGAAACTGCAGATGAATTCCAGATGTATGCATCACTTTATACATCTGGCTTTATGTGGATGCTGGGGAATGGAAGATGGGCCAGTAGGCTTTGAAAGCACTGCCTTTGACCACTGAGCCATCTCTCCAGCCCAAATGCTATTAGTGTGAGTGGCTTGCATGTGTGTGTGAGGGAATGTAGGTGCATGTGCATGTGGAGGCCTGAGAACGATCTCAAATATCATTCCTCAGGAACACAGTGCACCATTTTTAAGACAGGGTCTCTCGACCTGGAATTCACCAATTAGGCTAGCCAGACTGGCCATGAGCTCCAAGGAGCCTCCCGTCACTGCCCCCCACCACACCCCTGCGCTGGGATTACAGGCACATGCCACCATGCCCAGCATTTCCAACATGATTTCTGGACATCCAACTCAGGTCCTCATGCTCACAAGACAATCACTTTACCAACAGCTGTCTCCTCAGCTATGATCTTATAAGCAATTCAAAGCCAAGACATGGTGGCATGGTGCATATGTATACTTCTTGTCCAGCTGGTTGGTTTCATAATCTGAAGTGTTCCCTGCTTATTCATGCTGTTGGAGAGGCTAGAGAGATGGCTTAGTGGTTAAGACTCTTGCCTGGAAAGCCAAAAGACCCAGGTTTGACTCCCCAGAACCCATATAAGCCAGCTGCACAAGATGGCGCATGTGTCTGGAATTCATTTGTAACAGTTGAAGACTCTGGTGCACACATTCTTTCTCTCTCTCTCCCTCTTTCTCTCAAATAAATAAAAAATAAAAAGTTTTTTTGTTTTTTGGTTTTGTTTTGTTTGTTTGTTTGTTTGTTGTAGGGTTTCACTCTAGTCCAGGTTGACTTGGAATTCACTCTGTAGTCTCAGGGTGGCCTCAATTCTCAGCAATCCTCCTACCTCTGCCTCCCAAGTGCTGGGATTAAAGGCGTGTGCTACCACACCCGGCTAAAAATAAAAAGTTTTTTAAAATATGGAAAAAAGAATGTATAGTGAAGTGTGGTGGTACACACTTTTAATCCTAGCACTCAGGAGGCTGAGGCAGGAAGATCCCTGTGAGTTCAAGGCCAGTCTGGAGCTACCAAGTGATTCCCAAGTCAGCCTGGGCTACAGTGAGACCCTGCTTCAAAAAAGAAAAGATGATTGCATAGACCAGAGTGCAATAGTTTGGGGCACAGTGTATTAGTTTCCTGTCACTGCAATTTTTTTTTCTTAATACGCTCTGATTGTAATTTGTTATCCAGAGACAGGAAACTAATACACTGAACTCTGAAACATCACCAGTGAAGTTCACACATGTGGCTGAAAAGAAGCTGGTCTGTTCCAGTGAGTTTCATCCATGGACCTGAAGTGGTGCTGAAAGGCACCAGGTCAGCCTGGCACCCTTTTCCTTACTCAGCTCACCCATAGGCATTCCACAGCTGTCAACATGTCCCAGCCTGGTGGTATCCAGTTCCTGGGCAGGAAGGGAAGCCCCAGTAGCCTCCTCAGCATCGTGGAAGCTATTTTTAGCTGGGCAGCTGAGCCTTTCAGCAAAGAGCAGCTTGCTAGTGTCTCTTGGACCCCCAGGGGAGACCTCTGCCCCTATCCTCCTGGTTCATTACCAGGCTTAGCCCTACCCACCTGCCCCACACTACAAAGTGAGTTCTGGGTCAGCCTGGACTACAGTGAGACCCTACCTGGAAAATAAATAAATAAATAAAAATAAAAGCCAGGCGTGGTGGCACACTCCTTTAATCCCAGCACTTGGGAGGCAGAGGTAGGAGGATCCCTGTGAGTTTGAGGCCACCCTGAGACTACATAATGAATTCCAGGTCAGCCTGGGCTAGAGTGAGACCCTACCTCAAAAAAAAAAAAAAAAAAAAAAAAAAAAACACCTCAGGTACAGTCAGCTGGCACAGGGCAGAACAGAAGACAGGATGGGCAGGCGTCTTCCTCAGTCTGACCTTCCCTGACCCAGCGGGGAGTGAGCTAGTCTGCACATGTGTGAGTCCAGGGATGTCTCGGAGTAGATGAGGTTTTCAGTAAAGGACCTAGAGCTATGTCCTCAGCCTGCTGCAACTATATGAGAGTAACCAGGATGCTTTGAAAACTTATGATAGTCAGGCGTAGTGGCACACGCCTTTAGTCCTAGCACTCACAAGGTAGAGGCATGAGGATCACCATGAGTTCAAGGCCACCCTGAGAATACATAGTGAATTCCAGATCAGCCTGGACTAGAGTGAGACCCTACCTCGAAAAAAAAAAAAAAAAACTTGGGGCTGGAGAGATGGCTCAGTGGGTAAGACGCTTGCCTGCAAAGCCTAAGAATGCATGTTCAAATCTCCAGGCCCCATGAAGCCAGACGCACAGTGACACAAGTGTGTAAGGTTGTACATGTGCACAAGGGGGCACACACATATGGAGTTTGTGCACAATAGCTGTAAGATCCTGGAGCACCCACTTTCTCTCTGCCTCTGTTCTCTCTCTGTCTCTCTCTCAAAAATAAAATAATAAAAATAACTTACAATACCCAGGCAGATGAAATTAAGTCAGAACATCTGGGCTAAGGCCAAAAAGGTGGACTTTGTTTTTGTTTCTGTTTGGTGGGTATTGGCATACATATGTGTGTGTGCTACACATGTGTGTGCATATATGTCCATGTGTGTGGGAGTGCACATAGATATGTACATAATTGTGCATGCATGCGAGGCCAGAGGTTGACATCTGGTGTCTTCCTCAGTCACTGTCCACCTCATTATACAAGAACCTGGAGCTCACTGATTCAGCTAGACTCCCTAGCCAGCAAGCCCTAGGGACACTCCTGGGATCCACCTCCCGGTGCTGGGATTATAGGTACCATGAGGCCCTGTCCAGCCTTTACATGGGTGCTGGGGATCCAAACTCAGGTCCTCATGCTTGCAAGGCAAGTACTTTGCCCTGAGACATCTTGCCTTAGCCTCAAGGAGACAGTTTGGAGAGCTCCCCAGGTGATTCCAACAGGCAGTGGATGCTGAGGCCCGCTGCTCAGTGGAACTCAGAGTATGGTCACAGGAGCATAGCATCAGTGTCCCCTGTGAGCCGTTAGGACAGCAGGGTCCCAGGCTCCACAGCAGACCTCCCAATCAGATGTGCTTCTGAACAAGGTCCCCAGGAGACCCTCTCTCCCTTAGCATGTTGTCCGAGAGGCACAAGACAGCAACATACTGAGGCAGGCTGCCAGCTCCAAGTCAGACTGAGTTTGCAGGCTATCTCCACCATCATTTAGCCATGAGGCTCTGACAAATAAGAACCAGAACCACCTCTGTTCCCTCTTCTGGAAGCCTTCCATACCCACAAAGGGGCAAGCCCAGAAGCCCCGGGGATCCATGACGGTCCAAGGAGCTTAGAGGTGGGAGGAGATGGTTGCCAAAAAAACTCACCACCGGGCTGGAGAGATGGCTTAGCGGTTAAGGCATTTGCCTAAAAAGCCAAAGGATCCTGGTTCGACTCTCCAGGACCCGCATAAGCCAGATGCACAAGGGGGTACATGCATCTGGAGTTCATTTGCAGTGGCTGGAGGCTCTGGCGTGTCCATTCTCTCCCTCTCAAATAAATAAATAAAATATATTTAAAAACTCACCACCTGTCTAGGAGGGAGACACTCAGATGGATCGTGAGGTCGGAACAATTTGGCAAATATCCTGAGGAAGGAGAATGTGAAATACTAAGTGAAATATCAAGTGTATCACAAAATTAATCCCATTTAAGATATTTTGAGCTGGGTGTGGTGGTGCATACCTCTTGTCCCAGCACTTAGGAGGCTGAGGTAGGAGGACTGTCATGAGTTTGTGGCCAGCCTGGGGCTACAGAGTGACTTCCAGGTCAGCTTGGGCTTGAATGAGACCTTCCCTTGAAAACAAATAAAATAATAAAATATTCTACCCTTCAACCAGCGTGGTTGAGGCAAGAAGACTGGGATTTTAAGGACACACTCCAATACATAATGAGTTCAAGGCCAACTGGGCTACATGCGACCCTGGCTCAAAGAAAAAGAAAAACAAAAGTCCATTGCCCCTCTATCTCTTCAATGAACATATTCATCAGATGCACAAGATGCCTTGATCTTACAGTTTCAAAAGTTACCGAGGGCTGGAGTGATGGCTTAGTGGTTAAGGCACTTGCCTGCAAAGCCTAAAAACACAAGTTCGAATCTCCAGGTCCCACATAGCCAGACACACAGTGATGCAAGTGTCCAACATTGCACATGTGCACAAGGGGGCTCATGTGCCTGGAGTTCGTTCACAGAGGCTGAAAGGCCTTGGTGCATCCATTCTCTCTCTCTCTCTCTCTCTCTCTCTCTTAAAAATAATTTTTAAACAAAAAGCCAATACCAGGTAAGACATTTGACTGCAAAGCCAAAGTACCTGGTTCAATTCCTCAGGACCTATGTAAGCCAGATACTTAAGGTGGTGCGCATCTGGAGTTCATTTGCAGTGGCTGGAGGCCTGGCATACCCATTCTCTCTCCCCCTCTCTCTCTCTCTCTCTTTCTCTCATAAATAAATAAATAAATAAATAAATAAATAAATAAATAAATAAACAAAATATTTTGTTAAAGTTACCAAGAATAGGAGCCTGGGGAGATTATCGGTGAGTGCACTGCCGAGTTCTCATCCCCAGCATTCAGGTAAAAGCCAGCTTTGGCAGCACAGACTGTAATCCCAGGACCAGGGATGCCGAGACAGGGGAATCTGTCACTGGGACAAGCTGGCTAGCCAAATGGGTGAGGTGCAGGGTGAGAGACACTGGCTCAAAAGCTAAGGTGCAGAGCAGTGGAGGAAGACCTCTGGCCTCCACATGCACACACACAAACGTGTACCTGCTCTGCACATACACATGCAACAAAATGTTACTAAGGATGTGTTTGCATTAAGGTAGGTGTGTGTGTGTGTGTGTGTGTGTGTGTATTTAAAATCATGGCTTCAGCCAGGCGTGATGGCACACACCTTTAATCCCAGCACTTGGTAGGCAGAGGAAGGAGGATCACTGTGAGTTAGAGACTATATAGTGAGACTATATAGTGAATTCCAGGTCAGCCTGGGCTAGAGTGAAACAGTACTTCTTCAAAAAAAAAAAAATAAGAAGAAACAAAATTATGGCCTCATTAAAAAAAAAAAAAAAGCCCATGCATTGTGCCAAAAAAAAAAAAAAATAGATATTATGAAAGGGTTCAGGCAGAGTGTTTCAAAGTTAGCCCTAGTTGAAGTTCTTCCAGTGATGTAACCATAGACCAGGAAGAAGAGTGGGAAAGCCGATGTTTTAGAGGGAGAGCCAGGCAGCTCTCAGAAAGATTTTAAAACAGGAACAAGAATTTCTCAATTTGCAGTGCTCTCTGGAAGCAGGCCCTTTTGGGTGGAGGCAGGCAGGCTATACTTAGAAGAAGATGTTTCGTGAGGAGCAGTCTGTTACTATAAATTCTCTAAGATCCAAACATATGTGCACACACACACAATACCCTATATATATATGAAAGAAAAATTCACACATGACATTTAGTCCTTCGTAAATGGGAAAAAGAATAAAATTGCTACCTTTTTCCTGATGTTAAGAATGTGAAGGTAGCTGTGTCATTCCAATAAGATCAACCTGGTAAAGCGTTATCTATATTCCTCTGCGTCTCTCTTTCAGTCACGCAGCTGCCCATGGTTGAGGGCACCCATGTGCCAATCAGAAAGAAGACGGATACAATGCCAAGCTTTGTGAAGGTGACAGCCTGGTATGGACCTCTCAGAGGGTGGTCCTAGGCCAGCACACTTTCCATCTGGGAGTCTCCAACGTGAAGATCCTCTGAGCCAGGTGTGGCAACACACAGCTGTCAGCTTGGCACTTGGGAAGCTGAGGTCGGAAGATCATGAGCCTGAGGCCAGCCTGGGGTACATAATGAGTTCTAGCCTCGCATGAGCTACATAGTGAGCAAGGTCCCACGTTAAACAGACGGCATCAGCACTTTTATGTTAGCAACCCCCCTAGGAACAGGCACACTAAGGTTTCAGAAGCCCTGATCTAGGATAGCTTTATTTCTGAATGTGTTTATCCATGAAAGAATGTTACCTGGGATTTAAACGTATTCATGACTTACAGGTTCAATGGAAAGATTACTGAAGTCAGCTGTGTCCAACCTGATCAACGGCCCTATTGGTGAATCCAGGCCACTCCCGATTTGTATAATTACCATGGACTTTGGAAACAAATGCAACTGAGTCTCCACCAGTGGGAAGGGAAGCATCACACGACCGTTTCATGATTCATTAGGGCCTGAACATCCAGGGACTGTCTCAGGCAGAAAGAGATGGGTTCACATTGCAGGGTGAGAGGGTTTGGAGGGAAAGTTTGCCTGTCTGGGTACAGAAACCAAAAGGTGTCAGATTCCAGCTGCAACACTCAAGCCCTCTAATGGATGGATTGACCCTAAGATAGGAAGATGGAATGGAAGAAGGGGGAAATAAGTATCGCCCCTCACCCCACACCAAACTTGCTGGGTCCTACAAGATGTCAGAAAACTTAGATAGAGCCAGCGCGATTAATCTCACCAACTTTGCCTTGATTATCATCTTTTGCAGGGGGAATGGCACCTGTTTAAAAGTTAATTGCAAGCAGAAAACTAATGTGCGCATTACAAACACGTTCTTAAAATAGGTGTGCACCACTTGAAACAATGGTTCCAAGCCTTAGATGCGTGGAAATAATTGTGGAAGGTGAGCTAAAATGTGTGATTTAAATAAAGGTAAACTAAAGACATTAAGCCAAAAGGAGAAGAGAACGTGACCAACTTTGCATTTTGTAAGCAACAAGCCAAGTGGAAAGATTCAGAATGCAACCTCCTGTGGGAGAATGGGGGAGGCCTAGGTGGAGACAGGGCTCCCCAAAGATGTAGAAGCAGCTGGAGTGCAGGGAATCAGGGCAAGAGGAGAGGCTGCCCTGCAGGAATGAAACTCAGATCAAAGCTGGTGGTGGGCAGCACCTCACCTCAAAAGGGTAAATTCGGAAGTGTGTGGGAGAGGAAGTTGCCATTATAGAAAGTTGGAAATTAAGTCCAAGGTCTTCATCATGCAAATGAAGCCTCCACACCCAGAGAAGAGATGACTTTCCCCTCAAATCACACAGCAAATATCAGAGCCAGGATTTGAACTCCGGTCTCCAGACTAGGGCACCCTGCCTCCTTAGACAGCTGATGTTACAGACCCAGGTCAAGTGGAACTCAGCAATGCAAGAAGCTGGCGTGGTGTGGAATAGTATAGGCTGATGTGGTCTCCTAAGAACCCAGTGTGAGCCCCAGGGGAATTTGAGTTTCTGGTGTCTAGTGGACTAACCATATGGGGGTCACGGACATGGAAGCTGTAAGGAGTGACGGGGACAGGACACTTGGAGAAGGATGACATAACTGAATGAGACAGCAAGCCACCATTCCAACCAGGAGGGAAAATGAGAACGAATGTGCTGGTTTTCAAGAAAAAAAAAAACAGAAATCTTTTTTTTTTTTTTTTGGTTTTTCGAGGTAGGGGCTCACTCTAGCTCAGGCTGACCTGGAATTCACTCCGTAGTCTCAGGGTGGCCTCGAACTCATGGCGATCCTCCTACCTCTGCCTCCCGAGTGCTGGGATTAAAGGTGTGAGCCACCATGCCCGGCAGAAATCCTTTTTTTTTTTTTTTTTTTTTTTTAATGAAAGGGAGGGATTTATTGAAGCTTACAGATAGAGGGGAAGTTCCATCATGGCAGAAGAAGCTGGTCTTCTTTCATAGGTCCATGCAGAGAAAGATCTACCATCACCAGCACCACAAGCAAACAAGCACATTTCAGGAACCCCAGACAAAGCTCCAGCACTCTGCCTATGTTTGGCGGGAAATTTCCAGATCCGCCCCCACACTGTAGAGCTGGACCCTAGGATCCGCCCACAGTGACACCTCCTCCAGTCGAGCGGCTAGAGATCTAAATTACAAATTTTATTAAACTCCTGAATGTATTGAGGGACATCCATTCAAACTAACACAATATTGAACATCAGTGGGTTATTTTGAACAAGAGTCCATTGTTGCCAGCATAAGGGGACTTTCTGTCTTAAGTGAATTTTGGTTGGAGTCATCCATATTTGTGTCCCAGATTTGAAAACAATCATCTTGATATCTGTGGTTGTTTTCTTATTTTTTTTTCTTTTTTAAATTTTTTGATTGACAACTTTCATAATTATAGACGATAAACTATGGTAATTCCCTCCCCTCCCCCACTTTGCCCTTCACAAGTCTACTCTCTGTCATATCCCCCTCTCAATTACTCTCTTTTATTTTGATGTCATGATCTTTTCCTCCTATTATGATGGTCTTGTGTAGGTAGCACTAGGCACTGCAAGGTCATGGATGTGCAGGTCATTTTGTGTCTGGAAGAGTGCATTGTAAGCAGTCCTACCCTTCCTTTGACTCTTACATTCTTTCCACCACCTTTTCTGCAATGGACCCTGAGCCTTGGAAGGTGTGACAGAGATGTTTCAGTGCTGAGCACTCCTCTGTCACTTCTTCTCAGCACTATGGTAACTTCTGAGTCATCCCAGTGGTCACTAATCAAAAGTGAGAGTAGTATTAATGTATGGATATAAAGATTTTTTTAAGTGCTTACAGGGCAGTTTGGTAAGCATAATATATGCATTTAGCCAGGCAAGAGCAAGTATCACACCCTTAGAGCTGGTGACCTCCCCCTCCATAGGCTTGTGACTAGGTTTTCAGTACCAGGCGTGTCTTCCCTCCCATGGAACGGCCCAGTCCAATTAGAAAGCAGTTGGTTTCCCCATAACAGACAGGCCACTTTTGCACCCATTGGTTCATTTGGCCTAGCTTAAGGCTTGCAGTGTCCACTGTTGCTTATCACTGCTGATGACTTCTCTCCCATAGGGCTGCGTGCAACGTAGCTTTTTCCAGCTTTCTGTCAGCTGGTCTACATGGAGGAGAAATCCAATTTTTCATGTAAAATCTTTTCAATGTTTAGGGCTGAGGAGATGGCTCAAGTCAGGAAAATGCTTGCAATACAAGCATGAGGACCTGAGTTTGGATGCCCAGAACCCATGTCAAAGCTGAGTGTAACAGTGCACACCTATAATCCCAGTGCTGGGGAGGCAGAGACAGGAGGACCCCCTGAGGCTTGCTGGCTAGCTAGTCTAGCCAAATCAGTGTGTCCCGGGGTCAGCGAAAGACCCCGACTCAAAATAAGGTTGACAGGGCTGGGCACATGGCTCAGTGGCTAAAGGTGCTCATGCCCAGTGCCCGAGCTCTAGCCTCAGACTCACACAACAAGCCGCAAGCCATGGTGGGCTTCTGCAATGCTGTCAGCGATGGGAGGTGGAGACAGGAGAATTTCCCCAAAAGCTCTCTCAGCATAAAGCATAGCAGAGACGGGCACGGTGGCACACGCCTTTAATCCCAGTACTCGGGAGGCAGAGGTAGGAGGATCGCCATGAGTTCAAGGCCACCCTGAGACTACATAGTGAATTCCAGATCAGCCTGAGCTAGAGTGAGACTCTACCTCGAAAAACTAAAAAGAAAAAGAAAAGAAAAACAAAAAAACAAACAAAAAAAGAATAGCAGAGTGAGATGCAGAGAAACCCTGCCTCAAGTGAGGTGGAACTGCAAGGACAGACCGACCTCCACACACATGCCCACACTCACACAAACACACACACAAGGACAGACTGACCTCCACACATGCCCACACTCACACAAACACACACACAAGGACAGACCGACCTCCACACACATGCCCATACTCACACAAACACACACATACACAAATTAATTATTTATTTTTTAAAATAAGGTGGAGTTGGGCGTGGTGGCACACACCTTTGATCCCAGCACTTGGGAGGCAGAGGTAAGAGAATCACCATGAGTTCCAAGCCACCCTGAGACTACGTAGTGAATTCCAGGTCAGCCTGGGCTAGAGTGAGACCCTACCTCGAAAAACCAAAATAAATAAATAACGTGGAGAATGAGTAAGGAAGTCATCAACCTCTGGTCTCTACATGTATACACATGCACCCATATAAATACATGTGAACACACACACACATAAAAACATAATCTTTTCAATGTGAATACACCTATAAATCATCTATTAAATTGGTGTGTGGGTCACCAGCTGGCTATCTTGCTCACGTAATCCAAGCACAGCTTCATGAAATGACCATAGTAATTACTCTTGGCTCAAGTCCCAGCTCTGTCTTTCCTACACTTTGCAAAAGTTAACACGCTAACCTCCCGAGCTGCAGTTTTCTTACCTCTGAAATGGGAACAGGCCCCTTCCTGGGATGGTTTCAAGGGTCAAATGAGCAAAGCGGACATGGCCCCCTGACACAAGGGCACCTGAGACACCCTCACCAATCTGCTTCTGCCCCTGAGATTCCTGCACTGCTGCCCGTGTCATGGTCCTGAAGTTTGTGAGTCTCCACAAGTATCCTCTGCCTGTATGCCCCCCTAACTCCACTATGACAATGATCTATATCACATTGTCCCTGGATGCTGACTCACACCACACACACCGTGAGCTCTACTGCACACACTGTCCCTGGATGCTGACTCACACACACACACACACTGTGAATGCTGCTGCAGGACTTTTCCAGTGGAGGTGTGAAGAAACGTCTGTTCATCTAGACACAGGGTAGACAACAGACCAAAGGAGAGATTCCACTCAGATTTAGCATGGTACACTAATGAGTTTATTGAGGTTACTTTTAATACCATGGGTGAGGGCTGGAGCGATGGCTTAGCAGTTAAGGCATTTGCCTAAGAAGCCAAAGGACCCAGGTTCGATTCCCCAGGACCCAAATTAGCCAGATGCACAAGGTGGCGCGTGCATCTGGAATTTGTTTGCAGTGGCTGGAGGCCCTGGTGCATCCATTTTCTCTCTCTCTTTCTCCCTCCCTCTCTCTCTGTCAAATAATTAAATAAAAATAAAAAAATAAGGGGCTGGAGGAATGGCTTAGTGACTAAGGCATTTTCCTACAAAGCCAAAGGACCCAGGTTCAATTCCCCAGGACCCACATGAGCCAGATGCATAAGGGCACAAAAGTCTGGAGTTCATTTGCAGTGACTGAAGACCCTGGTACTCCCATTCTCTCTCTCTCTCCCTCTTTCTCTGTCAAATAAATAAATAAATAAATAAAACTAAAATATTAAAAAATAAATAAAATAAAAAATAAGACCATGGGTGAGGGGTTACTCATAGAGCATGGGTGAGGGGCTACTCACAGGAACATGGGTGAGGGGTTACTCACAGTATCATGGGTGAGGGGCTACTCACAGGATCATGGGTGAGGGGTTACTCACAGTATCATGGGTGAGGGGCTACTCACAGGAACATGGGTGAGGGGTTACTCACAGTATCATGGGTGAGAGGTTACAGTATCATGGTGAGGGGTTACTCACAGTATCATGGGTGAGGGGCTACTCACAGGATCATGGGTGAGGGGTACTCACAGGATCATGGGTGAGGGGTACTCACAGGAACATGGGTGAGGGGCTACTCACAGGATCATGGGTGAGGGGCTACTCACAGGATCATGGGTGAGGGGCTACTCACAGGATCATGGGTGAGGGGTACTCACAGGAACATGGGTGAGGGGTTACTCACAGGATCATGGGTGAGGGGTTACTCACAGGATCATGGGTGAGGGGTTACTCACAGGATCATGGGTGAGGGGCTACTCACAGGATCATGGGTGAGGGGTTACTCACAGTATTGTGGGTGAGGGGCTACTCACAGGATCATGGGTGAGGGGTTACTCACAGTATCATGGGTGAGGGGTACTTACAGGATCATGGGTGAGGGGTTACTCACAGAGCATGGGTGAGGGGTACTTACAGGATCATGGGTGAGGGGTTACTCACAGTATCATGGGTGAGGGGTACTTACAGGATCATGGGTGAGGGGTTACTCACAGAGCATGGGTGAGGGGTACTTACAGGATCATGGGTGAGGGGTTACTCACAGAGCATGGGTGAGGGGTACTTATAGGATCATGGATGAGGGTGTTATAGTCAATGTCACATGGCTGAGATGAACCTTCAAACCAGACATAGTTTATAGAAGGAATGGGATTTATTTCAGGTCTACAGATCCAGGGGAAGTTTCATAATGGCAGAAGAAGCTGGCTCCCTTTCACAGATCCACACAGAAAGAAAAACCACCAGCAGCAGCACCAGCAAGAGCAAAAAAAAAAAAAAAAAAAAAAAAAACAGGCAGCCGGCAGCCCACAGGGAACCCAGGCAGAGATCACTCTGCATAGCTTAGGCTGGGATCTGGGATTCAGATCCACCCCCACCCCCCACCCCCAGTGACATGTCCCCTATAGCAGGAGTCTACCTGCTAGGAGCAGAAGCTGCAAACTCGATTTTCATAGCACCTGAGTCTATTGGGGGACATGGAAACTAACACAAGGGGTTACTTACAGGAATAAGGGTGGTTCCAGCAGCTGTATCACTGAAAAGCTCACCCCAGCATAGATCACAACTCCTGCAAGTAGCATCCCTGAAGTTCTCTGCACAACTTGTAGGCAGCTCCACTGAAGAGTCTTCTCCCCCAACAACTGTCTACTGCTTATATAATCTCAGAGAGGGGCCTTTCTTAAGTCTTGCAACTTTCTTGAGAGACTTTGTAACTTCTTGAAAGTCCTTGTAATTTTCTTGTGAGTTTCATCAGCCTGTCATCCACTAATGGATATTTCAATCCAGAGGAAACAGCTACACAAGCACTCATCTTATACCTTCATGTTGGGAAGTGGGGGATGCCCACTGTACTGGGCACTGTCAATGCTCTACTCCAATTTCTACCAGCCTATCTCCCAGCTCCTGGGTCCAGCATCTGGATGACATCTTCCTTGGGAGGACAGCCTTTGAGCTCTGGGATCCTATGGCACACATATCTGTGAATTTATATCCCTGCCAGGGAAGCCCTTCTCCAGTGACTTAGGAGAACAGAATTTTTTTTTTTGGGGGGGGGGTTTTCGAGGTAGGGTCTCACTCTAGTCCAGGCTGACCTGGAATTAACTATGTAGTCTCAGGGTGGCCTCGAACTCACTGCAATTCTCCTACCTCTGCCTCCCGAGTGCTGGGATTAAAGGCGTGCGCCACCACGCCCGGCTGGAGAACAGAATTTGAAGTGGGACAAACTCAAAGGTGACATTTATCCTCTGGAGCTCTTTGCAGGGTCAGAGACTGAGCATGCCCTAATGTCCATCCTGCTCAGCTGCTTCCTCTCCTAGGACCTCTTTCCTGATCATTCACTTGCTCATGAGCCCTCATCCTGGGAGGATCTGGTCTGGATACAAGAATCACCAGGATTCACACAGCCCTGGCCTCAAGGAGTGTGCTGGCTTCCAGGAGAGACTGACTGGTTACCATGAGCTAAAGAATATTTTCTCTTCACTAGGACTCCTTTTGGGCCAAGTGCTCAGGGTGCTTAGAAGAACATCTGCACAAGCCCATCTGCCTGCCCACGGAGTTGATGTCCCTATGGATATCCATGCTGCTGATGCCAAGACCGCGCAAAAAGAGATGGAAATGGCTGTGTGAGATGAAAGGGAGAGTGAGTGTGTGTTCTGGGAGAGTCCTGGATACAGAGGGGATGCGAGGATGGATATGTACAGTATGCTGTGTTCACTCTCATCTTCAGCATGCAGACTCAGGGACTGGCCCCTTAAAAAGTCATGGGGGGGTTGCTGAAGAGATGGCTTAGTACTTGCCTGCAAAGCCAAAGGACCCAGGTTCAATTCCCCAGGACCCACATAAGCCAGATGCACAAGGGGGCACATGCATCTGGAGTTCATTTGCAGTGGCTGGATGCCCTGGCACACCCATTCTCTCTCTCTTTCTCATAAGTAAATAAAAATAAAATATTTTTTAAAAATTCATAAGAAGACCTTGAAAAACCAAAAAAAAAAAAAAAAAAAAAAAAAGACTTCATGTGGCCAGATGCTCCCACTAGAAGGGCTCTCAGTGGACAAGAGGCAGAAGAGAAGGTACAAAGGAGGATAAGCTGATGTGAATACCACCAATTAACAGTATGGATGTACATTAGCGTTCTCAATAAAAATTATTTAAAAAAAAAAAAAAAAAAAAGGCCAGATGCAGCCCAGGCAGAGGAAACCTTGAATTTTTACTTTACTCCCTTATCCAGTGCCTTCCCGACTCCCCACAACGGTGAGCAGGAGCAGAACCCACGCCCACCCCCCACCACCGCCTCAGTGGCCTTGAAGGACCAGAGGCTTCCTTCTCTCCCACTCCGTGGCCCGGCGTCTCTGCTCCTAGCATGAGTGGGCTGGGTCGCATGGTGTGGAACCTTCCTCCTCCCCTTGGCAATCTATACGAGTCCCTCTGCTCTCTGGAACTGAAATCTCGGCTGCAGATCCCTGCCAGGCTCTTCCATGGTGTCTAACCAACCCCCACCCCCAAACCTGTCCCATCAAACAAAATCTATTTCAGCATCTCTCTCTCTCTCCACCAAACCTGCCTTTAAGAATCTTTCTTTTAGTACTTCACAGTTTGTTCTCTCTAAGCCTCTTATCTTGGTCATTCTTAGCATCTACTTGGGGGAGTTATCTGTGTAATTCCTGGCTTCCCCATTGGAGTATACACTCCATGAGGGCAGAGGCCACATCTGTCTGTCCTCTTCAACTGAATCCTCAGCACCTAGGGTGGTCACTCAGTGAGTGCAGTCAGTAAGTGTTCAATAAATACTTGTGGGTGAACCAACCAGAGTGTACCCACCCAGGATACAGAAAAGGGCATTCCCAAGTCAAGACATTGGTGCATTTGGGAAGTCACAAGTTGTGAATGCCAACAGAACAATATGCATGTGGAGAAAAGATGTGAGATGGAAAGGAGAGTCAGGGAGATAGGAAGCCTGGATGGAATTTTCCATGATGTCTGCCTGCCCTATGCACTAAACAGCTCCCTGCAGTTCTTTGCAGGTATCTGTGATTTATGTGGTGTTGGGGATCAAACCCAGGGCTTGGTGCATCCCAGGCAAGCACTCTACCCACTGAGCCACTTTCCCAGCCCCTCCCTACAAGTTCCTATCAGCATCCATAGTACTGAGTGAGGGAGAAAGGAAGGGAAGGAAGAGGAGAGAGAAGGACAGTGAGGAAGGGGTTTGTTTTCCCAAAGTCTCCTGAGGTAAAGAAACTTCATGGGGCTGGAGGAATGGCTTAGTGGTTAAGGCGTTTGCCTGCAAAGCCAAAGAATCCTGGTTTGATTCCCCAGGATCCACATTAGCCAGATGCACAAGGGGGCACACATGTCTGGAGTTCGTTTGCAGTGGCTGGAGGCCCTGGCATGCCCATTCTCTCTCTCTCTCTCCCTTTCTCTGTCAAATAAATAAAAATAAAATATTTTTTAAAAAAAGAAACCTCATGGTTGCCAAACAGAAAAGACTTTCCATGTGCCAAGAAAGCAAACGGTACAGCAAGAACGGCAACTGGGCTGAGCACAATGGCACGCACCTTTAATCCCAGCTCTCAGGAGGCAGAGGCAAGAGGATCATCGTGAGTTCGAGGCCACCCTGAAACTACATAGTGATCCAGGTCAGCCTGGGAGAGAGTGAGACCCTACCTCAAAAAAAAAAAAAAAAAATACTTTTTTTAAGCCAGATGTGGTGGCGCCCGCCTTTAATCCCAGCACTCTGGGAGGCAGAGGTAGGAGGATCACCATGAGTTCAAAGCCACCCTGAGAATACAGAGTGAATTCCAGGTCAGAGTGAAACCCTACCTTGAAAAACAAAAAACAAACAAACAAACAAAAAAAAAACTTTTGTTGTGTTTTGTTTTAATTTGACTTGATTTGTTTTAAGAGGTAATTAACTTGTCTGTACTCAAACTGCAAACTACCAGTCAGGCAGCTGATCAATTCTCAGTTTGCCTTTGTATCAGTTACTTCCTGACCAGAAGCAATTTAAGGAAGGAAAGGGTTTGATTTGGTTTATAGTTCCAGGGGGGATACATTCCATTGTGAGAATGCCTGGCAGTGGCAGCAGGAACAAAGCTAATCACAATGTCAGACCCTGAACAGGGGATAAACAGGAAGTAGGGCTGGGCTACAAAGCTGTAAAAGACAACCCCAGCAACCCACTTCCTCCAGCAAGGATCCACTTCCCAAACAGTGCCACCAGCTGGAGAACCAAGTGTTCAAACGGGATGAGCCTGAAGAGGACATTTTACATTCAAACCACAACCTCTGCGTCATCCATGTTTGTACATGTGTGGATGCTGTATGCACGTGGAAGCCAGAGATTGGCATTGAGTGTCTTCCTCAATCGCTTCTCAATCTTATTTTTTTAATATTTATTTATTTATTTGAGAGAGAAAGAGAGAGAGGGTAAGGAAATGGGTGAACCAGGGCCCCTGTCACTGCAAATGAACTCCATAGGCATGCACTACTTTGTGCATCTGGCTTTACATGGGTAATGAAGAGATGAACTCAGGCCATCAGAATTTGCAAGCAAGTGCCTTTAACCACTAAGCCATTCTTCCAGCCTTCAACCTTGTTTTTGAGCCAGGATCTCTCTTTAAACCGGGAGCTCACCAATTTGGCAGACTAGTTAGCCAGCAAGCCACCGGGATCCCCCTGTTGCCATATCCTCCACTACTGGAATTGTAGGAGTGCAGATCACTGCACTTAGATTTTACATGGGTGCCAGGGATCTGAACTTGGGTCCTCAGGTCACTTACTGACTGAGCCATCTCCCCAGCCCCATGACGCTGAGTTTATAACTCACCTGCAGACTGGACTACTGGTTACAGTCAAGTGAAGTCTTTGTAGAGTCGCTTCTAGTATCAAGCCCCTTGCTACCTGACTTTCCAGGTATAAACAGTTCCACCTCCAGTTTGCAGGAGGAGACCTGGGATCAGATGGATTGGCAAAGTCTCAGAGAAGCAAAGCGAAGGGCCTACCATTTGCCCTTAAAGCTCTAGAATGCTTCAATGAAGACATCTGCTGGGCCACACCCCTGACCAGACCCTGTCGCTTCACTAGACAATTCCACCCCAGATTCAGAAAGCACACAGCTAGAAATGATACAGCAGGTCAAAAACATTCACATCCCCTGACTGTTGGCAAGGTCATCTCTCAATGTTACATTTAATAGAATTCCACCATTCTAAGTTGATGAGCATGTGTAAACCACAAACATAAGGAGACCTCAGTCCCAGTCTGTCTGCTCTGCAATGTCCCTAATGTAAATGGCAAATACCAGCCTCTTTCCTATCCCGCAAGTGGGACTTTAAATTGCCCTTTCTGGGGGACAACTTGGAAACACCTTATTAAAATTGTTCTGACCCTCTCACCAAGGAATTTCATTCCTAGAAACATAGCCTCAGGGAACAATCACAGACGTGTGCTGGGATTTTCAGACAGAGATGAGCATTGCAGATAATTTGTAATCATGAAAAATTGCAAAGAATTGAAATGTCCCAAAAAAAGGAATGCTTAAATAAAATATGATACAGCTATGCCATAGAATATTGATATACAACTGCTAAGAATCATGTTCTAATAAAATATCTAAGATGGTGCATATAATGATGGGCTGAATAATGTAGAACTCAGATCTTTAGACAATAGGCTATCATGTGTGGGTTTAGGTGTGGTTGCACACAACTGTGCAGGTATGCAGCTATCTCTGTATTTATTTTTTTATTTTTATTTTTTATTTGAGAGAGAGAAACAGACAGGCAGAGGAAGATGCAGAGAATGGGCGCACCAGGGCCTCTCAGCTGCTGTGAACGAACTCCAACGCGTGCGCCCCCTTGTGCACATATGAGACATTGCATGCTTGCGTCACTTTTGAGTATAGCTAAATGTGGGACCTGGAGATTCAAACAAGCATTCTTAGGCTTCGCAGGCAGGTGCCCTCACTGCTAAGCCATCTCTCCAGCCCTCTGCATATATCTAAAAGGACATAGACTGTTTATAGTGGTTATGTCTGAGGAGGATATGATACATGACCTTGAGGTGGGGATTGGGGTTGTGTACACACGTGTGTATGCATGCTTATATGTGTAGTACACATGTGTGGGTTGGTATGTGTAGCAGTGACCTTCTCCCTGCTGGGACAAAACAGCAACCAGAAGCAGCTGATGGGAGGGAAAGAGGTTTATTTCAGGCTCCTAGGTTTGAGGAGAAGCTTCACCATGGCAGGGAAAAGTATGGCAGAGCAGAGGCTAAACATCCATTTTGTCCCATGGATTTGGGGGCGGAGGGTAGCAGCAAGAGTGAGCGAGTTCTGGCAAGGGATAGGTGGGCTAGAATACCCCCAAAGCCTGCCCCCCAGCAACACATCTCTTCCAGCAAGGCTCCCCCTCCCAAATTGCCATCACTATAGATTGAATATGAGGCTGACTCACAAATACTTGTGGCTACAGGGGACCTTTCACATTTAAACCACCACACATATACATATGTGCAGTTGGAGGCTAGAGGGGAACACCAGGTGTCTTCCTCAATCACTCTCCTCCTTATTCTTTGAGACAAGGTCTCTCACCAAATTTAGAGCTCACCCAATCAGCTAGACTAGCTAGCTAGCAAACCTATGGATCCTCCTGGGTCTACCTTGCCAGCGCTGGGATTACAGGCACAAGCTACCATGTTTGGGTTTTGTTTTGTTTTGTTTTTCGAGGTAGGGTTTCACTCTAGTCCAGGCTGACCTGGAATTCACTATGTGGTCTCAGGCTGGCCTTGAACTCAAGGTGATCCTCCTACCTCTGTCTCCCGAGTGCTGGGATTAAAGGTGTGCACCACCATGCCCAGTTCCATGTTTGGTTTTTACGTAGAGCTGGGCACGAAAAGTCAGGTGCTCATGACTGCATGGCAAGCACTTTACCCACAGAGACATCTCCCAGCCCCGTGAAACATCATTTTTAACTTTCTTCTTCCTCACCCACTTCCTACATAAATATGTATGGCTTCCGAAAGTCCAAAATTGAATATTTAACTTGCAAACGTCATCCAGAGGAACCAGAATGTCAAAGGGTAGAGAAAACTCTTGAATGCTGGAATCTCAAAGATTCTTAGAGAATAGGTACACTTCAAATCAAATTAGTAACAGCCAGGTCTCAGTTAACCGCTGTTAACAGCATGATTACAAGAGGTCAGAGGCATATAGCAAAGGCATTATTCACCTTGTGCTCTGTGAGCTGGCTGGGGTTGGTGGATATGGGCTGAGGTCACGTAGTCCTTGCTCTGGGATAGCTGCGACTGGGTAGCCAAGGCTGGCTGGGCTAGGGTGTTTGGCTCTGAGCCCTTGTTTCTCTTCTTTTCCCTGGGACCAGTGAGCAGGAATCCATGCGACTTCTCACAGTGATGAGATATGCAAGATCACAAATGGCCTCGTGAAAGCATTTTTTTTCCACGTCTTTATTGGCTATTTGTGTCATTGTGGGGAGAAAATATCTGACTGGCGAGATGGCTCAGTGCACTTACTGCACAACCGTGCCTGAGCTGGGATCCCCAGACCCCACCTCAAAGTCAGAAGCTGTGGTAGACTTCTGTAATACCGGTGTACCTATGGCAGAGCGGCGAACAAGACTCTACCTCAAATGAGGTGGAAGATGAGGACCAACCCAAAAGCTGTCCTCTGACTTCCACACAAGTACCACACACACACACACACACACACACACACACAATAAATATTTTTAAAAATATATCTAACCAAGGGCTGGAGAAATGGCTTAGCGGTTAAGGCATATGCCTGCGAAGCCTAAGGAACCAGGTTTGATTCTCCAGGTCCCACATAAGCCAGATGCACATGGTGACACATGCATTTGGAGTCAGTTTGCAGTGGCTAGAGGCCCTGGCGTACCCATTCCCCCCCCCCGTGTGTGTGTGCGTGCGTGCGTGTGTGTGTGTGTGTGTGTGTGTCTACCCCTCTCTCTGTCTCTAATAAATAAATAGAAAATAAAATCTTTATATATATCTCCAAAAAGCCAAGCATGGTGGTGCACACCTTTAATACCAGTATTTTGGAGGCTGAGGTAGGAGGATCACCATGAGTTTGAGGCCACCACACAGTGAATTCCAGGTGAGCCTGGGTTAGAGTGAGCCCCTACCTCAAAAAAAAAAAAAAAGGCAAAAAAATTATATATCTCACCAAAGAAATTTAAGGAAAGAGGGCTGATTTTGGCTCACAGTCTCAGGAGCTTCAGTCTGTCATGGCCCCAGGGGAGCTTCATCCATGGCAGCTGGAGCTTGCTGCACATTCACATCTGGCAGATAAGGAAGCAGAAGGTTCTAGACTAGACCAGGAGATAAGTATAACCTTCAAAGACTCAACCTTAGTGGCCTTCATCAGCCAATTAAACCCCGTGCCTGAAAGTTCCACAATCTCCCAAAAGAGCACCACCAGCTGAGGGCCAAGAGTTCAAACACATGAGCCTGTGGACTGATCACACTCAAAACACACCTGCTGTCACTCCATCAGCTAAGGTGAATGACCCAGCAAAACTCCAAATCAAGAGTAATCTGCCTCCTAAGTAAGAGGAGATGCCATGAGTCAAAGTGACAGGGCTGGGGATATGGCTCAGTGGTTAAGGCGCTTGCCTGTGAAGCCTAAGGACCTAAGTTTGATTCCTCAGTACCCACATAAAGCTAAATGCACAAAGTGACACAAGCATCTGGAGTTCATTTGCAGTGGCTAGAGACCCTGGTGCATCCATTCTGTTTCTCTCTATCTGCCTTTTTCTCCTCTCTCCCTCAAATAAATAATTTTTTAAATTTTTTTAAAAAGTCAAAGAGAGAGCTAGAAGAATGGCTTAGCAGTTAAGGTGCTTGCCTGAGAAGCCTAAAGACCCAGGTTTGATTCTTCAGGTCCCATGTAAGCCAAATGCAAAATGTGGCACATGCATCTGAAGTTCATTTGCGGTGGCTGAAGGCCCTGGTGTACTATTCTCACTCTCTCTTTCTTTCTCTGTCATAAATAAATAAAGTTTAAAAAAAAAAAAGTCAAAGAGACATAGAGAGAGGCAAAGCTCTGGGATGATTCATTCATGTTGGAAATGGTCCCAGCATTTTACTAAGACATATGAAGGCTGGGGAGATGGCTCAGCAAGGCTGCTGACTTGAGTTTAATCCCCAGCATCCATGTAAAGCCACAAGCAAAGTGACTGATGAATCTATAATCCTGATGTGCCTATACCAATGGCAGGCCGAGTCAGAAGAATCCTGAAGCTCACGGACCAGCTAGACCAGTGTTCCCAGTGACAGAAACAGGAGAGACCCTCTCTCAAAAACAAGATAAAAGAGCCGGGCATGGTGGCGCACGCCTTTAATCCCAGCACTTGGGAGGCAGAGGTAGGAGGATCGCCATGAGTTTGAGGCCACCCTGAGACTACATAGTTAATTCCAGGATAGCCTGGATCAGAGTGAGACGCTACCTAAAAAAAAAAAAAAAAAAAGGTAAAAGGGGGCTGGAGAGATAGCTTGGCAGTTAAGGTGTTTGCCTGTAAAGCCAAAGGATCCCGGTCTGACTTTGCAGGACCCACATAAGCCAAGATGCACAAGGGGGTGCATGCATATGGAGTTCATTTGCAGTGGCTGGAGGCCCTGGCGTGCCCATTCTCTCCCTCTCTTTCTCTGCCTCTCTCTCTCTCTCTCAAATAAATAAGTTATACATACATATATATATATATATATATATATATATATATTTTTTTTTTTTTTTTGAGAGAGAGGGAGAGGAAGACAGATAGAGATGGGCACGCCAGCAGTCTCTCAGCTGCTATGAACGAAATCCAGATGCGTGTGCCCCCTTGTGGTCAAGTGCAGCATTGCGCCCTTGCGTCACTGCATCTGGCTAAACGTGGGATCTGGAGATTGGAACCGGGTTCTTAGGCTTAGCAGGCAGGCGCCTTAACTGCTAAGCCATCTCTCCAGCCCTAAAATAATATATTTTTAAAGTTATTTTTAAAAAGGTAGAAGGAGACAACAAACACCCTGAGGTTGTCCTCTGACCTGTGTGAGTGTGCACATGGGCCCCCCCACACACACACACACACATTTAAAAGAAAAAAGTAGGGTCTGGAGAGATGGCTCAGTTTAAAGGTGCTTGCCTGCAAAGCCTGCCATCTGGATTCAATTCCCCAGTACCCATGTAAAGCCAGATGCACAAAGTAGCACATGTGCCTGGAGTTTGTGTGCAGTGGCAAAAAGGCTCTGGAATAGCCATTCATTTTTCTCTCTCTCTCTCTTAAATTACTGAAATATATTTTAAAAATAAATAAATGGAAGGAAAGAAGGAAGGAAGAAGGGAAGGGAGGAAGGAAGAGATCTACATGGGGTTTGAATAGGAAATCATGACTCTTTTGCATAATGACCGAGTCCCCGCCACCCCCTTCTCCACCGCCCCCACCTTCTCACACGCTTCTCCTTCACTGATCACGTGTGTGTTTCTGGTCCGGTTTATTGGTTGGTTGGCTTTGGCTTTTCCACATTGTTCAAACCACTAATTATCTCTGAGATGCCTGTTAATTTGTTCCACTCTCACGAGATGCAACAGTGTCCCAAAACACAGCCTTGAAGGACCACTGCAATGTCCTAGGGCTAGACCATGCAAACAGTGGCAACACAACAAAGGCAGTGACACTTCTAAAGACAAAATTTTAATTGAGACAAACAAGTGTCCCGCCTTTAATCCCAGCACTCCCAGGCAGAGGTAGGAGAATCGCAATGTCCTCAAGGCCACCCATGAGACTACAGTGTGAATTCCAGGTCAGCCTGGACTGATGACCCTAAAATTTTAATTGAAAAAAAAAAAAAAAAAAAATTTTAATTGAGATCAAATCATCTTTTTTTTTTTTTTTTTTGAGAGCGACAGACAGAGAGAGAATGAGAATGGGCACGCCAGGGCCTCCAGCCATTGCAATCGAACTCCAGATGCATGCGCCACTTTGTGTGCATCTGGCTTATGTGGGTCCTGGGGAATCAAGCCTCGAACCGGGGTCCTTAGGCTTCACAGGCAAATGCTTAACCTTAACCATCTCTCCAGCCCCAAATAATCTTTTTTTTTTTAGGGGGGGGGGTTTCGAGGTAGGGTCTTACTCAGGCCCAGGCTGACCTGGAATTAATTATGTAGTCTCAGGGTGGCCTTGAACTCAAGGCGATCCTCCTACCTCTACCTCCCGAGTGCTGGGATTAAAGGCATGCGCCACCACACCCAGCCCAAATAATCTTTTTTTGAGACAGGCTCTCATATACAGCCCAGATTGACCTTAAACTCTGTGTCCAGGTATGACCTTGAACCTCTATTCTTCCTGCCTCTACCTCTCCAGTGCCAGGATTACAGGCATGCACCACCATGCCCAGTTTATGTGGTGCTGGAAATGGAACCTAGGCAAACTCTCTACCAATTGAGCTATATCCTCTCCCCAATAATTCTTTTTTTTTTTTTTTTTTTTTTTTTTGAGAGAGAGAGAAAGAGGCAGAAAGAGAGAAAATAAGTGCACCAGGGCCTTCCGCGGCTGTAAATGAACTCCAGATACATGTGTCACCTTGTACATCTGGCTTACATGGGTCCTGGGGAATCAAACCTGGGTCTTTTGGCTTCGCAGGCAAATGCTTTAACCGCTAAGCCATCTGTCAGCCCCCAGTGATGTTTTTGTTGAGACAAGTTCTCATGTAGTTCACACTGGCCTCAAATATATTCTCACTATGTAGCTAAGGATGACCTTAAGGTTCTGACCTTCCTGTTCCTAACTTCTGAATGCTAAGATTAAAGGCATGTATACTGCCACACTCAGTTTATGCAATGCAGGAGATTGAAGACAGAGGTCTTTGTGCACGCTAGGCTACTCCACCCACTAAGCCAGTCCTAATTTTTCACTATTAAATAGAATTTAAACTCAAGTTCCTTGGTCACACTGGCCACATCCTGAGCACTTCATAACAACATGTGGTTAGCCCTGGTCAGAATGGACAATGCAAGCACTAAACATGTCCACCTCTGCAGAAAGTGCCAGGGGACAGAACTTCCACACATGGCACCACCTGCTGGCCAGTGAGGTGAAGGGCACCCCTGAAGTCCAACAACTGACATATCAAGCTAATAAACTGCCCTGTGCCCTGTATCTTGATTCCTGCTGTGCTAAATTTTATTTTTATTTATTATTATTCCTGCTGGCGTTTTATTTTTATTTATTTATTCACACATGTGTGTGCGTGGACACACCAGGGCCTCTTGCTGCTGCAACAAATACCAGGTGCCTGCACCACAGTCTGTGTCTGGCTTTGCCTAGGACGCTGGGCCAGCAGGCTTTGCAAGCACCATTGATTGCTGAGACATCTCCTCAGCCCCTGTCCTAAGTTTTTAAGTTAAAATTTCTTCATATATATATATATATCACTAGGGCTGGAAAGATTGCTTAGTGGTTAAGGCACTTACCTGCAAAGCCTAAGGGCCCAAGTTCAATTCCTCAGGACCCACGTAAGCCAGATGCACAAGGCAGTGCACGCATCTGTGCTGGAGACCATGAGCAGCATAACAGCCATTTTGTATGAGAAGCCATCTTACGGACTCAAAAGGCCTTAGTATCAGAGCTGCCCAGCTACAAGCCCTGGCTGCAGGTGATTACTTTATCTGCTTATCGGGCTGCAGCAACAGACCTTCCCATGACCCCTGGCAGGAATTTGCTTACACAGAAGAACATCCTTGTAAACATTCTTGTGGCCCATTACTCAAGAGACCCTGCCCCCAAACCTTATCAATCAGAACGTCTTGTGACCCTGGGTCAGTTTCTAGTTTACCTTCCTCCTGCCTCCCCTATATAAACCTCTGTGTGAAAAATAAAATTTGAGACCTTGACCATACATTCGGCTTGGTCTCCTTCTTTGTGTCTGTTTGTCTCTCATCCAGGTTAACCTCCCCTCGGGCCCTTGTTGAACCCCCGCTGGTCAGGGCACATCTGGAGTTTGTTTGCAAGAGCTGGAGGCCCTGGTGCACCTATTCTCTCTGTCTCTCTTCTATCTCTTTTTGCTTGCAAACAAATAAATAAAAGTTGATGTATGTATGTATATCACCAAACATGGTGGCACATGCCTTTAATCCCAGCACTCAGAAGGCAGAGGTAGAAGGATCACTGTGAGGTAAAGGCCAGGCCAGCCTGAGACTACAAAGTGAGTTCTAGGTCAGCCTGGGCTAGAGTGAGACCCTACTTTGAAAAAATATTTTACTTATTTATTTATTTATTTATTTATTTATTTAACAGAGAAAGTAAGAGAGAGAGAATATGGGCATGGAAGGGCCTCCTGCCTCTGCAAACAAACTCCAAATACATGTGCCACTGTGCACATCTGGCTTTATGTGGGTACTGAGGAAGTGAATCAGGGCCATCAGGCTTTGCAAGCACGTGCCTTTAACCACTAGGCCATTTCTAAAGGCCCTGGCTTTTGCCTATCTTCCAACATACTCAGCATCTTCCTATTGCCCTTCTATTTTAACCATTTTCTAGGAGTTTGTGTGTGTGTATGTGATGCGTACACAAGTGTAGGTAATCCCAGCACTCGGGAGGCAGAGGGAGGAGGATCGCCATGAGTTCGAGGCCACCCTGAGACTACAGAGTGAATTCCAGATCAGCCCGAGCTAGAGTGAGCTCACTGATTCAGTTAGACTAGCTAGCTTAAGAGCCCTAGGGATCCTCCTGTCTCCATCTGTCCAGTGCTGGGATTATGGGGTGTGCCACCCAGCCCTGCTTTTTTACATGAGGGTTGGAAATCCAAACCCGGGTTTTCATGCTTATATGACAAGCACGCACTTGACCCAACTTTACCCACAAACATCTCTTCAGCGCCTCCACCTGTTTCTGCAAGCTGGTCCGCCCTGGATATTTTTCACAGGAAGTAATGGGTACCTTTGCTGTTCTGGCTCCTCCTCTTAATGCCTGGGGGGAGGAGGGGTCCAGGCCTGCACCAGCCACCCAACACTCTCACTTCCTGCTCTTAGCTTCAGCCATTCCAGTCCACCACACCTACTTTGCATTGTCCGTCTCTGTCTGGACACTAAATTTGGGATGTGGGCTGAGAGATGCCTTAGCAGCTAAGGCGCTTGCCTGCAAAGCCAGAGGACTCAGG
The DNA here is from genome assembly GCA_036365145.1 of Orientallactaga sibirica. Classification (NCBI taxonomy): domain Eukaryota; kingdom Metazoa; phylum Chordata; class Mammalia; order Rodentia; family Dipodidae; genus Orientallactaga; species Orientallactaga sibirica. Next base: position 39,540,192 of record JAEOAD010000008.1, on the reverse strand, counting down.
TTCGATTCCTCAGGACCAGCTGCACAAGGTGATGCACCTATTCTCCCGACCCCTACCCCAGTAAATAAATAAAAATAAAATATTTTTTAAAAATATTTGGAATGTTCAGTCTCTTGAGTCAGAATGCCACCATCCTACCAGTTGTCTGGTCCACAAGGCCGAGTCCCTGCCTGCCCTCTTGACCCAGGCAGGCATTCTCCTCCACTCTTTGCTTCTTGTGGTGTCTTGGGCTCATCTTTATCCTAACCCTTTCATTTCTGTTGTCCAGCTGCCTTTCCAGTCTGTGAGTTTCCCAAGTTCAGGACATCCTATCAGATTTTCATAATCAAAACGATTCAGAATCCAGACCTGTGCACGGACCAGTGTTTCATCACTTGTCATGCTTCATTATACACAAGGAGCTTTAATTCCATAGGCCTTGTCTGTAAAATGGGAGTAATAACGTGAGTGTTTTGGCTGGGCATGGTAGCACATGTTGTAACCCCAGCACACAGTAATTGAGGCAGGAGGATCACTAAGAGTTTGAGACCAGTCTGAGATACCTAATAAGTTCTAGGCAACCTGGGTTACAGTATGAAACCTTGTCTCATAAACAAAAATAAGATTGGGGCCGGGTGTGGTGGTGCACGCTTTTAATCCCAGCACTTGGGAGGCAGAGGTAGGAGGATCGCCATGAGTTCGAGGCCACACTGAGACTACATAGTGAATTCCAGGTCAGCCTGAGCTAGAGCGAGACCCTACCTCGAAAAACCAAAAATAATAATAATAATAGGAAGAAGAAGACTGGGGGTTGGAGAGATGGCTTAGTGGTTAAGGCACATGCTTGTGAAGCCTAAGGACCCAGGTTCAATTCCCCAGGACCCACATAAAGCCAGGTGCACATGCGTCTGAAGTTCGTTTGCAGTAGCTGGAGGGCCTGGTGCACCCATTATCACTATCTGTCTATCTATCTGCTTCTTTCTCTCTCTTTCTCAAATAAATAGATGAAAATAAAGTATTTTAAAAAATTAAAAAACAAAATTGGGTCTGAGACTACAACTCCATTGACAGTTTTCCTAGCATGCACCATGCCCTAGGTGATCCCCAACATCACATAAAACTGTGATTACAATCATTGTTCCCTGTTTTCCAAAGGAGGAAACTGCCTGAAGTCACACAGCAGGAAGCCAGAAAGTAGGAGAGATCTGATCTAAATCCAGAGCTCTGAGTGGCTGCCCCATGCTGAGGTCGCAGCACCCTTTATGCCCATGTAACAAAATGGTAATAAATCCATTCCGTTTCCATTAGACCTGGGCGGAAGCCACACTGTTATTCATTGGCTGTGTAATATTGGGTAGCTTTGTCTTGGACTCTTAAGCATCTACTTACTTCCTTGTCTGTCTTTTGTGTTGTTTTTTGAAACAAGTATCTCATGTGCTCCAGGTTGGCCTTTAACTTGCTATAGAGCCGAGGATGTCCTTGAACTTCCTGATCTCCCTGTCTTTTAACTCCTGAATGCTGGGAGTAGAGGCATGCGCCACCACACCCAGCCTTATGCAGAGCTGAGGAGCCAAGGCAAGACTTCATGCATGCTAGGCCAATGTTCTACCAACTGAGCCACACACACCTCAGTCCCATTCTTCCCTGCCTGTAAAACGGAAAGAAAGAAGCTATCGTGGTTTGACTGGGAAAGGATGCTGGTAGACTCATGTGTTTGAAAACTTGGTTCCCAGCCGGTGGCCCCTGTTTGGGAAGGTTGTGGAATCTTTAGGAGGTGGAACCTTGCTGGAGGAAGTGGGTCACTGGGAGCGGACCTTGAGCTTTTATAGTCTAGCCCCATTTCCTGTTGACCCTCCTCTTCCTGACTATAGATGCAATGTGACCAGCCGGCCTCCATGATAGATTCTATCCCCTGAAAGTGTAAGCCAGGATCTTCACTTCCTTAAACTGCTTCTTGACAGATATTTGGCCCCAGCACTGAGTAAAGTAATACAGAGCCCCCCGCCCCTTCATAGTATTGCTATAGGTCAAATGGAAACATGGCAGTAACGTGCTTGACAAGCTGTCTAACACTCATTAAGTTGCTGCTGCTAACTGTCCTGGCCGACACTGCGATTATTCCCTCTGCCTGGGTGCGGGAGGCCCAGATTCCCTCCCACCCCATCTTAAGGAAACAAGAGCTCAGTTTTGTAGCTGGTCCCAGTACGCCAGCTGGCACTCCAAAACCAGTGGGATGCTGCCTCCCGTGCCAGATTTCTCCTGCAGAAAGGAGTCAGAGCTTCAGGAGGCCACAGCAGCTCGGGGTGGGAGGGGAGAAGGCATGCTGCTCAGGTCCCCACGGCTGAAGGCCAGCTTCACCTGCGTGACCCAGAGCAGACACTAGACGTCTCTGGCTGCTCTTCTCTTTCTCCCCCCCCCCCCAAAGCGGCTCCTCCTGGTTCCTCCACTAAGAAGCATGAGCCCTTCAGTGGCCCACATTCATACTGCCCTCAGAGGCTCTGTTACCCAACACAAGCAGGGAAATGCTGGCCAAGGGACAGCAGAATTCTTTCAGGAGAAAAAAGGCATCCCTCCCTGCTCTGTCTGAGATTGCCTAGGCTTTGGAAGGTGCCAAGAGAAGACAACAGCCAAACTGGAGAGAATATACTGGAAAGATTCCCACAAGGCAGAAGCTCCGGGTAAGGAAGGCAGTGCTTGCATGAGGCCTTTCAAACCGGAAACCAGCTCCATTTCATGCCCTACTAAAAACAACGATGTCAAAACCCACCACTTGTAAGGCACGCTGTGCCCTGCACTGCTGGAATTGCCTTGCGTCCACCTCCTTACCCTATAATCAGAGTACCCATAGGACTGTTTTGTCAACACAGAGAAGATGCTGAGAGGGGCACAAATAGGAACAAATACATGAACACTTGCCACCATCATCGGCATTATTACAATTAACCCCGCTGTCCAGCAAAATACATGTTAAAGCAGGGCGTGGTGGCGCATGCCTAGAATCCCAGCACTTGGGAGGCTGAAGTAGGAAGATTGCTGTGAATTTGAGGCTGGCCTGGGATAGGATCACATTAGCCCACCACCAGGATGGGGCAAGAAGGGATCAGAGGGAGGAAAGTCAAGCTGGATGGCAGTGAGGAAGGATGCTACACCCACCTGACTCAGCCCTGAGCAGCATGTGGGTGGGACTGGTACCCAGGTGAGGCAGTGATGAAGACACAAGTGGAACATCCCAGACCTCTGCCAGCCAGAGACTCTCCTGATGCGCGTCCTTCTCAGAAGACCCTAGAGGACAGGAGAGATCTCTGCCCCAGGTCAAAACCTTCAGTCCTACCACTGTAAACATGTCCCAAGAGTACGTGCTACGACCGAGGGCGTACTGCAGAGAGGGGTCAAGTGTATGGCATGCACAAAACACACACGCACGCACACACACACACCTCCCTAACAGCAGCATGTCTCTCTCTACCACCCATAAGAAGACCCAAGGCGAACTCCAGCCATCAAGCAGAGCAGTGAGAAAGGGCCCTGTATAGGAGGGACTGACGTAATTCTACTTGGAGATTCTGAGTGGAGGCAGGCAGAAGCATTAGCTGCTGTCTTTGGTATCATTACCCTCTTCATCTCAAGCTGCACTACAGACTGAGGAGGAACCCTCTGAACTCTGGTGCCAAAAGCCTGTGACCCCTAGGGGTGGCCTCTTTCCCCTCCTTGCCCAGACACCCGGAAGGAAAGCCATCGTTTTTGCTGCGGACAGCGTGGGCTGGTCAGCAAGCACTCTTCCAGCAGGCAGGGAAGGAGGCGCACACAGGCACAGGCAGGATCCCTGGGTCCCTGCTTTCTGCATCCCAGGCAGGGGGGTGGTGGCGGCTGGGGGGGAGGGAGGACAAAGCAGATGCACCAGCAACTCATAATCCCTGGGCACAGACATTCCGGGGGAAATGCTGCTGATTTTACCCACTCGTTCCTCTGAAAATAACCGCATACGCTACCTGCCAAGTTTCCGGAACAGAACAAGTGCTGAAGAATAGAACTGATGGAGAGAAGGAGTTCAGGGAGGAGGAAGTAAGCCGTGTCACTCTGCCCAACAGCAGGCCTCCGGGAGAGGAGAAGTGTCTGCAGTGAACCTCATCACGGGGAAGGTTGTTAATAATAGCAGCACTGATTGCTATCCTTTTTGTTTTAATATATTTTATTTAGTTATTTATTTGTTTGTTTGAGAGAGAAAGAGGCAGAGAGAGAGAATGGGCATGCCAGGGCCTCTAGCCACTGCAAATGAACTCCAGATACATGCGCCCCCCTTGTGCATCTGGTTTATGTGGGTCCTGGAGAGTCAAATCGGGATCCTTTGGCTTTGCAGGCAAATGCCTTAACCACTAAGCCATCTCTCCAGCCCCTGTTTGTTTGTTTGTTTTTGTTTTTGCTTATTTGTTTAAGCAGCTACTCTATCTTGGCTCTGTGCCATGGAGCTACAACTCCCTGTAACACTGCTGAGACTATCAGTGAGCCCACTCTTACAGAGGAGTGAGTGAGGCTCACACCGATGCAGGAACGTCCTCCAAAGTCACACTGAAGAAAACACAAAACCAGATTTTTCTGACTTCTGAACTCTCCTCCACACTACAGCAAGCTGCCTCCCCCAGAAGTCCTTAATCTGTGCCACTCAATAACGAAAGGAAGAATGACAGATGATAGATAGATAGATAGATAGATAGATAGATAGATAGATAGATAGATAGATAGATAGATAGATAGATAGATAGATAGATAGATAGATAGATAGATGATAGATAGATAGAAAGAAGAGGGGTAGAGGAAGATAATAGATAAATGACAGAATAGATAGACAGAGTTGTGGTTTGAATGTGTGAAATGTCCTCCTCCCCTCCCCCCCGAGGCTCATGCATTTGAACACTGAGTCTACAGCTACTACTGCAGTTTCGGAAGGTTGTGGAAACTTGAGAACGTGGAACCTTGGGCTGGAGAGATGGCTTAACAGTTAAGGCACATGCCTGTGAAGCCTAAGGGCCCAGGTTCAATTCCCCAGTACCCATGTAAGCCAGATGCACAAGGTGGCACATGCATCTGGAATTCATTTGCAGTGGCTAGAAACTCTGGCATGCCCATTCTCTCTCTCTCTCAGTCTCATAAATAAATAAATTTAAAAAAAAAAAATAAAGTGGAACCTTGCTGGGGGTGGGCTTTGAGATTTTGTAGCCTGACCCTACCCCATTTCCCATTCTTCATTTGTTTCCTAACAAGTTGCTTTTGGTCAGGTATTTATTTACAACAACAAGAAAGCAACTACTACAGATGGAGAGATGATGGGTAGGGAGGTAGATGGATGGACAGATGGCTATAGATGACAGATAGACAGACAGACAGATAGATAGGTGATCAAGAGGTGGATGATAGATAGTAGATATTTAGATAGACAGCTAGACAAGATTAGCAAGCAGGATAGAGATAAAGTAGATTGATGGATGGTTTAAATTAGATAGCAAGACACCTATGATGAATGTCCAGTTGAGGCAGCGCCACTGAAGTTCACTGAGGCTGAATAAAACTTTCTGTAAGTCAGTCAGCTGAAATCAGAACCCACTGGTCTCTTAGCCAATGGCTATGTGTTAAGGGCTTTCTAAGTGGCAGGCACACTAGGCACTAAATGAACGTGACACACCCTGTCCTCATGGAGCTTAACATCTGCCCTTGTGGACAGATTCACAGTAAGTCCATAGGAAGGCTGGGTCTGCATGGCTAGGGAGGAGATGAGGAGTTTATGCAGCTGAGCACTCTGGTCAGGGCAGGTGTCCATGATGGAAAGAGGCTAGACAACACTCTCAGAAGAGCGTGGTGGAGCACGCCCTGAATCCCAGCACTCGGGAGGCAGAGGTAGAGGATCGCTGTGAGTTTGAGGCCACCCTGAGATTACATAGTGAATTCCAGGTCAGCCTGGGATATAGTGAGACCCTACCTCAAAAAAAAAAAAAGAAAAGCAGGTGTTGGGGCGCACCGCAGAGCTGGAGACAGATGTTGCGTGACCTTACCTCTCTCGAGGAGACATGAACTAGCATCCAAGAAATGACTGTGCCCAAGTCTAGATTGATGAACCAGTGAGTTGACTGAGGTTACGTACAGGATCATGGGTGAGGCAGCGGCTGCATCACCAAAAAAGTCTACACATGGGACTAATGCGTGACCACTCACAAAAGCTACGTCCCTGAGCTCCTTACACAGCGGGCATGCACCTCCACTGAAGAGCCTCATCTGTTCCTGCAGTTATTTTTTTAAAATATTTTATTTTATTTTATTATTTTAGTTTATTTTGGGGGAGAGAGATACAAAAAAGGAGAGAGGGGGAGAGAATGGGCGCACCAAGGCCTTCAGCCTCTGTAAATGAATTCCAGATGCATGTGCCACCTTGTGCATCAGGCTTACGTGGTTCCTAGGGAATCAAGCCTGGGTCCTTTGGCTTTGCAGGCAAGCGCCTTAACCGCTAAACCATCTCTCCAGCCCTCCTACAGTTATTGACTGCCAATGTAACTTCAGGAAGAGCCGCCTAAGCCTTATAACTTGTAACTTACAACTTCCTGGGCTTCACCAGTGTTCCTCCCACCTCCAAGAGGACTGCAGAAGCACCTAGCAGAAGGGAACAATGACAGCTAAAGGACTTAGATTGTGTAGGGCCACACAGCCATGTTCATGCATTTGAACACTGTCCAGCAGCAATGGAGTCTTACTGTCAACAGGGGGTTCACATGATCTTGTTTGTGCTTAAAAAGTTTCCTCAAGTTGCTGGACAGCTGCAGGGGACTAGTGTAGAAAGTCACTGCTGTCACTCGGATGAGGCAGGATGGTGGCTTAAACCAGGAGGCAACGGTGGGGATGGAAACAAGCAAGCAAATTGTCATATGTTCTACGTAGAGGGAGAACTGACCTGGTTAGATATGGGGTTGATGGTGCCCAGATAGTCTACACATTTGAGGACCTTCCCTTACTTTACTTATTTATGTATGTGTAAATGGATGTAGTTTTGACCTGGAATCTCTCTATATTGCCCAGGCTGGCCTTCAACTCCTGGGCTCCAGTGATCGCCCTCTTCAGCCTCCCAAGCAGCTGGGACTATGAGTGCGCATCACCCCACCCCACCCAGCATATGCTGATTCCCAGTTGAAAGACTCCAGCTCTCTTCGGGTTGCAGGCAGTCACCCCAACTCCAGTTTGGCATTTGTTCCTATCATACCCTAACTTCTCTATGTGAGGATCCTGCATTCCCAGAGACACACACAACTTTTCTTTTTATTATTAAGTAGAAACATGGTATGGACACATCGTGTGCTGGTACCATCATTTCCCTCCTTCCTAACCCCATTCCACTGAGGGTCCTCCTCGGTGGGGTTGCTGGTATTCACCATGGGGTTATGAGTTGTTAGAGCAGCAGTCAGTCATAGTCAAGGGGGGGGGCCGGATAGGAACCCCTCTGGATATTCCCTCCAACCCTGTGGCTCTTAAAAACTTTCTGCTCCCTCCTTCACAAAATTCCCTGAGCCTTGGTGGGTGTATTTTAAGTCTACTTTTGTGTTGAGCTCTCAGCAGCTTCTGAATTTCTGCTTTGGTAAGTGTCGAGTATCCTTGTGTCTGTCTCCGTCACCCCGGTGCAGGTTGTTAGGCTCCTCATGGAAGCAGCATTCTTCACCAATTCCTCTGCGCACACAACTTTCGAGCTCCCCATTTAGAGACCCTTAACTTTATGACACATGTAGAGTCCTCTTGCCACACAACTGATGCATTCACAGGTTCCGAATGAACATCTTTGGGATCATTATGTCAAGGGGGACCACAGCTATAATGAAAATGTTTGGGTTTTTTCCTCTTTCCTTCACTCCCACCCTTCCTCTCATCCTTCCTTCATTCCTCCTTCCCTTTTCCCCCTTTTAAAAAATATTTTGGGGGCAGGAGGGATGGCTTAGCGGTTAAGGCCTTTGCCTGCAAAGCATAAGGACCCTGGTTCGATTCCCCAGGACCCACGTAAGCCAGATGCACAAGGGAGCACACACGTCTGGAGTTTGTTTACAGTGGCTAAAGGCCCTGGCGCCCATTCTCACTCTCCCTCTCTCTGTCTCTAATAAACAAATAAATAAAAATAAAATCTTAAAAAATATATTTTGAGCTGGAGAGATGGCTTAGAGGTTAAGGCACTTACCTGAGAAGCCTAAAGACCCAGGTTCGATTCTCCAAGTCCCACATAAGCCAGATGCACATGGTGGCACATGCATCTGGAGTTTGTTTGCAGTGGCTAGAGGCCCTGGCGCATCCATTCTCTCTCCCTCTCTCTCTCTCTCTCTCCCTCTCTCTCTCTCTCTCTGTCTGTCTCTCTCAATCTCTCCCTCTCTCTCCTCTCCCCTCTCTTTTTTCTTTCTCCCTCTGTTTCTAATAAATAAATAAAAATTAATTTTTAAAAATATTTTATTTATTTAAGAGAAACAGAGAAAGAGGCAGACAGAAAAAGAGTGAGTATAAGTGTGCCAGGATCTCCTGCCAAAGCAGATAAACACCAGACACATGCGCCAATTTGTACATCTGGCTTTACATGGGTACTGGGGAAGTGAACCCTGCCAGCCAGGCTTTGAAGCAAGCACATTTAATTGCTGGCCATCTTTTTAAAAAATATTATTAATATTTTATTTATAGGAAGAGGCAGAGAGAGAGAGAGAAAGAGAGAGAAAGACAATGGGCACACCAGGGCCTCTAGCCACTGCAAACAAACTCCAGATGTATGAGCCACCTTGTGCATATGGCTTTACATGGGTACTGGGGAATCAAACCTGGGTCCTTGGGCTTTGCAGGCAAGTACCTTAACCGCTGAGCCATCTCTCCAACCCTGGCCATCTCTTCAGTACTGTTCCTCCCCTTACCTTCCTTCCTTCCTTCCTTCCTTCCTTCCTTCCTTCCTTCCTCCCCCTCCCTCCCTCCCTCCCTCCCTCCCTCCCTCCCTCCCTCCCTTCCTTCCTTCCTTCCTCTCTCAGTCTTGCTCTAAAGACAAGTTCTGTGTAGCCCAGGCTGACCTTGAACTTGTTATTCTCCTGTCTCAGCTTTCTAAATGGTAGCATTACAGGAATATTATCATGGATTTTAATGAAGTCATGGAGCCCCTCTAAGAGGGAGGAGGAAGGTCAGCTAAAGAACAGAAGTTAGAACGGGGCTCAATAAGCCAGACAAAAAGCCATGAGCCAAGGAGCTAGAACCTTCCAGAAGCCGAAAAAGACAAGGCAGCAGATTCTCCTGGACCTCAGCCCTGCTGACACCCTGACTTTAGCCCCTGCCCCACCCCCGACCCCAAAACTCATCTTGGACCTCTGGCTTCCAAAACACTGAGGAATAAACCTGAGTTGTTTGTTTCAAACTGGTGCTGCCACAGAGAAGATCACAGTGGGCTTCTTGGCCTAAGATAAAGCTGTGCTTCACAAAACAGCAAACAAAAAGGACTGCAGAATTGACGGAATGGGAAAGGCCAGCTTGGTGGAGAGTTAAACACCGAGACACATTTCCTTCTTGGGGGAGAGGATTTGTAAGAGAATTAGTGAGGTGTGGAAGGGCACAGCAGGGTCACCTAAACCAGAAAGGAGCATCAGCTTTTGAAGAACAAAGGGAGAAAGATTTACTCCTTGTGATTCAGTCTCTATGCTAGGCGCCAGGGAGGCACTAGATAGGACCCTGGGTCATAACCCTGGAGGCATAGAGTTTTTCCTAGCCACAGGGGCTTGTTCGGCCTCAGCAGGATGGGGTTTGGGGGAGGCAGGAAGACACATAGATAAGAGAGCAAGTGACCATTCCAGGTTGCCTCAGTTCAGCTCAAGTAGCAGGAGGCCCAAAAAGTGACTGCATGAGTCCTAACAAAAAGATGTTTCCAAAAATTCTGCGTCAAGGGGCTGGGGACATAGCTCAGTTGATAGAGAGCTTGCCTAGCATGCACAGAGCTGTGGGTCAGATCCAGTAGCCCATAAAGTGCATACTAAGCAGTCACTCCACTACTCTACCATTCCAGCCCTCTTTTTTCTTTTATTTTCTTCTTCTTCTTCTTTTTTTCTTTTTTCTTTTTTTTTCCCCCAAGGTAGGGTCTCACTGTAGCACAGGCTGACCTGGAATTCACTCAGTCTGGAATTCATTAGTCTCAGGGCGGCCTCAAACTCAGTGACGATCCTCCTACCTCTGCCTCCTGAGTGCTGGGATTAAAGATGTGCACCACCATGCCTGGCTCTTTCTGCATTTTATTTCAAGACAGAGTCTTCATAAGCTGCCCATCCTGGCTAAGGTAGTTTGAATGTGACATGTCCCCCATAGCCTCATGTGTTAAGCTTCATGCTCAATCCCCAACTGGTAGCAATTTGTGAAATGGAGCCTTGCTGGAAGAGGTGTGTCACTTGGGGTAGGCTTTGAGATGTTACAGTCCAAGCTCCCCTTGCCAGAGCTAGCTCACTCTTGCTGCTTCCTCTTATGTGCTATGACGAGACGTGACGCCCAGCCTCTGCTGTGCCATGCTTTCTCCACCATGATGAAACGTCCCCTCAAGACTATAAACCAAAATAAACTCTTTCCATGTGCTACTTTTGGTCAGGTGTTTTGTCCCAGCAATGAAAATAAACTGCAACACTGGCCTTGAACTCATGATCTTCCTGCTTCAGTCTCCTGAGTAGTTGTAACTACAAGCATGCCCCACCAAGTTCATGTCAAAAGTCCATTCTTGGGCTGCAGAGATGGCTTAGCAGTTAAGGCACTTGCCTGCAAAGCCAAAAGACCTCAATTCGATTCCCCAGTACCCATGTAAGCCAAATGCACAAGGTGGCACATACATCTGAAGTTTGTTTGCAGTGGCTGGAAGTCCTAGCATGCCCATTCTCTCTCTCTCTCTCTCTCTCTCTCTCTCTCTCTCTCTCTCCCTCCCTCCCTTCCTCCCTCCCTCCCTCTCTCTCCCTTTCCCTCTTTCCCTTTCTCAAATAAATAAATAAATATATTTAAAAATATTTTCTTTATTTTATTATTATTTATTTATTTATTTGAGAGAGGGAGGAAGAGGCAGAGAAATAGAGCGAATAGATGAGCCAGGGCCTTCAGCCACTGCAAACGAACTCCAGATGCATGTGCCACCTTATGCATCTGGCTTAGGTGAGTCCTGGGGAATCAAGCCAGGGTCCTTAGGCTTCACAGGCAAACACCTTAACTGCTAAGCCATTTCCCCAGCCCAAGAAAATATTTTTGTAAAGTTCATTCTTTTTTTTTTTTTTTTTTTTTTTTTTTTTGGTTTTTCGAGGTAGGGTTTCACTCTGGTCCAGGCTGACCTGGAATTCACTATGTAGTCTCAGGGTGGCCTCGAACTCACGGCAATCCTCCTACCTCTGCCTCCCGAGTGCTGGGATTAAAGGCGTGCGCCACCACGCCCGGCTTAAAAGTTCATTCTTATACGGATGGATGGGTGGTAGACAGGAGAGAGAGGCAGATAGTCAGAGAGGGAGAGAGATGAAAAAGAAAATAATGATATAGGGAGGCACAGAATTATAATAAGTAGAGGTAGGAGGATTGTTGTGAGTTCAAGGCCACCCTGAGACTACATAGTGAATTCCAGGACAGCCTGGGCTACAGTGAAACCCTACCTTGAAAAAAAAAAGAATTATAATTAGTATATAGAAAGATGAGTGGGAGAGAGAAAGAGTGATAGTGATGATGTAGGAAGATGAGAGTGAGCACAGATCACTACAGCGCCTAGGTCCGGGGTTTACACCTGCGTCAGAGAAACTCTTCCATTCCACACAGAAGACCAAGCACATCCCAGCTCAAGCTGTGAGATTGTGCAGGAGGGAAACATGAGTGCTTCTCAGGTGTAACAACGGCTGGGCTGCATCAGCCACACTGTGATCTCTTCTCATTCAGCTCCATACTGTTTAAAGGAAGCTGGGATGAAGGGACAGTCCCCAGCTGGGCCAAGTTAGGATGGCAACATACTTCCTGAATATTCCCCCCAACCTCCTAAGTTCTACTATTTTAGGGTGTGTGTGTGTGTGAATTCATACGCCCCATGTGCACCCATGTGGAGACCAGAAGAGAACATCTTGTGCCCTCCTCTATCACTGAGCCACATCATTTCCTTGAGGTAGAGTCTCTCACTAACCCAAAGCTGTTTTTGTTTTGTTTTGTTGGTCAGGGTTGCTAGCCAGGAAATCCTGTCTCCACTCCCCACAAGACTGGAGTCACAGGGGTGCTTGGTACCCCCAGCTTTGGTTTTCACTTTTAACATGCTGCCAGGCTTCTGCGTGGTGTTTGTCACAACTATGATTTGAGGCATAATTTAAATGCTGAGCACTGAATTCTGCCCACCGCAACATCTCCAGCTAGATGGACTTATTACTTGCTGGAAGAAGAGATGATTGTATGTGATACACACACAGAACCAAGGTCCCCACGAATGAGGCTCTGGCATGCAAGAGGCAAGGCTGCCTTCAAATACCACGGTCGCATCGTCATCATCCGTCAGGGTCAGCTTTTCTCCGGTCTACTTATCTTCATCCTGGACCTCGAAGGTAAGGGACTCACCTTGGGTCTCCCTCGCTTCCAGCATGGAAAACGGTGCTTGAGAAAGCAGTAGGAACGCTCTGGGTTACATGCAATCAAAGCCAGAAAAGGATGCCAGGGTAATTCTGACAAATGTGTGGACACAGTTGGAATCTTTATTTTTCTTCTAAGTCCCAATTACTCATCCTGGGTCCAAATGGTGGCAAGTTTTTTTCCCCAAGGGGACAGATTGCAGAAACCAGGGGAAGAGAGGTGGGCAGAGGAGAGGGGAGGGGAGGGGAAGGAAACGGCACTTTCACTGGAGACAATGAGAAGGGGGAGCAATGGGGACCCGGCACCTTCCAAGGCAGCTGCAGTCTCCTGCAAGGTTATCTGTGGCAGGCACAGGCTTGAGAGCAGCGGGCAATAAAAGTGAGTCATCGTCACCCAGCAGGAGCCAACTCAGCAGCCGGGGCTCGGTGAAGCATGTCCCCAGATGCAAAGTTAACTCAAATTCTGGAATGAATTCTGCCTGAATAAAGGACATAAAAATGTCTGCGCCCATAAAGACCTGCTGCCGTGTAGAGCCAGTGTGGCTGTCAGAGTCGAGGGGATCAGCTGACAAACGCCACCTGAAATGAGCCTTGGGCTGGAGACAGACAGGGTCATACCCTCTAAAGACATCTGTCCTCCGGCTCCTATCCCCGTTCCATGGCTGCCAAGTTATGTGACCTTGGGCAGGAACATCACCTCTGATCTTCACACCTACCCTTAAACTATCACAAAGTGTCCTTTATACTCTGAAATCCATCCAACAGCCATAGAGAGAGAGCCCTGTGTGTTGTTCTTTTTCATTTTATTTTATTTTATTTTATTTTATTTTATTTATTTGAGAGAGAGAGAGGCAGAGAGAGAATGCGCATGCCAGGGCCTCCAGCCAAACAAACTCCAGATGCATGTGCCACCTTGTGCATCTGGCTTATGTGGGTCCTGGGGAATCAAATCCTTTGGCTTTGCAGGCAAACACCCTAACCACTAAGCCATTTCTCTAGCCCTTTTCTTTTTCTTTAATTTTTATTTATCTATTTGAGAAAGAAAGAAAGAGGCAGATGATAGAGAGGGAGAGAGAAAGAATGGGTACACCACAGCCTTCAGCCACCACAAATGAATTCCAGATGCATGCACCACCTTGCACATCTGGCTTACGTGGCTCCTGAGGAATCAAACCTGGATCCTTTGGCTTTGCAGGCAAGAGCCTTAACTGCTAAGCCATCTCTCTAGACCCTTGTGCGTTATTCTTGCCAGAACTGATATTGGCATTTCTACAAAAAGTTTCTGCTACCCACAGCCACCGGACTTGTGAAGGCTCTGGGCACCTGAACGCAATCTTCCTAGCCCCATTGTTTACTAGCTGTGTGACTTCGGGATCTTACTGAACCTCTCTGAGCCTCCGTTTCTTCGTGTTAATGATAATATAACCCCTAGAAAGGCAGGGTATCTTATCTCAAACCTCCAGTTATCCTCTTTATTATTCTTTTCACTTTCTTTCCATTGCTGGAGACATTACACATGTTGTACAAACACTTGACAATTAACCAACAGCCCAGTCTGGTCACCTACCTTTTAACTGGATTCTCCATTGCCCAGGAATCTTCCGGCTAAAGTTTCTGAGACTTTCTATTTGGGGCAGGTGGCAGAGCCTGGTGTGAGCCAGCAGCATTGCTCCACCGATGATGGTGCTCTCCCCTCATCCTCTGCAGAGCTGCTCGGTACCAGTCAGTCTATGATCCAGAATTAGCCAATCCGCTTCTTTACACACTCATTATCCATCTCTGCACTAGACATGAATCTTCATAGGACCCAAGACTTCGAGCTCGTGACTGAAATCCCAGCAAATAGCATGTCACCTGGTCTGGGCTCCAGTACACCTGCCATCAAATGAATGAATGAATGAAGAATGTATGAAGGCTGGAGAGATGGTTTGGCCGTTAAGGTGCTTGCCTGTGAGGCCCAAGGACCCAGGTTTGATCTCCCAGTACCCATGTAAGCCAGATACACAAGGTGGTGCAGGTATCTGGAGTTTATTTACAGTGGCGGGAAGCCTAGGCATGTCCATTCTATATATCTGGTTCTTCCTCTCTGTATGGCACAGTGCAGGTCAGGGCCCTAGCCAGACCTCATGCCAGAAGAAACCAGGAAGTCCTGCGCAGGCCTGGCGTGACAATAGCTACAGTCCCATGCTTGCAAGAAACCTGCTGCGAGATGATCTGCCCGGAGACTGACTGTCATTGGTCACAAGAAAGGGACCACCCCATACAATGATTGGCCAGCCAAACCCTTTAAACCCCCTACACTTCCTTGAATAAACGAGTCTGCAGAAGTTCGCCCTCTGCCTGCTTCCACCCAACTCCCGGAGTCTGTGTCGTGACTCCGCGCCTCTCACCCCCTACCCGCGCCTCTCACCCCTTACCCGGCAGGGTCTGCCGTCCCTCGTGGGCTGGCCCAAGGAGGGACCCCAATACCTCTCTCTCTTTCTCCCCACCTCCCTCAAATAAATAAAAAAGTAATTTAAAAAAAAAAAAACAGAATAAATGTATGGGGCTGCAAATGTGGCTCAGTGGGTAGAGTGGTTGCCTATTGTGCACAAGGCCCTGGATTCTAACCTCAACACCACATAATCTGTTCATGGTAATGCACGCCCATAACCCCAGCATTTAAGAGGTCAAGGCAAGAAGGATCCGAAGTTCAAGGTCAGACTTGGCTACACAGCAAATTCAAGACCAACCTAGGCTACATGGCACCCTGCTTCAGAAGCAAATGGCCTGGGGAGATAGCTCTACCATTAAAGACCCTTGCTTGCAAGCCTGTTGACCCAAGTTTGCAAAGTGGCACAGGCAATAGGAGACAGAGCCAGGAGGCTCAAAAGCAGCCGCCAGAGAGACTCTGTCTCAAAATAAGGTGGAAGAAGAGGAGAAAAACCTCCAGGTTGTCCTCTGACCTCCACATGTGCACCATGGCAAGTGTGTGTATGTGCTCTCTCTCTCTCTCACACACACACACACATTATACCCATACACACACACACACACACACACACACACTATACCCATACACACACAAAAATACATAAAAAGAAAAAAACAAAAGAATGAATGAATGAATAAAAAACTGAGTTGCCATGACCTAGGCACTTCTCACATCAACCTTCCAGGTTTTGTGCCTTCTTTGCATAAATGGGAAACACAGCCCTGTGGGAATGGCCCAAAGTCATAGGGAAGCCAAGGGCACACAGTCTTTCTGAATCCTAACCCCTGTCACTCACTTCCAGGAAGGTGTTTGCCTTGTAACAAGAATGCCAGGGAAGCCAGCGTGGTGGCGCACGCCTTTAATCCCAGCACTCAGGAGGCATAGGTAGGAGGATCACCGTGAGTTCGAGGCCACCCTGAGACTACATAGTAAATTCCAGGTCAGCCTGGGCTAGAGTGAGACCCTACCTCGGAAAAAAAAAAAAAAAGAATGCCTGGGAGAGGGCTGGAGAGATGGCTTAGCAATTAAGGTGCATGCCTGTGAAGCCTAAGGACCCAGGTTCAATTCTCCAGGTCCCAGATGAACATGGTGGCACATGTGTCTAGAGTTTCTCTCTCTCTCTCTCTCTCTCTCTCTCTCTCTCTCTCCCTCTCTCTCTGTCTCTAATAAGTAAATAAAAATGAAAATAAAATCTTTAAAAAAAATAGTAGTCAGGCTGGAGAGATGGCTTAGCAGTTAAGCACTTGCCTGTGAAGCTTAAGGACCCCAGTTCAAGGTTTGACTCCCCAGTACCCATGTAAGCCAGATGCACAAGGTGGCACATGCATCTGCAGTTCGTTTGCAGGGGCTGGAGGCCCTGATGTGCCCATTATCTCTCTCTCTGTCTCTCTCTCTCTCTGCCTCTTTCTCCGTCTGTTGCTAATAAATAAACAAAAAAATTAAAAAAAAAAGTAGCCAGGAGTGGTGGCACACACCTTTAATCCCAGCACTCAGAAGGCAGAGGTAGGAGGATTGCTCTGAGTTTGAGGCCACTCTGAGACTACATAGTGAATTCCAGGTCAGCCTGGGCTAGAATGTGACTCTACCTCAAAAAACCAAAAATTAATTAATTATTTATTTAAAAAAAGAATGTTGGGGAGAAAGCAGCTGCTCTAAAAGGAAGGTAGGGAACCTGTAATCCCAGAAGCAGGAAGCTCCTGAGTTTGAAGCTAGCCTGAACTACTACAGTGAGACTATGTCTCAAAAATAAAAAATAAAAAATTTTAAAGTCACTATCATGCACTTTGAGTCTAACAATCCCTCCTTGGCTGTGATGTCCTGACCTGGTCCTGTGATTTGGGTTAGGGTCTAGTCTCTCCATGCCAATCAATACCACTCTTGTTCCTTAGACAGCTGAGATTATAAAGATGATTAAAGCCAGGCGTGGTGGAGCAGGGCCTTTAATCCCAGCATAGCAGAGGCAGAAGTAGGACTGCTGTGAGTTCGAGGTCAGCCTGGGACAGAGCAAGACCTTACCTCTAAAAACCAAAATATAAAAAAATAGTAATAGGCCGGGTGTGGTGGCGCACGCCTTTAATCCCAGCACTCGGGAGGCAGAGGTAGGAGGATCGCCGAGAGTTCGAGGCCACCCTGGGCAACCCACAGCCCTCGTTCCCAGGTTGTGCAAGCAGGTGGCACACGGCGGCGCTCGCGCTCCTGCGCACCAGGCAGTGAGAACCAGCCGGGGCTGCAGCCAGTCTCCGCCCTTTCCTCTCTCTCTCTTTCTCTCTCTCTCTCTCTCTCTCTCTCTCTCTCCTTCATGCAGCAGGAGAGCCTGGCTCACACACCACGCCTCCCATCACCAAGGTCAGCATCTTGCCACCGCCCCGAGGGTGGGGAGGTGCCCACCTCCCCTCCTCACCTCCTCTTCCTTCCTCCTCCTCTTGCTCCCTCCTCCCTCCTTCTTCCCTCCTCCCTCAGCTTCTCAGAGGCTCCCTGTTCCCAGGGTTCTTCCTCTGGTCACTCCGCCCCCATCCCATCCTGTTGCTCAAGCCGGGCTGGTGGCACACACCTTTAATCCCAGCACTCAGGAGGCAGAGGTAGGAGGATCACCATAAATTCGAGGCCACCCTGAGACTACATAGTGGATTCCAGGTCAGCCTGGGCTAGAGCGAAACCCTACCTCGAAAAACAAGAAATAAATAAATAAATTTAATGCCAAAAAATAAAATAAAAGAAAGAAAGAAAGAAAAGGAAAGAAGGAGAAAGGGAGGAGGGAAAGGGAGGGAGGGAAGGGAGGGAAAGGAAGAGAGAGGGAGGAGGGAGGGAGGAAGAAGAAAAGGAAGAATCGAGAAAGAAAGACCTGAAACAAGAATCTGGGAGACCACCTGACCAGGATGCTGAGCTAGGCATACCTCTGGCCCTCTATGCCAGGACCTTGAAGATGTAATGGCACACACAGCGAGAATGGAGGCCGACAGGAGAATCCCCAGTCAGCGGCCAGCTAGCCTGACCTACAGTGTAGGAGAGGGCAGACACCTGAGGTTGTCCTCTGACCTCCACACATGTCCTGCACCTGCATGTCCCCCAACACACAGATTACAAAAAGAAAAGGAAAATAAAAATTATGGTGGCTCACACCTTTAATCCCAGCATTTGGGAAGTAGGAGGATCACTGTGAGTTCAAGGACAACCTTGGCTACAGTGAGACCCTACCTCGAGAGAGAAAAAAAAAATTAAGACTTCCTCTTTTTATTTTTAATTTATTTTGAGAGAACGAAGCATAAGAGAGAGAATGGGTACACCAGGGCCTTCAGACACTGCAAACAAACTCCAGACTCATGCACCACCTTGTGCATCTGGCTTACATAGGTCCTGGGGAATCAAACCTGGGTTCTTTGACTTTGCAGGCAAGTGCCTTAACTGCTAAGCCATCTTGTTAGTCTGAGTGTAAAATTAAAAATGCTCTGGCTGGAGAGATGGCTTAGTGGTTAAGGCACCTGCCTCCTAAGCCTAAGAACCCGGTTCCAATCTGCAGGTCCCACGTTTAGCCAGATGTAGTGACGCAAGGGCGCAATGCCACACTTGACCACAAGGGGGCGCACACATCTGGATTTCGCTCACAGCAGCTGAGAAACTGCTGGCACACCCATCTCTATCTGTCTCCCTCTCCCTCTGTCTGTCTCTCTCTGTGTCTCTCTCCAAAACTAAATAAAATAAAATAAATAGAAAAAATTATCAAAAGGCTTTTAAAAAATTAAAAATGCTCATTGTGTGGCCAGGCATGATGGTGCACACAGAGGTAGGAGGATCTCAGTGAGTTCAAGGCCACCTGAATTCCAGGTCAGCCTGGGCTAGAGTGAAAGCCTACCTCATTGTGGTTTTTATGACCCTGGCAAACATGTTAAGTCAAATCACTATTCTCTTATTCCATTGATTCAGAAAATTCAAGCCATGCTGTTTTTAAGATTAATAATTAAGTTATTAATTAAAATAGTAAATAATTTACCATATTAAATTAAACAATTTGATTTACAACTTAATAGTGAACACACCAAGCTTACTCCTTCCTGCCTCAGATAATGGTGGTGCTCTACCCACACTTAGAATGCTCCTGCTCCAAGCAGGCCCTCCCATCCCCATCCCGGGGGGCGGGGTCTCAGCTCCAAAATGCCTTCCCTGACCACTGGGGGACAGCGTCACCAGGCTAGGGACCCATCCCACCAACTGGAGCAAGTCACATCTGCAGCCATCTGCAGAGGGCTATCCTCAGCTGCCTCTCCTGGACATGCAGGGAGGGGAGGGGAGGGTGTTCATCCTCCCCTTAGATAATGGCTGACTACTGTGGGGAGGGGGCTGTCCTCTCAGTGGGATGGTACCTGTGATGCAGTTCCCACTGCAGGGCCCCTGTGCAATCAAGCCAAAGATGGTTTCCTGATAAGCCATCTTTGTCAAGCTCATTCCCTTCCCTTCCCCTCCCTCCCCTCCCTTTCCCTTCCCTACCAGGCTTCCCTTTCTCTTGAGGGCTTCCCCCGCACTGCATCATCAGCACAAGAATTATTTCACCCTGGATGTGGTGGAGGAGTGCCATAAGTTTGAGGCCACCCTGAGACTACAGAATGAATTCCAGGTCAACCTGGGCTAGAGTGAGACCCTATCTCAAAAAAGAAAGAAAGAAAGAAAGAAAGAAAGAAAGAAAGAAAGAAAGAAAGAAAGAAAGAAAGAAAGAAAGAAAGAAGGAAGAAAGAGAAAAGAAAAGAAAAACCAAAAATAAAAATAAATAAATAAAGTTAAATATAAAAAAGGGAATAAAAGGTAATTTATTCTGAGCCAAATATGACTGACCATAACCTGGGAACACAAAGCCATTCATAGATTCTAAGAGTTTGCATGAGCTTTTATAATCACAGATTCTAAGAGACTGCATGAGGGCTGAAGAGATGGCTTAGCAGTTAAGGAGTTTGCCTGCAAAGCCAAAGAACCCAGGTTTGATTCCCCAGGACCCACGAAAGCCAGATGCACAAGATGGCACATGCATCTGGAGTTTGTTTACAGCAGCTAAAGGCCCTGGTACGCCCATTCTCTCCCTCCTCCCTCTCTCTGTCTACCCTTCTCTCTCGCTTTCAAATAAAATAAATTATTATGAAGAGATTGCATGAGTTTTCAAAGTCACAGAAAAAAAAAAAAGAAAGTCATTCTGTTGCTTTTAAAAATATATTTATTAGGATTGGAGAGATGGCTTAGCCTAAGGACCCAGGTTCAATTCTCCGTGTCCCACATAAGCCAGATGCACATGGTGGCACATGTGTCTGGGGTTCGCATGCAGTGGCTAGAGGCCCTGGCATGCCCATTCTCTCTGTGTGTGTCTCTAATAAATTAATAAATAAAAATAAATCTATTTATTTATTTATTTATTTATTTATTTATTTATTTATTTATTTATTTGCAAGCAAAGAGAGAGAGAGAGAGGTGGGGAGAATGGATGTGCCAGGGCCTCCTGCTGCTGCAAATAGACTCCAGATGCACCACTCTGCATCTGGCTTTACGTGGGTCCTGGGGAATCACACCCAAGCCACTAGGCTTTGCAAGCAAGTGCTTTAACCACTGAGCCATCTGTCCAGCCCTGTTGTTGCTTTTTTAAAAACATTTTTAAATATTTTATTTATTCATTTATTTGAGAGAGAGAGAAAGAGGTGGCAGCTCCTGTTGAGGCCACCAAGGAGCACCAGAGGTCAGGCTAGGGGCCGTCTCAGAGGCTGTTCCCAGCAGAAGACAGCCCTGAGTGGAATTAGCAATGAGTGGCTGTGGCAATAAAGATTTTATAAAGAAACAAAAAGGCCTGTGTGAGAGCCATAAGACAATTTAAACACTTTAGATTCTAAGAGACTGCATGAGGGCTGAAGAGATGGCTTAGCAGTTAAGGAGTTTGCCTTTGCAAAGCCAAAGAACCCAGGTTTGATTCCCAGGACCCACGAAAGCCAGATGCACAAGATGGCACATGCATCTGGAGTTTGTTTACAGCAGCTAAAGGCCCTGGTACGCCCATTCTCTCCCTCCTCCCTCTCTCTGTCTACCCTTCTCTCTCGCTTTCAAATAAAATAAATTATTATGAAGAGATTGCATGAGCTTTCATAGTCACAGAAAAAAAAAAGAAAGTCATTCTGTTGCTTTTAAAAATATATTTATTGGGATTGGAGAGATGGCTTAGCCTAAGGACCCAGGTTCAATTCTCCGTGTCCCACATAAGCCAGATGCACATGGTGGCACATGCGTCTGGGGTTCGCATGCAGTGGCTAGAGGCCCTGGCATGCCCATTCTCTCTCTGTGTGTCTCTAATAAATTAATAAATAAAAATAAATCTTTAAAAATATTTATTTACTTATTTATTTGCAAGCAAAGAGAGAGAGAGAAAGGTGGGGAGAATGGATGTGCCAGGGCCTCCTGCTGCTGCAAATAGACTCCAGATGCACCACTCTGCATCTGGCTTTACGTGGGTCCTGGGAATCACACCTAAGCCACTAGGGCTTTGCAAGCAAGTGCTTTAACCACTGAGCCATCTGTCCAGCCCTGTTGTTGCTTTTTTTAAAACATTTTTTAATATTTTTATTTATTCATTTATTTGAGAGAGAGAGAAAAGAGGTGGCAGCTCCCGTTGAGGCCACCAAGGAGCACCAGAGGTCAGGCTAGGGGCCGTCTCAGAGGCTGTTCCCAGCAGAAGACAGCCCTGAGTGGAATTAGCAAAGAGTGGCTGTGGCAATAAAGATTTTATAAAGAAACAAAAAGGCCTGTGTGAGAGCCATAAGACAATTTAAACACTTTTTCATAAAACAAAATATTTATTTGAGCCAGGCATGGTGGCACATGCCTTTAATCCCAGCCCTCTGGAGGCAGAGGTAGGAGGATTGCCGTGAGTTCAAGGCCACCCTAGACTACATAGTGAATTACAGGTCAGCCTGGGCTAGAGTGAGACCCTACCTCAAAACCCCCCCAAAAAAAAAAAAAAAAAGAAAGAAATATTATTTGAGAGAGAGAGGAAGAGGCAGAGAGAAAGACAGAATGGGCGTGCCAGGGCCTCCAGCCACTGCAAACAAACTCCAGATGCATGTGTCACCTTGTGCATCTGGCTTATGTGGATACTGGGGAATCGAGCCTCAAACCGGGGTCCTTAGGCTTCATAAGCAAGTGCTTAACTGCTAAGCTATCTCTCCAGCCCAACTTAAACCCTTTTAGTGGCATGCCTCTGGGCTTATACTACCATTAGTACACGTGTCTGTGAGGTCCGCCATGAGGTGCTAGCAGTAAGTACTTGTTAGAACAAGAGTCCCAAATGTGGTGGAGACAGGAAGAGACACAGCCAGACTGATGCAACTTGAGATGTTTACATTGCCTAACCCTCACTCCCCTAACCTAGCAATACCCTCAGCCACAGTTTTCCTGCCAATCTTATCTCACAGACAACCTGGCTCCTCTTCTGATGGTAATCCATTCTCTGATTGATTAGCTCCTCAGCTTGGTCCCTGTCCCCCCTGATTAATTCCCCCATTTGGTCCCTGTTCTCCTCTGAACTCCTCAGTCCTTTTGTCCCCTGTACCCCCCTCACAAAAAGAAAAACTCTAAAAGCCCAAACCATCCAGACTCAGACTGGCTGCTCTCTCCTCCCGGGAGACAGCTAAGACAGCTACACAGCTCATGCCCCAATTAAAAGCTCTTTTCCGGCCTCAGGGTGGTCTTGTGCAGTCTTAGTTGTTCACAAACCTTAATAGTACTCCCATCTCAAGAAGTGACAGGCAAAACAGGTGCAAATGGACCAGGCTAAAATAAGGGGCTACAGAGCTCCAAGGTGACCTTCAGCCAGTACACCTCGCTTCTCTGTGCCTCTCTTTCCTTCTTTATCCAATTAAGGACATAAAGCAGGGACCTCAGTGTGGTGGCACACACCTTTAATCCCAGTACTTGGGAGGCAGAGGGAGGAGGATCACCAGGAGTTCCAAGGCCAGCCTGAGACTACAAAGTCAATTCCAGGTCAACAACCTGGACTAGAGCAAGACACTACCACAAAAAAAAAAAAAAAAAAAAGCTGGGCTGGAGAGATGGCTAAGCAGTTAAGGCATTTGCCTGAAAAGCCAAAGAACCTAGGTTTGATTCCCCAGGACCCATGTAAGCCAGATGGACAAGGGGCACATGCATCTGCAGTTCATTTGCAGTGGCTGGAGGCCCTGGCGCGCTCATTCCCTCTCCCTCTCTCTCTCTCTCTCTCTCTCTCAAATAGAGTATTAAAAAAAAAGAAGCTGGGGCTGGAGAAATGGCTAAGCAGTTAAGACACTTGCCTACAAAGCCAAAGGACCCAGGTTTGATTCCCCAAGACCCACATAATCCAGATGCATAAGGTGGTGCATGCATCTGAAGTCCCTTTGCAACATGCCCTTTCTCCCAAATAAATAAATAAAAATATATTTTAAAAATGAACCTAACCAGGCGTGGTGGTGCACACCTTTAATCCCAGCACTCAGGAGGCAGAGGTAGGAGGACCGCAGTGAGTTCAAAGCCATCCTGAGACTACATAGTGAATTCCACATCAGCCTGAGCTAGAGTGAGACCCTACCTTGAAAAACCAAAAAAAAAAAAAAAAAGAGAGAGAGAGAGAGAAAAAAAGAAAAACCCTCAGACTCATGGAAAAAATTAAATACGACAGCACATGGAAAGTAAATGCATCTCAGATGTTGCTGGTATTATATTGTCAACAAAAACACAGCTCTCACCTCAAAGGGAGAAAGAGAGAGTTTATTCTGGAGCAAAATATGAATGACCATGGCCGGGGAATACAGATTCAGGTTACCCCAAGTGTCATGTTCCAATGTGCGAATTGTTTCAGGAAGTTTTTATAATAGCAGGAAGTTATAAATCAAGGCACTACATGTACATTTTGGAGAGGGAAACAACAGGTGGGTTATATATATCAAAGCAAGGAAGTCTCTGCTATAGGTCTCAGGCGCGGTTGGTGATATTCTTATATCCAGTTGGTTGGGAGAAACTGGGGGTCTTTAATCCCAGCACTCAGGAGGCAGAGAGATAGGAAGATCGCCATGAGTTCGAGACTACATAGTGAATTCCAGGTCCGCCTGGACAAGAGCAAGACACTACCTCAAAAAAGTGGGGCTGGATTGATTTTACCTGGTGCTCAGAGGGATGTTAAATCACACAAAGGTGAGCAATGAGGACGGGGGTCTAAGATAGCCCAAGGTAGTTGGCTCTGGACCTGTCCACTCCACTATCCACAGTCATTGACGTTCTAATCAGTCAGTCAGCCTTGCAGGACCTTTAACACTGGTGTGGCTTTTTTTTTTGCTTTTGTCTGGGAACTTCAGTTCACAATGTTTAAGGGAAATAAACACTTAGATTTCATCTCCAGTTAAAATTAATTAAGATGAGCCGGGCGTGGTGGCGCACGCCTTTAATCCCAGCACTCGGGAGGCAGAGGTAGGAGGATTGCCAGGAGTTCGAGGCCACCCTGAGACTACATAGTTAATTCCAGGTCAGCCTGGACCAGAGCGAGACCCTACCTTGCAAAAAAAAAAAAAAAAAAATTAATTAAGATGAGGACTGCAGGGATGACTCAGAGGGTAAAGGCACTTTCTTGCATAGCCTGCCAGCTGGGCCCAATCCCCCAGCACCCACATACACAACCACCAGACAGACATTCATCCGAAGCAGCAAGAGACTTGAGGCATACACTCACACGCACGCACGCATGCACACATATGCACTCGTGCAAACAAAAATTAAGTTTGGAGCTGGGGAGATGGCTTAAGCAGTTAAGGCACTTGCCTACAAAACCTAAGGACCGGAGTTTGATTCTCCAGTACCCACGTAAAATCAAGATGCACAAAGTGGCATATGCACCTGGCGTTCCTTTGCAACACGTCCATTCTCTTTCTGCCTCTTTCTCTATTTCTCTCTCTCTCCTTGAAAATAAATAAATGAAAATTTAAAAGATAAGTTTTATTTTCACTCATTTTATGACATCAATAGTGCATTCTGCAAGACCTTTGTTTTATTATACCTCCTGGGACCTTACATGCCAAGAGA
Organism: Orientallactaga sibirica; assembly: GCA_036365145.1. Lineage (NCBI taxonomy): Eukaryota > Metazoa > Chordata > Mammalia > Rodentia > Dipodidae > Orientallactaga > Orientallactaga sibirica. The sequence goes on along the minus strand of JAEOAD010000008.1, from coordinate 39,515,082 downwards.
GAAGAGACAGTAGTCATTTAGCAATTGAACCCTTATGGCTTCCTCTCTTACTTCCTCTCATTTTCCAAACAAACAAAACTTTAGAAATGCCTCTCCAACTGGCTTAATTTTAATGAATCAACGCCAAACTCTGTCCATCTCTGCCGCATCCCACTCACCACTTCCTTTTACTTTTTTCTATAATGAAGACTGAACCTAAGGCCTTACATGTGTGGGCTAAGTGCTCTACCACTAAGCTGTATCTGTTGCAGAAGTTTGGGTTCGAGTCAGCAAGAATGTCAAGTGCCACTCGGGGAGAACTGGAAAACTCAAGAATTTATTATTACTCCAGTGGGCTGAAGGGAAGCTTGTGCTTCAAAATTACCTCTAGTCCCCTACACTGGGCTGCTGTTATTTATTTTTTTGGTTATTTAGTTCATTTTGAGAGAAAAAGGGGCAGATAGAGAAAGAGAATGGCCTCCAGCCACTGCAAACAAACGCCAGACTCATGAGCCACCTTGTGCATCTGGCTTACCTGGGTCCTTTGGCTCCACAGGCAAGCACCTTAACCGCTAAGCCATCTCTCCAACCCTGCTGTATGTTTTCTAGAGTTTTACGGAACTATGTGACCCAGGACACAAATGGACCCATATGAGAAAAAAAAAAAAAAAAAAAAAAAAGCCTGTAAAGTGGGGAGGGAGCTGTTGACCTTAGGTAATACACAATTGTACAGGGAGGCAGCCCCAGAGTAGTGGTTATCTCTAATATGGATTGGCTTAATGGCAGGCTATGTCTCCTTCTGTTTCCTCCCTTATCAGTCTCAAAGCTGGTCCGCAGCAGCGGAACAGGGGCAAGTGTAGCAGCTTTTGTGTGGCCCTTTAGCTCACAGGATAGGAGGAACAGAAAAGGGATCTCATCATATTCACACCCTCTTTTCATTTTGAGAGACCAGGTTAGCCTAGAACTTTCCATGCTTTTTGTTTGTTGTTTTTTGTGGGCTTTTTGTTTTGTTTTGTTTTTTTCAAGATAGGGTCTCACTCTAGTTCAGGCTGCCCTGGAATTCACTCTGTAGTCTCAGGGTGGCCTTGAATTCAAGGCAATCTCTCCTCCTACCTCTGCCTCCCCAGTGCTGGGATTAAAGGCATGAGCCACCATGCCCAGCTAGAACTTTTGATACTTTTGTGCCACCCTCCAGAATAAATGAGATGGTAGGCCTGGGCAGGCCACTAGGCCTGACTCTAAAAAAAAATTACTTGGGCTGGAGAGATGGCTTAGCAGTTAAGTGCTTGCCTGTGAAGCCTAAGGACCCCGGTTCAAGGCTCGATTCCCCAGGACCCACATAAGCCAGATGCACAAGGGGACACATGTGCCTGGAGTTCGTTTGCAGTGGCTGGAGGCCCTGGCATGACCATTCTCTGTCTTTCTCTCCTCTCTCTCTCTCTCTCTCTCTCTGTCTGTCTCTGTTGCTCTCAAATAAATAAATAAATAATTTTTTTTAAATTACTTGATCCTGTGCAAACATTGGACTATGAACTTTACCTATATCTCTTTTAAACCCTAACTTAATGGATAAAGCAGATATTCAATCCCCATTTTAGAGAGGAGGAGACTGAGGTTCCAGGTGACCCAGTGTCTTGCCCAAGGTCATACACTAGGAGTAAAGGGCATGGGAAGGATGCTAAATGGTACACGTTTATTTCTAAAACTCTAAGAATGGCTGCTTTAAATGTTTGAAGGTAGAAGACTGAAGAGATGGCTCAGTGGCACTTGCTTGCAAAGCCTGCCATCCTGGGGTTCAATTCCCCAACCACCTACATAAAGCCAGGCAGGCATTAGTTTGTAGTAGCAAGAGGCTCTGACGCATACACACGCACACGCAAAATAAATAAAATTTTTTTAAATATACATTTGTGTAAGGTTTGGGAGTGACCAAGACCATGCAGACGACTCTGAGGCAAAGATGAAAGCTTTTATTAGTGAAAAGCACGAGCTGCCAGGGCTGACTCACAAGGGAGCACAGCCAAGCTGAGTTTTCAGATAATGGGCTTTACAGGGCTTATTCAGTTGGGGGAAGGTGAGGAAGGGAAAACTTGAATTAAAAAGGTTCCTTTTGGGCTGGAGAGATGCTTTAGTGGTTAAGGCACTTGCCTACAAAGCCAAAGGGCCCAGGTTTGATTCCCCAGGACGCACGTAAGCCAGATGCATAAGGTGGCACATGTGTCTGGAGTTTGTTTTCAAGTGGCTGAAGGCCCTGGCATGCCCATTCTCTCTATATATCTGCCTTTCTCCCTCTCTCTCTCAAACAAAGTGGTTTGTTTTTTTTTTGGTTTGGTTTGGTTTTACAAGGTAGAGTCTCACTCTAGTCCAGGCTGATCTGGAATTCACTCTGTAGTCTCAGGGTGACCTCAAATTCACAGTGATCCTCCTACCTTTGCCTCCCAAGTGCTGGGATTAAAAATGTGCGCCACCACACCCGGCTTGTGTTTGTTTGTTTGTTTGTTTGTTTGTTTGTTTGTTTGTTTGTTTTGGTTTTTCGAGGTAGGGTCTCACTCAGGCTCAGGCTGACCTGGAATTATGTAGTATCAGGGTGGCCTCCTACTCTCGGCAATCCTCCTACCGCTGCCTCCTGAATGCTGGGATTAAAGGTGTGCACCACCACGCCCGGCCTTTTGCTTGTTTTTAAAAAAGGTTCCTTTAGGGGACCTCTAAGATGTGTGAGACAAGAACAGTGACCAAGGGACTTTAAGGGGACCATGATCTAAGATTGTTAGGCAAGGAGGGACAAGAAATCCACTTCCTTATGTCTCTGACCATTCTGCTGTCCTGGTGACTTGTCGGGAACCATTGGGCACTAGGTAACCAAAAGTGCCTCCATCTTGAGGTGACTCCAGGAAAGTCCATCTGAGTTATCTATTAACCCATGGGATTGAGGAAGTCGTTATCTTATGGCAAGGAAGGGATCCTAATGGGGCTGGGCTTATGCTGTTGAAACATTCTTGAGTTCTGAATAAAAGGCACCCTGGGATTAATAAAACTCACTTTTGTCTTGCTGTCATGTCTCTGTCACCATTCTCTAGGGTCTTGTCCTTGAAGCCCCGCTGGCCGGGGCAGTGACTCATTTTGGGAGCCCATCCGGACCTAACAATTTGAAGGTATTTCATTGAACAAGTCCCTCAACCCCAGAAAAACAAACGAACCTGATGTCCTTACAAGAGCTGAAGATAATCTGAGTGTTACTAAACTTGAGGCTCTGCTAATTGGGAACCATGACCAATTAAATAGCTACATCCTCCATTCTGAGTTATGTCAGGTTGGCAAAGAGAGGCTAAGACTCCCAAGGAATGACAGAGGCCACATTAGCACATTTACATGGCTAGGATGGCCCCAACACTTGTCAAAAGTTTATTAATGGCAGGCTGGAGAGATGGCTTAGCAATTAAACACTTGCCTGTGAAGCCTAAGGACCCCAGTTCGAGACTCGGTTCTTCAGGACCCATGTAAGCCAGATGCACAAGGGGGCACATGTATCTGGAGTTCGTTTGCAATGGCCAGAGGCCCTGGCACGCCCATTCTCTCTCTCTACCTGCCTATTTCTGTATCTCTCTCTCTCTAAATAAAGAAATAAAATATATTTTTTAAAAGTATATTAGTGGCTGGGCGAGGTGGCGCACGCCTTTAATCCCAGCACTTGGGAAGCAGAGGTAGGAGGATCGCCATGAGTTCGAGGCCACCCTGAGACTACATAGTGAATTCCAGGTCAGCCTGGGCCAGAGTGAGACCCTACCTCAAAAAAAAAAAAAAAAAAAGGATATTAATGGCAATTGTTTGGGAGGGTTTAAAACTGATTTTATGTATGTGTGCATATATGGGAGAGCAAGAAAGAGAGAGAGATTGAATATGGGCATGCCAGTGCCTCTTGCCACCACTAATGAACTCTAGACATACGCACCACTTTATGTGTCTGGCTTAATGTGGGTACTGGAGAGTCAATCTCAGGTTGCAGGCTTTGCAAACAGATGCTTTGACCACTAAATAATCTTCCCAGCTTGGCAATTGTTTTGATAGCCTTCTAATCACTCAGAAGGTAACGTGTGAAAAACTATTTCACTGGGGCTGGAAAGATGGCTCAGCAATTAAAGATGTTCGCTTGCAAGGCCTGCCAGCCTGGATTCAATCTCCCAGAACCCATGTAAAGTGACAAAAGACCACAGTGCACATAAGGACAGTTGAAGAGAAAGACAGCGGGCTTGAACTGCGACAGAAGGAAAGCATTTATTACAAGTAGGATAAACAGTGAAGGGCAGAGACCTCTGTACAGGCTAGAGGCTCTTCTGCATGTCACCAGAGCTGAAGTGAAGCCTATGAATGTACAGATCAAAGGAGCAGGTGGGGGTGGGATTGCAGGGGCTAAAGAGGGTATTGTCCGAGAAGTGATTCAGGGAGCATGGTTTCTGAGGTTGTAGCGCCCAGAAGTTTCAGTGTGGTTAGGGGTTGTTTGTGGATCAGGATATGGATTGATTGTTTTCTGTGTTATTTAGAAGTGGCTTAAGTCAATGTTAGTTCAATGTTAGGTCATGAATTCAAGGTGACCCTGTTTTACTTTTGGGGCCAGAGGAGAGTGCTTCAGTGCACACACATAAAGAAATAAATAACTTTAAAACATTTTTATTGGCTAGAGAGATGGCTTAGTGGTTAAACGCTTGCCTGTGAAGCCTAAGGATCCCGGTTTGAGGCTTGATTCTCCAGGACCCACGTATGCCAGATGCATAAGGGGGCACATGCATCTGGAGTTCGTTTGCAGTGGCTAGAGGCCCTGGTGCTCCCATTCTCTCCCTCTCTCTCTCTCTCTTTCTCTCTCTACCTGCCTATTTCTGTATATCTCTCTCTCTCAAATTAATTAATAAATAAAAATATTTTTAAAATATATTTTTTTTATTTGCCAGGCGTGGTAGTGCTTGCCTTTAATCCCAGCACTCGGGAGGCAGAGGTAGGAAGATCCTGTGAGTTCAAGGCCACCCTGAGACTACAAAGCGAATTCCAGGTCAGCCTGGAAGAGTGAAACCCTACCTCAAAAAACAAACAAACAAAAAATTATTTATTTGAGAGGGAAAGGGAGAGAACAAGCATGGGCATGCCAGGGCTTCTTACCACTGCAAACAGACTCAAAAAACATGCACCACTTTGTGCATCTGGCTTTACATAGGTATTGGGGAATTGAACCCAGGCTGGCAAACTTTACAATCAAACACGTTTAACACTGAGCCATCTCTCCAGCCCAAATAAATTAATCTTTAAAAAGTGGCACACACAGGGCTGGAGAGGTGGCTCAGCAGTTAAAGGTGCTTGCTTGCAAAGCTTGGCTGGCTGAGGTCCATTTCCCCTGTACCTACATAGAGCCAGAAGTACAAAGTGGCACATGCATCTGGAGTTCATTTGCAGTGACAAGAGACCCTGGCATGCCCATTAATTTTCTCTCTCTTCCTTATAAATATATATATATATATATATATATATATATATATATATATATATATATATTTTTTTTTTTTTTAAAGTAAAGCCAAGTATGGTGGCACACGTCTTTAATCCCAGCACTTGGGAGGCAGAGGTAGGAGAATCACCATGAGTTCAAGGCCAGCCTGAGACTACATAATCAATTCCATGTCAGCCTGGGCTACAGTGAAACCCTACCTCGAAAAACAACAACAACAAAAAGTGGCACAAGCATCTGGCATTTGTTTGCAGGGGTAAGAGATTCTGGTGAGGTCCCACCCCCCCCCATCGCCCACACACACATACACCACACATATGTAAATACATAAATAAATTTTAAACTGTTTTATTATTATTATCTCTATGAATCCAGATCAGGTGGTAACTTAAGGCATTTCCTGTGTGCTTCATGTCTTTGTGGAACAAGTGCATTTTGTCAGATTCTAACACAAAATCTCTGCAACTAAGGCTGCTCATGAAACACCAATCACAACACACCAGAACTGTGAGATGGTCTTTTCTAGCAAATAGATCTCATCGGTGCCCCCCCCATTATTCTCTTAATTGGCCCCCATTATAGACAGTAGTCATGCTTGTTTGCATAGCCAGATGTAATTTAATTCCTGAAATGCTTTAAACCCCTATGTTGTAACCTGCTGACTAAAACATTTTCCACTGACTCCTGCCTTATCCACCCTATGCTGTTTAAAACTAGCCAATCAGGAATAGATTGTAAGGTCAAGCCTCAGCCAATGAGGCAAAGCCCAGTGTCAGGCTTAGCAATTAAGGCGCTTGCCTGCAAAGCCTAAGGACCCATGTTCAACTTTCCAGATCCCACATAAGCCAGCCATACAACGGTGAGGTATGAGGATTGCTGTGAGTTCAAGGCCACCCTGAGACTACATAGAGAATTCCAGGTCAGCCTGAGCTACAGTGAGACCCTACCTCAAAAAAAACAAAATAAATAATTAATTAATTAAAAAACTGTTTTGGGAGATGTTTGAGGCACTCTAGTCCAGGATGACCTGGCATTCACTCTGTAGCCCCAGGCTGGCCTCAAGCTCATGGTGATCCTCCTACCTCAACCTCCCAAGTGCTGAGATCAAAAAAGTGCACCACTATGCCTGGCTAAAGAAGGTGTTTTTGTAATTGCATGAAATATTATATGAGAATGATTTCTAAACCTCAACTCAAAAGTCAAAATGAGGTTGGGCATGGTGGTGTACACCTTTAATCCCAGCACTCGAGAGGCAGAGGTAGGAGGATCGCCATGAGTTCAAGGCCAGCCTGAGACTACATAGTGAATTCCAGGTCAGCCTGAGCTAGAGTGAAACCCTACCTTGAAACCCCACCCCCCCCAAAAAAAAGTTAAAATGCAAGAGGTTATAATAATTGCTCATGAGGCTGAGAGATTGCTCAGTGGTTAAGGCGCTCGCCTGAAAAGCCTAACGACCTGGGTTTGATTCCCCAGTACCTATGTAAAGCCAGATACACAAGGTGGGGGCACATGCATCTGGAGTTCATTTACAATGGCTGGAGACCCTAGTGCACCAATTCTGTCTCTCTATATCTCTCTGCTTACAAATAAATAAATAAAAATAAATATGAAGAAAAGGTAATTACAAATGGTCTCGTTTTGCTTTGAGACAAGCTGAATTTGATATGTAGCCAAAGATGACCTTGTACTCCTGCCACTGCCTCCTAAGTGCTGGGATAATCTGTGGGAGTCACGGTGTCCCACTGTACGCAGTACTGGGAATCAAACCCAGGGCTTTGTGCTCGCTAGACAAGCATTCTATCAACTGACTTATATCCCAGCCCCAGTTGGTCTTGTTAGTTCTCTGCTAAGTGAGAAAGAGTTCTCATATTGCTGCTGCTAACAGATGGGTAAATACCTGGGCCAATGTTATTTGCACCTACCCTTTTTTGGTAGAATTGCATCATAAATCACATTCTTTAACTCAAGAGCTTTTCATTCTGCAGTAAATCCTAAACATATTTTTCACTTCTATCCAATCCTTAAGAGCATTGCAATATGCTACTGATAAAGATGACCTAATTAATTTACCAAGTTCCTTGCTGATCCATCCATTTCCAGGGCTATAGATACCATGTTACACATTGTTGATTGACTGATGTGTTTAGATCCCCATTTCCAACTTGTACCTCAGCCTTCAGCTTGACCCCTCCACTCTGATGTGCCAGCCCTACGACAGCTTAGTGGGCCCCACACAGATCCCTGGAAGCCTTCAGTTTCTAGGGTTCGCCTTGAGGCCAATTTTTTTTTTTTCCATCATGATGTTTCCCTCATTTATAAGTCAAATGGAATTCTGACACACATACAATGACTTTGCATGAGACCTCTGATTTACAACATTTTGAGAATTGCATTTTAACAAGCCTCATAGAGAATATGGTAATCCCCAACCTCTCCTGTATATTACATTTTGTACTTTTCCTGATTACTTACTTTTGGGAAAGAAAGAGTTATAACCACCCATGACTCACTCTTTCCCGACCTCAGCAAACCCTGAAATGAATGTCTCCACCAGACCTCTTTGAATGCTTTCATCCAGATGAACCTGGCCGGTCTAGATGGCTCACTGAACAAATATGGGACTTGTGGGAATGGCTGGCTAGAGAAATGGAAGTAATCTCTCTGAAGCATTTTTTTTTAATCTATGTAATTAAAAAGCAGGGTGCCAGGTGTGGTGGTACATGCCTTTAATCCCAGCACTCGGGAGGCAGAGGTAAGAGGGATCACCATGGGTTTCGAGGCCACCCTGAGACTACATAGTGAATTCCAGGTCAGCCTGAGCTAGAGTAAGACCCTACCTTGAAGAAAAAAAGAAAGAAAGAAAGAAAGAAAGAAAGAAAGAAAGAAAGAAAGAAAGAAAGAAAGAAAGAAAGAAAAAGAAAGAAAGAAAGAAAGAAAGAAAGAAAGAAAGAAAGAAAAAAGAAAGAAAGAAAGAGAGAGAGAAAAACCGGGCATGGTGGCTCATGCTTTTAATCCCAGCATTTGGAAGGGAGAGGTAGGAGGATAGCCATGAGTTCGAGGCCACACTGAGACTACATATGGTGAATTCCAGGTCACCCTGGGCTAGAGCAAGACCCTACCTTGAATATAAAAAATTTAAAAAAAATTTTTTTTTCCTATATATATGTAATTAGTAGAGGATAACATGGGAAGTCACAAACCCAACCCAAAATGGTTTACTCTGAGGGGAATGATTCACAGCCATAATTAGATATTCACTGATCGATCCAAAAGTAACTCAGAGCAGTTAAGCAGCTACATTTGACAGATCGGGTCTCTTCTCTAAGGGGATGCAATGTATGTACCTACATATGCTTCTAAGTTTTCATCATCGATTCGGTTCTGCATTGGATTAGATGTATGACTCACTTGAATTTGACAAGTCAACTCTTTGCCAACACAATTTTCTGAAGGAAATTTCACCCTCAAAATGAAACTGACTTCAACTTTTCAAAAGTAGAAAAGAACTTGTTTTTCTTTTTTTTTTTTTTTCGAGGTAGGGTCTCACTCTGGCCCAGGCTGACCTGGAATTAACTACGTAGTCTCAGGGTGGCCTTGAACTCACGGCAGTCCTTTTACCTTTGCCTCCCGAGTGCTGGGATTAAAGGCGTGGGCCACCACGCCTGGCTTAGAACTTGTTTTTCTTGAGACAGGGTTTCCTGTGGTCCAGGCTGGCCTCAAACTTGCTATACAGGGAAGGAGAATGACCTGGAACTCCTAACCCTACTGTGAAGAAGGACAGAAAGATGGAAAATGAAGGATACAAAGATCCCCTCACTCAAGAATCTGGTTGAAGGCTGGAGAGATGGCTCAGCAGCACTGGGGAGGTAGAGGTAGGAGGATCACCATGAGTTCGAGGCTACCCTGAGACTACATAGTAAATTCCAGGTCAGCCTGGGATAGTGTGAAACCCTACCTTGAAAAACAACAACAAAAATAATAATAATAAACAAATTTTTTTAAAAAAAGAAAAGAAAAGAAAGACAGAGAGAGAAAGAAAGAAGTTGGGCGTGGTGGAGGCCAGTCTGAGACTACAGTGAATTCCAGATCAGCCTGGGCTGGAATGAGACCCTACCTTGAAAAACCAAAATAAATAAATAGAAAGAAAGAAAGGAAAGAAGAAGGAAGGAAGGGAGGGAGGGAGGAAGGAAGGAAGGAAGGAAAGAGGGAAGGAAGTGAGAGAGAAAGAAAGAAAAACAGGGCCTGGAGAGATCACTTAGCAGTTAAGGCACTTGCCTGCAAAGCCAAAGGACCCAGGTTTGATTTCCCAGTATCCACATAAAGCCAGATGCACAAGGTGTTCTGGCTAGAGGCCCTGGCATGCCCATTCTCTTTCTCTCTCTCTCTCAAGTTAATAAAATGTTTAAAGACACAAAGTAAAGTAAAAGAAAAGGGAGAAGCGAAGCCTCTGATGCCCTTTTGCAATGCGCGCTCCTCTTGTCCCTGCTCTCTGGCATTTTGCTGTAGGAACAGGCACCATGCTGCCCTGGTGATTAGGAAGTGAGTGATAATTAGAACAACTTCCTTTTGCTCCCTAGCAATTAGCCAAGACACTGACATGTCATTTGGTATACATTTTATTCAATAATCCTGAGCTGGCTTTGATGATGAACAAACACAAAAGAGTTCACTATTAATTATAGCAAGATATTTACATAATTACCAAGTAGTCCCAATTATAGTCCTTTTGTGGTAAACTTCAAGAGAGGTTTTCACTTTCTTCATAGTTTCTTCACTTCCCCAATTTCTTTTTCTTTCTTTCTTTTTTTTTTTTTTTTTTTTTTTTTTTTTTTTTTTTTTTTTTGGTTTTTCGGAGGTAGGGTCTCACTTTTTCCAGGCTGACCTGAATTAACTATGTAGTCTCAGGGTGGCCTGGAACTGATCCTCCTACCTCTGCCTCCCAAGTGCTGGGATTAAAGGCATGCGCCACCACGCCCGGCTACTCGCTTTTTTTGGTCAGAATCTCAAACTGTACTCCAGTTTGAGCTGGAATGAAAGGCAATTCTCCTGCCTCGGCTTCACAAGTGTTAGGATTACAGGCATGAACCTCCATACCCAGCCACAATTTTTTTTTTCTTTTCTTTTTCAGGCAGTCACACTATATCCCAAAGTGACCTGGAACTCACTCTGTAGCCTCAGGCAGGCCTCTTTCCTCAGCCTCCAGAGTGCTAGGACTAAAGGTGTGTGCCACCACACCCGGCTTCTATTTCTTTTTCTTTTATTTTAATTTTGAAGTAGGGTCTTGCTCTAGACCAGGCTGGCCTGGAATTCACTCTGTAGTCTCAGGCTGGCCTTGAATTCACGGTGGTCCTCCTACCTCTGCCTCCTGAGTGCTGGGATTAAAGAGTGTTCTACCATGCCTAGCAGATTTCTTCATCTTTGTTTGAGTGCCTGTTCCCATGAGTTCAAGAATGTCCGTGCCATGAAGGGGCTTCCCTGTCACAGCACAACCCGAGGTGTGGGACTTTGTCTTCCACCTTATTCAAGGCAGAGTTCCTTGTTGTATCCTCTGCAAACAGCAGGCTAGCTGATCTGCAAACCTCAGGGGATTCTGTTGTCTCCTCCTCCTCCTATCTTGCCATAGGGGTGCTGGGATTTAAGGTGAGCCCTACCACAGCCTTCTTTACTTAGTGTGGTGGTTTGAATGGGAAATGTCCCCCCATTGACTCATGAGTTTGTGATGAAGCCCCACACTCAGTCCCCACCAGTGGAGCATTTGGGAGGTGGAGCCTTGCCGGAGGGTGTGTGCTAGGTGGGGCCAGGCCTTGAGAGTGATTATGTTAAGTCTAGCCTTACTGGCTGTTCCGAGCTAGCCCACACTTGCTGCTCTCTTCCAGCTGATGTGACAAGATGTAATGCCCAGCCTCTGCTCTGCCATGCCATGCCATGCCATGCCACTGATGAACCATCTCTGTAGGATGCCAAACCAAAACCAACCCTTTCCTTCCATCAGTTGCTTTTGGTTTGGTGTTTTGTCCTAACCATGAGAAGGCGACTGAAACATGTGGGTTCTGGAAATCCAAACTCGGGTCCTTACATTTGCTTACATAGCAAGCTCTTTCCCAGGGAACCATCACCCAGTCCCCAGAAATTTCTTCCCATGAAATTGTGTAACCATTATAATAGTTGCTTTTTTTGTTTTGTTTTGTTTTTGTTTTTGTTTTTTTGAGGTAGGGTCTCACTCTAGCCCAGGCTGACCTGGAATTCACTATGTAGTCTCAGGATGGCCTCGAACTTGTGGCAATCCTCCTACCTCTGCCTCCTGAGTGCTGGGATTAAAGGCGTGCACCACCACGCCCAGCTAATAGTTGCATATTTTTTAAAAGACCAAAAATAAATAAATAGGGCTGGAGAGATGGCTTAGTGGTTAAGGCACATGCCTGCAAAGCCAAAGGATCCTGGTTTGAATCTCCAGGTCCCACGTAAGCCAGATGCACAGGGTGTCACATGCATCTGGAGTTTGTTTGCAGTGGCTGGAGGCCCTGGCGCGCCCATTCTCCCTCTTTCTCTCTTTCTCCTCCTCTCTCTGTCTCTAATAAATAAATAAAATAAAAATAAAGCCATCATCAGTTGCACTTTTGTTGGTGGCAGGGAGACAAGGCCCAACACTGCCACGGGCATCCCAAGGAGCCCCTGCTATCAGCCACTTAGGTGCCTCCAGCCAGGTAGAACTAGATCATTGACAAACGCCACTAAGAATCATTGTAGAGCCAACTACAGAGGCTCACATGAGTAATCCCCAAATTTGGGAGGCTTGGCAGTAAGACGGCCACAAATTTGAGGCCAGGACCAGGTTCCCAGGGCCAACCTGAGCTATAGATAAAGAGTGAGACTCTGTCTCAAAAAGAAAAAAAAACAGGCTTACGTGGGATCTCAAGAGTCGAACGTGCGTCCTTAGGCTTCACAGAAGGGCCATGTAGCCATCACCCAGGTGGCCAACCTTCTGCTATATATGTACGCCAAGGAGACTGGGCTTTGGAATGTTCAAGGCCAAGACCCTGGCCTTGGTGCAGTACCAGGTACATCACCCAAGCTGCAGCTTTGTAATGGTGTTGGTGGAAGCTGGTGTCAGAAAAGAGATCTTTTGGAGGGGCGGGGACCTGAAAATTCCTTGCTAGGGTGAGTGCTAGAGTGTAGGATTTTGCTTTTTCCTGAATAAATTTCAACTCCTGCCTTGTGAAAAAAATAAAGAAAAGAAAAGAAGAAAAGAAAAGAACTAGCTGGGCATTGTGCCGGGCATGGTGGCGCACGCCTTTAATCCCAGCACTCAGGAGGCAGAGGTAGAAGGATCGCTGTGAGTTCAAGGCCACCCTGAGACTACATAGTGAATTCCAGGTCAGCCTGGGCTAGAGTCAGACCCTACCTTGACAAACCAAAACAAAAAAAAAAAGAAAGAAAGAAGGGAAGGGAAGGGAAGGGAAGGGAAGGGAAGGGAAGGAACCATCAGTGAGTCACTGTGGTGGTTTGCTGTAGAATGTCCCCTATAGTTTTTTTATTTTTTATTTTTTATTTTTATTTTTGAGAGAGAGACAGAGAGAGAGAGAGAGAGAGAGAGGGAGACAGATAGAGATGGGCGCGCCAGCAGTCTCTCAGCTGCTGCAAACGAAATCCAGATGTGTATGTGCCCTTGCGTCACTTTGCATCTGGCTAAACGTGGGACCTGGAGATTGGAACCAGCGTTCTTAGGCTTATCAGGCAGGCGCCTTAACCACTAAACCACCTCTCCAGCCCTCCCCTGTAGTTTTAAGTGTTTGTGACTAATTAATTCTAAGTCCTCCGCAGCTGGTGGAGTTTTGGGAAGCTGGAGCCCTGCTGGAGAAGGTATGTTACAGGGCCGGCTTTAGGGTTCATTTGTCCAAACCTACTAGTTATTGGGCCCTGGCTCACTCAAAGTATTTCCTTCCTGCTTTGTGTGGAGATGCAATGCCCCCGCTGCCTGCTCTGCCATCCTTTCTCCGTCATATTGAAATTTCCCTTCAAAATTGTAAAGAAGTGGTGGCGCACACCTTTAATCCCAGCACTCAGGAGGCAGAGGTAGGAGTACTGCTGTGAGTTCGAGTCTACCCTGAGACTACATAGTTAATTCCAGGTCAGCCTGGGCTAGAGTGAGACCCTACCTCAAAAAACCAAACAAACAAAAAAAATTGTAAAGAAATTAACCCTTTCCTCTCACAAGCTGCTTCTGGTCCAGTATTTTGTCCCAGCAATGAGAAGCTAGCTAATCAGGCTTAGGAATCATGCTTTGAAAGCCAGCCTAAGCTATATAGCAAGACCCTGTCTAAATAATAATAAGAAAAAGAATGTTTTAAATTTTTAATTTTCTTGAGGCAAGCCCAACCGACTGCCTTTTTTAAATATTGTATTTATTTATTTTTGGGGGGGTGGTTTCGAGGTAGGGTCTCACTCTAGCCCAGGCTGACCTGGAATTCACTATGTAGTCTCAGGGTGGTCTCGAACTCATGGCGATCATCCTATCTCTGCCTCCCAAGTGCTGGGATTAAAGGCATGCACCACCACGCCCGGCCAATTTTTATTTATTTATTAGCAACATACAGACAGAGAAAGAAAAAGAACAAGAGAGAGAATGGGCACAGCAGGGCCTCCAGCCACTGCAAACGAACTCCAGATGCATATGCTACCTTGTGAATCTGGCTTACATGGGTCCTGGTGAATTGAGCCTCAATTTTGGTTTTTCAAGTTAGGGTCACACTCTAGCTCAGGCTGACCTGGAATTCGCTATGTAGTCTCAGGGTGGTCTCGAACTCCTACTATCTCTGTCTCCCAAGGGCTGGAATTAAAGGCGTGTGCTACCACACCCAGCTTATTTATTTTTTAATTTATTTATTTATTTGAGAGAGAGAAAGGAAGAGGCATATATAGAAAGAGAATGGGTACACGAGGCCCTCTAGCCACTGCAAATGAAGTCCAGACACATGCACCACCTTGTGTATCTGGTTTATGTTAGTACTGAGGAATAGAACTTGGGTCCTTAGGCTTCACAGGCAAGCGCATTAACTGCTAAGCCATCTCTCCAGCCCACCACCCCCCTTTTTTTTTAAATTAGGACAGACCTGGAACTGACTGTGTAGTGGCTAGAGGTCGTGGCATGCCCATTCTATCTGCCTCTCCAGGCTCCCAATTTTATCAAACAAACACTATTGGAATTAAGGTCACAGATAACCCCAAACACAGTTGTAGTGGATGACTTCAATACCCCACCCTCATCAATTGACAGGTCATCCAACAAAACATAAACAGAGGCTAGGCGTGGTGGCGCACGCCTTTAATCCCAGCACTCAGGAAGCAGAGGTAGGAGGATCTCCGAGAGTTCGAGGCCACCCTGAGACTACAGACTACAGAGTGAATTCCAGGTCAGCCTGGGCTAGAGTAAAACCCTACCTCAAAAAACCAAAAGAAGAAGAAGAAGAACAACAACAACAACAACAACAAGGCAAATCGAAAATCAGCAGATGGGAAGAAATAATAAAGATTAGGGAAGAAATTAATAAAATAGAACCACCCCAAAAATCCAAGGAATCAATGAAATAAAGAGTTGGTTCTTTGAAAGGATAAACAAGATTGATAAACCCTTAACAAATCTGACTAGAAGAAAGAATAAGAGTCACAAATTAATAAAATTAGAGATGAAAAAGTCACCATTTCAATAGATACCAAAGAAATTCAGAAAATCATAAGGATATACTTTAAGAACATATATTCCACTAAGTTGATTTATATGACCTACCAAAATTAAATCAATAAGAGATTAACCACTTAAATAGAGCTATAACAAGTACTGAGCTCCAAGCAGTTATAAAAAGTCTCCCAGGGGGCTGGAGAGATGGCTTAGCAGTTAAAGCATTTGCCTGCAAAGCCAAAGGATCCCGGTTCGATTCTCCAGGACCCACGTAAGCCAGATGCACAAGGGAGTGCATGCATCTGGAGTTCATTTGCAGTGGCTAGAGGCCTTGGCATGCCCATTCTCTCTCCCTCTCTCTCGCTCTCAAATAAATAAATAAATAATATATATATATATTTTTAAATCTCCCAGCTAAAAAAGTCCAGGCCAGATGGATTCACTGGTGAATTTTACCAGACCTTTATGTCTTTATGGAAGAACTAACACCAATGCTTCTCAAACTTTTCCATAAAGTAGAAAAGGAAGAAAGACTACCAAACTCCTTCTATGAAGCCAGCATCACCCTGAAACCAAAACCAGACAAAGACAGAACAAAAAAAGAAAATTATGGTCCAATCTACCTCATGAACTTAAATGCAAAAATTCTCAACAAGATATTATCAAACAAAGTACATGAATATATTTAAAAAAAAAAAAAAAAACAGGCCGGGCGTGGTGGTGCACGCCTTTAATCCCAGCACTCGGGAGGCAGAGGTAGGAGGATCACTGTGCGTTCAAGGCCACCATGGGACTACAGAGTGAATTCCAGGTCAGCCTGAGCTAGAGTGAGGCCCTACCTCGAAAAATCAAAAAAAAGAAAGAAAGAAAGGAAGGAAGGAAGGAAGGAAGGAAGGAAGGAAGGAAGGAAGGAAGGAAGGAAGGAAGGAAGGGAAGGGAAGGAAGGAAGGAGATTGATTCACCCCGACCAAGTAGGCTTTATCCCAGAAATGTCGCGATGGTTCAACAGATGCAAATCAGTAAATGTAATACACTATATAAATGGACTGAAGGACAAAAATCACATGATCATCTCATTAGATGCAGAAAAGGCATTTGACAAAATCCAGCACCCCTTCATGATTAAAGTCCTACAGAAGCTGGTAATAGAAGGAACATATTTCAACATAACTAAGGCTATTTATGACAAACCAACAGCCAAAATAATACTAAATGAGGAAAAACTTGAAGCTTTTCCACTAAAATCAGGAACAAGACAAGGGTGTCCACACTTTTATTTAATATAGTACTAGAAGTCTTAGTTACAGCAATAAGGCAAGAGACACATAGAAAAGGGATACGAATTGGAATAGATGGCACACATAGAGCCTCCATGCCCCTAAGAGATGACATTCTTTACAAGGGGGTGAAAGAGCTCCCAAGAGGGAATCCTTGAAATTACTAAGAAACACATCTTTTCAGGACTTCAGAAATGGAATTTAATTTAATTTAGTTAGTGGCTGAGTCAAGCAGCTGTCATGTTATGCTTTGTCCAGAAGGTGAAGCTCGGGAGTAAAATACTGACTTAGGAGGTGTCAGCAAGGTTTGCTCAGGAGGATAGCCCTGGAAAGAAATGCATTAAGCGTGGCTTATATCACAGGAGGCTTTCTGAAGCACTTAATTAATTAATTAAATGTATGTCTGAGTCGTGGTGGCACACACCTTTAATCCCAGCACTCGGGAGGCAGAGGTAGGAGGATCGCCATGAATTCAAGGCCACCCTGAGACTACATAGTAAGGTATGCCTGTGTGCGTGTGTGTGTGCACACACATTTGTGTGTAGGTACGTGTGCTGGGGTACACATGCATGTACATTTGACGGTCAGAGACCACTTTGGGGGTCATCCTCAGGAACACTATTCACTTCCTTTGAGACAGGGTCTCATTGGCCTTGAGCTCACCAGTTAAACTGGCTAAACTGGCTGACCACTGGCCCCAGGGATCCACCTGTTTCTGCCTCCCCAGCCCTGGGCTTGCAGGCATGCACTATCATGCACAGCATTTTTTTACACGGATACTGGGGAATCGAACTCAGGTCCTCATGCTTTGCAAGGGAAGCCAGTTACAACTAAATGAGCTATCTCCCATGCCCTCCAAAGCATTTTAAATCTCCTTGGAAATGAGTTCTCTTGACCTATCATCAGCATCCATTACTCCGACTGCCAGACTGGGCTAGAGTGAGACCCTACCTTGAAAAACTAATATATATATAGAGAGAGAGACAGAGAGACAGAAACAGGAAAAAAAGACATCCTGGGCTTTGATCCACGACACCATAAAAATTAAAACTCAGCTTCTAGATGTGCTTTGTGTTTGAATAATGGTACATCTAGAAGCTGTAAACTGTTACTAGAAAATTTTCAGTGCCTGGGATGGGATACCTTCCAGTGAGTTGTTGGCCAAGGAGGTCCTGGAAGCCTCCAAAACATTAAAGGCTATTGCCAAAGCCCTTGGTTTTCTTTGAAAAGCAGATAGTAAGACCCTATTGCTGAAGATATCTCTTGCCTGAGAGGCAAAGTCACTGAGAAAGCAAGCTAGTGCTGTGCAGAAAACCTTCTCCCTGTAGACCAGCCAACAGAAAGCTGGAAAAAGCTGTACTGCATGCAGCCGTATGGGACAGAGAAGTCATCAGCAGTGAAAACAGTGGACACTGAAAATTCAAGTTTGGCCATACAAGCCCAATGACTGAACAGGTGCAATAGTGGCATGTCTGCTCTTGGGGTAACCAACTGCTCCATAATTGGACTGAAGGCCCTCTCTGTGGGAGGGAATACATACCTGGTACTGAAAAACCTAAGCAAAAGTCTATGGTAGGGGAGGTCATGAGCCTTAGGGGTATAAAGCCTGCTCCTATCCAACCAAGCTGCCCTGAAAGCACTACACTTAATGTTCATATTCACATATTAATGCTACTCTCACTTCTGGTAGAGAAGCTTCTCTTTTTCAGATGGTGATGACCACTGGGATCACCCAAAAGTCAACATAGTGCTGAGAAGAAGGGACCATTGCGGAAGAGGGGGCGGATAGAATGGAAGAGCCAAAGGAAGAGCACGACTCCTTACAATGCAACTGTCCAGACAGAAATTGGCCTCGATATCCATGACCTTGCAGTGCCTAGCAATACCTTCGCAAGACCCTCATAATAGCAGAAAAAGATGATGACATCAAATTAAAAGAGGAACTAATGGAGAGAGGGAGGAGATATGATGGAGATTGGAGTTCTAAAGGGGTATGGGGGCAGGGGAGGGAAACATCATGCATTTTTGTGTGTAAGTATAAAAGTTGTCAATAAAAAAAAATTAAAACTCAGGCAGCCGGACACACACCTTTAATCCCACCACTCAGGCACTCTGGAGGCAGAGGTAGAAGGATTACCATGAGTTCAAGGCCATCTTGAGACTACCTAGTGAATTCCAGGTCAGCCTGGGCTAAAGTGAGACCCTACCTCGAAAAAACAAAACAAAACCAAAAATTAAAACTCAGAGCTGGAGAGATGGCTTAGTGGTTAAGCACTTGCCTATGAAGCCTAAGGACCCCAATTCAAGGCTCAATTCCCCAGTACCCACATAAGCCAGAAGTACAAAGTGGTGCATGCATCTGGAGATTATTTGCAGTGGGTAGAGGCCCTGGTGCACCCATTCTTTTCTCTCTCTGCTTTTCTGTATGTGTCTGTCATTCTCAAATAAATAAATAAAAATAAACAAAAATTTTTAAATATTAAAAAAATAAAACTCATAAAAGCAAGACACAGAAATATCTCTCTCTCTCTCTCTCTCTTTTTCTTTGTTTTGAGGAAGAGTTTTATTCTAGTCCAGGCTGACCTGGAATTCACTATGTAGTCTCAGGGTGGCCTCAAACTCATGGTGATCCTCCTACCTTTGCCTCCTTAGTGCTGGGATTAAAGGTGTGTGCCACCACACCCTGTCAAATCTCTCTCTCTCTTTCTTTCTTCCTTCCTTCCTTCCTTCCTTTTCTTCCTTCCTTCCTTCCTTCCTTTCTTCCTTTCTTTCTTTCTTTCTTTCTTTCTTTCTTTCTTTCTTTCTTTCTTTCTTTCTTTGACAGAGAGAAAGAGGGAAAGAGAGAAGAAATGGGCACGCCAGAGCCTCCAGCAACTGCAAATGAACTCCAGACACATGCATCCCCTTGTGCATCTGGCTAACGTGGCTCCCGGGGAATCGAACCTGGGTCCCTTGGCTTTGCAGGCATGCGCCTTAACCGCTAAGCAATCTCCCCAGCCCAAAATCTCTTTTTTTTTTTTTTTAATGTATTTACTTATTTGAGAGAGAGAAAAAAATGGCCACGACAGGGCCTCCAGCCACTGCAAACAAACTCCAGACACATGTACCACCTCATGCATCTGGCGTACATGGGTACTGGGGAATCAAACTTGGGTCCTTAGGCTTTGCAGGCAAGTACCTTATTCACTAAGGCATCTCTCTAGCCCCTTATTGGTGGGTTTTTGTTTTTGTTGTTGTTGTTGTTTTGTTTTTTCAAGGTAGGGTCTCACGCTAGCTCAAGCTGACCTGGAATTCACTATGTAGTCTCAGGGCAGCCTCGAACTCACAGCGATCCTCCTACTTCTGCCTCTCGACAGCTGGGATTAAAGGCATGTGCCACTACACCCAGCCTCTCATTGATGGGTTTTTTTGTTTTTGGTTTTTTTGGTTTTTTTTGTTTTTTTTTTTTTTTGGTTTTCGAGGTAGGGTTTCACTCTGGTCCAGGCTGACCTGGAATTAACTATGTAGTCTCAGGGTGGCCTCGAACCCACGGCAATCCTCCTACCTCTGCCTCCCAAGTGCTGGGATTAAAGGCATGCGCCACCACAGCCGGCTCATTGGTGTTTTTATTGGACAGTAAAACAGTAATATATGAGGAATCTGCATTATGTGAGCAAAGGACAGGGCACACATGAGTGAGGGACAAGGAACTTTGACTCTAAAAAATTCTTAGAAACATTTGCTCAAAGGAAGGAGCTTAAGGGTAGGACCATGGAACTTGCTGGCCAAGAATACACACATACACAGAGTTCATTCTAAACCTACCTATTGCTTTCAACAATTCTGTGGGTAATTCGTTTTGTTTAATATCCGTTGCTTTCAATAGCAGTTCACATATCTCACACCTACACATATTGGTCTGAGTCAAAAGCACAACCAGTCGGGCTTGGTGGCACACGCCTTTAATACCAGCATTCAGGAGGCAGAGGTAGGAGGATTGCTGTGCATTAGAGGCCACCCTGAGACTACAGTGTGACTTCCAGGTCAGCCTGAGCTAACTAAAGTGACACCCTATCTCGAAAAAACAACAACAACAAAAAAAAAGTACAACCATATCACTGAGGAAGTACAGCAAACAGCACACTGATGTTCATGTCTGTAGCTCTTAACATTCCTTATCACTATTGGTCACCTGTGCTGTTCAGGGCAAAGGCAATCGTCAGCAGAGGAAACCTGGTTACATTAATGCCAGAAGACTACACGGTTGTAAGATCAACTTCAGGGCATATTGCAAGACAGGAACTTAGAGGAAAAAGCATCCAACAGAGGTATTCTTAGAAAAGTTAATTGTAGCCGGGCGTGGTGGCGCACGCCTTTAATCCCAGCACTTGGGAGGCAGAGGTAGGAGGATCGCCGAGAGTTCGAGGCCACCCTGAGACTACATAGTTAATCCCAGGTCAGCCTGGACCAGAGTGAGACCCTACCTCGCAAAACCAAAAAAAAAAAAAAAAAAAAAAAAAGAAAAGTTAATTGTATGGTCCATAAGAAGTATTCCTGAACTAGAGAGGCGGCTCAATGGTTAAAAGTGCTTGCTTGCAAAGCTTGCTGGCCCAGGTTTGATTCCCCAGTAGCCACATAAAGCCAGATGCACAAAGTGACCCATGCATCTGGAGTTCATTTGCAATGGGAACAGGCCCTGGCATGCCCATTCACAAAACATCTATCTCTCCTTGCAAATAAATAAATAAATTATTTCCTTCTTGTTTTTTCAAGGCAGGCTCTCACTCTAGCCCAGGCTGATCTGGAACTTATACTGTAGTCCCAGGCTAGCCTCAAACTCACATCAATCTTCTTACCTCTGCCTCCCAAGTGCTGGGATTAAAGGTGTGTGCCACCATTCCCAGCTTCAATATATATATTGGTGTGTATGTATTTTGTTTGTTTTATTTTGTTTTGTTGGGTTCTTTTGTTTGTTTTTATTTTTCAAGGTAGGGTCTCACTCTAGCCCAGGCTGACCTGAAATTCACTATGTAGTCTCAGGGTGCCCTCAAACTCATAGCAATCCCCTACCTCTGCCTCCCATGTGCTAGTATTAAAGGTGTGCACTACCATGCCTGTTTTAAATATATTTTTTTATTTATTAATTTTCAAGCAGAGAGGGAGGAGAGAGAGAGAATGGACATGCCAGGGCCTCCATCTGCTAAAAATCTCCAGATGCATGAGCCACATTGTGTATCTGGCTTTATGTGGGTACTGGGGAATCAAACCTGGATTGCTAGGCTTTCCAGGCAAGCACCTTAACTGCTGAGCCATCCTCTAGTCCTCTCCCTCTCCCTCCCTCCCTCTCTCTCTTTCTCTCTCTCTCTCTCTCTCTCTCTCTCTATATATATATATATATATATTTTTTTTAACACAGAAAAACATGTTCCCTTTATATAACTTTCTGTTGCCAGAGTGTGACTTTTCACACTTACTGACTTTGTACACTATGGCCATTTTTCAAAATGTCACAGGCCATTATCTCAAGAGTTCAGGGTCCCCGGAAAGCGACTTTTTCTTGTGAGCAGAGCGTGCAGCCCTTTTCTAATTATACCTTGCTGAATTCCTTGCCCTTTCCCTTATATAAATTGTCTGGCCATATGCCCAGTGAATAGTATTCTAAGGTTTATATCTTAACTCATTTTCTTTGTGATATGTCAATGCCCGAGATTTTTTACAGTGTTACCACAAAGATAGACTGAACTTCAGTGGAAAACTGCTTTTTCTGAAAAGAAGGAAATGTTTTAAAGAAGTTGAGGTTTGGGCTGGAGAGATGGCTTAGTGGTTAAGGCGCCTGCCTGCCAAGCCTAAGAATGCCTGTTCGATGAGCCGGGCGTGGTGGCGCACGCCTTTAATCCCAGCACTCGGGAGGCAGAGGTAGTAGGATCGCCAAGAGTTAAGGCCACCCTGAGACTGCATAAATTCCAGGTCAGCCTGGACTAGAATGAAACCCTGAAAAAACATAAAAAAAAAAAAAAAAAAAGAATGCCTGTTCGATCTCCAGGACCCACATTTAGCCAGAATTAAAGTAACACAAGTGCACAATGCAAGTGCACTTGCCCACAAGGGGGCACACGCATCTGGAATTTGTTCACAGCAGCTGAGAGGCTGCTGGCACACCCATTCTCTCTCTCTCTCTCTCTCTCTCTCTCCCTCTTCCTCTCTGTCTCTCTCAAATAATAATGATGACGCCGGGCGTGGTGGCGCACGCCTTTAATCCCAGCACTCGGGAGGCAGAGGTAGGAGGATCTGAGAGTTCGAGGCCACCCTGAGACTACATAGTTAATTCCAGGTCAGCCTGGACCAGAGTGAGACCCTGATGAAAAAAAAAAAAAAAAAAAAAATCAAATAAAAATGATGATGATGATAAAAAAGAAGTTGCATGAGTCTAGGTCCTAGTTCCAAAAAAAAATAGTGAAATCAAGCTTTCAAGTAATTCTTGAGAATTAACTATGAGAATAAAATATGGAAAAGAACTGGAGAAAAACTTTTGTTTTGCTTTGCTTTGTGCCTTAACTGCTAAGCCATCTCTCCAGCTCTGTTAAAATATTTTTATTTGGGTGGGCTGGAGAGATGGCTTAGCAGTTAAGCACTTGCCTGGGAAGCCTAAGAACCCTGGTTTGAGGCTCAATTCCAGATGCACAAAGTGGTACATGCATCTGGAATTCATTTCCAATGGCTGGAGGACCAGGAGCGCCCTCTCTCTCTCTCTCTCTCTGCCTCTTTACCTCTCTCAAATCAATAAATAAAAATTTTTTTAAATTTTTATTTGGGGCTGGAGAGATGGTTTAGTGGTTAAGGTGCTTGCTTTCAAATACTGATAGCTTGGGTTCAACTTTCTAGTACCCATGTAAAACATATATATTTATTTATTTACAATCAGAAAGTGAAGAGAGAGAAAATGGGCACGCCAGGGCCTCTTGCCATTGCAAGGGAAGGCCAGATACATGAGCACTTTATGCTCCTGGTTTTACATGGGTACTGGGGAATCAACCCAAGGTCAGCGGGTTTTGTAAACAAGCACGTTTAACCATTGAACCATTTCTCCAGCCTATTTTTGTTGCTTATTGACAAGGTAAGATGACAGAGTTTTTGAGAAGCCTGGTATATGAAAACAAGCCACCAAGAAAGAGAGAGCACAAGAAAGAGAAAGGCAGAGGGAGACAAACCCAGGATTGCATGAAACTCAGTTTACTGAGGACTTTACAGATTGAAGCATGGCTTAAATCTGAACTGGGTCTATAACTCTGTCAATAGAATGCTTGCCTAGTGAGCATGAGGACCTGGTTCCATCCCTAGTACCACATAAAATCAGGTTTTCTATAATCCCTGCATTTAGAAGGTGAAGGCAGGAGGATCAGCCGTTCAAAGTTATGCTCAGATACAGAGCAAAACCAGCCTTGGCTACATGAAACAATTGTTTCAAAAAATAATAAGGCTTATGAGACTTCTCAGTGGTTAAAGGCAATGGTTTGCAAAGCCAAATGACCGAGGTGGGTAGAAATCAAACTCTTTTTTAAAATACTTTTACTTACTTGTACTTAGTGGTGGTTGGGCATGGGGTGGGGGGCACCAGGGCCTCTTGCTGCTACAAATGAATGCCAGATACAAGCTTGGGTATTGAACCTGGGAAAGGAAAGGGCTGAGGAAAGGAAGGTAAAGTGGGGAGAAGGGAAATACACCCTGTTGTCCAGAAGCCCAAGTAAACGAACATGGATCTTGGAATAATAATATAAAAAACATGAAAAGGGATTTTTTTTCAAAACCTTATTAACAGCTTCCATACTTACAGAAATAAACCATGATCATTCCCTCCCCTCCCCCACTTTCCCCTTCACAAATCCACACTCCATCATATCCCCTCCCTCTTTCCAGTAGTCTTTCTTTTATTTTGATGTCATCATCTTTTCCTCCTATGATGAGGAGGAAAAGGCACCATGTGCCTTCTGAGTGCCATCTGAAAAGAGAAGCTTCTCTAACCAAAAGTGAGAGTGGCATTAATATATGGCTATGAACATTGAGTAAAGCGCTTATAGGGCAGTTTGGTGAGCATGATATATGCATTTAGCCAGACCCTAGCAGGCGTTACACTCCTAAGGCTCATGACCTCTCCCACCATAGGCTTTTGATTGGGTTTCCAGTACCAGGCATGTATTCCTTCCCATAGAACAGGCCTCCAGTCCAATTAAAGAGCAGTTGGTTTCCCCCATAAAAGTCATGCCACTATTGCATCTGTTCAGTCACTTGGCCTGGCTTGCAGTGTCCACTGTTTTCACCACTGATTACTTCTGTCTCCCCTTAGGGCTGCATGCAGTGCAGCTTTTTTCAGCTTTCGGTCAGCTGGTTTATTAGGGAGGTTTTCTCAGTTTGATTTCTTTACTTTTCTTTTCTTTCTTTTTTTTTTTTTGGTTTTTCGAGGTAGGGTCTCACTCTAGTCTAGTCCAGGCTGACCTGGAATTCACTATGTAGTCTCAGGGTGGCCTCGAACTCACGGCGATCCTCCTACCTCTGCCTCCCGAGTGCTGGGATTAAAGGCGTGTGCCACCACGCCCAGCTTTCAGTTTGATTTCTTGATGATTGTAGCAGACAGCTTCAGGTTCACTGGGATGAACTTCTAGACCAGGCATAGTTATGGAGGAAGGGATATTTATTGAAACTTACAGATCCAGGGGAAATTCCATAATGGCTGAAGAAGCTGGCCTGCTCTTACAGGACCAGGCAAGAGAAAAACCAGAAGCCAAAAGCCACACAGCACAGCACACCTCAGGAACCCCAGCTAGGCACACTTTGCATATCTTTAGATTGAAATCTCAAACCCACCACCACACCTTAAGATCTGCCCAGTGACACTGCCTCCAGCCAGGTGGCTGCAGATGCAAACTACAAACTAATAAAACACTGAATATATTGGGGGCCATCAATTCAAACTACCACAGTGACCTTGCCGCCCAGGCATGGGAGTCTTTAGCAATCGTGTCTTGTCATCTATTCCTGGTAGGAATGCAAGAGCCTTGGCAATTGTCTGTAATGTTTTGGGGGTATCAGGGAACCCCCTGGCCAACAATTCACTGGAAGGTATCCCATCTCTGGCATTGAAATTTTTCTAGTAACAATCTATGGCTGCCAGGTGTGCCATTATCCAAAACAGTAGTGTGGTGGTTTGACTCAGGTGTCCCCCATAAACTTAGGTGTTCTGAATGCTAGGTTCCCAGCTGATGGAGATTTGGGAATTCAGGCCTCCTGGAGGCAGAGTATTGTTGGGGGCAGGCTTATGCGTGTTATAGTCAGCTCCCCCTTGCCAGTGTTTGGCACACTGTCCTGTTGCTATGGTCCACCATATGTTGGTCAGGGGATGATGTCTACCCTCTGCTAATGCCATTGTTTTCCCTGCCATCATGGAGCTTCCCCTTTGAGCCTGTAAGCCAAAATAAGACTCTTTTTTTCCCACATGCTGCTCTTGGTCGGGTGATTTTCATCACAAATGCGAACCTGACTGCAACAAGTAGGTTATCATGTGGCTTATTCACAATATACTGAATTTTGATTAACCCTCCCCCCACCTTTCCTTTACTCACTCTTCCTGTGACCTTGCTTAGGACACTGCACCCCCAGTAATCTGTTCACCTACTTACATATATACAATACCATCCCCCTAAGTCCTCCCTCTCCTCCCTCTTTTATAGCCTGCAAAGGGATTTTAAAAAAGCATACATTTACAAAAAGCTTAAAGACAGTAATAAAAATAAGGAGTGTACCACCCACACCAGCATGACTGGCTAGCCAGTGAACTCCAGAGATCCTCCCGTCTCTGTCTCCCCAGCACTGGGCTTACAAACAAATGACGCAAAGACTCAAATGCACTGCAGTAAACAGTTTTCAAGACAGAATCTCCCCATGGGTCAGAGAAGATATACTTTGGAATTTGCACCCAGTACACCTGGACACACCTACACCAGGTGTCCCAGCCAATTGGCCTGGGCTCAGAGAAGAATCCAGCCACACCTGGGCAGGGTGCATGCTCAAGAGACATCTGATTGGGTGAAATCGGCAAATGCTAAATTTGGCATCTGAAGCAGGCGGAGAGCTGAGATAGGCGGGGCCAGCTGGGATAGATCACCCTGAGATCCCTCCCTTTAAGGGCTGTCCCTTTCTGCCTAGTATAAGACACTACCTGCCTACTCTGGAACCTCTACACTCAAAAACCTCAATTTCACCGGGTGTGGTGGCGCACACCTTTAATTCAGTTCTCGGGAGGCAGAAGTAGGAGGATCGCTAAGAGTTCGAGGCCACCCTGAGACTACATAGTGAATTCCAGGTTAGCCTGGGCTAGAGTGAGACCCTACCTCGAAAAACCAAAAAAAAAAAAAAAAAAAAAAAACTCAATTTCTCTTAAATGAGCTTTTTCAACTATCCTCCATATGTTTATGGCTCTACTCCAGTTTTTCCTTAAAAACCTCAATTACTCTTTTATTTTATTTATTTGTTTGGGGGGGGCAGAGAGAAAGAGACAACAGGTGCTCCAGGGCCTCCGGCTACTGCCAACAAACTAGGGTCCTTAGGCTTCACAGACTAGCACACCTTAACCACTAAGGCACTTCCCAGCCCAAAAAACCTCAATTAATCTTTTTTTTTTTTTTTTTTTTTTTTTTAGTTTTTCAAGTTTTTCAAGGTAGGGTCTCACTCTGGCCCAGGCTGACCTGGAATTAACTATGTAGTCTCAGGGTGGCCTTGAACTCATGGCGATCCTCCTACCTCTGCCTCCCGAGTGCTGGGATTAAAGGCGTGAGCCACCACGCCTGGCTCAATTAATCTTAATGAATCTCACAGACTGTGCTGTGCCTTCCACATGAGTGCATGTTTCCTGCTTGCCATGTGACTCTGCTCTAGCCTTCTTCCTAGATACCAATTTCCCCTTAAATAAGCCCCACAAATGGTGACTTCTCCCTAAATAAACTTAATTCATAACTTATCCTTCTTGAGTTTATCAGTTCTTTGTTAAAAACTGAAGATGTTCTTGAGGGGGGCCCCTCCTGAACCCCCATCCCTGCATCACCATGATCATAATCCCTTTCTGCCACTCTTTCTATTCTTCCTCCCAAAGCTCCCCTTCACTGGATCCCTTTTTTTTTTTAATTTTATTTTAGAGAGAGCAAGAGGGGTGGGGGCAGAGAGAATTGGCATGCCAAGGCCTCAGCCATTGCAATCAAACTCCAGACACTTTACCACCTATTGGGCAGGTACGACCTTGTGCTTGCCTCACCTCTGTGCATCTGGCTAACATGGGATCTGCAGAGTTGAACATGGTAAGTGCCTTAACTGCTAAGCCATCTCTCCAGCCCTCTTTTTAAAATTTTTTTATTATCGACAACTTTCATAATTATAGACAATAAACCATGATAATTCACCCACACACACTTTCCCTTTCACAACTCCAGTCTCAGTCATATCCCTTCCCCCTCTCAGTCAGTTTCTCTTTTATTTTGATGTCATCATCATTTCCTCCTATTATATTGGTCTTGTGTAGGTAGTGTCAGGCACTGTGAGGTCATGGATATCCAGGCCATTTTGTGTCTGCAAGACTGCATTTTAAGGAGTCCTATCCTTCCTTTGGCACTTAAATTCTTCCCACCACCTCTTCTGCAATGGACTCTGAGCCTTGGAAGGTGTTATAGAGATGTTTCAGTGCTGAGCACTCCTCTGTCGAATCCTTTCTTCTTAGTAGTTGGGTTTTTTTAAACCTTTTTTTTTTTTTAATTTTCCTTTATTTTTTAATTTTTTAAAAATTTATTTGCAAGCAGAGAGACAGACAGAGAGAGAATGGACACGCCAGGGCCTCCAGCCACTGCAAACGAACTCCAGATGCATGTGCCCCTTGTGCATCTGGCTTATGTGGGTCCTGGAGAATTGAACTGGGATCCTTTGGCTTTGCAGGCAAATGCCTTAACAGCAAAGCCATTTCTCCAGCTCAAGGTTGAGCTTTGTTTTAAGGGAGTCTTCTGGATGGGGAGGCTGAAATAGTCCATTCACTGGTGACTCCAGATGTCTGGGGAGGTTTCAGGCTCTGGAGAAAGGACTAATCCCTTTACAGTCCTTTCTCTCTCAGGAAAGAAAGAGATAAGAATGGAAGCATTTATTCATATTCTCTGTTGTGGTTTTAGGAGGAAGGAATAAAAAAAACAGATTGATTATTTCTTACCAGCCCAAGAACATTTTCATCTCCAGCCACTTTTAGTATACAGTTGAGGGAAGGTGGAGCCAGTTACCCCTAAACTGTTTCAATGTTGGCACTACAAACTACCAGCTGAGCCATCTTCCCAGCCAGTCTTATCTGAATTGTTTTATTTCTTACTTCTCCTTACTTATGCAAAAATACCTAGCAGGGTAGTCCTTAAAGAAAATCTCAGGACTGGGGAAATGGCTCAGTGGATAAAAAGGACTGAAGCAGGAAAGGGCAAGCAGGGCAGAGAATGGAGAAGTTAAAAAAATCAAGTGGAGGGCTGGAGAGATGGCTTAGCAAAGCCTAAAGACCCTGGTTTGATTCTTCAGGTCCCACATAAGCCAGATGCACATGGTGGCGCATGCATCTGGAGTTTGTTTGCAGTGGCTGGAGGCCTTGGTGTGCCCATTCTTTCTCTCTCTCCCTCTCTCTATGTCAAATAAATAAATAAATAAATAAATAAATAAATAAATAAATAAATAAATAAATAAAGGGGCTGGAGAGATGGCTTAGCGGTTAAGGCGCTTGTCTCCTAAGCCTAAGAACACTGGTTCCAATCTCTAGCGGTTCCAATCTCCAGGTCCCACATTTAGCCAGATGCAAAGTGACGCAAGGGCGCAATGCCGCACTTGACCACAAGGGGACGCACACATCTGGATTTCGTTCGTAGCAGCTGAGAGGCTGCTGGTGCGCCCATCTCTATCTGTCTTCCTCTCCCTCTCTCTGTCTCTTGCTCTGTCTCTCAAAAAAAAAAAATTAAAAAATAAAATCTCCCTGATACTGAAAACCTACAACAGGGGTAGTCATGAGCCCTAGGGGTTGCACCTAGAGGTGCAATATCTGCTGGTGTCGGCTAAATATATATACTATGCTCACCAAACTGCCCAGTAAGCACTTCTCTTAATGTTCACACCCATATATTAATGCTACTCTCACTTTTGGTTAGAGAAGCTTCTCTTTTCATATGGTGGTGAACTTGGGATGACTCAGAAGGCACCATGGTACTGAGAAGAGACAGAGGAGTGTTCAATACTGAAACATCTCTAATACACCTTCCAAGGCTCAGGGTCCATTGCGGAAGAGGTGGCAGAAAGAATGTAAGAGCCAAAGGAAGGGTAGGACTCTTTACAACGTAAAGGGATGGTGCCCCTACATCACAGCCTGGCCAGGGGCTTACCAGAGAAAGACCTGGAAGTTCAGGAGAGGTGCACAACCAAAGAGAGGCTTTGCCTACCAGGTGAACTCAGGCCCTAACAGGAAGCACTGGGAGGGGAAATTAGAAAGCCAGTCAGGAGGCAGAGCCCAAAGAGAGAACACCAGGGGAGCCTGTTTCAGCTGAACCAGAGATCTATTTATAATCTATTGTGGTGGGCTTGACCCTCAGGCTCAGGTGAGTTTCAGAGAGAGCTGATTGGTCTGGGCTCAGAGGTTGGCTCTGAGGAAGTTAGCAAATATCAGGAAGTCTGTTGGGAGACTGCCCCCTGCTATCTGGATAACCTCAGGGGAGCCAGATACCTGGCTGGCTATCTGCAAGAAAGGAATTCTGCAGCACATGGTGGCTGCCCAAACCTTTAATCCCAGCACTTGGGAGGCAGAGGTAGGAGGATCACCATGAGTTTGAGGCCACCCTGAGACTACATAGTGAATTCCAGGCAGCCTGAGCTAGAGTGAGACCCTACCTGGGCGGGGGTGGGGGGGGTGACAGGGAACCAAAAATAAAAAAGAAAGGAATTCTAAGACGGTCACTTACTTTACACTTGCTAATCGCTCTCCCTCCCTCTCTCTGCCCGCAGGAACCCAACCTTTAAGAGCCCCCCTGTGGAAGGGGGAAGGTTAATATGTGACATGTGTCTGCTAACTTGATATAAAACCCCATTCCCTGCCAGAAATGTCTCCCTACTCCTTCCTTTCCAACTCACCTCTAATATCTTTTTTCCTTACAGATCAGTAGTCCGGAGGGCAGGATCGCTGATTGAATGGCTGGACCAGCCGCTCAACTCTGGTTCAGCTGAAACAGGCTCCCCTGGTGTTCTCTCTTTGGGCTCTCCCTCCTGACTGGCTTTCTAATTTCCCCTCCCAGTGCTTCCTGTTAGGGCCTGAGTTCTTATTCCTCAGCACCCATGGAAAATGCTAAGCATGCCAGGTGTGGTGGCGCACCCCTTTAATCCCAGCACTTGGAAGGCAGAGGTAGGAGGATCACAGTGAGTTCGAGGCCAGTTTGGGACTACAGAGTAAATTCCAGGTCAGTGTGGGTTAATGTGAGACCCTACCTTAAAAGAAAAAGAAAACTAAAAAGCTAGGCATGGCCATGCATATCTATAACCCCTGGACTGTGAGGAGCAGAGACAAGAAAATCACTAGGGCTAGGGCTCAGCCAGTCTGCCTGAAAATGGCAGCTCCTCAGGGATTAAAAAAATAAATAAGACGGCTGGAGAGATGGCTTAGAGGTTAAGCGCTTGCCTTTTGAAGCCTAAGGACCTCAGTTCGAGGCTTGATTCTCCAGGTCCCAAGTAAGCCAGATGCACGAGGTGGCGCATGCATCTGGAGTTCGTTTGCAGTGGCTGGAGGCCCTGGCGTGACCATTCTGTCGCTCTCAAATAAATAAATAAATAAATAAACAACAAAATAAATTCTTTTTTTTTTGGTTTTTTCATTTTTTGGTTTTTCAAGGTAGAGTTTCACTCTAGTCCAGGCTGACCTGGAATTCACTATGTAATCTCAGGATGGCCTCGAACTCATGGCGATCCTTCTACCTCTGCCTCCCAGAATGCTGGGATTAAAGGCGTGTGCTACCATGCCCAGCAAAAAAAAATTCTTAAAAATAAATAAATAACATAAAATAACCTGCCCAGATACCAACCCTGGAACCAGAAGAGGAGGTGGTGGAGGGGGCAGGTCTGCTTGGGATGCTGAAGTAAAAAGCTTCAGAATGCGTAATAAAGCAAAGACATCTTACAGGCTAGGAGGCCATTAAAGGAGGGACCCCAACTCCTATTTCCCTGGTATGAAAGGGTCTTGGGTAGAGGTAGGTCCCCTTCCTTAAGAATTAATCAGTGGCCGGGCGTGGTGGCGCACACCTTTAATCCCAGCACTTGGGAGGCAGAGGTAGGAGGATCGCCATGAGTTCGAGGCCACCCTGAGACTACATAGTGAATTCCAGGTCAGCCTGGGCTAGAGTGAGACTCTACTTTGAAAAAACCAAAAAAAAGAAAAAAATTCAGTGGAGCCTGTCAATCACTCACATGTTTAAAAAAAGCGGGGAATGGGGGGTGGGGGTAGGCAAGGTGTAGTGGCACACACCTTTAATGCCAGCACTCCTGAGGCAGAGGTAAGAGGATTGCCCAAATTCGAGGCCAACCTGAGACTACATAGTCAGCCTGGGCTAGAGTGAAACCCTACCTCGGAAAAAAAAAAAAAAAAAAAGTGGGTGGAGGCTAGAGAAATGGCTTAGTGGTTAAGGTGCTTGCCTGCAAAACCAAAGGACTCAGGTCTGATTCCCAGTACCCATATAAGCCAGATGCACAAAGTTACACTAAAGAGATAGGACTGCGCAGATTTTGAGAGGTAAAGGGGGGGTGGTTTTATCAACTCAATTGGGCTTGACAAATGGGTGAAGGGCTGGGCATGGTGGCGCATGCCTTTAATCCCAGCACTCGGGAGGCAGAGGTAGGAGGATCACCGTGAGTTCGAGGCCACCCTGCGACTATATAGTGAGTTCCAGGTTAGCATGGACTAGAGTGAAACCGTACCTCAAAAGACTAAAAAAAAAAAAAATTATTTTAGGATCCAGGGGAAGGCAAGCAGGAAGGCCCGAACCAAATGAAATTCTCCCCTTTCTGGGAGGGGAGATGGAGAAGTCTCCCTCACACAGAAAGATCTCTGGGAAAGAAGTCTCTGGAGGAGGGGCTTACACACATAGGTGGAGAGCAAAGCAAGAGAGGCCCCTTGTACAGGAGGCCAGAGAGGACTAAGACAGTGAAAGACTCAAAGCTTACAGAGAGATCACACATAAAGCCAAGCAGGAAAACCACCCAGACAAACTCTCCCCCTCCCAGTGAGAAGCAGAAAGAGAGGAGGTCCCCCTCCCAACTGCAAATAAGCTCACTCCAGATGCACACACCCCCTTGTGCATCTGGCTTACATGGGTCCTAGAGAATCAAACTGGGATCCTTTGGCTTTTCAGGCAAATGCCTTAACTGCGAAGCCATCTCTTCAGCCCTACGGCCTTTTAGTTTTATTTTATGGCCTTTTAGTTGTATTTTAAAAGCACAAGCCTTTTTAGAAAATTCCTTTTCACATTCTTCCCCCAGCTTTTCCAAGGCTCATGCTCAACTTTCACATGGGCTCTCAGGCCATGTGGGCGCATCTACTCCTCTTTCCTAGTTTCACAGACTCTCCCTCATTTCCTTGACTTCCCAAAATAAATATAATAGTTTATAAGCTATTCTTTGTCTGTTTCTTCCAACTCATAGTTAAAACAGTTTGGAGTTGGGGCTGGAGAGATGGCTTAGTGGTTAAGCGCTTGCCTGTGAAGCCTAAGGACCCTGGTTCAAGAATTGATTCTCCAGGACTGATGTAAGCCAGATACACAAGGGGGCACATGCATCTGGAGTTCATGTGCAGTGGCTGGAGGCCCTGGTGCACCCAATCTCTCTCTGTCTGTTGCTCTCAAATAAATAAGTAAAAATAAACAAAAATTTTTTTAAAATTTTTAAAATAGTTTGGAGCTTAAGAACTTTCCCTGAACCCTCAAAACACCCTTACTACATTAAGAGGATAACTTCTGCCTATCTCTTGAGCATATCTACAGGTGAGGGGAGGCCTCTTGACCAGGTGAGTGACTGACAGGCTCCCAGGACCAGAAGACTTTATCTCTTTGGTCAGGAGGGGAGATTGAGATGTTTCCTGTTTCTAATGTTATCAGAGAAATAGGAGGTGGGGCCTGTTCTTCAATGAGCTCCAAAGCCTCCCTCTAAAGTCAACCTACCAACAACAGGAATGTTGTGGCACAGGTGGAGGGAGGGAGCCTCTACTCCAGCAGGTTCTTACCCAGGACAGAGTAAAGAATTACTGGAAGCCAGGCGTGGTGGCGCACGCCTTTAATCCCAGCACTCGGGAGGCAGAGGTAGGAGGATCGCCGAGAGTTCGAGGCCACCCTGAGACTACATAGTTAGTTCCAGGTCAGCCTGGACCAGAGTGAGACCCTACATCGAAAAACCAAAAAAAAAAAAAAAAAAAAAAAAAAAAACTGGAGGGCTGGAGAGATGGCTTAGGGGTTAAGGTGCCTGCCTCCTAAGCCTAAGAACACTGGTCTCATGTTTAGCCAGATGAAAAGTGATGCAAGGGCGCAATGCCGTACTTGACCACAAGGGGCACATGCATCTGGATTTCATTCATAGCAGCTGAGAGGCTGCTGGTGTGCCCATCTCTATCTGTCTTCCTCCTCTCCCTCTCTCTCTGTCTCTCTCTGCATCTCTCTCCAAAAAAAAAAAAAAAAAAAATTACTACTGGCCAAGCCAGGTGTGGTGGTGCACGCCTTCAATCCCAGCACTTGGGAGGCAGAAGTAGGAGGATTGCCCTGAGTTCGAGGCCAACCTGAGAATATAGGTTAGTCTGGGCTAGAGTGAGACCCTACCTTGAAAAACCAAAAATAAAAAATAAAAGAGGTAAGGATAAAATGAGACTAAAAATTCCAGGTCAGCCTGGAAAAAACCCTATTAAAAAACCAAAAAATAAATAAATAAATAAAAAATAAAAATAAAAATAAAATAAAATAAAATATAAAATAATAAAATATTAAATAAAATATATAAAATAAAATAAAATAATAAAATAAAGAGGGCTAGAGAGATGGCTTAGTGGTTAAGGTGCCTGCCTGCCAAGCCTAAGAATGCCTGTTCCATTCTCTAGGTCCCACATTTAGCCAGACATAAAGTGACGCAAGGGTGCAATGTCGCACTATCCCACAAGGGGGTTCATGCATCTGGAGTTCATTCACAGCGTGTGAGAGGCTGCTGGCGCGCCCATTCTCTCTCTCTCTCTCTCTCTCTCTGTTTCTCTCTGTTCCTCTCTCTCTCTCTCTCAAAAATAAATAAATAAATAAATAAATAAATAAATAAATAAATAAATAAAAGAATTACTGGCCAAGATGGAGCAAATAACATGGAGGGGGGAGAGGGAGGGAGGAAGGAGAGAGAGAGACAGACAGAAAGAGGGAGAAACCTCAGGCTCTATTGTACAGGAATCCAAAAGAAACAGCAGTTAGGCAAAGCATCCTGTTCTCACAGGAGTGGATAGGAGTCCCAAAAGGGGAATTATCTCACAAGGACATGTTAGGACTGTCCCTGATGGATTATTCATTAAGTTTAACTAAGAAAGCCGGTTAGTTGTCCTTGATGTGACTTCTATAACTCAAACTTAACTATAGCTGGTAATTGCCCTTCAGGGAGGCCATAACTCAAACTTATCTATAGTTGGTAAACTGCCCTTTAGGGTGGTCAGTTGGGTGTCCCTGTGGCCTGCCTGCTGTCTGCCCAGTTTGTCTACATTCTTTGGCCTTCCAGGAGCCCTGTGTAGTTACTTGTAGTTAACCCTATAGTTCCCAGGAATAGGGGAGTTCTCCTTCAATCTCCTTGGCTGAACCTTGCACCCTGACTACCTACATTAACTCTTTCTTTCCCTCATTTTCCCCATTCATATACTGTCATAACTTCTGTTGGAGATAGGGACACCAACTGGCTACTTCAATGCTTGGTGACATTGGGGGGTTGGGCCCAAGTGGAGAGGAGGAATCAGAGGTTGGAGAAGACTTGTCAGAAGTGTTGTGGTGGTGCTCCAAAAGTCCTCAGTAGAAGTGGGGAGACACTTGGGGTTCCATATGTAGAACCACTTGGAGTCTTATGACCCCTAAACGAGAGAGATAACATGAGTGATTAGATGGATTATGCAAGGACCAAATAGCAAAAGAAGTCCAACCACAAAAAAAAAAAAAAAAAAAAAAAAAAAAAAAAAACCCTGGAAGTGGTTCCTAGCCAAGAAAATTAAGTGGACCAAGAAAGCCAGGAGTCACGGGCTTGCTTTCTAAGCTTAGTGGCTTGGTCATGGAGATGGACAACCACATCCCTGGCTGATCATGAAGAAGCAACATTCCTCTAGTTGTGCCAGGCAGGTGCCAACCTGACTAGCAAATAGGTGATCTAAGCCTCTGCAATTTTGGAGGACTATTCCAGCCATGGAATCTATTTGATATTGCAAGCAAGTTAGGATCTTGGCTACATGGTCCCGGGAGGTTGCCATGGCCTCTGACAGAACAGGTTGGAGAGGTAGCCATTGCAGCAGCTCCTGTTCCTACCCCATCAGTGACCTCCAGTTCTACCAAAGGTAGAGTCAGAAACGGAGCTCAATGTGTCAACTGAGGCCAGTGGAGGGAACCGATAAGGGCTGGTCAGCAGGGGCCAATCAGACATTAGGATTTAGGAATAGAATAGTGCAATATGCGGTCCAGTTGGTAGGAAGACACAGGTATACTGAGGTTCCACAGAGAAAAAATGTTTCTGGGCTAGACAAGTAAGGCTTTGGATGGACCCAGAAGATACTATATCCCATAACCCCCCACCCCCAGCCATGGTCCTGGCTAAAGTCTTGGAATATAATAGTTGTTCCAAAAAAAGAAAAAATTTTTTTAATTTTTCGAGGTAGGGTCTTGCTCTAGCCCCGAATGACCTGGAACTCACTAGGTCTCAGGGTGGCCTCAAACCCATGGGAATCCTCCCACCTCTGCCTCCCAAGGGCTGGGATTAAAAGTGTGCACCTCCATGTCCGACTTCTTTTTAAAATTGAGAACACTCCCAGAATGGTCTGGAAAAAAATTGTTTTGCCAGGTGTGGTGGTGCACACCTTTAATCCCAGCATTTGGGAGGCAGAGGTAGGAGGATCATCATAAGTCTGAGTTTGCCTTTAACTTTTATTTCCCCCTTTGGGTAGTCTTTGGTGTGGGGTTTCTGTTTTATTCTCGTTTGGTTTTTATAGGTTTAATTTTTTTTAAGATTTTGTTTTTATTTATTTATTAGAGACAGAGGGGCAGAGAGAGACAGAGAGAGAGAGACAGAGTGAGAATGGGCACGCCAGGGCCTCTAGCCACTGCAAACAAACTCCAGATGCATGTGCCACCATGTGCATCTGGCTTACATGGGACCTGGAGAATCGAACCAAGGTCCTTAGGCTTCACAGGCAAACGCTTTAACCGCTAAGCCATCTCTCCAGCCCAGGTTTAATTTTTTATTTTGATTTTTTATTGTGTTTTGTTTTGTTAACTACATCTTTCATTTCTTTTTTACTTTTATCTTATTTTTTTGAGTTTTTTTTTGCTTTTGGCTTTTTGCCTTTGAACTTTATTTTTTGGATCTTTGGACTTTACTTTCTGTTTTGTTTTCTTTGGGTAGTCTTTGGTGAGGGATTTCTGGTTCTTCAGGCTTGGCTTTTAAGTTTTGATTTTTATTTTGATTTTTTATTTTACTTTCTTTTGTTAGTTACATATTTCATTTCCTTTTTGTAAATCACATTCATGTCTTGTTGGCTTAAAAGAAGAAAACTCTGTCTAGTTGTACCACCAGAGCCAGTAAAAAACAGGTGGAAAGAGCTTGTCTACCATGCATGAATTACCAAAAATTCTCATTACCTTTTCCCATATATCACTTTGTCAGAGTTGTCAAGACACTATTTAGATCTCATATACTTCCGTTCAATGTTTACAACAGAAAATAGGTGAAATTTTTAAAAAGCAGTTTGTGGGGCTCGAGAGATGGCTTAGCAGTTAAGGCCTGCGAAGCCAAAGAACCCAGGGTCGATTCCCCAGGACCCACATGAGCCAGATGCACAAGGGGCACATGCATCTGGAGTTTATCTGCAGTGGCTACAGGCCCTGGCATGCCCATTCTCTCTCTGTCTTTTTCTCTTCTATCTCTCTCTCTCTCCTTGCAAATAAATAAATAAATAAAATTTTTTTAAATGTGTTTTTTTAAAGCAGTTTGTGTGTGAGCTGTCAACAGCATGTTCTGCTGACATCCCTGAAGACTCTCTTCTACAGGATTAAGAATGCATGCCAGGGCTGGAGAGATGGCTTAGCGGTTAAGCACTTGCCTATGAAGCCTAAGGACCCCGGTTCGAGGCTTGATTCTCCAGGACCCATGTAAGCCAGATGCACAAGGTGGCGCACGCATCTGGAGTTCGTTTGCACTGGCTGGAGGCCCTGGCATGCCTGTTCTCTCTCTCTCTCTACCTGCCTATTTCTGTATCTCTCTCAAATAAATAAATAATAAAATAAAAATAAATAAATAAATAAAAAAGAATGCATGCCAGGGTCACCTAGCAGACCATATTGGCCACAGCCAATATAGCTACACTCATTTTAAGCTGGATCTCTTTATAGATACCCAAGTGATACCATCAAGATAGTTCATTGAATGGGACCTATTCAGGGATTAAATAAAAATATCCTGAAAACCAAAACCAGAAAAGAGATCTTCACATCAACTTCTTAGATGTTAATAGACACTGGGAGCCAGGCGTGGTGGTGCATGCCTTTAATCCCAGCACTGAGGAGGCAGAGGCAGGAGGATCACCATGAGTTTGAGGCTGCCCTGAGACTACATAATGAATTCCAGGTCAGCCTGAGCTAGAGTGAGACCCTATCTTGAAAAAAAAAAAAAAAAAAAAAACACTGGGTTGGATTTTATGAGCAGAACCAGCCTTACAGGATCAGTGACTGGGCAGCACGTGCTGGAGACCATCACTGAGAATGAGAGGAAAGTAACCTGGTGAGTGGAGAAACCAAGAGGGCTTTGACACAGAAGGGATTACAGACTGTCAAAGAGGAAGCCAAAGGACGTGAAGCATCCTCCCGGCTTTAATTTCCAAAAGCCTCAATGTGAACCTCTGTGGCCCACCTAAGCCACACACTGTCACGGTCCCTTCTGTGACTCTTGGTCATGGGCAGCTGTGATTGGTCGGTCCATGTTCTCTATGAGCTCAGATGGGTGGGGCCATTGTGAGGAAGTCCCCCCCCAGCAGATATAAGGGGGCCTGGAGGGCCCTGGATTTGTCCGGTGCCAATAGAGAGGAGAGAGAGAGAGAGAGGACCCGGACTGAGGAGAGTTGGTGGGGAGATTTTTGCGAATTATAGAGAGAAGGAGAGAGAGAGGAGAGAGGACAGAGAGGAGGGGAGAGGAGAGGAGAGGAGAGGGGAGAGGAGAGGAGGAGTAGGAGAGAGGAGGAGTAGGAGAGAGGAGGAGTAGGAGAGAGGAGGAGTAGGAGAGAGGAGGAGTAGGAGAGAGGAGGAGTAGGAGAGAGGAGGAGTAGGAGAGGAGGGAGGAGAGAGGAGAGGAGAGGAGAGGAGAGGAGAGGAGAGGAGAGGAGAGGAGAGGAGAGCGGAGTGGTTTTTTCTGCTTTTGGCTCTTAACTTTATTTTTTTGGCTCTTTGGAATTTGCTTTCTGGTTTGTTTTCTTTGGGTAGTCTTTGGTGAGGGATTTCTGTTTTATTCTGGTTTGGTTTTTAGTTTTGATTTTTATTTTGATTTTTTATTTTATTTTCTTTTGTTAACTACATCTCTCATTTCCCTTTTTTTTGCTTTATTTTTGTTCTTTTGCTTTTGGCTTTTGCCTTTCCACTTTATTTTATTGACTCTTTGGAATTTACTTTCTGGTTTGTTTTCTTTGGGTAGTCTTTGGTGAGGGATTTCTGTTTTATTCTGGTTTGGGTTTTAGTTTTGATTTTTATTTTGATTTTTTATTTTATTTTCTTTTGTTAACTACATCTCTCATTTCCCTTTTTCTTTTATCTTTATTTTTGTTCTTTTGCTTTTGGCTTTTTGCCTTTCGACTTTATTTTATTGACTCTTTGGAATTTACTTTCTGGTTTGTTTTCTTTGGGTAGTCTTTGGTGAGGGATTTCTGTTTTATTCTGGTTTGGGTTTTAGTTTTGATTTTTATTTTGATTTTTTATTTTACTTTCTTTTGTTAGTTACATATTTCATTTATATTTTACTTTAACTTTTTATTTGGCATTCGTAGCCTTGCTACAATGTCTCCAACTGATGAGACCCTGTGGTCTCAGTACGAGGACCTTGGCCTCATCTGCCAACACTTCTTTGTGGAAGTCCGAAGAGCTCGCCACCGCCTGACAGGTGTCAATGTTGCCATCAAGTTAATACCGAAGCTACAGTCAAGATTTCTCAGAATTGGAGGGGATGTGAACATTTTGCCGTTTGTCACACACCCGCACATTGTGTCGCTGTTTCAGATAGTTGAAACGGAAAGGTCTATCTGCTTGGTTCTGGAATTATTCCAGACAAACCTGCGGCAGTACATCGAGAAGAAGGGCTGCTTGCAGGTGGAAGAGGCCCGCAGAATTTGCAGGCAAGTTTTAGATGGCCTGTGTTACCTCCACAGCCAGGGGATAGCACACCTCGACATCAAGTCAGGTAACATAATGCTGGATGAGAGGGGCAACGCCACCATAATCGACTTTGGCACATCCTTGAGATTTCTGCCAGGTGAACAGTTGAAGTGGTACGGTGGGACTATCACAAGTAAGTCTCCTGAAGTGGTGAAGAGGCAACCATATGATGGCCCCAAAAGGGACATGTGGGCTTTGGGTGTCCTTCTCTACTTTATGACCACAGGGAGGCGCCCCTTTGACCCAAACATAGGTGGGGACATGAGCAAGAACATTATTAACGGCAATTACGATAAAGCAAAATACCTCTCTAAAGATTTAAGGGCACTAATCAAAAAGCTACTAACCATAGACCCCAAAAAGAGGCCCACCGCGATGGACGTTATGAAGGACCATTGGCTGCAGAAAGGCCAAGGGAGCTCACCTCACCATGAGCTGCTCCCCACAGAGCTGGACACTGATATCCTGTCGGTGATGGGCTTCATGCACTTTGATGTAGGAAACACAGTTCAGTCCATTGAGCAACGTAAGTACGACACTCGCATGGCTACGTACCGCCTCCTTCAGTACCAGGCACACAGGAGATGGGGGACATGGTCGAAGAAATGCCTGTCTGCCCGGGGCCGACGCCTTTCCCCACCCCCATTGATCTTACTCCCTTCCCTCTGCCCCCCAAAAGGAAACATCATGTACCTGCCCTTCGGACTTTGTCTGCAAACTTAACAGTGCAAGAACAGACTAAGAATGGCCAGCAGGCTGAGCTAAAGACTTTCCAGAATGCCAGTTGTCCGAACATACACCTATCCTGCCCAAAGAAGAGGCCGATGCCCAAATATCTTCGCCCCGTTAGTGCTCCAGGAGCCCTCTTCCCCAGGCCTGGTCCCCAGCTTCCGAAGAAGGCAAGTTCTCAAATGAAAAAAGAGGAACCTGCACCTACCCGGGGTTCTCACGGCCAAGGGAGCAGGCCAGAGCTCCCGGAGAGCACTGCTGATGAGGACACTGAAATTTGTAACCAGTGCCTGACCAGTTGCTGGAAGGCCTTGCGGGGATGCATGCGAAGGTGCCTGAGGAGACTGCTTCACCGCAGGCGTGTGTTCCCAATGCAAGCAGTGGACGACAGTGAAGACTATTAAGGCCCCAACAATATATAGGATAGTCAGGTGTGTGCACATCCCTGTGGCTGTGGCAGGAAAGGGAAGAAACGACCCTCCTCAGCAGCCTTCCTGTGACACCTCTGCTGCAAGCTCCCCGCTCCCCGACTCCTCCTGCAACCCACTCCTCTGCTGCGAGCTCCCTCCTTGCTACTCCTTCTGCAACCTCTCCACTCCCTCTTGCTCCCAGAGCCTTGAGAGAATATATTTGTGTTGATTTAAACCATCTAGTATGTGGTGATTTTTTTCATGTATTTTAATATCTGTGCTCAGTGTGAAGCTTAGC
Organism: Orientallactaga sibirica; assembly: GCA_036365145.1. Taxonomy (NCBI): domain Eukaryota; kingdom Metazoa; phylum Chordata; class Mammalia; order Rodentia; family Dipodidae; genus Orientallactaga; species Orientallactaga sibirica. Next base: position 39,473,535 of record JAEOAD010000008.1, on the reverse strand, counting down.
CCATGTCTGGAAGGTGCTTTTTCTAACCATCAGTCCTAACACAGGTCATCACAGTCACATCTTGTTGGCTTAAAAGAAGAAAACTTGCTTTGTCCAGTTGTACCACCAGAACCAGTAGAAAAATAGAAGGTGATAAGTATAAAGTACCCAAAATCCTCATTAGCTTTTCCCACATACCACTCGCTCTGTCAGATTTGTCAAGAAACTATTTTATTTATTTGGGAGCGACAGAGGGAAAGTGGGGGGGGGAGGGGGAGAAAATGGATGCACCAGGGCCTCCAGCCACTGCAAATGAACTCCAGGTGCATGTGCCACCTTATGCATCTGGCTTATGTGGGTACTGGAGAATCGAGCCTCTAACCGGGGTCCTTAGGCTTCATAAGCAAGTGCTTAACTGCTAAGCTATCTCTCCAGCCCCTCAAGACATTATTTAGATTTCGTAACCCTTCTGTTAAATGTTTACAACAGTAAATAGTTGAAAATTTTGAAAAGCAGTTTGTGTATGAGCTGTCAACAGCATGTTCTGCTAACAACCCTGAAGACTCTGTCCTACAGGGCTGGGGATGCATGCCAGGGTCACCCGGCAGGCCATGTTAGACATAGTCATGTTAAGCGGGATACCTTTATAGATACCCAAAGTGACGCCATCAAGATAGTTCATTGAATGGGAACTATTTAGGGATAAAATAAAAATATCCTGGAAACCAGCTAGGCATGATGGCACAGCCTTTAATCCCAGCACTCAGGAGGCAGAGGTAGGAGGACTGCCATAAGTTTGAGGCCAGCCTGAGACTAAATAGAGAATTCCAGGTCTACTTGGACTAGAGTGAAACCCTACCTCAAAAAAACAAAAAAGAAAAATCCTGAAATACAAAACCAGGAAAGAGATCTCCACATCACCTTCTTAGATGTTAATGGACACTGGGTTGGATTTTATGAGCAGAACCAGCCTTACAGATCAGTGACGGGGCAGCACGTGCTGGAGACCATCACTGAGAATGAGAGGAAAGTAACGTGGTGAGTGGAGAAACCAAGAGGGCTTTGACACAGAAGGGATTACAGACTGTCAAAGAGGAAGCCAAAGGACGTGAAGCGTCCTCCCGGCTTTAATTTCCAAAAGCCTCAATGTGAACCTCTGTGGCCCACCTGAGCCACACATTGTCATGGTCCCTTCTGTGACTCTTGGTCATGGGCAGCTGTGATTGGCCCAGTATGAGCACTATTGCAGTCAAGTTCACATTGCTGGCAAAAAACTCCTGAATAAGAGCAGCTTGTAGGATAATTCTATTTTGGCTTAATAGACTTGAGAAGGTCCATGGTGGCAGGAAAACAATGGCATGAACAGAGGGTGGACATCACCTCCTGACCAACATCAGATGGACAACAGCAACAGGAGAGTGTGCCCAACATGAGCAAGGGGAAGCTGGCTATAACAACACCCATAAGCCTGCTCCCAACAAAGCACTGCCTCCAGGAGGCGTTCATTCCCAAATCGCTATCAACTGGGAACACTTCATTTATGGGGGACACCTGAATCAAACCACTGCATTACATCCCTGGCTCCCATAAACTGATAGCCATACATGATGTAAAATGCAATGCATTCCTCCAACTTTTGAAAGTCTCCATAGTTTTTTATTCGCAATGATATTCAAACATTCCCATAGTCCAAGATCTTTTAACTGAACCATAATACTCAACACCCCCAAAAAAAAAAAAAAAACCAATAATGGCAGAGAATAAACATTCACATTACAAAAGATGACATTGGGCCTAGCAAAGAAATATTCAGCCAATACAAGATTTAAAACAACCAGGACAACCATCAAACTCTGTAGCTCCAAGTCCAGTAACTAACCAGTGTCAAGTCTCCAAGTCTGATAATTCTAACCAGCAACAAGTCTCTGGAGTTCCAATTCCACCCCTCCAGCTAGAGTACTCACAGTCTGAACACTTCATGCAGTGCCAGCAGCTCTCCTTGGCAGCCATCTCTGAATCCTGGCATTTCCATTAAGTCGCAGCTGCAACCCATGGTTCATCCTCATGGCTCCATCAGGTCTCCACACAGGTACTCCAACAAGCCTGCCCTACACTGTCCATGGCCATTTCAAAATACAAAATCATGCTGCAAAGTCAATGACCCTCTCTTTTCTAGTCTGTAATACCAGGTGGGCTTCCAATTTGTTATTCCAGGGGGAATAGAGCAGACTTTGAAGAACAGGACACTCTCTCCACATTGAGGCCCTTTCCAGAAGGGTTTGCATTCTTCCTTTTGTCCCAATGCAGGTCAGCTGGCCCAAAGATTTCATTTTTCTGTGACATATTCCTGTGCTCACACCAGTCCATTTCTACACAATGCAACCCTGCACAAGTTCTCAGGACACAGACCTAACAGCAAGTCTCTCACACAAACTGCTTCTAACCCCATCCAGGCAAAGCTATTTCTCACTCTCATTAGTCAAACCTCACAGTCCATAGTTCTTACTGCATTCAGGTCTTTCAACTCTGACCAGAATGATCCATCAAGCTGTATTAACAGACTTCAAGGCATCTCTTAGGTCAAGATTTCAAATCTGTCCACATTCCTCTTGAAAATCAGCTCCAAAAGGCCAAAAGCCATGCAGTCAGGTTTCTAGTACTGATCCCACTTCTTGGTACCAACTTTACTGTTGTAGTCAGGTCCCATTGCTGACAGAAAACAACTGACCAAGAGCAGCTTATGGGGAAAAGGTTTATTTTTAGCTTACAGTCTTGAGGAGAAGCTTCATGGTGGCAAGAAAAACAATGGCATGAGCAGAGGGTGGACATCACCTCCTGGCCAACATCAGATGTTCAACAGCCACAGGAAAGTGTGCCAAACACTGCCAAGGGGAAGCTAGCTATAACACCCATAAACCCACTCCCCAACAACACACTGCTTTTTAGGAGGCATTAATTCCCAAATCTCCATCAGCTGGGAACATTGTATTTAGAATACCTAAGTTTATTCAGGACACCTGAATCAAACCACCACAAGGACCTTGCCCTCATAGTCTTGGGCACCTCTTCGAAAGTATGAAGAGCTCACCACCTAACAGGCATCATGGTTGCATGAATGCATGGGAGAAGGGGAGGAGAAGTTCTTCAGACTTGTAGAGCAGGTGGACATTTTGCAGATGACCATGCACCTGAGCATTGTAGGACTGTTTCAGGCTGTTGAAAAGGAAGAGAATATCCATGTGTTTCTGTAATTGTGCCAGAAACAGCTGATGCAACACATCCAGAGGGAGGACTGCCTATAAGAGGATGAGGCCTGGAAATTTTTTTGTCAAGTTTTGGATGCCATCTGTTATTGCCACAACCAAGGAATAGCACACCATGACATCAAGCCAAATAACATCATGCTAAATGGCAGGCACAAGGTCACCATCATCAATTTTGGCCTGGCCACCAGATTTATTCCAGGCCAGATATTCTCCATGTACTGTGAAGCTTACACACACACATGTCTCCAGAAGTTATCCAATACTGAGCATATGATGACCCCAAAATAGACATGTGGGCTTTGGCTATTCTTCCTACTTTATGGTCACTGGGACCCATACTTTTGAATTGAAGGCAATTTGGGAACTCAAACATTCTAGAAGGGAATTACAAGGAACCTGAACACCTATCTAAAGATTTGAGGGATCCAATCAGTCAGTTAATTACTGTGGGCCTGTACTGAGGCCCACAGTGATGGACATTATGGAGCACCTTTGGCTCCAGCAAAGCCAAGGGGGTTCAGATCATTGTGAGCTGCTCCCCAGACACCTGGACACTGATTACCTGTCAGTCATGAAGTTTACTTGGTTTGACCTAGACAACATCATTGAGTCTATCCAGCAAGGTAAGTTTGACCAGTTCATGGCAACATACCACCTACTGAAATACCAGGCACACAGTAGGATGGGGACAAGACCCAAGACAAACCTGAATGTCCAAGGACAATGCCTTTCCCTACCTCCACTAATCATGCTGCCTTCCCTCTGGCCCTGAAAAGGAGACACTATGTTCCTGCCTTTTGGACCTTGTCTTCACACATCAAAGTGAAGGAGCAGCCTGAGGACAACCAGGCAACTAATACAAGATTTAAAACAACAAGGGCAAACATCAAACTCTGTAACTCCAAGTCCAACAACTCTAGCCAGTGACAAGTCTGCAAGACCAATAATTCTAACCAGCAACAAGTCTCTAGATTTTCAATTCCACCCCTCCAGCTGGGATACTCACAGTCCCAGGAAACTTCATCCTGTGCTCCTGTACTGTCAGTTCTCCCTGGCAGCCATCTCATAGTCCTGGCATTTCATCTCCATTGGGTCTCTGTTGCAAACCATGGTTCTTCCTCATGGCTCCATGGGGTCTCCACACAGGTAAATCCTTCTACATTCCTCGTGAAAATCAGCTCCAAAAGGCGAAAGCCACATAGTCAGGTGTCTAGCAGCAATCCCACTCCTTTGGTACCAACTTTACTGTTGAAGTCACAGGTTCACATTGCTGGCAGAAATCACCTGACCAAGAGCAGCTTGTGGAGAAAAAAGAAAAGGTTTATTTTGGCATACAGACTCCAAAGGACACTCCATGATGGCAGGGGAAAATGATGGCATGAGCAGAGGGTGGACATCATCCCCTGGCCAACATCAGGTGGACAACAGGAACAGGAGAGTGTGCCAAACACTGGCAAGGGGAACACTGGTTATAATACCCATAAGCCTGCCCCCAACAATACTCTGCCTCCAGGAGGCCTTAATTCCCAATTCTCCATCAGCTGGGAACCTAGCATTCAGAACACCTAAGTTTATGGGGGACACCTGAATCATACCACCACAATGAATAAATATTATGAAAATGTCTATCTTACCAAAAGCAATCTACAAATTTAATACAATTCCCATCAAAGTTCCAATGGCATTCTTCAGTGGAAATAAAAAAAAAATAATAAGGGCTGGAGAGTTGGCTTAGTGGTTGTTGCAGTCAGGTTCGCATTGCTGACAGAAATCACCCGACTAAGAGCAGCTTGTGGGAAAAAAGGTTTATTTTGGCTTACAGGCTCGAGGGGGAAGCTCCATGATGGCAGGGAAAACGATAGCATGAGCAGAGGGTGGACATCACTCTCTGGTCAACATAAGGTGGACAACAGCAACAGGAGAGTGTGCCAAACACTGGCAAGGAGAAGCTGGCTATAATACCCATAAGCCCGCCCCCAACAATACTCTGCCTCCAGGAGGTGTTAATTCCCAAGTTGCCATCAGCTGGGAACCTAGCATTCAGAACACTTGAAGTTTATGGGGGACACCTGAATCAAACCACCACATTCCGCCCCTGGCCCCCATAAACTGATAACCGTACATGATGTAAAATGCAATGCATTCATGCAAATTTAAAAGTCCCCATAGTTTTTATCAATTCCAATGATGTTCATACATCCCCATAATCCAAGGTCTTTTAACTGAGCCATAATACCAAAAATATCCCCCAAAAAACCCATAATGGCACAGAATAAAACATTCACACTGCAAAGGATGGCATTGGGCAAAGCAAAGAAATATTCAACCAATACAAGATTTAAACAGGGCAAACATCAAACTCTGCAATTCCAAGTCCAACAACTCTAGTCAGTGACAAATCTCCAAGTCCGATAATTCTAACCAGCAACAAGTCTCTGGAATTCCACTTCCACCCCTCCAGCTAGGCTACTCACAGTCCTGGAAAACTTCATCCAGGGCCGGCAGCTCTCCTTGGCAGCCATCTCATAGTCCCGGCATCTCCACTGGGTCTCCACTGCAACCCACGGTCCATCCTCATGGCCCCATGGGATCTCCATGCAGGCGTCCAGCAAACCTGCTTCACACTGCCCATGGCCATTTCCAAAACAAGACCGCGTTAAAAACTCAATGACCCTCTCTTTCCTGCATTTGTTATACTCCATAATACCAGGTAGGGTGCCAATTTGTTAATCCAGGGGGGAATAAATCAGACTTTGAAGAACAGGACACTCCTTTAGCATTCAGGCCCCTTCAAAAGAGTCTGCATTCTTCCTGTTGCCCCATTGCAGGTCAGCTGGCCCAATCTCAAAGGTTGTAATCTCTCATTTGCAGCTGAATGGGCAGAGTTCACCCAAAGATTTCATTTTTTCTGCGCCATATCCTTCTGCTCACACCAGTTCATTTCTACGCAAAGCAACCCTGCACAACTTCTCAGGACACGGGCATAACTGCAAGCGTCTCACACAAACTGCTAGCCCAGTCCAAGTAAAGCTCTTTCTCACCCTCATAAGCCAAACCTCACAGTCCATAGTTCTTACTGCATTCAGGTCTTTCAGCTCTGACCAGAATAGTCCATCAAGCTGTACTTACAGCACTGCAAGGCATCTCTTAGGCCAAGATTTCAAATCCTTCCACATTCCTCTTGAAAATCAGCTTCAAAAGGCCAAAGCCACACAGTCAGGTGTCTAGCAGCAATCCCACTCCTTGGTACCACTTTACTGTTGCAGTCAGGTTCGCATTGCTGACAGAAATCACCCGACTAAGAGCAGCTTGTGGGAAAAAAAAAGAGGTTTATTTTGGCTTACAGGCTCGAGGGGGAAGCTCCATGATGGCAGGGAAAATGATAGCATGAGCAGAGGGTGGACATCACTCTCTGGTCAACATAAGGTGGACAACAGCAACAGGAGAGTGTGCCAAACACTGGCAAGGAGAAGCTGGCTATAATACCCATAAGCCCGCCCCCAACAATACTCTGCCTCCAGGAGGTGTTAATTCCCAAGTTGCCATCAGCTGGGAACCTAGCATTCAGAACACTTGAAGTTTATGGGGGACACCTGAATCAAACCACCACAGTGGTTAAGGCACTTATCTTCAAAGCCAAAGGACCCAGGTTCGATTCCCCAGGACCCTTGTAAGCCAGATGCACAAGGTGGTGCATGTGTCTGGAATTCATTAGCAGTGGCTGGAGGCCCTGGTGCACCCATTCTCTCTCCCTCTCTCTCCCTCTCTCTCTCTCTCTCTGTCTCTCTGTGTGTGTCTCTTTCCCTCTCAAATAAGTAAGTAAAAGTAAAATATTTTTTAAAAATACAAAAATTTATTTAGAAGCCCCCAAATCCTCAAATAGCCAATGTAATTCTGAGCAAAAAAATAAGGCTGGAAGTCTCAAAATACCTTACTTTAATATATATTATGGAGCCATAGTAAGAACAACAACATGCTACTGCCACAAAAACAGTAGGCGTGTAGATCAACCCCAACTATTGGGCACTTATCCTATTTTAACAAAAAAATTAATAAAGTGGACTTGAGAAGGGTGAATTATGTATTATCAAGTTTATTTAAGAAAATAACCCTAGCCGGGCGTGGTGGCGCACGCATTTAATCCCAGTACTTGGGAGGCAGAAGTAGGAGGATTGCCGAGAGTTCGAGGCCACCCTGAGACTACATAGTTAATTCCAGGTCAGCCTGGACCAGAGTGAGACCCTACCTTGCAAAACCAAAAAAAAATAAATAAATAAATAAAATAAAATAAAATAAAATAACCCTAGCCAGGCATGGTGGTGCACGTCTTTAATCCCAGCCCTCGGAAGGCAGAGGTAGGAGGATTGCCATGAGTCCAAGGCCACCCTGAGACTACATAGGTAATTCCAGGTCAGCCTAGGCTAGAGTGAGACCCTACCTCAAAAAACCAAAAAAAAAAAAAAAAAAAAAGAAGAAGAAGAAGAAGAAAAGAAAAAAAGAACCTTAAGGTGGGTGTGGTGGCACACGCCTTTAATTCCGGCACTCGGGAGGCAGAGGTAGGAGGATTGCCGTGAGTTCAAGGCCAGCCTAAGACTACATAGTGAATCCCATGTCAGCCTGGGCCAGAGTGAGACCCTACCTCAAAAAACAACAAAAAAAGGAAATATCCAGGCTGGAGAGATGGCTTAGCAGTTAAGGCGCCTGCCTGCTAAGCCTAAGAACGCTGGTTCCAATCTCCAGCGGTTCCAATCTCCAGGTCCCACGTTTAGCCAGATGCAAAGTGACGCAAGGGCGCAAGGCCACGCTTGCCCACAAGGGGGCACACACATCTGGAGTTCGTTCACAGCAGCTGAGAGACTGCTGGTGCGCCCATCTCTATCTGTCTTCCTCTCCCTCTCTATCTGTTTCTCTGTTTCTCTCTGTGTAAAATAAAATAAAATAAAATAAAATAAAATAAAATAAAATAAAATAAAATAAAATAAAATAAAATAAATTATTTAAAAAAAAATAAAAGGAAATATCCCATGCCAGGCATGGTGGCACACACCTTTAATCCTAGCACTTGGGAGGCTGAGGTAGGAGGATAGCTGTGAGTTTGAGCCCAGCCTGACACTACATAGTGAATTCCAGGTGAGCCTGGGCTAAAGCAAGACCCTACCTGGAAAAAACAAAATAGGTTGGTATGGTGGCACAAGCTTTAACCGCAGCACCTGGGAAGCAGAGATAGTAGGATTGCAGTGAGTTCAAGGCCACCCTGAGACTACATAGTGAATTCCAGGTCATCCTGGGCTAGACCCTACCTTGGAAAATCAATCAATCAATCAATCAATCAATAAATACATAAGGGACTCGGTGGAAATTTTATGTGAGTGATCATGACCATCCAGCACATAACTCCTGAGTTAATCTCCAACCAAGATCTGAGAATGAAATCCCAAATTCCTGTATAACCATCAGACTGTAATGCTCAAACTTTTTGGCAGATGTCCCATGGAGTTGTAGGCAGAAAATGTATTTACAGCACAGAGGAATTTCCTTTGTTTCAAGACCTTTGTGGAGGTCAGTATGTTTAGTTATTTTATTCATTAACCCTTCACTATATACTGTAACTTAGAAATTGTCCACTGTATGTGCTGTACATAAACAACCAAGTCAAACATAACGGATGAACATAAAGGAATGACAGTTCATCTAACAAAAACCACACTCAAAACTCTTTGTTTTGGGGGCTCTGCTCTTCTGGTACTAGGACACAAACTCGATGTCTACTGATCGGAGGAGTGGCTTGACCATTCCAAACACACATTTTTTTTTTTCTTGAATTTCAACAAAAAGATATTTACAAGCCGGGTGTGGTGGCGCACGCCTTTAATCCCAGCACTCAGGAGGCAGAGGTAGGGGGATTGCCATGAGTTCAAGGCCACCTTGAGACTACATTGTGAATTCCAAGTCAGCCTGGGCTAGAGAGAGACCCTACCTCGAAAAACAAAAACAACAACAACAAAACAAAAAAAAACGATAATGTGCTCTTTTATTGCTCCTAGTTTTAACATACACCAGGAACTCCAGGACAGCTTGTAAAGATTTCTCCCAAAGAACTTAACATTGCCAACTGTAAATACAGCTAGGAATAAGATGTCTATGGAAGCCAATGGTCATGAGGTGTAGGTTGGCACAGCAGCTGCTTCTCATCTTCCTCCACATCTCTGCTTCACATGCTCTTCTAAGTCCAGTGAATATGTGTCTTACATGGAGTGGCTCCTAGAGGTGGTCTAACATTTCAATTTCAAATATTTTGTTGTTGCTACTATTCTTAAATTTTATTTATTTATTTGTTTGTTTATTTGTTTGTTTCTTTATTGGGGGCACACAGAGAGAAAATGGGCACTCCAGGGCCTCCAGCCACTGCAAACAAACTCCAGATGTGCCAGGAGCCAGCCCCAGCTGGAGGGAAGTCCTGGAAGGAGACACGGGGTCTGCACGGGAAGAATGAGGGACACCAAGCTGCTGTTTCAGGTGATTCAGGCATCTCTGCCTTCCTCAAAACCTTGTGTTTTATTTATACTACTACAGAACAAAAGCAGAACACTCAATTCTCAGCAAAAAAAAAAAAAAAAAAAAAAAAAAAAAAAAAAAAAAATCTTCAATATCAGCAAAGAACATTTTCAATATTATGTGCTTAACCTTTACCTAAATTTCCATTTCCCTGAATAACTTCATTAAGTATATAGAATTTTTCTCTAAAAGTAGATTCTATCAGTGCTAAGAGCAGATTATATCACCAAAGTGCTAGACAGAGTGTTCCATACCAAAAGGCCATTCATTCTTCTCACTTTCTTACACATTCTTTGTAGCCAAGCTTAGTAAAGTACTTATTAACCTGTTTGCTTAAAGAATTCTTTTGTTCTCTGGATAACAAACATCAAGCAGGGCCTGATCGAGCAAGCCTTTCCACAAAGGGCAGTGAACTACAGTGTACCCATTTTCCATTCTTTTTTTTTTTTTTTTCCCCCGAGGTAGGGTCTCACTCTAGCCCAGGCTGACCTGGAATTCACTATGTAGTCTCGGTGGCCTCAAACTCACAGTGATCCTCCTACCTCTGCCTCCCAAGTGCTGGGATTAAAGGCGTGCGCCACCACGCCTGGCAATTTTCCATTCTTATTCACTACATGACCTAAGTTTTCATCATAAATTCATGTATAAGGTAGAGGTAGGTCAGTAAGATCAGGAAACCTAAATGCATTTGTCTTAGCTCTTCGAGGTAGACTTCGGAATTTCTGGTGTTGTAATGGGAGGATCGAGTAATTCTTTTTTCCATAACTTTGCAAAGAATTCCTTATTAGTCATATTCTTATATTTATCTGGGGCGCATAAGTCTTTGCAAATGGTTTTAGTTTCATTTTCTTTCAGCCCTCTTATTTCTCTACAGCAGGAAACAGCTTGAGTTTCTTTTTCTTAAAAGCCTAAAAAAGACAGGGGTGCTGTTGCCATTAAAGAATTAAACAGAGTGGCTGGGTGTGATGGCTCACACCTTTAATCCCAGCACTTGAGAGTCAGAGGTAGGAGGATCACCATGAGTTCGAGGCCACCCTGAGACTACATGGTGAATTCCAGGTCAGCCTGGGATAGAGTGAGACCCTACCTCGGAAAAAAAAAAAAAATTAAGCAGAGTGGTTTCAGTTTTATCATGAAGTTCCAGGTGAAAGACCCAAAAGCTAGAGTGACACCATGACAGGCCTCAGCCACCCTGTAGGCCTCAGTGTCAGGTTCCCGGAATCTAAAGTAGAACAAGCAGTTACTGGGAAAACCATAAGGTTGCTATAACAAGTTTAAAGCCCCTAGACAGAGCCAATCAGAGACAACTTAGTAAGCCCCTAAAACCACATCTAAAAAATGGGTCAGCATTCTTGTGGTCACAAGCCAAAAGTCCCCACAGGATCCACCAATAGCAAGCAAACATCTCAGACTGATGTAAATGTTAACCAACCAGATGTATGCCCATCTGGAAATCCCCTAAGCTTGCAAAAACCACAATAAAAAGCCTGCTCTTCTGCTTATCGGGGCTCTCGCGCGAATCCACTGTGTTGCTGAAGTCAAGAGACCGAGTTTAAACTTGAAATAAAGCTCATTGCTTTTGCGTATGTGTCTGGTCATCCTTGGTGGTCACTGGGGGTGCCGCGAACTGGGCACAACACAGGCATGAGGAAACCTCCTCCTAGCTGGGACCATGTCAAATGGCAGGAATGATTTTGCTTCCACCACAGATGCATGCATCCTCTTGTGGATCTGGCTTACATGGAACCTGGAGAATCAAACCTGGGTCCTTAGGCTTTACAGGCAAGTGCCTTAACCACTAAGCAATCTCTCCAGCCCTGTTGCTATTTATTTTTTTAATTGACAACTGTCAAACATGTAGATAAGGTGTTTTTTGTTTTGTTTTTTTGTTTTGTTTTGTTGTTGTTGTTTTTTGTTTTGTTTTCGAGGTAGGGTCTCACTCTAGCTTAGGCTGACCTGGAATTCACTATGTAATCTCAGGGTGGCCTCGAACTCATGGTAATCCTCCTACCTCTGCCTCGCAAGTGCTGGGATTAAAGGCGTGCGCCTCCACGTCCGGCTTTTTTATTTTTATTTATTTATTTGAGAGAGAGAACAAGGTAGGGAGAGAGAGAGAGAGTGGGCATGCCAGGGCCTCCAGCCACTGCAAACGAACTCCAGGTATATGTGCCACCTTGTGCATCTGGCTTACCGTGGGTCCTGGAGAATCAAACTGGGATCCTTTGGCTTTGCAGGCAAGCCTTTTGTTGTTGTTGTTGTTGTTTTGCTTTTTGTTTGCAGGATCTCACGTAGCCCAGGCTGGCCTGGATCTCCTTACGTTGCCAAGGATGGTCTTGAACTCTGCATTGTGCAGGTCCTAGTTCCCAAGTGCTGTGGACCGTGGGTGTGCCTTGGCAGGGGACATCTAATTGTGTAACCCTTCAGCATGTGTGTGCAGTCTTCCTTCGGTGCAGGCCGGGTTGGGGCTCGTGAGGGTGCAGAACGGCTTCCTCCTATCGTGTGCAGGCCTTCTCTAGTCCCTGCATGGCGGACACTTCCTTCTGCTCCAACAGTACACTAAGTCCGACCATTGCCGGCTCCCGAGGGCCATTGGCCTGAATGAACCAACAACAGTCTCCTACTTCCGGCTCCCATGTCCCAGTGCCCAGCACACACCCAAGGCCACTCCGCCATCTTGGGGGCCTTCGTGGCCGCGAGACCTGACCGGATTTCCGGTGGCCGTCATTACGCCAACGGGTGACGGTGGGCGGTGCGGAGCGTGAGCGCGTCCACGTCGCACCGGAGCTGCGCACAGTGCCAGGGGCGGAGGTCTGCTGGGTCCACGCAGCTTCTGTGACTTCGTCTTTCCTCTGGTAACTGTCCGTCTTTTCTGTTGTGTGTTTTAATATATATATTTACTTATTTATTTGAGAGAGAAAAAGAAGCAGAGAGAGAGACAATGGGCACACCAGGACCTCCAGCCACTGCAAACGAACTCCTGTGCATCTGGCTTACGTGGGTCCTGGGGAATCAAGCCTCGAACTGGGGTCCTTAGGCTTCACAGGCAAGTGCCCAACCGCCAAGCCATCTCTCCATCCCCCTACAACGTTCTTTTAACCCATTGTATCAAGTCTCTTGACATTTAGATAAGATTTGATTATCTAGTGGTTATACATACACACACACACACACACACACACACACAAATTTTTGTTTTGTTTTTGTTTCTCTCTAGCCCAGGTTGACCTGGAATTCACTCTGTATTCTCAGGGTGGCCTCGAACTCTCGGCGACCCTCCTACCTCTGCCTCCCGAGTGCTGTGATTAAAGCGTGCGCCACCACGCCCGGCTGTTTATTATTATTATTTTAATATTTATTTATTTTGTATTGAGAGAGAAATGCAGATAGAACAAATGGGTGCACTAGGGCAAACGAACTCCAGATATGTGTCACCTTGTGCATCTGGCTTATGTGGATTCTGGGGAATGGAACCTGGGTCCTTAGGTTTCACAAGCAAGTGCCTTCACTGCTAAGCCATCTCTTCAGTTCCCTGTTTTTTTGTTTTGTTTTGTTTGTTTTGTTTTTGTTTTTTGATCATGGTGTCTCCATTGCCAGGTAAGTATGGTTATGTTTTTATCACATGAGATCACAAAGTTGTCTCTCCTTCTGCTCCCCCATTTTCATCTCCTTTGGTCCCTCCCTCCTCCCTCTGTACCTATTTTCTTTCCATTGCCTCCTGTTGTGCTTACATGCATGTTGCTGGGACAAAGTGCCTCCCCAAAAGTAGCTTGTGGAAGGAAAGAATTTATTTTGGCTTATAGCTTAGGGAAAAGATTAGGTAGATCAGAGGCTGGACATCACCTCTGCTACAGCAGGTGGAAAACAGCAACAAGAGAGTGGACAGGGGCTGAAGAGATGGCTTAGTGGTTAAGGCGCCTGCCTGTGAAGCCCAAGAACGCTTGTTCAAATCTCCAGGTCCCACGGATAGCCAGAGACAAAAGTGACGCAAGTCGCAATATTGCACATGCACACGAGGGGGCGCACACCTCTGGAGTTCATTCACAGAAGTTGAAAAGGCCCTGGCTCACCCATTCTCTCTCTGTCCTTCTCAAATAAAAAAGAGAGAGTGAACAGAACTGGGGGGTGGGGTAGTGGCTTTAACACTCTTAAGCCCCACCCAACAACACACTGTCAGCAAGGCTCCACCTCCCAAAATATCAGCTGGGGACCTAGCATTCAAAACACATGGCTAATGGGGAATTGAGCCCTGGCTGACAGGCTTTGCAAACAAGCACCTTTAACTGCTGAGCCATTTCCCACCCTCCTATCCTTCCTTGACAGTGTGTTCAAAGAAAGAATGGACCTTGTACTGTAAGATGGTCTGCTTTTGAGTGTAAACTCAGCATCACAGAGTTTTGTCTGTGCAGCAAGCCTTTGGTCTTAGAGTCTAAGATAACTACAGGTTTAGGACAATGATTTATTTCGGCCTTTGTCATCAAAATCTCCCTGGGAGCTTTCTTCGACTCCCTGTCTTTGTGATTTCCATTGAAAGAGTTCAGACATGACTCACAGCATAGTGTAAAGATAGGTAAAGTTTATTGCAGGTAAAGTGGAACACACTCAAGGAATGGGAGCGGGGAAATAGCCAGAGGGAACTGAAGGGTTAATACCATCCTTGAAACTAGAGGGTCTTGGAAACATCTGAGACATTCAGTCCCAGACAAGCTTGACAACTTCCCTGATTGATGAACTTCCTTAAAAAAAGGCCTTGAGGGAACAGAAACCATCTGGGACATTCTGCCATAGATAAGATAGCTGAAACAGCTTATTCTGCCTCTCTCTGAGCAAGGCCACAAATAGCTACAGGTTCTTATCAGCTTCCCCTAGAAAACTGCACATGGTCCTGTCTGTTTTCCTCAAAAGCCTGAACCCTAGCCTAGCTCAGAGCTTCAGCCTCCACCCTGTGGGAAGGTTGTAGCCCCTTACTGTGCTTCAATAAACAGTCTCTGTCTGTTTGAGATCAAGCCCAGTGTTTTTCTTGAGCTTTTCTTTCTCACTTTCCTTACAGGACCATTGTGTGTATGTGTATATTGGCCTTCATACTGTTTCTGAAATCTGTGGAATATTCCTGAGAGGCTTTTTATTCTTCTTCCTCTTCCTCCTCCACCTCTTCCTCCTCCTCTTCTTCTTCCTCCTTCTTTTTCTTCTTCTTCGTCTAACTTCTTCCTTCTTCTTCTAACTTCTTCTAACTTCTTTCTTCTTTTTCTTCCTTCTTCTAACTTCTTCCTCCTTCTTCTTCCTCTTTCTCCTCCTCCTCCCCTCTTCTTCCCCTTCCCCCTCTTCCTCCTCCCCTTCCCCCACTTTGCATCTGGCTAAATGTAGGATCTGGAGATTGGAACTGGTGTTCTTAGGCTTAGCAGGCAGGCGCCTTAATCACTAAGCCATCTCTCCAGCCCTTTTCTGGTTTTTTGAGGTAGGGTCTCACTCTAGCCCAGGCTGACTTGGAAATCACTATGTAATCTCAGAGTGGCCTCGAACTCACAGCGATCCTCCTACCTTTGCCTCCTGAGTGCTGGGAGTGCTGGGATTAAAGGCATGCGCCACTATGCCCGGCTTTATTTTTTTAATATTTTATTCACTTATTTGAGAGCAAGCAGGAGGGAGGGGCAGAGAGAGAGAGAGAGTGGGTGCACCAGGGCTTTTTGCCACTGCAAATGAACTCCAAATGCATGCTGTGCTTCATGCATCTAGCTTTATGTGGGTACTAGGGAATCGAACTTAGGCTGTTGAAGTGCCAAGTCCCCCACACGAGTGTTGGGGACCCCCAGGGTCGCCCAGTGAGCCAAAGAAAGCCGAGACTTGAATGCAATTTACATCTGGATTTCTTTATTTCTCCTGCCTAGGCCAGGGGCTCAATTTCCACAACCGACGCAGCGGAGTGAGAAAGAGAGCCCTGAGCCTCAGGGGGAAGGAGTTTATATAGGGGAGGGGAATGGGGGTTACATCTCAGGTCAGTAGATGGTTTGCAGAACTTATCCCCCCCCCCTTAAGTGTCTCTGGAAGGTCCTTGAAGTGGAGGCTCCCCAGGAGCCAGGCAGGGGAGGGGGCAAGCAAGCATAGATTACAGAAGTGGAGGTTAGCACATTGTTAGCTATTTCCTTATCTGAATCTGACCTGGGCTTCTTTATTTAAAATGACCCTCTGTTCTATAATGGCAGTAAGCTGAGGAATTTCTAGGGTGCTTATTAATGCAATTACAACTTGTTTCAACATTAGAAGTTACTAGGTAACCAGCTTGAGTCATTGAGTCCAGTTGTTTCCCCCCCTATTCCCAGAGCCAACAGGGTGGGGGTTGTCTCAGAAGTCAGGGGGTTTCTCAAAGGTGGCTGAGGAGTTACAAAAATGGCTGTACCTGAGTCAAGGGAGCAGGCTAAATGTAGCAAGTTAATTTTTTCTTTTTTTGGTTCTTCAGCTGTCAGGCTTTGCAAGCAAGGGTGTTTAACTTCTGAGCCATCTCTCCAGCCCTATTTATACTTTTTTTTTTTTTTTTTTTTTTTTTTTTTTTTTTTTAAGTAGGATCTCACTCTGGTTCAGGCTGACCTGGAATTAACTATGTAGTCTCAGGGTGGCCTCAAACTTTCGGCGATCCTCCTGCCTCTGCCTCCCAAGTGCTGGGATTAAAGGCATGCGCCACCACGCCCGGCTTCATTTATACATTTTTTAAGATAGAGTATACCTACTTTAGCCCAGGCTATGTAGCACAGACTGGCCTGAAACTTCCAGTTGTCCTCCTGCCTCAGCTCCCAAGTGCTAGGATGACAAGTGTGTGCTGTCCCCTCTGGCCTTGTATTTTTCTTTCTTTTTTTTTTTTTTTTCTCTTTTGTTGTTGTTTTGTTTTTTCCAGATAAGGTCTCACTCTAGCCTAAGCTGATCTGGAATTCACTCTGTATTCTCAGGGTGACCTCCAGCTCATGGCAATCCTCCTATCTCTGCCTCCCGAGTGCTGGATTAAAGGCGTACACTACCGTGCCTGGCTGGCTTTGTATTTCTTGAGAAAACTGTTGGATAGTAGTTTGTTCTTTGATGGGACTGTTTATGGAGCTCTTGCCATTGAGTGTCTGGTCTCTGGTCATTTGTTGTCCTTGCTTCACTTTTGCCTATTTTATAATCTGGTTTTTTTTTTCTTATTTTCTTTTATAATTAGAAGCTCTCAGATCTCTCTTCTCCAATACTGCGTGTCTCCTTCCCTTCATTCCCCACCATGGCTTCCCATAAGACCTTCAGGATCAAGCGGTTCCTGGCTAAGAAACAGAAGCAAAATCGTCCAGTTCCACCATGGGTTCAAATGAAAACTGGCAACAAAAACATGTACAACTCCAAGAAGAGAAACTGGAGACGAACCAAACTGGGTCTGTAAGGAACTGCATATGAGGTGACACATGTTTCTGCTGTTGGAAGGTCTTGCAAACTGACTAGATCAGCTTAAGATGCTTTTGTTGTCCACACCTGCTGCTGTTCCTCCATTTCATTACTCTTGTAGACTAGCTCAGGAATAAAGATGTGAAACCTGTTATTGGAAGAAAAGTGTTTGGTTATGTATTAGAATTCGACAGTTTGCTATTTTCTTTGTTTTGTGGTACTGGGGATCAAACTTAGGACCATTGTATATGCTAGGCAAGTATTTTGCCCCTGAGCTATACCCCTTGCCCTTAACAACTCCTTCCTTCTTCCTCCCTTCATTCCTTCTGTACTTTTTTTCCCTTTGTGTTAAGATCTCAACATGTAGCCCAGGCTGGCCTTGAACTCATCGGTTTCCTGCCTCACATTCGTAAATACTTGTGCGTACCATTAAGCCTGAGTGACAGAAGTTTTAAAAACAAATCATTGGTCAAGACTCCATTTTATCACTATAATTCTACATGACTGCTAAGATTTGTTGATTTCTCTTTCACTCAACAATGGCCCCCTCTGGTCTTTGATATGTGTCTGAACATTTCTGAATTTTTCTTTTCTCTGTATTTGATTTGTTTTTTTTTTTTTTTTTTTATTTTATTTTTAATTTATTTGACAGAGAGAAAGGGCAGAGTGAGAGAGAGAGAGAATGGGCACTGTAGGACTTCTAGCCACTGCAAACAACTCCAGGTGCATGCATCACCTTGTGCATCTGGCTTACGTAGGTACTGGGGATTTGAACCAAGGTTCTTTGGCTTTGCAGGCAAGCGTCTTAACTGCAAAACCATATCTCCAGCCCTCTAGATTTGGTTTTGTTGTGTATGGTACTCTCTAATACTTTTGTGACTTTTGTATGGTTTTGGTTTTGGTTTTTTTTCCTGATTGTCATCAGTGAAAGCATTGGCCAGCAATGATCTGCAGTATTAGCCTCACTGTTTCATAAAGGCTTTCTGGCACCTCTTTGTCACAGGTTTTGAGCTCTTTCACTGTAACAGAAAAGCAGCTAGAGACAATACATATGTGAATAAGCATGGCTCTATTCTAAATAAACTTTACCAAAACAATTAGTCAGCTCAGATCTGTATCCTACTATACATGTCCTTCTGGCAAAACTTGCTAAACCATATCCTTTCTGGTTTAGATACTGCCCTTCACTATTTTTTTTTTTTTTCGAGGTAGGGTCCCCCTCTAACCCAGGCTGACCTGGAATTTACTATGTAGTCTCAGGGTGGCTTTAAGCTCACAGTGATACTCCTACCTCTGCCTCCCAAGTGCTGGGATTAAAGGCATGCACCACCATACCTAGCCAAGATACTACCCTTCAATTAAGCATTTTATAACAAACACTTCTAACAGCCAGGTACCATTTGTTTGGTGTACAAAACAGTTAACATTCAGCATTGTCTACATTCCAAAGATGAATTACGGCAAGATTGAAAATTTAGATTTATCATTTCTGGTACACCTGGATTTATCTAGGATAAGAGTTCAGATCAGCCTTAACCCTTTCCAGAAGTCATTTAGTTAATTTTAAAAATGGACAATTTCTGTTACATTTAATTTTTTTTTTTTTTTTTCAAGGTAGGGAGTCTCACTCTAGCCCAGCCTGACCTGGAATTCACTCTATTCTCAGGGTGGCCTCAAACTCAGGGTGATCTTCCTACCTCTGCCTCCCGAGTGCTGGGATTAAAGGTGTGCTCTACCATGCCTGGCTACACTTAACTTTAAATATAATTCATTTATTTATTTATTTGAGATAGAGAGAGGTAGACACAGAGAATGTGAGTATGGGCACACTAGGGCTTCCTGCCACTGCACATGAACTCCAAACACATGTACCACTTTGTGTATCCAGCTTTAGGTGGGTACTAGAGTCCAACTCTAGTCCTTAGGCTTTTCAGGCAAATGTCTTACCGCTGAACCTATCTCCAGCCCTTAACTCTTGTTATTAATTTAATTTTTTTCCAAGATAGGGTCTCAGTTGGTAATAGCCCAAGCTAGCCTCAAATTCCTTCTATCTCTGTTTCCTGAGTGCTGGAATTAAAGGCATGTGCCACCATGCCCAGTTACTGTGAGCATTTTTTTATTATTATTTTTGGTTTTTCAAGGTAGGGTTTTAGTCTAGCCCAGGCTGACCTGGAATTCACCATGTAGCCTCTGAGTGCTGAGAATAAAGGCATACCACCACACCCAGCTGTACTGTAAGCTTTTGTTTTTGTTTTTTTCAAGGGAGGGTCTAGCCCAGGCTGACCTGGAATTCACTCTGTAGTCACAAGCTGACTTCGAACTCACGGTAATCCTCCTACCTCTGCCCCCCAAGTGATGGGATTAAAGGTGTGTGCCACCACAAGCTGCTACTGTAAGCATTTTGATCCTAGTCATTTTATCAGTTCTTGAAATCAAGTGCCTTTAACCACTGTGTCATCTTCCCAGCTCTCACTTAACTGGTTATATCAAAATTCTGCAGAGAAACAGAACCAGTTGGAGATTGTGTTTATACATGTAAATTATATATTCATGTATTGAAAGCTGATCATAAAGGTGCTAGATTTTAACCCCAGCATTGGGAGGCTGAGGTAGAAGGATTGCTGTGAGTTCAAGGCTAGCCTGGAGCTACAGAGTGAGTTCCAGGTCAGCCTGGGCTAAAGTGAGACTCTGCCTCGAAAAAAATATATAATAAATAAATTAAAACAGCCTTTAATCACAAGCCTTTAATCCAGCACTTGGGAGGCAGAGGTAAGAGGATCACTGTGAGTTCAATGCCTGCCTGGGACTACATAGTGAATTCCAGGTCAGCCTGGGTTAGAGACCCTATCTTGAAAAACCAAATTAAAAAAAAAAAAAACAGCATATATTGATGGTGTCATAGAAGTGCATTCTCAGGCTCAGTTGTGTCCAGAGATCAAACATGAGAAGAAACTATAAATTTCCCTATTGATCAAGAGACAAGACAAAAGATTTCCTGTTATCTTTCACCTACAAAGAGTGCATGTCAAAAGTTTGCTTATGTGTCAACTAAAGAAACAGGAAATAGCAGGGCGTGGTGGTGCATGCCTTTAATGCAAGCATTTGGGAGGCAGAGGTAGGAGGATCAACATGAGTTTGAGGCTACTCTGAGATTACATAGTGAATTTCAGGTCAGCCTGGACTACAGAAAAAAAAAAAGATCTATAGAGTTTGCATGAGGTCAATAGGGCACATTTGAACTTGCAAACAGTTTTAAGTCACATATAGAACAAGCAACAAGTCAAATTACATACTATTCAACAATATATGAAGAGGTTTATTTTTTATTATTATTTTTTTGGTTTTTTGAGGTAGGGTTTCGCTCAAGCCCAGGCTGACCTGAAATTCACTATGTAGTCTCAGGATGGCCTTGAACTCATGGCGATCCTCCCACCTCTACTTCCAGAGTGCTAGGATTAAATGTGTGTGCCACCATGCCTGGCGAGATTTACTTATTTTAAAACATTTATTTGAGCCAGGTATGGTAGTGCACGCCTTTAATACCAGCACTCGGAAGGCAGAGGTAGGAGGATTGCTGTGAGTTCGGGACCACCCTGAGAACACAGAGTGAATTACAGGCCAGCCTGAGCTAGAGTGAGATCCTGCCTCGAAAACTCCCCTCCCAAAAAACAAACCAACAAACAAACACATTTATTTGAGAGGAAGTAAAAGAGGATGGGCTCCAGGGACCCTAGCCACTGCAAATGAACTCCAGACACATGCAACACCTTGTAAATCTAGCTTTACATGGGTCCTGAGGAATTGAACTTGGGTCCTTAGGTTTTGCAGGGAAGTACATTACCCATTGGGCCATCTCTGCAGTACACCTCTGCTCCTTTTTTTTGAAGTTGGGTCTCACTAGCCCAGGCTGATGTAAATTTCACTCTGTAGCCCCAGTTGACCAGTTCCTGGGTTCCACCCCCAGCTGCTTAGGCCACCATCCAGGTCACCAGGGTGGGGTGGGAAGCCTGCCAGCCATGCCTGCTTGCTCCTTTGCCACATGCAGTTTTAACCTTAATGGAATATAAAGAACAGCATTGGTTGACAAACACTTGCATGGCTCCTTACCAAGACTTACTGTGCAAAAACCCAAGGATAAAGACTCTTAACCCAGCCACCCTACTCCCAGTAGACTTGAGCCTTCAGAACACAATTATATAAGAAGTAATGGATGAGGTGTTTTCTAGCAGGCTTGACTTGTGTGACTAGCTTGGCCAGATCCCTGAGGTAGAAGACTGATCTTGAGGTAGAATGCTATACTGAATACTACACTGATCCTGAGGTAGAATGCTACAACCAATCCTGAGGTAGAACACTACACTGAATACTATGCTGATCCTGAGGTAGAACACTACACTGAATGCTATGCCGATCCTGAGGTGTCCCGTCCAGCAGGACTCAGTTATTCGGGGAACGCGAGGGGGACCAGGCCTGAGGGGAGATGGGCGAGAAAAAGGAGCGAGACCAAGCAAAGAGTTGTCAAGGTCTCGTTTATTAGACTCCAAGCACAGTTTTTTAAGCAGACAGAACAAGGAAGTAAAAAGGAGGCACTGGGCAGGGGACCAGGTCTTGGGTAAGGGGAGGCACTGGGTGGGAGACCAAGTCTTGGGTAAACTGGGTGGGGGACCAAGTCTTGGATAAATTCCTGGAACATTCTACAGTTACAACATTTTGCGGTCATTCTTGGAATGTAGGTTATACATTTAACAGTTACAGGTGTTTATCGTTCCACATGCATGGTTAGCAACAAGTCGCATTGTTCTCAGGGCAGCTACCTCCTTAAGCCCAGTTTCGGCTCGGGTTCCAACACTGAGGTAAATACTACACCAATCCTGAGGTAGAACACTACACTGAATACTATGCCGATCCTGAGGTAAATACTACACTGAATACTATGCCGATCCTGAGGTAGAACACTACACTGAATACTATGCCGATCCTGAGGTAAATACTACACTAATCCTGAGGTAGAACACTACACTGAATACTATGCTGATCCTGAGGTGGAACACTACACTGAATGCTATGCTGATCCTGAGGTAAATACTACACTGAATACTATGCTGATCCTGAGGTGGAACACTACCTGAATACTACACCAATCCTGAGGTGGAACACTACACTGAATACTATGCCGATCCTGAGGTAGAACACTACACTGAATACTATGCCGATCCTGAGGTAGAACACTACACCAATCCTGAGGTAAAACACTACACTGAATACTACACCAATCCTGAAGTAGAACACGACTACAGTGAATACTATGCTGATCCTGAGGTGGAACACTACCCTGAACACTACACCAATCCTGAGGTAAAACACTACACTGAATACTACACTGATCCTGAGGTAGAACACTACACTGAATACTATGCCGATCCTGAGGTAGAACACTACACTGATCCTGAGGTAAAACACTACACCAAATACTATGCTGATCCTGAGGTGGAACACTACACCGAATACTACACCAATCCTGAGGTAGAACACTACACCGATCCTGAGGTAGAACACTACACTGAATACTACACCAATCCTGAGGTGGAACACTACACTGAATACTACACCGATCTTGAGGTGGAACACTACACTGAATACTACACCAATCCTGAGGTAGAACACTACACTGAATACTACACCGATCCTGAGGTGGAACACTACACTGAATACTACACTGATCTTGAGGTGGAACACTACACTGAATACTACACCAATCCTGAGGTAGAACACTACACTGAATACTACACCGATCCTGAGGTGGAACACTACACTGAATACTACACCAATCCTGAGGTAGAACACTACACTGAATACTCTTGACACCAATACCTGAGATCTTGAGAACACTACACTGAATACTACACCGATCCTGAGGTGGAACACTACACTGAATACTACACCGATCCTGAGGTAGAACACTACACTGAATACTACACCGATCTTGAGGTGGAACACTACACTGAATACTACACCGATCCTGAGGTGGAACACTACACTGAATACTACACCGATCCTGAGGTAGAACACTACACTGAATACTACACCGATCCTGAGGTGGAACACTACACTGAATACTACACACGATCCTGAGGTGGAACACTACACTGAATACTACACAGATCCTGAGGTGGAACACTACACTGAATACTACACCAATCCTGAGGCAGAACACTACACTGAATACTACACCGATCCTGAGGTGGAACACTACACTGAATACTATGCTGATCCTGAGGTAGAATACTACAACCAATCCTGAGGTAGAACACTACACTGGATACTACACTGATCCTGAGGTAGAATACTACTGTTATGCCCAGTTCACAGCACCCCCAGTGACCACCAAGGAAGACCAAACATGTATGCAAACGCAAAGAGCTTTTTACTCAGGCTTAAGCTCGGTCTCTTGCCTTCACCAATGCAGTGGATTCGAGCAAGAGCCCAGAAGATCAGAATGGCGGGCTTTTTATTGAGGTTTGAGCAAGGGGGAGAGGACTATCACCCACGCAACCACATTATTGGCTAATTTGAACATTAACTGTACTTGGGGGTTCTTGATTGGTCTTAGGATTTTGGCGGGCTAGGTCTAGGGGAATTTCAAACTTAATTGGCTAAGCTAGCGGCAGTTACATTTGAACAGGTTGGCGCGTGGTTACACTCATTTGATTGGTTGACATTTACAAAACTCTGAGACAGTGGATCTTATTGGGCTATCCAGCCTAGGACTGCAAGAATGTTGAGTCATGCTCACACAGAAAGTTTATGGTTTTTCCCTGTACTGCTTGTTCTTCCCTTGATTCTGGGAACTCGCCCTTGTGGCCTACAGAGTGACTGAGGCCTGTCATGGTGCTACTCTGGCCTGGGTCTTTCACTACAACCAATGCTGAGGTTGAATACTACACTGATCCTGAGGCAGAATACTGTACCAATGGGAGCAGTTTCATCCGGAAAAGGAAAGCAATGAACTGGGCTCTCAGTGATCATGCCAGAGGCAATAATAGAGGCCCATGCTCTCCTGATGGGAATTTCAGCACAGAAGACAGAATTGATTGCTCTTACTTGGGAGCTTCAATTGACAGCTGGAGTCTGAACCAATATTTATATAGATTTTAAGTATGTTTTTACAATTCTTCATGTCCATGAGTTACTATACAAGAAAAGAGGACTGGAACAGGAGAGATGGCTTAACAGTTAAGGCGCTTGCCTGCAAAGTCAAAGGACCCAGGTTCAATTTCCCAGGATCCACGTAAGCCAGATGCACAAAATGGCGCATGCATGTGGAGTTCATTTACAGTTGCTGGAGGCCCTGGCATGGACATTCTTTCTCTATCAAATAAATATTTGTTTGGTTTTATTGGCTAAATAAAATATTTTTAAAAAGAAAAAAGCCAGGCATGGTGGCACACGCCTTTAATCCCAGCACTCGGGAGGCAGAGGTAGGAGGATCACCATGAGTTCAAGGCCACCCTGAGAATACATAGCTAGGGTGAGACCCTACCTCAAAAAAAATAAAAAAATAAAAAAAAATAAAAGGACTTATTACTGCAGGGAGAAAAAAAATTAATAAGTGGCACATGCCTTTAATCCCAGCACTCAGGAGGCAGAAGTAGGAGGACTGCCATGAGTTCAAGGCCACCCTGAAAATACAGAGTGAATTCCAGGTCAGCCTGGGCTACAGTGAGACTACCTCGAAAAAACAACAAAAAAAAAACCGTATACCTGAGGTTGTATGTGTAGTCTCCAAAAGAGGTGGCTGTAGTCCACTGCAGGGGACACCAAAAGGGAATGTTAATGGTAGCCCAGAGAAATCGGAAGGCCGACTGTGATGGTAAACTAGAAGCTATAAAGATGATCCTCCACCTATCATGATGGCCACTCACAAGATAGAATCCCAAGTATTCGGTCTCTGAGTTAGACAAGTTCAAAAGGGAAAAAATGGAAATTTTCTTTTGGGAGGTTGGTGGGAAATTTTTAAATTTTTATTTTGGTTTTCCTCTTTGATTTTTAAAAATTTTATATTTATTTATTTGAGAGAGAAAGAGGCAGACAGAGAGGGAAAGAGAATGGGTGTGCCAGAGCCTCCAGCCACTGCAGACAAACTCCAGATGCATGTGCCACCTTGTGCATCTGGCTTAGTGAAAGGAATGCTTCAAATTCCAGAATTGGCTCTCTGCCAGCAAATAGGTAGAAGATCACCCTTCTTGCTGGTTCAGAGCCTGCTTCCTGCATGAACCTAAATAAAAAGAACAGGCTTTTGGGTACGTGACTCTGGCCTAATGAGATAACAAAAAATGAGCTAACTAACTGCTTATCTGGCTTCTGTGAACTGCTTGCACCATAAAAGGAAAGATTGTAATGTAAAAGTATATAGATAGAGGTGTAGGACAATAGAGAATGTAAGCAAGAAAAGCAAGAACTAAACGCCATGACAGGCTCTAGGAATATTCACAGGCCTGAGTTTCTATTTCCGGGCTGAACTGACACAGCATTTTTGCAGTTACTGAAAAAACCCCAGACTGCCCAGTACCCAAAATAATCCTTGAAATGAGCCAGACAGAAGAAACTAAGCAAATGTTATACATACTTGTGATCCTCAAGTTATAGATAAGTTGGCTCAAAATGCCATAGTAACCACATAACCAATGAGCATACTACATGTACATTATTTTTAATTGTTAACCAATCATGTTATAAATTCTCCTCTCCTTTGTTTGAACCCAATAAAAACTGCCCTGATTCTACCCTCGGGGTCTCCAGTCCTCTACCCCTGCGTGGCGTATGACTGGGG
The DNA here is from genome assembly GCA_036365145.1 of Orientallactaga sibirica. NCBI lineage: Eukaryota > Metazoa > Chordata > Mammalia > Rodentia > Dipodidae > Orientallactaga > Orientallactaga sibirica. Next base: position 39,447,507 of record JAEOAD010000008.1, on the reverse strand, counting down.
GCCCCAGCGCGCTGGAATAAAAATCCCTCTTGCAATTTGCATCAAGATCGTTTCTTGGGGTGATTTGGGGTGTCGCCTTTCCCGAGACAGAGCCCGGGGAGTTCCCGATTTGGTAGGAGGATCATCATGAGTTCAAAGACACCCTGGGACTACATAATGAATTCCAGGTCAGCCTGGGCTAGAGTGAGACCCTACCTTGATAAACAAACAACAACAACAACAAAAAAGCTTAGCAAAAATATCGCTAAAGGGTTGCTTAGCCCCTCAGATGCATGCCTTCCTCCCCACCAACTGGAGGTCCCTGTACTTTGATATACCCGATACTCTATGTCCTCAGTACAAAAATTTTCTTTCCAATATCGCCAGGGCCATGGTGTACTCACTGAACAGATAACCGGACTCCAATAAGAAATGGACTCTCTTCAGCGGTGCCTCTGCTAAAGGCAGAAAGGGGTAGAATATGTGTGACACTGAGAGAAGAATGCCGTTTCTTTCTTCTTCTTCTTTTTTTTTGGAAGTAGGGTCTCACTCTAGCCCAGGCTGACCTGGAGTTCACTATGTAGTCTCAGGGTGGCTTCAAACTCAAGGTGATCCTCCTACCTCTGCCTCCCGAGTGCTGGGATTAAAGGCGTGTGCTACCACATCCAGCTAAGAATGTTGTTTCTATGCAAATCTGGAATTATCATGGATGGGGTGAAAAGAAATAGCTAATAGTCTAAAACCTCCAGGCAATGACAATTCACAAACCTGGATTCCCAAAGTTAGGTCCTCTTGTTATGATAATGACAGCAATTACACTGGTTCCGCCTGTTCCTCAAGGCTATAACTAACCTGAAAGATTCCTTGGTAGAAAGCAAAGCGACTAGCCAGGGGCAGCTTTTACATAGATATGTGTGCATGCATCCCTCTGCAAGATCAAAACATAATGCAAAGTGCTGTCACCCTTGATTTGTCAAAAAGGGGGACAGCAAAGAGGGCAAAATGTGGTAAGAGCCCTCTCGGAGAAAAGACGGCTCGTGTTTATATGCATGTAAGCAGCCTTGAAGACCAGTAAGGGGTGTTAAGGGGGAAGCTGAAAAAAAGAAAAACAAGAAACACCTGCAGCAGGCTGGTCATCATCCTTGAGCCTACCTCCACTCTCTTCCCTTGTAACCCTGTCCTGCCTAGAGATTGAAGTAAGAAGTAACCAATCATGTCATGCCAATATGTTCAACATTACTGTGTGTTCTTTACTATAAAAATGTGTGAAACTTTGAATTGGGGCTCAGGTTATTTATTTATTTTTTTAAATTTATTTTTGAGAGACAGACATAGAGTGAGTGTGGGCGCACTGGGGCCTCTTGCAGCTGCAAATGAATTCCAAATGCTTATGTCACTTTGTGCATCTGGCTTTCTATGGGTACTAGGGAATTGAAGCCATCAGGGCTTTGCAAGCAACAGCCTTTAACTGCTGAGCTATCTCCCCAGCCTGGGGCTCAGGTTTTCTTTGAAGATTTCTTTGCCTGGGTTTTAGCCAGTTAATTAAGCTGCTTTCTGGTGATGTCCTGTGCCTTGGTCTTTACTCTCCCACTTCAACAGAGCAGTGGGCTCACTGGAATTCTTTTGTTGTAGGGTGGTCCAACTAGCCCCAGGGCTTGGGCTACTTCAGGGAAGTGATAAATGGACAGGTGATTTGGGTTATTCTAGGGAATTGACAATTGAGATGGTTGGTCTAGATCGCTCTTGGAAAACAGAGAGTTACAATTGTGAAATGGGAATCAGAGCCCAAAAGTGGAGACAGTCTGGTACCTAACAGCATGTGTCTTCAATTCTCCACACAATGAGGCAAAGGCAGGAGGTTTGAGAGTGAAGATAGCTGTGCTAAGTGGTAGAGCTTGTTGAGTATTGTGAGGTATTGACTCCGATTCTCAGAAGTGGAAAAAAAAAAACTCTCCAAAACAACTGAAACCAGAATTTTAGGGTTCTTTGCCAATGCATCAATATATGCCAATGCGTGGATAATTTTGGAATATCCCTCATTTCTTGTTTTATGAATTTAAAGAATTGGCTGGGCCAGGTAGTGCACACCTTTAATCTCAGCTCTCAAGAGGCTAAGGTAGGAGGATTGCTGTGAGTTGGAGGTCACCCTGAGACTACAGAATGAATTCCAGGTCAGCCTGGGCCAGAGTGAGACCCTACCTCAATTAAAAAAAAAAAAAAAAAAAGTTGACATTCACAGACCAGAGGGTAAAGTTTAGAGAGACTTTATTACTTCAAGAGGAGATAGTAGGGATGAAGAGATGGCTCAGCAGTTAAGGCACTTGGCTGTGAAGCCTAAGGACTCAGGCTCAATTCCCCAGGACCCAGGGAAGCCAGAGGCACGAAGTGGCACATGCGTCTGGAGTTCCTTTACAGTGACTAGAGGCCCCGGTGCACTCATTCTGTCTCTATATATTTCTCTCTGCCCCTTTCTCTCTTTAAATATGAAAAGAAGAAAAAAAAAGAGATAGTATAAAGAGTTCCTGCCCATGAGAAGGTAAAGCCCACCTGGAGACCCAAATTGAGTTCTGAATGGGGGCTGAGATTAACTAACTACAATGCCTAGATCAGGTTTAATCCTTCCAGGAATCTTAATCCTAGGATATGAGAATTTCCTAGGGAGGGATTCAGGTTTATGGAAAAACAGATCTGGGCAAGATAAGAGGAAGCCAGCTCTTTCTCTGACCTCTAGCAAAGTGGAGACTGCAAGAGAGCAGACTCAAAAACATTTGCCTGCTGGGGCCCAATTACCCTAAACTGACACAACAACAAATTTACAAAGATTAGCACTCCTTTACATTTTTGTCAGTTAACAAAGGTAATTTTTACAAGACTCTTCTGACAAATTGTATTGTTTACTCCTCAGAAATTATTTATTTATTTATTTATTTATTTATTTATTTATTTATTTATTTATTTTGGTTTTTTGAGATAGGGTCCCACTCTAGTTCAGGCTGGCCTGGAATTCACTCTGTATTCTCAGGGTAGCCTCGAACTCTCAGCAATCCTACCTCTGCCTCCCAAGTGCTGGGATTAAAGGTGTGCGCCACCATGCCCAGCAAAAAAATATATATATATTTTTTAAAGAATGAGTGTTTTCATATGGAAACCCCAAGAAACCTGGGCCACATTTGGGGAGCATATTGGGATGCCGGTGTGTTCAGCTAATGACCTAACTCACCTCATCTGACCCTGACTCGTGTCTGTTGTTGCCAGAAATGAAGAGCACAGGTGGGCAGCTTTGCCTAGCCTGATGAAGAGGCGTTTATTCAGCTGGCGCCTCTCCACAGGGTCCTAAGCCAACTGCTTGTCAAGTGAGCCAGGGAAACCCCTGAGAGGGCCTCATAGGGTAGCAGGCTTCAGAAATTTGACTCTGCCTAGGATGGCAGGTCCCTAGGACAATTAATTTAGAGAACTCAAGAAAAAGGTAACAGTGGTAGGGACCAGTTTTGCAAATAATACACTCCTAAGGAGTTGACTTTTGAAATTTTCGGATTAAAGTTATTATTTTTTTAACTTGTGGGACCTTTATTTTTTTTTAACTTTTTATTTATTTACTTGAGAGAAAGAGGCAGAGAATGGGCGCACCAGGGCCTCCAGCCACTGCAAATGGACTCCAGATGCACACGCCCCCTTGTGCATCTGCCTTACACGGGACCTGGAGACTAGAACCTAGATCCTTTGGCTTTGCAGGCAAACGCCTTAACCACTAAGCCATCTCTCCAGCCTGGACTTAAGCTATTTTAATGCTATTGTTGCTTATTTCCCCCTCGGGCAAGGTTTCATTCCAGTCCAGGCAGAACTGACATTCAGCATGTAGTGCCAGACTAAACCCAGATTTTCGGGAATACTCCTACTTCAGCCTCCTGAGCGCTAGGACTAAAAGTGTACTCTGAAAGAGCTAAGGTAAGACTCTCTTGTTCCAATTAGGACTATTCCATTTTGTACCTGCTTTGGCGCATTTCAAGCTAACTCCATGACAGCCATATCCGAATTGGGTAACACGTGCAATGCTTTCAATGACCCAGACCACGGCCCAGATTATAATCAAAATAATGATTGTTACAAGGTTACCCTAAGCTTTACTGGTCTGTTTATTTATCAATTTTTGTTGTTGTTGGACTTTTTTTTTTTTCGAGGTAGGGTCTCGATATAGCCCAAGCTGACCTGGAATTCACTCTGTAGTCTCAGGATGGCCTGGAACTCATGGCGATCCTCCTACCTCTGCTTCCTGAGTGCTGGGATTAAAGGCATGCACCACTACACTTGGCTGTTTGATTTACTTTTTTATTTATTTGAGAGAGAGAATGAGCACACCAGCGCCTCCAACCACTGCAAACGAACTCCAGATGCACATGTCCCCTTGTGCATCTGGCATATGTGGGTCCTGGAGAATCGAACCGGGATCTTTTGGCTTGGCAGGCAAACGTCTTAAACTGCTAAGCCATCTCTCCAGCCCGTTTGATTTTTTTTTTTTTTTTTTTTTGAGATAGGGTCACACTCTAATCCAGGGTGACCTGGAATTCTATAGCCCCTAGCTGGCCTTGAACTCACAGCAGTCCTCCAAACCTCTGCTTCTCAGGTGCTGGGATTAAAGGTTTTTTGTCTTTATAAAGTGTCTCCCTGAGCCCCAGGTGGAGAATTCTTTTCCTGACATGAGCCCCTCTCAGCTGCTGGCTTAATAAAAAGAATTCAAAATTGGTTTAAGAAGTGTGGCGGTATGTAATTCTCTGGTGTGGACTATAACATACACCACCATTAGAGAAAGAATGGGCGCGCCAGGGCTTTCAACTGCTGCAAACGAACTCCAGACACCTGCACCACCTTGGGCATCTGGCTTCCTGGGTCCTGAGGAATCAAACCTTAGTCCTGTGGCTTTGCAGCCAAGTGCCTTAAAACACTAAGCCATCTCTCTAGTCCCATTTACTTATTTCTTACAGGGCCTCACTAAATTTGGCAAGGCTGTCTTTGAAGTTTAGAAATCTAACCGTCTCGGGCTCCTAACTACCTGGGATGACAGGCCTGCACCTATTAGGTCTACCTGTACTGTGGGAATTTTTTTTTTTCTACTGTTGGAATTTATCAACAGATTCTGCAGGTTTTTTTTTTTTTTCTTTCGAACAAAGTTCTCTTGGTGATAATTCCATCGTCACCATCCGCATCTTTGCGCTAGGCCTCCGACCCCAGAGCCAACGAACTGGGCGCTCGCTCACTGAGGAAACCTCAGCCGCCAGGCACCCTTCAGTCAGCTTCAATTCCCTCTGAGGCTCTTCTCCCCGCCCACCTCACCTCGCGGCCTGTGATTGGCTGTGCTCTCGCAGACTCGCGTTGCTATTGGCTGGAGGAGCCAGGGGCTGGGCCGCGGGGGATTTCCTTGGTCCCGAGCGGGTCTGCGGGTCATTTGGCGGTGGTGAGCAGAGCGGAGCCAGCGAGCGGCCGGGCGGCACTGGCGCGGCTGCAGGTACGTTGGGACCCGGCGCTGGGCTGCGCGCCCCGGCGGTTGGCCGCAGAGGGTTCGCGAGCGGCCACGGCCTCTCGGGACGCCCGTGAGCGGCTGCGGGGCGGACGGACCTGAGGTGCGGGCTCCGACGCGGCGGGAACGGCCCCGAGGGCAGCGTGGCGCCGGCAGGGCGGGTGAGCGAGCCGGAGGAAGCGGGGCGGGCTGCGGGCACGGGGCCGCCTCGGGTCGCGAGGACCCTGTGCACATCCGGGGGCTTGTACGGGGCAGCGGAGAGAATGCAAACCCCACTGTAACTCGGGTGCTGCGCCCGCTCTTCCGTGAGTAGTTTCAGACTTGTGTGAGCAGCCCACGTGCCAGGACAGTTAACTGGCTCTTGCCACGAAGCAGACCCCAGGGGAGGAGGTTGGTGCAAGACTGGGAGAAACTTGTTAAAATTACTTGAACCTGGGGCACGGTTAGTGTCTGAGTGTTACTATAAGGATGATGCTAAGATTTAATGCCTTTAACAAGATAACTGATCTCGAGAAAAGAAGCAGTAGTTTCTCGTTCTTTCTCACCTGTCTCCAGTTGTGGAAAACAAGTTCAAAAGGATATCTAGACAAAGAAAACAGTAACTGTCTCTGCTTAAAAGTGCTAGGAAAACTGACTTCCTGCCCACGTCAACATGAGCATACTTTTTCTTACTGTTTTCATTCGGCTGAAGTTACTGAGATTATAACCTTTATAATTTGATAGTTTGTTCTGTTCTTTAATTTATAAAGGTAGCTTGACGTGGTGGCGCATGCCTTTAGTCCCAGCACCCTGGAAACTGAGGTAAGGATTGCTGTCAGTTCCAGGCCAGCCTGGGATAGGCTGAGACCTGCCATAACCACTCCCTGAACGACAACAACAAATTTTGTAGAGGGGAAGATTTGGAAGTCTAGATCTAGAAAAATTACAACAATACTATATACATTAGGAAAAAATGCCATTGCCACTTATTGTAGATTGTAATGTCATACTTGCTTTTCTTTTTTTGTTTTTTTGACATAGGGTCTCACACTAGTCCAGGCTGATCTGGAACTCATTGTGTAATCTCAGGCTGGCTTTAAACTCACAGTGATCCCCTTCACTAATCCATTCATCATCATATCCCTTAGCCCTTTCAATTAGTCTCTTTTATTTTTTTATTTTTAAATATATTTTATTTATTTATGTTCTTCAGAATGGAGGGGGAGGGGAGAGAGAGAGAGAATGGGCATGCCAGGGCCTCCAGCCACTGCAAGTGAACTCCAGATGCATGCGCCCCCTTGTGCATCTGGCTTATGTGGGTTCTGGGAAATCGGACTGGGAACCTTTAGCTTTTCAGGTAAGTTCCTTAACCAGAAGCCATTTCACCAGCCCCTGAGTCTACATTCTTCCTGTTGCCCCAGTGCAGGTCAGCTGGCCCGATCTTAGCCTTAACCTCTAAGCCATCTCTCCAGTCCCTCTCTTATTTTGTTGGCATCATCTTTTCCTCCTATTTTTTTGGGTCTTGTGTAAGTAGCAGTAGGCATTGTGAGGTCATGGATATTAAGGCCAGTTAGTTTCTGAAAGATTGCATTGTTAGCAATCCTACCTTTGCCTCCAACATTCTTTCTGCCACCACTTCTGCGGTGGACCCTGAGCCTTGGAAGGTGTGATAGGGATGTTTCAGTGCTGAGCCCTCCTCTGTCACTTTTTCTCAGCACTATGGTGCCTTTTGAGTCATCCCAAGGTCACTGCCATCTGAAAACAGAAGCTTCTCTAACCAAAAGTGAGAGTAGGGCTGAAGAGATGGTTTAGTGCTTAAGGTGTTTGCCTGCAAAGCCCAGTTCGATTCTCCAGGACCCACGTAAGCCAGATGCACAAGGGGCCCATGCATCTAGAGCTCATTTGCAGTGGCTGGAGGCCGTGGTGCACCCATTTTTTTTTCTCTCTCTCTACCTCTTTTTCTCGCGCTCAAATAAAATATGTTTGGGCTGGAGAGATGGCTTAGCAGTTAAGGTGTTTGCCTGCAAAGCTGAAGGACCCAGGTTTGATTCCTCAGGACCCACATTAGCCAGATGCAAAAGGGCACACACACATCTGGAGTTCGTTTGCAGTGGCTAGAGACCCTGGTGCGCCCATTGTATCTCTCTGTCCCTCTCTTGCCCTCTTTCTGTCAAATAAATAAAAATAAAATGTATTTAAAATTTTAAAAAGTGAGTGGCAATAATATATGGGTATGAATAATTAAGAAAAAACGCTGCTGGGTGTGGTGGGGCATGCCTTTAATCCCAGCACTTGGGAGGCAGAGGTAGGAGGATTGCAAGAGTTCGAGGCCACCCTGAAACTACATAGTGAATTCCAGGTCAGCCTGGGCTAAAGCGAGGCCCTACCTCAAAAAAAAAAAAAAAAAAAAAAAAAAAAAAAAAGCTTATCGGGCAATTTTGGTGAGAATAACATATGTATTTAGCCAGATACTAGCAGGCATCACATCTCCCATCATAGGTTTTCAGTATCAGGCATGTATTCCCTTAGGTGGAACAGGCCTCCAGTCCAGTTAGAGAGCAGATGGTTTCTCCTATAACAGACATGCCACTATGACATCCACTGGCTCAACTTAAGGCTCACAGAGTCCGTTGTTGTTTATGTTCACTGATGACTTCTTTCTCTCATGAAGCTTCATGCATTGTGGCTTTTTACTTTGGCTCTTATATTCTTTCTGCCATGGACCCTGAGCCTTGGAAGGTGTGATAGAGATGTTTCAGTGCTGAGAACTCCTCTGTCACCACTTCTCAGCACCGTGGTACCTTCTGAGTCATCCCAAGTTCACCACCATCTCAAAAAAGAAGCTTCTCTAACCCAAAGTGAGAGTAGCATTAATATATGGGTATAAACATTAAAAAGTGCTTAGTGGGGTTTGGTGACAAAAATACATGCATTTAGCCAGACACCAGCAGGCATTATACTCCTAGGGCTCCTGACCTCCCCCACGATAGGCTTTTGACTGAGTTTTCAGTACCAGGCATGACCTTTTAATAATTCTGTTTATTGAAAATCTTCTAAAGTTGATGTAACGTGCTTAACTCTGTAAATATATTAAAAACTCTTGAGTTGGGTTAAGATTGCTTAGTGGGTAACAGTGCTTGGTGTGAATTCAGTCTCCAGCATGCACATTAAATAGCTGGGTATGGCACTCAGCATGGTGGCTCATGCTTATAATCCAAACACTCAGGAGGTTGATTTAGGAGGAGTCTCATGAGTTTGGGGCTAGCCTGTGCTACAGACTGAGTTCTAGGTCAACATGGGCTAGAGTAAGATCCTGCCTCCAAAAAAAAAAAAAAAATGTAGGACTGGAGAGATGGTTTAATGGTTCCAAGTGCAAACTGGAGTTTGGATCTCCGCCATCCATATAAAGCTAGATGCAAAGTGGCTTACACATTTGTAATCCCAGTGTACCTGTGGCATTAGAATTGAAGCTCCTGAGTCAGCTAGCCTGGCCATCCAGGGGTGAACAGCAAGAGTGGAGGGAAAAGACTGGCACTCTGAAGTTGCCTCTTAATTCCATAAACATGTAGCACATGCTCACTGATACCCACAAAAAGCTGGTTATGGCTACACATGCCTGTGACCCCAGTGTAGAGGGGGCAACCAGTCTAACCAAAAACAAGGAGATTCAGTTTGAGTGAGAAACCCTGTCTCGGGAAATAAAGCAAGAGAGTCGTAGAGGAGGACACCCAGTACTCCAGCTTCTGCACATGTGCAGCGTGTCTATACAAAAACATCACACATACTGTGTTCTCTTTTTTTCTCTCTATATATGGCTATATAGGCATGCACATATCATATTTTATATATTGCTGTTTTAAACATGGTATGTTCTCTACAAAACTCATGTTGGACTTTAACTCCACTAGAAAATACAAAGTGATTAGGCCTCTGTCTTCTTGAGAGCTTGTTTGGGAGTTGGAGCAGGGGAGCACAGCTGCTTGCATACCCTTCACCAGAGACCAGTCCTCTATACAGAAATGGTTCTCTTTGAACATGTAGCTTCGGGAGGGCTGCACATGGACTGGTAATCAATGGTATAACATGCTGCAGCCAGATTGCCCTCACATCCAGCTCTGCCTGGCCTCCTGAATGGATTTCAGTGATGGGGTAACAGGTTGTCTATAAGCTGCTTTTATTTTATCTTTTTATTTTTATTTTTTCGAGGGAGAGGGAGGGGAAGACAGAGATGGGCGCACCAGCAGCCTCTCAGCTGCTGCCAACGAAATCCAGACACGTGCACCCCCTTGTGGTCAAGTGCGGCATTGCATCCTTGCATCACTTTGCATCTGGCTAAATGTGGAACCTGGAGATTGGAACCAGTGTTCTTAGGCTTAGGAGGCAGGTGCCTTAACTGCTAAACCATCTTTCCAGCCCTATAAGCTGCTTTTAGTTGGGTGCTATTGCAGTCAAATTCACATTGCTGGTAGAAATCACCCAGCCAAGAACAGCTTTTGGGGAAAAAAGGGGTTTATTTTGGCTTACAGATTCAAGGGGAAGCTCCACAATGGCAGGGAAAACATGATAGGAGGTTGGACATCACACCCTGGGCCACATAAGATGGACAATAGCAACAGGAGAGTGTGCCAAACACTGGCAAAGGGAAACTGGCTATAATACCTATAAGCCCACCCCCAACAATACACTGCCTCTAAAAGGTGTTAATTCCCAAATCGCCATCAGCTGGGAACCTAGCATTCAGAACACCTAAATTTTGGGGGAACACCTGAATCAAATCAAACCACCACATTCCACCCCTGGCTCCCATAAACTGATAACCATACATAATGTAAAATGCAATGCATTCAGTCCTACTTTAAATGTTCCTGTAGTTTTTATCAATTTTTGTTTTGTTTTGTTTTTTGAGGTAGGATCTCACTCTGGCCCAGTTGACCTGGAATTAACTACGTAGTCTCAGGGTGGCCTTGAACTCACAGCAATTCTGCCTCTGCCACATAGTCCAAGATCTTTTAACTGAGCCATAATTCCAAACAATCCCCCCAAACCCATAATGGCACAGAATAAACATTCACACTGCAAAAGATGGCATTGGGCATAGCAAAGAAATATTCAGCCAATACAAGATTTAAAACAACCAGGGCAAACATCAAACTCTGCGCCTTCAAGTCCCACAACTTTACTCAGTAACAAATCTCCAAGTCCAATAATTGTAACCAGCAACAATTCTCTGGAGTTCCAATTTCGCCCCTCCAGCTAGGCTACTCACAGTAAACTTCATCTGGGTTCTGGCAGCTCTCCTTACCAGCCTGGCATCCTGTGGTTCTGGCATCTCCACTGGGTCTCCACTGCAATCCACAGTTCATTCTCAAGGCTCCATCAGGTCTCCATGCAGGCATCCAGTAAACCTGCTTCACACCGCCAATGGCCATTTCCAAAACACAAAACCACATTGCAAACTCAATGACCCTCTTTCCTGCATTTCTTAAGACTCCACAATACCAGGTAGGGTGCCAATTTGTTAAGGGGAATAAAGCAGATTTTGAAGAACAGGACACCCCTTAAAGAGTCTACATTCTTTTTTTTTTTAATTTTTTTTTTTTATTTGCAAGAACAGGGAGAGATAGGAGAGAATGGGCATACCAGGACCTCTACCACTGCAAACAAACTTCAGATGCATTTACCCCTTGTGCATCTGCCTTACATGGGTCCTGGAGAATCAAACCAGGATCCTTTGGCTTCACAGGCAAGTGCCATAAGCATGAAGTCATTTCACTAGCCCCTGAGTTTACATTCTTCCTGTTGCCCCAGTGCAGGTCAGCTGTCCCAGTCTCAAAGGTTGTAATTTCATATAATTGCAGCTGAACGAGATTTCATTTCTGTGCCATATCCTGCTCACACCAGTCCATTTCTATGCAAAGCAACCCTGCACAAGTTTTCAGGACATGGGCACAACATCAAGCCTCTCACACAAACTGCCTGTAGCTCAGTCCAGGCAAAGCTCTCTTTCACCATCCCAAGCCAAACCTCACAGTCCATAGTTCTTACTGCATTCAGGTCTTTCAACTCTGTCCAGAATAGTTCATCAAGCTGTACTTAAAGCACTGCAAGGCATCTCTTAAGGCCAGGGTTTCAAATCCTTCCACATTCCTCTTGAAAATCAGCTCCAAAAGTCTAAAGCCACACAGTCAGGTGTCTAGCAGCAGTGCCATTCTGGGTACCAGGATTACTGTTGCAGTCAGGTTTGCATTGCTGGTAGAAATCATTGGACCAAGAGCAGCTTTTGGGAAAAAGGTTATTTTTGGCTTACAGACTCAAGGGGAAGCTCCACAATGACAGGGAAAATGACATGAGCAGAGGGTGGACATCACCCCCTGCCCAACATAAGGTGGACAACAGCAATAGGAGAGTGTGGCAAACACTGGCAAGGGGACACCAGCTATAACACCTGTAAATAAGCCTGCTCCCAACAATACACTACCTCCAGGAGGTGTTAATTCCCAAATCTCCTCCAGCTGGGAACCTACCATTCAGAACAGGTGTTTGTGGGAACACCTGAATCAAACCACCACAGGTGCTTTATCCCAGGAATGAGAATATAAGTACAGCAAACACTAAAGTCATCTTTTTTTTTTTTTTTTTTCATTGAGGTAGAGTCCCACTCCAGCTCAGGCTGACCTGGAATTCACTATGTAGTCGTCTCAGGTTGGCCTTGAGCTCACAGTGATCCTCCTACCTCTATCCCCTGAGTGCTGGGATTAAAGGCGTCTACCACCATGCCCAGCTTAAACATATATATATAAATTTTTGGTTTTTTGAGGTAGGGTTTCACTCTAGTCCAGGCTAACCTGGAATTAACTATGTACTCTCAGGGTGGCCTTGAACTCATGGCGATCCTCAACCTCTGCCTCCTGAGTGCTGGGATTAAAGGTATGCGCCACCACGCCTGGCTCTTAAACTTAAAAAAAAATATATATATATATATATATATATATATATATATATATATATATATATGTATCTTATTTATTTGAGAGAGAGAAGAGGACAGAAAGAGAGAATGAATGGGCGCCTCCAGCCACTGCAAATGAACTCCAGATTCATGTGCCTCTGGCTTATGTGGGTCCTGGAGAGTGGAACTGGGAACCTTTGGCTTTGTAGGCAAATGCCTTAACTGCTAAGCCATCTCTCAAGCCCCATTAAACTTTTTTTTTTTTTTTTTTGCGAGGTAGGTTCTCACTCTGATCCAGGCTGACCTGGAATTAACCATGTAGTCTCAGGGTGGCCTCAAACTCACAGCGATCCTCCTACCTCTGCCTCCCGAGTGCTGGGATTAAAGGCGTGCACCACCATGCCCAGTTTAAACTTTTTTAAAAGATGTTTTATTTCTTTGGGGGGGGGAAGAGGCAAAGGAAAGAGCAAATGGGCCACTGCAAATGAACTCCAGACGCAGGCTGTACCTTGTGCATCTGGTTTACATGGGTCCTGAAGAATTGAACCAAGCTTTCCAGGCAAAGGCTTTAACCGCTAAGACATTTCCCCAGCCCCACTAAAGTACTTTTTCTGTGCTGTGTAGATCTTCCATAAACTAGAGAAACAATGACGAATTACAAGAATTAAGTTATGGAAGCCGGGTGTGTTGGTGCACACCTTTAATCCCAGCACTCAGGAGGTAGGATCGTGGTGAATTCGAGGCCACTGAAACTTCTTAGTGAATTCCAGGTCAGCCTGGGCTAGAGTGATACTCTACCTTGGGGGAAAAATCCACATTTTTAAGATGTTTATATGCCGCCTGTATTTCTTCTTTTGAGAACTCTCTATTTAGTTCCATGGCCCATTTTTTTAATTGGGTTGTTTGATTTCTTATTTAATTTTTTGAGTTCTTTGTATATCCTAGATATTAATCTTCTGCCAGATGTATAGCTGGCAAAGATTTTCTCCCATTCTGTAGGTTGCCTCTTTGCTCTATTCACAGTGTCCTTTGCTGTACAAAAGCTTTGTAATTTCATGAGGTCCCAGCAGTTGATCTGTGGTTTTATTTCCTGAGCAATTGGGGTTATATTCAGAAAGTGTTTGCCAAGATCAATATGTTGAAGGGTTTCCCCTACTTTTTCCTCTAGCAGTTTCAGAGTTTCAGGTCTGATATTAAGGTCTTTGATCCATTTGGACTTGATTCTTGTGCACGGAGAGAGATAAGGATCTATTTTCATCCTTCTACAGATACATATCCAGTTTTCCCAGCACCATTTCTTGAATAGGCTGTCTTTTCTCCAATGAGTATTTTTGGCATTTTCTTCGAAGAACCGGTTGCTATAGCTACCCAGACTTACATTTGGGTCCTCTATTCTGTTCCATTGATCTACATGTCTGTTTTTGTGCCAGTACCATGCTGTTTTTGTTTTTTTTTTTTTGTTTTTTGTTTTTTTTTTGGTTTTGCAAGGTAGGGTCTCACTCTGGTCCAGGCTGACCTGGAATTCACTATGTAGTCTCAGGGTGGCCTCGAACTCTTGGCGATCCTCCTACCTCTGCCTCCCGAGTGCTGGGATTAAAGGCGTGTGCCACCACGCCCGGCTCATGCTGTTTTTGTTACTATGGCTCTGTAAAATAGGTTAACATCAGGAATGGTGATACCACCAACCTTATTTTTGTTGCTCAAAATTGTTTGATATTCAAGGTTTTTTGTGCTTCCAAATTATTTTTGGATTGTTTTTTTCTATTTCTGTGAGGAATGCCATTGGAATTTTGATGGGTATAATATTCTTATTTATTGATTTATTGGAGAGAAAGAGAATAGGCATGCTCCAGCCACTGCAAAGGAACTCTAGACACGTGTGCCACGTTGTACATGAGGCTTACATGTGTACTGGGGAATCGAACCTGGCTTCACAGGCTTTGCAGGCAAGCGCCTTAACCATTATGCAATCTCCTCTGCCCTTTCAACATTATTTTAATAAAAATAAATAATTAACATCACTGATGAAATGCACTTAAATTTTTTTTTATTTTGAGACAGTGTTTCATGTCAAATATACCTTAAATTCTAGGAAACAAAATATGGCAAATCCAGATAAAAGTAAACAGAAGATATTAAAAGCCAAAAAAACAATGCCTATAAGTTCTCGGAAGCAAATGGATATCCTGAATAAGGCAAAGAATGTGGAAGCTCTGAAAACAACAGGAAGAGGGAGTATTATTCCAAATGGTAATCTGTGTTTAATTTCTGGAGATACAAATAGCAAATGTACACGTTCTGAAGTTGATTCCTCCTTTGGCTCTAACAATAATTCAGTATTTCCCCAAAAAAGTATAGCATCCTCCCAGAATTTAACAAAACCAGGAGAAATTGTTGGTTCAGAAAAAAGATTGAAAAATACTGATGAACAAATGTGTCTTTACCAAAAGCCAAGAATGACAAAAGATTATTCCAGCAAATTCTCTATAGAAGAGGCAAAAGATTCACAGAATACTGAAGTTCATTCTAAGTATCAGTTAAATGAATCAAGATGCACTACTGAAAATGAAAAGAATCATATTCAGAAATCTGTTTGGTATCCACCTATTGTATTGAATGGCACTGCTCAAAATACCTCAGATAAAAGAATCACAAGATGGTTTCCAGTGTAAAAACAAACTCCAATTCAGAGACTCATGATAAAAGCCAAAATGACATTTTAAGTTCAAACTCCTGTTTTGTATCTGCTGAGAAAACACCTGATTTGGTGAATTCAGTCAGTTCTAGCAACTGCTCTGCTACCATGCTGAAAACAAAAGACTTCTGTAGAACCTGTCACTCCAGCACTTCCAATTGTGAACATGGACACTTACAGCAGCTGTCATTGCTCAACATTAACAGTAATAATGGTAAGTGTATGCTTATGTCTTTTGGAGAAATTAAAATACTTTCTTGAGGGGTTTTAACATCTTATTCATAAAAATAGATGGAATACATACAGACAAGAAAAACAGTAAATGATGGCTAGAATGTTCTCAAGAGTATTTTTTAAAGAGTACTTTCTTTTTAAAAAATATTTTTATTTATTTACAAGCAGAGAAAATGACTGTACCAAAGCCGCTTATCACTGCAAATGAACTCCAGACATAGGCACTACTTTTGTGCATCTGGCTTAACTTGGGTACTGAGGAATCAAACCCCTGCCATCAGGTTTTGCAAGCAAGTACCTTAAACCACTGAGCCATAAAGACTATTTTCATTATGAAGAAATGGAAAAATTGTTCAAGGAAAAAATGGATAATGTCATTTTGTAGTTAACTGGTTGTATTCACATTTCTGAATTTAGCAATAGTCAGGATCAAGTATGACTCAAGCTCCTTCCCATGTCATGGGCAGGTTGTATGTATAGCCAACGAAAAGGAGGGAGGTGTAGAAATAGCTGGATCAGCTAGTTTGTCTGTTTTGTTTGAACTTTTTTTTTTTTTTTTTTTTTTTTTTGGTAGGGTCTCACAGCTCAGGCTGACCTGGAATTCACTATATAATCTCAGGGTGGCCTTGAACTCACAACCATCCCTCTATCTCTGCCTCTTAAGATTGGAGGCTTGGGCCACTACGTTGATCAGTTAACCACCTTTGACTTCAAATAGGTTATAGTCTATTTACCCATGGAGTTAAATTGCAGTTTACTAAAGACGAAAGATGCTTAAGCTAAACTTAAGTATGCAGCCAGCTTTAGGTCAAACTTGATTCAACTTTATGATAGCACCACATCCAAAGGAAAGTTGATTCTGACCCCCCTCAAAAAGGATTAATCTTTAAAAAATAAATATTTAAACAGGTGTGGTGGCACATGTCTTTAATCCCAGCGCTCCAAAAAAAAAAATTATATATTTGCAAACAGATAGAAGAGAGAAAAAAATGGGTGCACTAGGGCCTCCAGCCATTGCAAATGAACTCTAGATGCATGTGCCTTCTTGTGCATCTGGTTTGTTTTTGTTTTTGTTTTGTTTTTTTTGTTTTGTTTTGTTTTTTTCAAGATAGGGTCTCATTTTAGTCCAGGCTGACCTGGAATTTACTATGTAGGGTGGCCTCGGACTCACAGCAATCCTCCTACCTCTGCTGGGATTAAAGGCATGTGCCACCACACCCGGCGTGCATCTGGTTTTTTGTTTTGTTTTGTTTTGTTTTTTTTTTTGGTTTTTCGAGGTAGGGGCTCACTCTGGTCCAGGCTGACCTGGAATTAACTCTGTAGTCTCAGGGTAGCCGCGAACTCACAACGATCCTCCTACCTCTGCCTCCCGAGTGCTGGGATTAAAGGCGTGAGCCACCACGCCCTGCTTGTGCATCTGGTTTTATATGGATGGTTACTTGGGAATTTAACCAAGTCCATCAGGTGTTGTAAGCAAGCACCTTTGACTGTTAAGCCATCTCTCTAGCCCAGTGGGAATGTTTAATGCAATTTTTTATTTAGTTCATTTACTTATACTTTTTTTTTCCTGAGGTAGTGTCTCACTTTAGTCCAGGCTGACCTGGAATTCATTATATAGTCTCAGAGTGGCTTCGAACTCATAGCGATCCTCCTGAGTGAGTGCTGGGATTAAAGGCATGTGCCACCACGCCCAGCTTGCAGGCAGGTACCTTAACTGCTAAGCCATCTCTCCAGCCATGTTGTCACAGTTTAGTTTTTTCATTTGATTACAGCCACCAAACTAGAGAATTCTTGCTTCCTTTTCTAGAAGGAACAGTTTTATCTCTAATCTTTGTCTTTCCAAGGCCATAATCAAAAGAAGAGGATATCGTCTCAAAACAAGGAAAATGTGAAGTGTATGAAAACTTCAGAGCAAATTAATGAAAATGCTTGTGAAAATGTGAAGCGTATGAAAACCTCAGAGCAAATTAATGAAAATGCTTGTGAAAATGTGAAGCGTATGAAAGCCTCAGAGCAAATTAATGAAAATGCTTGTGAAAATGTGAAGCGTATGAAAACTTCAGAGAAAATTACCGAAAATGCTTGTGAAAATGTGAAGCGTATGAAAGCCTCAGAGCAAATTAATGAAAATGCTTGTGAAAATGTGAAGCGTATGAAAGCCTCAGAGCAAATTAATGAAAATGCTTGTGAAAATGTGAAGCGTATGAAAACTTCAGAGAAAATTAATGTTTGTGAAAATGTGAAGCATATGAAAACTTCAGAGAAAATTAATGAAAATGCTTGTGCTAGTCTCGGAAGGCAAACAGCACTATTAGAACAGGTAAAATGTTAGGATTCTCTGTTTGCTTTAGAAACTTTATAGTTTTGATTTTTAAAAAATTTCTGAAAGTTAATTATGTCATTAAAATATCTAGTTTCTGAAAAATAGGAATTACATGTAGTAAAAGTCTCATAGAGATGGAGTGTAGTCAGTGTTATGCTCAGATCTCTGTGTGAGTCAGGGAATGACCGTAAGTTTTACTTAACAATCCAATCTCTTGTATTGGTTATGTCTTTTTGGTTTTGTTTTGGAGGTAGAGTTTCACTCTAATCTGGAATTCACTATGTAGTCTCAGGGTGGCCTCGAACTGATGATGATCCCCCTACCTCTGCCTCCCAAGTGCTGGGATTAAAGGTGTGTGCCACCACGCCCAGCCTGGTCATGTCTTTTTTGTTTTTAATTTTTATTGTTTTATTTGCATGTGTGTGTTTGTGTGCATGCACCAAACCAGGGTCTCTTAACACTACAAACAGATTGCAGACACTTGTGCTACTTTTTTCATCTGGCTTTACATAGGTAGTGGGGAATTGAACCCAGGTCCACAGGTTTTGCAAGCAAATGCCATAACCATGGAGCTATCTTCCCAGCCCCAGTCATGTTTGTTTTTTTTTAACCTGCAGTTATGGCTGTTTATAGAACACATCACAATAGTTCATTGTTTGATAGTCTGATACTCTGAAGTCCATTGCAAAGTCTTATTGCATTCAGGTTTATTTCTCCTGTTCCAGACTGGGCATACTGGGATGGGTATGGTGCTTCATGACATTATCAAATATACTTCTTTCATTTTTGTCCAAGTTCATCTCGTGATTCTACAGCATCCATATATGTCTGATCAACTCTGAACTGAAGCCTAAGCCTCAGGTCTAGTAAGAGTGGCTGTCCTCAACCTGTTTTGACGAGTCATGTTTCACCACTGGAATGCCACCACTGAGAGATATCGCATGGTATATAAATAAATGTCTGTTAGGTGTAATGGACTAGCATTTCCCAATCCAAACAATCCCAATATGATTCAGAAACAAAATTCACTGATTAAAAAAAATTTTTTTTAAATTATTTTATTTATGCGCCCCCTTGTGCATCTGGCTTACGTGGATCCTGGAGAATCAAATTGGGATCCTTTGGCTTTGCAAGCAAATGCCTTAACCTCTAAGCCATCTCTCCAGCCCTAGCCTTTGAATTTTTGAATTTCACTGGCCCAGAAAACTTATGGATTCAGTACTACTGCTTGCCTCATACAACACTCACCCCCAAGGATTAGAGAGATGGCTCATTGGGCGGGTTTGATTCCTCAGTATCCATGTAAAGCCAGATGCACAATGTGGTGTATGCATCTGGAGTTCATTTGCAGTTGCAAGAGGCCCTTGTGGGCCCATTCTTTCTTTCTCTCATAAATAAACACATAATAAAAAAATTAATTAATTAAGTTAAAAAAAATACTTGTTGCGTACACCTTTAATCCCAGCATTCAGGAGGCAGAGGTAGGAGGATTGCCATGAGTTCTAGGCCAACCTGAGACTATAAAGTAAATTCCAAGTCAGCCTGGGCTAGAGCAAAATGCAACCTCTAAAAACCAAAAATAACCCCCAAAAAACCAACCAAACAAAAAAGCCCTCACCCCAAGTTTACTTTTAGATTCAAGAGAAAACAGTACTTCCCAGTGAATTTAAGGAATGCAGCTTATGTTTGCCATACCCTTCCTTCCAGAAGTGTATCCTACATTTTCTGGAGGAAACTTGGATATTACCCTTTTTTTTTTTTTTTGTATTTTATTTATAAGGAGAGAAAGAGAGACACCCTTGGGAATTAAAGTAAAATCACAGTATATAGTTTTTCAGATGATACTAACATAGAAAGATTGAACACAGGAATGATATGTTCCAATTTCATTATTATTAATCAACACCTTAACTATGACAGGTGTTAATATTAAAGAAAAGTACTTAAAGTAGGATACACACTGAGTGACAAGCTGGTGTTTCCTGAATGTGCATCTCTGCTAAATTGCTTGGGCCATTGAGCAGTGAAATTAATATAATTTCTGAGAATGGGCCAATTGCCATCCTATTAAAAAAAAGCCAGATAATGTATATTAATCTTTCATGTAATAACTACTATAATCTGTTAAAAAAAGCTTGCATTATGTCAAATTGTATTAGTTGCTACATATTTTTTCTGGCTTTTTTCAACATATTTGTTTATTTTCAAGGCAGGATCTCATGCTAGCTCAGGCAGATCTGGAACTCACTCTGTAGTCCAATTATTGTGACCTTGAACTCATGCAATCCTCCTACATCTACCTTGTGAGTATTGGGACTAAAGGTGTATGCCACTACACTTGGATTTTGTTATTGTTGTTGTTTTAATTAATTTATTTGAGAGAGAGAGAGAGAGAGAGAGAGAGAGAGAATATGGGCAAGCCAGGGCCTCCAGCCTCTGCAGATGAACTCCAGATGCCTGAGCCACCTTGTGCATCTGGATTATGTGGGTCCTGGAGAATCGACTTTGGGTCTTTTGGCTTTGCAGGCCAGTGCCTTAAACACTAAGAAATCTCTCCAGTCCCACACTTGGCTTTTTTTTTCTTCCACTTTTTTATTTATTTATTTATTTATTTATTTATTTATTTATTTATTTATGAGAAAGAGAGAGAAATAGTACACCAGGGCCTCTAGTCACTGCAGACAAACTCCAGACACATGTGCCACCTTGTGCATCTGGCTTATGTAGGTCCAGGGGAATCAAGCCTGGGTCCTTTGGCTTTGTAGGCAAATGCCTTAACTGCTGAGCCCTCTTTCTATCCCTTTGATCCCCTTTTTTTAGAGAGAGAATTGGCATGTCAGGGCCTCAGCTACTGTAATTGAACTCCAGACACTTGTGCCATCTAGTGGGCATGTATGACTTGCGCTTGCCTCACCTTTGTGCATCTGGCTTATGTGGGATCTGAAGAGTTGAATATGGGTCCTTAGGCTTCCCAAGCAAGCACTTTAATCACTAAGCCATCTTCCCAGCCCTTTTTTCACTTTTTAAATATTAATTTGCATGTATGTATTTGTATAGGCACTCCAAAGCCTCTTGTCACTGGAAATGAATACCCAACACCATTTTTTTGCATCTGGCTTATGTAGATAGCTGGGGAATTGAATGCATACCAGCTGGCTTTTCAAGCAAGCACCTTTAACTGCTGAGTTATCTTCCCAGCTCTTCAATTTTAATTTTTAAAATTTGAGAGCGAGAGAGAAAAAAGAGGCAGAGAGAGAAAGAGAAAAAGGATACGCCAGGGCTTCAGCCACTGCAAATGAAGTCTAGATGCATGCACCACCTTGTGCATCTGGCTTACATGGGTCCTGGGGCATCAAACATGGGTCCTTTGGCTTTGCAAAAGTGGCTAAGCCATTTCTACAGCCCCTGAATTTTAACATAATAAAGCTAACCTTTAAAAAAATTATGCACTCAAAGGTCCAGGCATGGTGGCACATGCTTTTAATCCCAGCACTCCAGAAGCAGAGGATTGCCATGAGCTCAAGGCCGCCCTGAGACTACATAGTGAATTCCAGGTCAGCCTGGGCTTGAGTGAGACCCTACCTTGAAGAAAAAATTAATAGAAAAGAAATATATGCAGTTAATGGTGATTGTCTTGGGCACTTATTTCCCTCATATGAGTTAAGTAGTTTCTATTTTATATAATTCTTTCACATATTACTACCATAAGGTAGTCCTCCCTCAACAAACATGTGTCCTATTCTATACCCATCTGTGAATAGGAAGAATGAAACCTGTAGAGGGTGAGACTTCTCACAGACTGTACATAACTTCCTTGCAAGGGCCATGTTCAAACCTGTATAACTCCTTGTGTCTCCTGTAGACCATCTATCTGATTATTTCCCTCAGGCTCTGAAGCAGAGCTCCTTTCATGGAGTACAAATTTTCAATTATGTTTATTAAAAACGTAAATGGAATGTAGTTTTGTAATTCCCTCCATAATGTATATTTTAATTTCTAACATTTCTTAAGTATAAGATGTTATGCAAATTTTAATGTTTAGATTTTTATAAAACTTACTGTTATAAGAATACAAAGTATTTTTTGCCGGGCATGATGGCACATGTCTTTCATCCCAGCACACTGGAGGCTAATGTCAGAGGATCACCATGAGTTTCAGGGCAGTTTGAGGCTACAGAGTGAGTTCCAGGTCAGCCTAGGCTGGAATGAGACCCTACCTCAAAAAAAGAAAAACAAAAGAAGTGTATTTTACCCTTATGGCAAGTCAGAAAAGGACCAAAGATACTTTTAGACAGTAGGAAATAAAATTACTTTAATTTGAAAGCTGGAATGTTTTTATTTTAAAATTCTAGGTTAAACATTTGATTCGACAGGAGATCTGTAGGATAAATTACAAGGTATTGGATGAAAAGCTGAATGAATTGAGTGAGCGTATTGGGAAGACACAGTGCAGGAATAAACATGAAGCAATAGCTTGTGAACTCTTCGTAAGTTGCTGGTTTCATTTGCTTTCACTTCAGTCCTTTTAAAAAATGAATGTGGAGCTGGCTATGGTGGCGCACGCCTTTAATCCTGGCACTAGGGAGGCAGAGGTAGGAGGATTGCTGTGAGTTTGAGGTCTACTTATGACTAGTGAATTCCAGGTCAGCCTGGGTTAGAGTGAAACCCTACCTTGAAAAGCCAAAAAATAAAAATAGTGAATTTGTTTACAAGATATGTTAATAATAATAAATAAATAAAAAGTGAATTTGGTGGAGTGTGATGGCACACTCTTTTAATCCAGCACCCCAACTCCCCCAAAAGTAAATTTGTTGATATCCTGTTTATTAGGAAAGTCAGAAAATATAGACCCAAAATTGATTCCTGGCCACAAGCTTAATTTAAGACTATACCATTGGTAATGGAAGTTACTGAATAAGGTCAGTATCAGTATTTGGGAGATATTTCTAGAACTGCAGTGTGTTCTGTTTCCATTAGTTGACATGATACATAGTTTATTTTTTTAAACATAACCTTTATTAGAACTTACATAACCTGACAAACTGCTTCCGAATTTTCATTTTGCTTTTCTAGGGTTACTTGCTGATTGATTTTTACCAATAGCAGTTTTATTGCAGGTGAATTAAAATTTTCCTGTTTTTATCTTCTCCGCCTTCTCTTCCTTGTTTTTCTCTGGTTTCTTCTTTGTATATAGTCCAGGCTGGCCTTGACCTTTCCTCTTGCTTTAGCTGCCTCCCTAATGTTGAAATTATAGCTGTGCACCACCACCACAAGCCTCTTCCATGATTAAATTTGCTTTGTATCTTTTACTAAGTTCATTGGCCCTCCAGGTTTTGGGTTCTTTCTGTGTCTATTTCTTTTTTGTTTCTTTTGTGTGTATATGTATTTAAGTTGTACGTGCGTGTGCGTGTGTGTGTGCATGTGTGAGTGCGTGCGCTCATTTGTGGAGAGGAGTGTTTTCATGTATGTGTGTGCATGAGTTTGTTGTCATGTGTCTTACTGCTCTCCACCTTAGTCTTTGAGACAGGCGCTCTCACTAAATGTAGAGCCTCACCCCTTTTGGCTAGACTAGCTAGCCAGTGATCTCGGGAAGTCCCTGTCTCTGCCTCCCAGCATCATGATTATAAATAGGCATATAACACCATGCCTGATGTAGCAGTTCCCTTCTCCTTGCTGGGACAAAACACCTGGCCAAAGGCAGCTCATGAGAGGAAAGGAGTTATTTCAGCTTACAGTTTCAGGGAGATGCTACATCATAACAGGGGAAGCACATCAGAGCTGGTAACTGAGCAACACATCTTGTCAGAACAGCCGGCAGGTAGCAGCAAGAATGAGTGAGCTAGGACTGGTAAACTGGGTAAAGAAAACTTAAGGTTTGCCCCCAGTAACATACCTCCTCCAGCAAGACTTTACCTTCCAAAGTCTCCATTAGCTGCGGTCCAAGTATGGCTTAATCAGAAGCTCTTGAAGCTGGAGGACATTTTACATTCAGACCACCACACCTGATGTTTGTGTGGGTCCTGGAGATCTAAACTCAGGTCCTCATGCTTGCATGGCAAGTGCTTTGCCCACTGAGCCATTTCCTCCTGAGCCTACAGGTTAAAAATAGTCAGGAACAAATGTTTCTATTGAAGGTGCAATATGTAATAGCATTTACATTGTATTATGTGTCGTGTAATTAAATATTTGAAGTATACAATAGGATATGTAAAGCTTATATGCAAATACTCTGCCATTGTGTATATAAAGATTTTAGCCTTTGCAGATAGTGGTATTTATAGGACCTAGAACATTGCCCTGTGGAGAGCAAGGGATAACTGCAAAGGAACTTCTCATTTATTGTAGTAGATGCCTGTCTTGGTTACCTTCTTGTTGCCGGCACAAGATACCTGACAAAAATCAGTGTCAGGAAAGAAGGGTTAATTTCAGCCTACAGTTCAAGTTCATCCATCATGGTGAGGAAGGCATGGTGGAGGGAGTTGAAGCAGCCGGTCACCTTCAGTCCACAGTGAAATAGAGACCAATGAATAGTGCTGCTCAGCTCGCTGCCTCCTTTTTTGTGTAAGTCCAGAGCCCCAGCCCATGGAATGGTGCTACATGGTTAATATGGGTCTTCCCATCTCAGTTGACCTAATCAAGATGATCTCTCACAGGCATGCCCAGAGGCTAACCTGAGCTACATAGTCCCTCACAGGTGATTCTGGGTGCTGTCAAATTAGTAATCAACATAAACCATCACAATGCCTGACCCTAACAAGGCTTTGGCAAGTAATTTGTCCTTTACTTTTGTATTTAATAAGTACTCTGGTTTAATGTTTACTTAGTTTTTTTTTCTTCCAGGAAAAAATAGGAAGACTTCAAAGGCGTATGAAAGCAGTATTATCATCTGAGACAGATTGTTTGGAACAAAGCACATTGTCCAGAAATACAGTCTGCAGGGTTGGTATAAACACATGGTTTTTAAAAAAAAAAATTTTTTTTTATTTATTTGCAAGCAGAGAGAGAGAGAGACAGTGGGAGAGAGCATGGGTACACCAGGGCCTCTGGCCACTGCAGTTGAGCTCAAGATGTATGCACCACTTTGTGCATGTGGCATTATGTAGGTACTGAGGAATCAAATCCAGGCCATTAAGCTTTGCAGATAAGCACCTACCACTGAGCCATCTCTGCAGCACTTTTTAAATTTTTTTTTTCGAGGTAGGGTTTCGCTCTCGCCCAGGCTGACCTTGAACTCACTATGTAGTCTTAGGGTGGCCTTGAACTCATGGAAATCCTCCTATCTCTGCCTGGTGTTGGGACCAAAGGCTTGCACCACCACACCCAGCCCCTTTTTCTTTCTTTATGTGCGCTAGAGAGAGAATAAGAATTGGCACACCAGGGCCTCTAGCCACTACAATCGAACTCCAGACATGTATGCCACCTTGTGCGGGTGTGTACAACCTTATGTGCTTGGGTCACTTTATGCGTCTGGCTTATGTAGGACCTGGATCATCAAACATGAGTCCTTAGGCTTCATGGTCAAGCACTTTAACTGCTAAGCCATCTCTCCAGCCCCAAAGTTTTTTTTTAATTAATTCACTTGCTTATATGTGTGTGTACATGTGTGGACCAGGGACTCATGTCACTGAACAAATACCCATCTAGCTTTATGTGGGTGGCTAGAGAATTGAACCCAGGCCAGCAAGTTTTTTTTTTTTTGTTTTTTGGTTTTTCGAAGTAGGGTTTCACTCTAGCCCTTTTTATTGACAGCTTCCATACTTATAGACAATAAACCATGATAATTCCTTCCCCTCCCCCACTTTCCCCTTCACAAATTTACATTCCATCATATCCTCTCCCTCTCTCCATTAGTCTCTCTTATTTTGATGTCATCATCTTTTCTCCTATTATGAGGGTCTTGTGAAGATAGTGCTAGGCACTGTGGGGTCATGGATATCGAGGCCAATTTCTGTCTGGTCAATTACATTGTAAGCAGTCCTACCCTTCCTTCAGCTCTTAGATTCTTTCTACCATCTCTTCTGCAAAGAACCCTGAGCCTTGAAAGGTGTGATAGGGATGTTTCAGTGCAGAACATTCCTCTGTCATGTCTTCTCAGCAATGTGGTGGCTTTTGGGACATCCCAGTAGTCACCACCATCTAAAAGAAGCTTCTCTAACTAAAAGTAAGAGTAGCATTAATATATGGGTATGAACATTAAGTAAAGTGCTTGCAGGGCAGGTTGGTGAACATAATAGATGCATTTAGCCAGACCCTAGCAGGCTTTTTACCCCTAAGCCTCATGACCTCCTCCACCATAGGCTTTGGTTAGGTTTATATTACCAGGCATGTGTGCCCTCCCATAGTTCGGCTCTCGGTCCAATTAACATTTAGTTTCCCCATAACAGACATGCTATATTGTACGTGTTGGCTCATTTGCCCTGGCTGGTCAAACTTGAGGCTTGCAGTGTCCACTGTTTTCACCACTGGTGGCTTCTGTCTCCCATAAGGCTGCACGCAGTACACCTGTTTCCAGTTTTCTGTCAGCTGGTTTACCAGGACAAGGTTTTCAGCTCAGCCCCAGTTTGATTTCTCAGTGACCTTGCAGCCCAGGCATGTGGAGTCTTCAGCAATAGGATCTTATTATCTACTCGTGATGGGAAACCAAGAGCATTGGCAATAGCCTGTAACGTTTTGGGGACATCAGGGACCTCCCTGGCCAACAACTCAATGGAAGGTATCCCAACCCTGGCACTGAAATTTTTCTAGTAACAGTCGATGGTTTCTGGGTGTGCCATTATCCAAAAAAGTAGGTTATCATGTGCTTTTTCACAATATCTTGAATTTTGATTACCCTTCCCCCCCCCCACTGCTTTTACTCAATCTCTTTCCCTGACCTCGCTTAAGCCATTTCACCTACAGTAATCTATCCATCTCTCATATATATATATATATATATATATATATATATATATATATATATATATACACACATATACATACAGTACCATCCCCTTAAGTCCACCCTTCTCCTCCCTGCCTTATAGCCCTTTTATAGCTTATTGGCCTCTGCTATATAAGTTTTACTCCAATTCACACACAAGTCTGAACATTTGTAACTAGGATCCTCATTTTATGAGAGAAAAACATTTGTAATGCCTTATGGCATTTCTGGGCCTGGGTTACCTCACTTACTATAATCCTTTCTGGATCCATCCATTTCCCTGCAAATTTCATAATTTCATTTTCTTTACCACTGAGTAGAACTCCATGCTCCACATCTTTATTATCCATTCATTTGGTGAGGGACATCTAGGCTGATTCCATTTCCTAGCTCTTAAGAATAGAGTAGCAATAAACATGGTTGGGCAAGTATCTCTAAGGTAGTGAGAAGAATCCTTAGGATATATGCTTAGGAGTGCTATAGGTAGGTCATAAGGTAAATCTATTTTTAGCTGTCTCAGGAACCTCCACACTGATTTCCATAATGGCTGTATCAGACTACATTCCCACAAACAGTGTAGAAGTGTTCCCCTTTTTCTACATCCTCGCCAACATTTATTGTCATTTGTTTTGTTGATGGTAGCCATTCTGACAGGAGTGCAATGGAATCTCAAGGTAGTTTTAGTTTGCATTTCCCTGAAGGCTAAAGATGTAGAATACTTTTTTAGATGTTTATATCATCTGTATTTCTTCTTTTGAGAATTCACCATTTCCATAGGCCTTTTTATTGTTGTTGTTTGTTACAAGTCTCATTCACTATGTAGTCTCAGGGTGGCCTTGAACTCATGGCGATCCTCCATTTGCCTTCCCAGTGCTGGGGTTAAAGGCATGTACCACCATGCCTGGCCATAGCCCCCCCCCTTATTGTTTTTGTTTGGTTTTTCGAGGTAGGGTCTCACTCTAGCTCAGGCTGACCTGGAATTCACTATGTAGTCTCAGGGTGGCCTCAAACTCATGGCGATCCTCCTACCTCTGCCTCCCGAGTGCTGGGATTAAAGGTGTGCGCCACCACGCCCAGCCATAGCCCATTTTTTAATTGGGTTGTTTGATTTATTATGGTTTAGTTTTTTGAGTTCTTTGTATATTCTATCCTCTGTCATATGTATAGCTGGCAAAGATTTTCTCCCATTCTGTAGGTAGTCTCTTTGCTCTATTCAGTGTCCTTTGCTATACAAAAGCTTTGTAATTTCATGAGATCCCAGTGGTTGGTTAGTGGTTTTATCTCCTGAGCAACTGGGGTTATAGTCAGAAAGTCATTGCTTATGCCAATATGTTGAAGGGTTTCCCCTATTTTTCCTCTAGCAGTGTCAGATCTGATATTAAGGTCCCTAATACATTTGGACTTGACTCTTTTTTTTAAATTAATCATTTTTTATTAATAATTTATTTATTTGAGAGACAGAGAATGGGCACACCGGGGCCTCCAGCCACTGAAAACAAACTCCAGATGCATGCACCCCCTTGTGCATCTGGCTTATGTGGGTCCTGGAGAATCGAACCGGAGTCATTAGGCTTTGCTAAGCTATCTCTCCAGCCCCAAAGCATTTTTTTAAAAAGATTTCATTTATTTATTTATTTGAGACAGAGGGAAAGAGAGAGAGAATGACAATGGGTGCGTCAGGGCCTCTAGCCACTGCAAACTAACTCCAGATGCATGTGCCACCATGTGTATCTGGCTTATGTGGGACCTGAAGAATTGAACCGGGGTCCTAGACTTTTAGGCATAAGCCTTAACTGCTAAGCCATCTCTCCAGCCCCAAAGTTTTTTTTTTTAATTAATTCACTTGCTTATATGTGTGTGTACATGTGTGTACCAGAGACTCATGTCACTGAACAAATACCCATCTAGCTTTATGTGGGTGGCTAGAGAATTGAACCCAGGCCAGCAAGTTTTTTTTTTTGTTTTTGGTTTTTCAAGTAGGGTTTCACTCTAGCCCTTTATTGACAGCTTCCATACTTATAGACAATAAACCATGATAATTCCTTCCCTCCCCACTTTCCCCTTCACAAATTTACATTCCATCATATCCTCTCCCTCTCTCCATTAGTCTCTCTTATTTTGATGTCATCATCTTTTCTCCTATTATGAGGGTCTTGTGAAGATAGTGCTAGGCACTGTGGGGTCATGGATATCGAGGCCAATTTCTGTCTGGTCAATTACATTGTAAGCAGTCCTACCCTTCCTTCAGCTCTTAGATTCTTTCTACCATCTCTTCTGCAAAGAACCCTGAGCCTTGAAAGGTGTGATAGGGATGTTTCAGTGCAGAACATTCCTCTGTCATGTCTTCTCAGCAATGTGGTGGCTTTTGGGACATCCCAGTAGTCACCACCATCTAAAAAGAGAAGCTTCTCTAACTAAAAGTAAGAGTAGCATTAATATATGGGTATGAACATTAAGTAAAGTGCTTGCAGGGCAGGTTGGTGAACATAATAGATGCATTTAGCCAGACCCTAGCAGGCTTTTTACCCCTAAGCCTCATGACCTCCTCCACCATAGGCTTTGGTTAGGTTTATATTACCAGGCATGTGTGCCCTCCCATAGTTCGGCTCTCCGGTCCAATTAACATTTAGTTTCCCCCATAACAGACATGCTATATTGTACGTGTTGGCTCATTTGCCCTGGCTGGTCAAACTTGAGGCTTGCAGTGTCCACTGTTTTCACCACTGGTGGCTTCTGTCTCCCATAAGGCTGCACGCAGTACACCTGTTTCCAGTTTTCTGTCAGCTGGTTTACCAGGACAAGGTTTTCAGCTCAGCCCCAGTTTGATTTCTCAGTGACCTTGCAGCCCAGGCATGTGGAGTCTTCAGCAATAGGATCTTATTATCTACTCGTGATGGGAAACCAAGAGCATTGGCAATAGCCTGTAACGTTTTGGGGACATCAGGGACCTCCCTGGCCAACAACTCAATGGAAGGTATCCCAACCCTGGCACTGAAATTTTTCTAGTAACAGTCGATGGTTTCTGGGTGTGCCATTATCCAAAAAAAGTAGGTTATCATGTGCTTTTTCACAATATCTTGAATTTTGATTATTACCCTTCCCCCCTCTTTTTTGACTGCTTTTACTCAATCTCTTTCCTGACTCGCTAAGCCATTTCACCTACAGTAATCTATCCATCTCATATATATATATATATATATATATATATATATATATATATATATATATACACACATATACATACAGTACCATCCCCTTAAGTCCACCCTTCTCCTCCCTGCCTTATAGCCCTTTTCTAGCTTATTGGCCTCTGCTACCAAGTTTTACTCCAATTCACACACAAGTCTGAACATTTGTAACTAGGATCCTCATATGAGAGAAAACATGTAATGCTTGGCTTTCTGGGCCTGGGTTACCTCACTTACTATAATCCTTTCTGGATCCATCCATTTCCCTGCAAATTTCATAATTTCATTTTTCTTTACCACTGAGTAGAACTCCATGCTCCACATCTTTATTATCCATTCATTTGGTGAGGGACATCTAGGCTGATTCCATTTCCTAGCTCTTAAGAATAGAGTAGCAATAAACATGGTTGGGCAAGTATCTCTAAGGTAGTGAGAAGAATCCTTAGGATATATGCTTAGGAGTGCTATAGGTAGGTCATAAGGTAAATCTATTTTTAGCTGTCTCAGGAACCTCCACACTGATTTCCATAATGGCTGTATCAGACTACATTCCCACAAACAGTGTAGAAGTGTTCCCCTTTTTCTACATCCTCGCCAACATTTATTGTCATTTGTTTTGTTGATGGTAGCCATTCTGACAGGAGTGCAATGGAATCTCAAGGTAGTTTTAGTTTGCATTTCCCTGAAGGCTAAAGATGTAGAATACTTTTTTAGATGTTTATATCATCTGTATTTCTTCTTTTGAGAATTCACCATTTCCATAGGCCTTTTTATTGTTGTTGTTTGTTACAAGTCTCATTCACTATGTAGTCTCAGGGTGGCCTTGAACTCATGGCGATCCTCCATTTGCCTTCCCAGTGCTGGGGTTAAAGGCATGTACCACCATGCCTGGCCATAGCCCCCCCCCTTATTGTTTTTGTTTGGTTTTTCGAGGTAGGGTCTCACTCTAGCTCAGGCTGACCTGGAATTCACTATGTAGTCTCAGGGTGGCCTCGAACTCATGGCGATCCTCCTACCTCTGCCTCCCGAGTGCTGGGATTAAAGGTGTGTGCCACCACGCCCAGCCATAGCCCATTTTTTAATTGGGTTGTTTGATTTATTATTGTTTAGTTTTTTGAGTTCTTTGTATATTCTATCCTCTGTCATATGTATAGCTGGCAAAGATTTTCTCCCATTCTGTAGGTAGTCTCTTTGCTCTATTCAGTGTCCTTTGCTATACAAAAGCTTTGTAATTTCATGAGATCCCAGTGGTTGGTTAGTGGTTTTATCTCCTGAGCAACTGGGGTTATAGTCAGAAAGTCATTGCTTATGCCAATATGTTGAAGGGTTTCCCCTATTTTTCCTCTAGCAGTGTCAGATCTGATATTAAGGTCCCTAATACATTTGGACTTGACTCTTTTTTTTAAATTAATCATTTTTTATTAATTATTTATTTGAGAGACAGAGAATGGGCACACCGGGGCCTCCAGCCACTGAAAACAAACTCCAGATGCATGCACCCCCTTGTGCATCTGGCTTACGTGGGTCCTGGAGAATCGAACCGGAGTCATTTGGCTTTGCTAAGCTATCTCTCCAGCCCCAAAGCATTTTTTTAAAAAGATTTCATTTATTTATTTATTTGAGACAGAGGGAAAGAGAGAGAGAATGACAATGGGTGCGTCAGGGCCTCTAGCCACTGCAAACTAACTCCAGATGCATGTGCCACCATGTGTATCTGGCTTATGTGGGACCTGAAGAATTGAACCAGGGTCCTAGACTTTTAGGCATACGCCTTAACTGCTAAGCCATCTCTCCAGTGCCCCAAAGCATTTTTTTTAAATTTATTTACTTGAGAGAGAGAGACCAATAGTATATATGGACATGCTAGGGCCTCTTGCCACTGCAAATGAATGCCTGAGGAATTGAACCTGGGCCTTCAGAGTTTGCAAGCAAGTGTCTTTAACCACTGGGCCCTAGCTCCAAATTTTAAACAGACCTAATAACTTGAAGTTAATGTCAGGTTTAAAAAAAATATTTTAACATTTTTATATATTTATTTACTTGAGAGAGAGCAAGAGGTAGATGGACAGAGAATGGGCATGCTAGGGTCTCCAGCCACTGCAAATGAACTCCAGATGCTTGCACCATCATGTGCATCTGGCTTTACATGGGTCCTGGAGAATCGAACTTGGGTTCTTTGGCTTTGCAGGCAAATGTCTTAACCACTGAGCCATTTCTCCAGCCCTTTTTAAAATATATATTTTTTATTTATTTGAGAGAGGGGGCAGAGAGAGAATGGGCATGCCAGGGCCACCAGCCTCTGTAAATGAACTCCAAATGCATGCACCCCCATGTGCATATGGCTTAAGTGGGTCCTAGAGAATTGAACCAGGATCCTTTGGCTTTACAGGCAAACACCTTAACTGCTAAGCCATCTCTCCAGCCCAATGTCAGTTCTTTCTGTTTTGTTTTAGGCCGCCACACCTGGCCTTCCTTGAAGTTTTTTAAAAATTCATTTGGCTGAGCGTGGTGGTGCCGCCTAACTTTAATCCTAGCACTAAGGAGGCAAAGGTTGGAGGATCACAGTGAATTCAAAGCCAGCCTGAGACTACATAGTGAATTCCAGGTCAGCCTGGTCTACAGTAAGACCCTACATTGAAAAATTTAAAAAAACTTATTTGGGCAGAGAAATCACTATTGATTGTTAGTTATTAGAGTACCTACAATTTAATGTGTTCACAGATGCAAGAGTATTTTACAGGTGAAATTTTACCCTCTAACTGCTTTTTTTTTTATGCATTTCAGACTGCAAAATCAAACATGAAGAATTTGGATAAGAACCAAGAGGCAGCTAATGGTCCAAATAAAAGAGTGACTCTTGTGAAATCGGACCCTTTACAGCCTCCAGAAAAAACAAGTCAGAGAGTTAATTTGTCATCAGATTTTGTTAAATTTGTTTCTGAAAGGTGGGTTATTCCTACAAAAATGCATAAACTTATTTACCTAAATAATAAGCTTACAAATATTAACCTTTTCGGTTAAGTATAACATAGTTTAAAACTAAATATTGCTGGGAGTGGTGGCACACACCTTTAATCCCTGTACTTGGGAAGTAGAGGTAGGAGGATCACCGTGAGTCTGAGGCCTTCCTGAGACTAGATAGTGAATTACAGGTCAGCCTGGTGACCTGTGAGTGAGACCCTACCTCGAAGAAAACAAAACAACAAAAAAACTCTAATTATTCACATCAACATTCTGAGGAATTTGATTGGTTTGCTGAAGCTTTTATCATTGTCATAACGGCACTCATCTTCTTGGTAGGTGTGTGGCATGCATGCATATATATGCATGTGGTCATGTGTGTATGGACACGTGTATGGAGGTGGGTATGCACATGTTTGTGAGTATGTGTAGGTAACAGTTGGATGTTAGGTGTTTTCCTTAGTCACTTCACTTTTTAAAAAATTTCTATTAATTTGAGAGAGAGAAAGATGGATTCATTTAACTGTCTAGAGGCAGGCAGAGAAGGGGAGAAACACCCCAGGTTTCAGAGTCGGAGCCCATGTGTGTGGATTTGGGCCTGCACTTGTTGGGCAAGATCCCCAGCCCTTTTTGGTTTTTTGAGATAGGATCTCACTGTAGCCCTGGCTGATCTGGAATTCACTATGTAATCCAGGGTGGCCTCGAATTTACAGTAATCCCCTTACCTCTGCCTCCGAGGTGCTAGAATTAAAGGTGTGCACCACTACGCCCAGCTTCCAGGCCTTAAAAAAATTTTTTTAATTTACTTATTTGCACCATGCCTGGCCAGTATTTGTGTTCTGATTTATCGTGATCAGAACTCCTAGCCTTTACTAAGTCTGTAGCTTGATGTCTTTAGTTTTCTTTAGAGGTTATTATCACTGTTCTTATTGTCTCTTTCCATTTCACTCCTGTGCCATTATATATGCAATCCAGTCTTATATTCCAATTATACTTTTCCCCATGATGGTTCAGTCTAAATATTTGCTTTTTTCTTTTTCCTTTTTTGCATCAGGGTCTCAATTTGGCCCAGGCTGACCTGGAACTCACCCTGTAGCTCAGGTTGGCCCCAAACTCACAGCAATACTCCTACCTCAGCTTTTTTTGTTTTGGTTTTTCAAGGTAGGGTCTCACTCTGGTCCAGGCTGACCTGGAATTAACTATGTAGTCTCAGGGTGGAC
Source organism: Orientallactaga sibirica (assembly GCA_036365145.1). Classification (NCBI taxonomy): domain Eukaryota; kingdom Metazoa; phylum Chordata; class Mammalia; order Rodentia; family Dipodidae; genus Orientallactaga; species Orientallactaga sibirica. The sequence goes on along the minus strand of JAEOAD010000008.1, from coordinate 39,413,547 downwards.
TTGAACTCATGGTGATCCTCCTACCTCTGCCTTCCACGTGCTGGAATTACAGGCGTGTGTTACCACATCTGGCAAAGTTTTTTTTTTTTTTTTTGCAAGCAAGATATAGAAATAGGCAGGTAGAGAGAGAGAGAGAGAAAGGGTACACCAGGGCCTCCAGCCACTGCAAATGAACTCCAGATGTGTGTACCCCCTTGTGCATCTGGCATACGTGGGTACTGGAGAATCAAGCCTCAAACTGGGGTCCTTAGGCTTCATAGGCAAGAGTTTAACCACTAAGCCATCTCTCCAGCCCCTACCTCAGCTTTTTGAGTGCTGGGATTATAGGCATGGGTCCCATACCTAGCTAATTCTGAATTATTTTCTAAGTGACACTTCTAATATATCAAATATTGCAAATGTGACATTGTTTAAATAGATTAAAGGCAGCATAGCCCACTTCTTCTCTTTGATTGCTACCATGTCATGGAGTCATCAAGCAGTTCCATTTTGTAAGGCCTTCTGCTAGTAGGTATGTGTGGTGATTTGAATTAGACATTCCCCATAAACTCATATGGTCTGAATGCTTGATCCCCAGCTGATAGTAATTTGGGAACTGGATTCTTACTGGAGGAGGTCTGTTTTTTGGGGTGGGCTCATGTGTGCTATCTCCAGGTTCCCTTCGCCAGTGCTTGGCACATTCTTCTGATGCTATTGTCCAGCTGCTGTTGGCTAGGAGGTGATGTCTAGCCTCTACTCATGCTACATTTTCCCCTTGAGCCTTGGATTTGCAGCACAGTTGTTTTTTTGTTGTTGTTGTTTTAATTTTTTTATTATTTATTTTTGGAGAGAGACAGACAGAGGGAGAGGGAGAGGGAGACAGAGATGGGCGTGCCAGCAGTCTCTCAGCTGCTGTGAACAAACTCCAGATGTGTGCGCCCCCTTGTGGTCAAGTGCAGCATTGCACCCTTGCGTTACTTTGCATCTGGCTAAACGTGGGACCTGGAGATTGGAATCGCTGGAGATTGGAACCAGCGTTCTTAGGCTTAGCAGGCAGGTGCCTTAACTGCTAAGCCATTTCTCCAGCCCCAAAGTTGTTTTTTTTTTTAAAATATACTTTATTTATTTATCAGAGAGACAGAGAGAGAATGAGTGTGCCAGGGCCTCCAGCCACTGCAAATGAACTGAACTCCAGATGCATGTGCCCCCTTGTGCATCTGGCTTACATGGATCCTGGGGAGTCAAACTGGGACCCTTTGGCTTTGCAGGCAAACAACAACTAAGCCACCTCTCCAGCCCCACAGTTTTTTTTTAAATTATACTTTATTTTATTTATTTATTTATTTATTTATTTATTTATTTATTTGAGAGAGGGAAAGAAGCAGAGTGTGTGAGTGAGAGAGAGAGAGAGAGAATGGGCACACCAGGGCTTCCAGCCACTGCAAACAAACTCCAGACACGTACGCCACCTTACGCATCTGGCTTATGTGGGTCCTGGGGAATTGAACTGAGGTCCTTTGGCTTTGCAGGCAAAAGTCTTAACCGCTAAGCCATCTCTCCAGCCCAGTTTTGTTTTTTGGAAATGACCAGGAGCAATGTGAGGCAGGGTTGTTGCAAGCCTCTGAATAGAGGCCCGGTGCAGCTGTGGGAATGAACCATGGGTTGCAGTGGAGACCCAGTGGAGATACTAGGACTATGGGCTGCCAAGGAGAGCTGCCAGCACTGAATGTTCCCCCAGCTGGAGGGGTGGAATTGGAACTCCAGACATTGTCACTGCGTAGAGATGTTGGACTTGGAACTATGGGACTTGATTATTTGTCCTGTTTGTTTTAGATCTTGTATTGGTTCAATTTTTCTTTGTTATATTGAATGCCCTCTTTTGGAATATGCCTTTAAGTCCCCCCCCCCTTTATTTTTATGGTGTACAGTTAAGAGACCTTGGACTATGCGGATGTTTGAACAGTAAAGCCATGGGAATTTTTAAAGTTGCGCTGAATGCATTACAGTTTACATCATGTATAGTTATCAATTTATGAGGTACCAGGGGCAGAATGTGGTGGTTTGAATTAGGCATCCCCCATAAACTCATGTGTTCTAAATACTTGATCCCCAGCTGGATCCTTACTGGAGGAGATGTATTATTGGAGATAGGCTTAGGGGTGTTATAACCAGTTTCCCCTTGCCAGTGTTTGGCACTCTCTTCTGTTGCTGTTGTCCACCTGATGTTGTCCAGGAAGTGATGTCCAGCCTCTGCTAATGCCATGTTTTTCCTTACCATCATGGAGCTTTCCCTTGAGTCTGTAAGACAAAATAAACCCTTTCCTCCAATAAACTGCTTTTGCTTGGGTGTTTTTGCCAGCAACAAGAAGGTAACTACAATAGTATATGAATGAGTCACTTTGGAACCATGTCCTCTGGTCCTGGTCATACATAGATCACTGTAGCCCAGGCCAACATTACCATGAGAGACCCTCAGCCAGAGTCCTTGAAGTACTAAATGCTTTTTACTTTTTGTTTGTTTGTTTTTGGTGTGACTGTGTGTGTGTGCATGTATGTGTGCATGCATGCACACCCAAAGAATGAAAACTATATGAAACTGCGCATGATGGTGCATGCCCAGAGCACAGGCTTTACAGTCAGACATAAAATAAATCATAAGTTACCAGGCATAAAAATAGCAAATAAACATGACTTTGGTATCAAGGAGAGTGAAGTGGAAGCCATAGGAATAATGTATCTACTGGACTTATCACCACAGAACAACTATTATCAGTTTACTTTTCACGGTCAGCAATACAGAGGAAAATGTGAGCATAAGAAAAATATCTGGTAAGAAAACCTAAGCTGAGCTTACAGAAATTGAAGACAGAAAAATGAGATACAAAGTGTATACAATTAACAACAGTGTAACTTAATGTAGTATTTACATTTGTTAAATATTTATTTGTGTATGTGTGGGGGTGCACCAGGGTCTCTTGCCCCTGCAAATGAATGCTAGATGCATGTGCCACTTTTGGTGGTGCTTTAGTGGGTGGTGGGAAATTAAACTTGGGCCAGTAGGCTTTGCAAACAAACTCCTTGAACTACTGAGCTGTCACCCAAGTCCCAATTATTATTTTTTAAAAGTCAGTAAAATAGCAATGGAAACTGTTCAGAGGGAAAAAGACTGAAAGCACAATGAGCAGAGCATTGGAGACCTGAGGAACGGTATAAAACAGCCTGACAGTGTCCCTAATGCAGAGGCCGAAAACATGCTGAAGGTACAGCAGCTCAAATTATTCCATATTTCATGCAAATTGTAAACCTGTATATAGGAAAAGATGATAAACTTCAATCACCAGAGACAGACAGACGAAGCCACCTTTGTATCTCATTTTTCAGATTCCTGAAAGTGTATAAAGACAAAAACTTAAAGCAGCTAGCGGTGCTGGTAATTCAGCTCAGGGTAGATATGCAAAACCCTTGGTTTCATCCCCAGCACCACCAAAGAAAGAACGCAAGGCAGCTGGAGAGCAAAGAAAGAAAGAGTGGCAGCAGACTTCTCACTGCAAGCTATGCAACTGGGAGACACTAATAAAATACTTAGCTAAAGAGAAATTTTTAATTTTTTAAAAAATATTTTTATAGCTGTGCGTGGTGGCACATGCCTTTAGTCCCAGCACTCGGGAGGCAGAGGTCGGAGGATCACCATGAGTTCAAGGCCACCCTGAGACTACATAGTGAATTTCAGGTCAGCCTGGACTAGAGTGAAACCCTCTTGAAAAACAAACAAACAAACAAACAAAAATATATATATAATATTTATTTGAGATAGAAAGAGGCAGATGGGTGGTGGGGGGGGTGGAGAATGGGCACCAGAGCTTTCAGCCAATGCAAACTATCTGCAGACACATGCCACCTTGTGTACTTGGCTTATGTGGGTTCTGGTGAATCTAACCTGGGTCCTTTGACATTGTAGGCAAGCACCTTAACCACTAAACCACCTCTCAAGCCGAATTTTTAATTAAAAAAATTTTTTATTTACTTACAAGCTGAGAGGGAGGGAGGATGGGCATGCCAGGGTTTCCTGCCAGATGTATGTACCACTTGGTTGCTGGGGAATTGAACCAGGGCTATCAGGAGCTGGAAGCAAGCACTTTTAACCACTGAGTCATCTCTCCAGCCTGAGATTTTTGTATTTGTTTTTGTTTTTTTTTTTTTCTGAGGTAGGGTCTCTCTCTAGCCCAGGTTGACCTGGAATTCGCTATGTAGTCTCAGACTGGCCTCCAACTCACAGCAATCCTCCTACCTCAGCCTCCTGAGTGCTAGGATTAAAGATGTGTGCCACTACGCCCAGCCCAACCTGGAATATAAGAAAAACTATTCAAAATTTTGTGTGTGCTCTATGCATGTGGGCCACACGTATGTGTGCATGTGCAGAGCAGAGACCAACGTCAGATGCTTTCTTCAGTTCTCTATTTTACCGAGACCGGGTCTTTCACTTGGGTGTAGACTTCACTCATTTGGCTAGTCTAGCTGCTGATGAGTAGAAGTGTAGGTGCTCACATGATATTTGTGTGTTTCATGTGTATATAGTAAATTCATATATGTTTGGAGTCATTGGGAATAGATCCTTGGTAAGTTTTACTGTATTTCCATGTTCTTTTGGGTCATGTGAAAACTTAATATATGGGATATCTCAAGTATTTGATTTTAATCTCCTATCTTGGCTCAACAATTCAGTTAAAACATGTTTTGAAATGTTAAATTAGAGCAATTCTAGCCACTAATTTCAGATTTACATTTGTTTAATGCATGCTTTTTGTTTTTATTTTTCATCATTTTAGTAACATTGATGATGTTATGTTGATTTCTGTGGAGAATCCTCATCTGAAAACTTCAGTTACATCCCATCCAACAGGTATCTTTTGTTTTGTTTTGTTTTTTGGTTTTTCAAGATAGGGTGTTGCTCTAGCCCAGGCTGACCTGGAATTCACTACGTAGTCTCAGGATGGTCTTGAACTCATGGCAGTTCATCTCTGCCTCCCATGTGCTGGGATTAAAGGTGTGTGCCACCATGCCCGGCTAAAATTGACATTCCTTTCAGTTTGTTTTTGTTTGTTTGTTTTTCGAGGTAGGGTCTCTAATTCAGGCTGACCTGGAATTAACTATGTATTCTCAGGGTGGCGCAAAAAGTGGCCCAAGTATCTGGCATTTGTTTGTAGAGGCAAGAGATCTTGGCATGCTCAGACACAATGCAAATAAATTAAAAAATTAATGTACTTTTGTGCTGGACAGATAGCTTAGCAGTTAAGGTACTTGGCTGCAAAGCCTGAGGACCCTGGTTTGATTCCCCCAGTACCCATATAAGCCAGATCCACAAAGTAGAGCATGCATGTGGAGTTCATTTGCAGTGGCTGGAGGCCCTAGTGTGCCCATTTTTCCCTCCCCTCCTTCTCTCTTTCTCTCTCTCTCAAATAAATAAATACTTTGAAAGTACTTTTGTTTTATAGCTTTATACCTTACTCTTTGTCAAAAACTTTTTTTTTTGAGGCAACCTTGTATCATCCAGGCTGTCCTCAAAAATTGCTGTGTTGGGGCTGGAGAGATGGCTTGGTGGTTAAGGCACTTGCCTGCAAAGCCAAAGGACCCAGGTTTGATTCCCCAGAACCCATGTAAACCAGATGCACAAGGCGGCACACACATCTGGAGTTTGTTTGCAGTGGCTGGAGGCCTTGGTGCATGCTTGCTTGCTCTCTCTCCCAGCTTCCCCCCTCTCTCTCAAATAAATAAATAAGATATTTTTAAAAATTGCTATGTAGGCTGAGTATGATCCTAAACTTCTAATCCTGTCCTGGCCTATCTCCTAAGTCCTAAAATGACAGGCATGTGCCACCAGTGATAGATTTCCTTTCTTTGAAAAGAGCCATCTTGGGCTGGAGAAATGGCTTAGTGGTTAAGGCACTTGCCTGCAAAGCCAAAGGACCAAGGTTCGATTCCCCAGGACCCATGTAAGCCAGATGCAGAAGGTGGCGCCTGCATCTAGAATTTGTTTGCAGCAGCTGAAGGCCCTGGCATGCACTCTCTCTCTCTCTCTCTTCCTTCCCTCTTTGTTTCTTTCTTTCTCTCTCAAATAAATAAAAATAAAATATTGAAGAAAAGAGCCATCCTGTTTGGCCTTTAATTTCTTATCTAGAATTCCCTATTTGCATCTTAATTCAGAAAGCTTTGCCCTTAAAATTTAATTTCAAAGTCCATATTTGGTAAACTTGTCAGATATATTCATATTTTAATCATTTTTCTTTCAGAGATTAGAAAAACTACACTGGAAAATTTCAACAAGTCACCAAATGCCAAATTTGATGTAGGGGTAGGTAGCAAATACTTTCTTCGAGGGTTGTTCACTTAAATATGTTGGCACTAGGTAGGAACTTCAGACTTACTACACAGGAGGCAATTTAGGTTTGCAGTTCATTTGTGGTCTGAGTTCACTGGGAATGGGATTTGGTATCTCCAGGGGATTGATCCTTCATTCCCCTCCTCCAGTGGAATATCAGTGTAGTTTGCATATAGTAGTTCCAGTCCAGCTTGCACACCGAAATGTTTTTCACAGCCACACACATTTACCATTTCAGAAAGCTGTGCAGCATTTTATGAGTGCCTTTTTATAGTACAGTTAAACAAGACTTAGAAAATGGAGAATTTTATTCTGTAGCTACTAAATTATTACTGCTTTTTTTTTTTTTTTTTACAATATCTTTTCAGGTTGTAGAAAAGAAGAAAGTTGATTTCGTTATTGACTTGACAAGAGAAGGCCTACCTAATTGTAACACAGGTAAGGATGGCTCACATTTTTACTACAAGATAGTGCACTGCTGAGGAAGTTGTTGCATATTATTGTGCATTTGTTAATTCTTTTTGTTTGTTTGTTTGTTTTTCAAGGTAGGGTTTCACTCTAGTCCAGGCTGACCTAGAATTCACTATGTACTCTCAGGGTAGCCTCGAACTCATAGCGATCCTTCTACCTCTGCTTCCCAAGTGCTGGGATTAAAGGCGTGCGCCACCATTCCCAGCTTAACCTGCAATTTTTTTTTTAGAAATTTATTTTATCTATGTGTGCACACAAGGACCTCTTAACACTGCAAACACCAGATGTTTGTACCACTTTTTGCAACTGTCTTCCATGGGTATCTTTGGAATTAAACCTGGGCCTGCAGGTTTTACAAGCAAATGCCTTTCAACAACTAAGCCATCTTTCCAGCCCCTTATCCTGCAAATCTTTTTTTTTAAATTTATTAGAGAGAGAGAGAGAGATACAGACATAGGCAGGTAGAAAGAGAGAGAATGGGTGCGCCAGGCCCTCTAGCCACTGCAAACGAACTCCAGATGTGTGTTCCCCCTTGTGCATCTGGCTTACATGGGTCCTGGGGAATTGAACCTAGGTCCTTTGGCTTAGCAGGCAAGTGCCTTAACCGCTAAGCCATCTCTCCAGCCCCATTATCTTGCAAATCTTTATCTTACAGAGCTAGTTAATTAATCCAGTATAAAAGGGCTGTACAAATTCTCTTAGAATTAAAGTGCTAATGTCAGACTGAAAGTATAGCTTAGTAGTGGAATGCCTGTCTCGCCTGTGTGAGGCCTTAGCTTCAATTTCCAGTACCTCAAAAGAGAGAGAAAAATTGTTTTAACTTTTTATTAGTTATTGATTTTTTTTTTTTTTGAGGTAGGGTCTCACTCTGGCCCAGGCTGACCTGGAATTCACTATATAGTCTCAGGGTGGCCTCGAACTCATGGCGATCCTCCTACCTCTGCCTCCCGAGTGCTGGGATTAAAGGCGTGCGCCACCACGCTCGGCTAGTTATTGATTTTTTTTAAAAAAATTTATTTTATTTTGAGAGAGAATGGGCATGCCGGGGCCTCCAGCCACTGCAAACGAACTCCAGATGCTTGCACCACCTTGTGCATCTGGCTTACATGGATCCTGGGGAATTGAACCAAGGTCCTTTGGTTTTGCAGGCAAACACCTTAACTGCTAAGCCATCTCTCCAGCCCTATTTATTGATTTTTTTTAATAAAAAGGTTGTACTCTTATGCTCCCTTACCTCTGACCAATTCTGCTGAGAGTCGTCGTCTTAGGATTATTGGCATTTGTTGTGGGGACCAAAAGGCCTCCATCAGTCTCTGCAGAGAGGCACATGGTGCCTCAGGCTATTCCCTCCCACCCTGAGGCTCTTACGATCTGCCCATCCCCTCTTCTGAAATTTTCCCTGAGCCTTGGAGGGCAAGATAGGGATCTTAATGTAGTGTTTTTTTTTTTTTTCTGTAGCCTCTGGATCTCTATTTATCTATTTTCATTTTTATTATTTATTTTATTTATAGATTTTTGTTGTTTTTTGAGGTAGGCTCTCACTCTAGTTCAGCCTGACCTGGAATTCACTATGTCGTCTCAGGGTGGCCTTGAACTCATGGCAATCCTCCTACCTCTGCCTCCCAAGTCTGGGATTAAAAGTGCATCACCATGCCTGGCTGGATCTCTATTTTGATGAGGTTTGAGTGACCACAATGTCACCATCTCCCTGGAACTGGTTTTCAGGCGAGCTGTGAGAGCCATATTCGTTACCACTTCCCCAGTAATGACTTCTGGGCCCCGGGCAGGTGAGTGGAGGTGCCCCCTCTCATGGTAGGCAGTCAACTCTCTAGTCTTTATGTATTGATATGTCCTGGTTCTTCCCAGTATTCTCACCATCGGCAAGATACAACAGATTCTCCAATTAAAGGGAGGAACACTTTGAATTAAAGAAGATAAGCCTAGTTATTAGAGACTTATTGATGCATGTCCTCTTCTTTGTGAAAGAGCAGCAGAGGTTCTCTCTGGAGCTTATTGCTTTCCCATCCTAGGGAATCTAACTTGGTTCCCAGAGCCAGATCGGATTTCTCCCTCACTGAGTGGGATCTTATGTTCAGTTTGTGAGCAGTTGGTTACCTGCATTGGCTGTGTGCACAAGTGTATACTTCTTGCTCAGCTGGCTGATTTTGTATCTGGCGGGATCTCCTGCTTACTCATTCTGTTGGCATTTGTTATTCTCCAGCTGTTCTCTCAACACTTTCCAGCACTATGAGGGCTAGCCTGGAGAGAACTGGATTCCCTCTCAGTTCTAGCAGTCACTTGATGTCCTATGGCAGCAGGCTATGGTGTCTTCGGCAATAGGAACTTACCTTTCAGCTCTCACAGGTAACCAAGGTTGCTGGTTTAAGGCAGGGTTTCGCTCTAGCCCAGGCTGACTTGGAATTCACTATGTAATCTTTGGATGGCCTCAGACTCAACAGTGATCATCCTACCTCTGCCTCCCAAGTGCTAGGATTAAAGGCAAGCAACACTATGCCTGGCTAACCAAGTGTTTTGGTCATGGCCTGTATTATTTTGGGGACCTCATGTCTCCTAGACCAACAGCTCACTGTGAGGGAACCCAATTCTGGCTCTGGGAATTAGCCATAGCCCATGGTTTTAGGGTTATGCTTTCTCTACCTTTGATGGGCTCTTCTGGAGAACATTGTTTTTTATTCCTGGGTGTGGTAGCCCACACCATTAACCCCAGTATTCAGTAGGGTGAGAAGCACCCTGGGCTAGAGTGAGACTGCCTCAGGAAAACCAAAAACTATAGAGCCATTACTTCTTTTCTAAACAATATTTATTTATTTATTTATTTATTTATTTATTTATTTATTTATTTATTTATTTATTTATTTGAGAAAGGAAGAGACAGAGAGAGAGAATTGGCATGCCAGGGCCTCCAGCCACTGCAAACGAACTCCAGACACATGTGCCACCTTGTGCATCTGGCTTACGTGGGTCCTGGGGAATTGAACCTCTGCCCTTTGGCTTCATAGCCAAGTACCATAACCACTAAGCCATCTCTTTAGCCCCATTACCTTCTTTTAGACAAATACAAGTGACAGTAATTTTAGACTTGACAATCTTTGTGATCGAAAAGTAAAATTACAAAATAATTCATTGAGTATGTTAAGTAGTCAAATTGCTGGATGTACAGCAGACCTGTAGTAGAACTTTGAGCTGCCCATAACCATCCCCATGTAGACTCTACCCAGGTTTCAAAACATTCTCTCTCTCTCTCTCTTTTTTTTTTTTTTTTTGACGTAGGATTTCACTCTAGCTCAGGCTGACCTGGTATCACTATGCAGACTCAGGGTGGCCTCAAACTCACGGTGATCCTCCTACCTCTGCCTCCCGAGTGCTGGGATTAAAGGTGTGCGCTACCACACCTGGCTCAAAACATTCTCACATCTACCATACCCCTTTTCTCCACTCAGTTTCTCTTCCCTCTGTGTTTTCTTCCTCTTACCATCTCTTTCTATTCTCTCCACTCCATTTCCCCACAATATAGAACTTGTGCCTAATTCCCTTTAGGTGAGAAGATTTGTGGGATTTTAAGTTTGAATACCCATGCCTTATCTTACATATCCATATGTAATTATAAATAACTCTGTATTTGTAGTCTTGGTCTAACAGAAAAAAAAATTCTGTTCCTGGGCATGGTGATGCCCTCAGGGGGCAGAGGTAGGAGGATCTCCATGAGTTTGAGGCCAGCCTGAGACACCGGAGTGAGTTCCAGGTCAACCTGAGCTAGAGTGAGTCCCTACCTCAGAAAAAAAAAAGTCATCATTATCATCTGCCTTTTTTTTTTTTAAATCACTGAGTGTGGATTCCTCTCCTATGTGTAAATATACCTCATTATCAATTGTATAATGACTAAGGGATTTGCCATCTTAAAGGAAAATTCTGTTTTTCCATTAAGAGTTTCTCTTTGGGGCTGGAGAGATGGCTTAGTGGTTAAGGCATTTGCCTGAAAAGCCAAAGGATCCCAGTTCTATTCCCCAGGACCCATGTAAGCCAGATGCACAAGGGGGCATATGCATCTGGAATTCATTTGCAGTGGCTGGAGGCCCTGGTGCACCTATTCTCTCTCTCCCTTTCTCCCTCCCTCTCTCTCTGCCTCTTTCTCTCTCTCAAATAAATAAATAAAATATATTTAAAATAAATTAATTAAATTAAAAGAGTGTCTGTTTCAGTTTTGTAATTTTAATTATTATGTTTATCACCTAAAGTGTAAACTATGTGCTTAGACAGTGTAGGATTTATTACTTCAGTTTTTGCAGTGCTGGGGGTTGTCCTAGGGTCTCACTCATGATAGGCAAGTGACCTACCACTGAGCTACATCCCTGGTTCTCATTGTACTTCTTTAAAAAATTTTTAAAAATTTATTTGAGAAAGCGAGCAAGAGAGAGAGAGAATATGTACATGTCAAGGCCTTTGCCACTTCAAATAAACTCCAGGTGCATGTGCCACTTTGAGACTTTGAGTTTGGCTTTATGTGGGTACTGGAGAATCAAACTTGGGTTAGCTGGCTTTGCAAACAAGCACCCTTAACCTAACCCTAAATTGTACTTTTTTTTTTTTTTTAAAATTATTTATTTATTTGCAAACAGAGAAAGAGAAGAGAGACAGAATGGGCACACCAGGGCCTTCAGCCACTGCAAACAAACTCCAGACACATGTGCCCCTTGTGCATATGGCTTATGTGGGTCCTGGGGAATTGAACCTGGTCCTTTGGCTTCACAGGCAAATTCCTTAACCACTAAGCCATCTCTCCAGCCCCTTGTTTTTGTTTTTTAAGGTAGGGTCTCGCTCTAGCTCAGGCTGACCTGGAATTCACTATATAGTCTCAGGGTGGCCTTGAACTCATGGTGATCTTCCTACCTCTGCCTCCCACGTGCTGGGATTAAAGGTGTGCACCACCACACCAGGCTATTTTTTTATTTATGTTTATTTATTTGAGAGAGAGAAAGAATGGGCATGCCAGGGCCTCCAGCCACTGCAAATGAACTCCAGACACATGTGCCACCTTGTGCATCTGGTTTACATGGATCTGGGTCCTTTGGCTTTGCAGCCAAGTTCCTTAACCACTAAGCTATCCCTTCAGCCCCCTAAATTTTACTTCTTAAACCTTGTGTTCACAGAAAATCCAGCACCCACTCTGATGCCTCCTTCAAAAGCTGATATAAGCTCAAAAGAAATAATCGCAGTGGCAGAAAATGGAGTTGAGGTACTAATCTGGAATGTAGTGTAAGGGACATTTGTTCTAAGTTGAATGTGGTATGTCTGCTTTACTCTTGAAGAAACATTTGAGCCACATTATTTCAGTTTAGACAACATCCTAAAGGCTTTTTAAAATGTGTGGTTGTTGCCAGGTGTGAGGGTGCATACCCTTAATCCCAGCACTTGTAATGCTAATGTAGGAGAATGGCTGTAAGTTGTAGGCCAGTCCAGAGCTACAGAGTTCCAGGTCAGCCTGGCCTAGAGTGAGACCCAGCCTCAAAAAACAACAATGAGAAAATGTACTGTTGTGAGTCTATTTAATTGTATAATTAAAATCAGTTAAGGTTTTCAGAAGCTGCAGAAATTAAAACAACACTTTTTTGTCTAAACATTTAAAGAATTTTGAGTAATAGCCATTGTTGATAGGGGTGTTGATAAAATCAGTACACTTGGGGAAAGAATTTAGAAATCATATAGGTTGGGAGGCAGAGGCAAGGGGATCAGTGTGAGTTCAAGGCCAGCCTGGGACTACAGAGTGAGTTCTAGGTCAGCCTAGACTAAAGTGAAAACCTACCTCAAAAACAAAAAATCCTTAAATCCTAACATTTTAGCTACTCAAAAAGTCCAAGACCTACCTTGTTTGGGATTCGCTTTTTTTTTTTTTTTTTTTTTTTTTTCCAGGTAGGGTCTCACTTTAACTCAGGCTGATCTGGAATTCGCTATGTAGTCTCAGGGTGGCCTTGAACTCATGGTGATCCTCTTACCTCTGCCTCCTGAGTGCTGGGATTGAAGGCATGTGCCACCACGCCCGGCTCAGTAGTATAGGATTCTTAACTACCAGGGCTGGGGATGTGTAGCTCGGTGGTACAGAGTTGACTAAGTACACTAAGGCCCTGGGTTCAGTTATCAGCATCATAAGAAGTCTTTTATTATTATTATTATTTTTTCAAGGTAGGGTTTCATTCTAGTCCTGGAATTCATTTATGTAGTCACAGGGTGACCTTGAATTCACAGTGACCTCCTACTCTGCCTCCAAAGTGCTGGAATTAAAGGTGTGAGCCACCATGCCCAGCTATAAAAAGTAAAATTTAACTTCAAAAGAGCCTCATGCTTCAAAATCTTGGGTCCAGCTTCATATACTCTTGAAACAACCTTTTATTATTTTGATAAAAGGACTGATGAATGAGAAATAAGTTTAGCACTCACTACATTTGACCATGTTAAGCAGTCTCTACCAAACAAGCTTGCTAAAGTTGCTTACAAATGTGTTTGTAGGAGCCTGGCTCTTTTGAACACCTGCCGCCTCTCCCAGAGCCACCACCACTGCTCCCTGAGCTGACAGACAAAATCTTAGACACACTTCCTCCCCAAAAGCCCGTGCTCAAAGTGAAGCGGGTTCTGAGGCCCTGGGGCATAGCCCTGACATGGAACATCCCAAAGATCAACCCCAAGTGTGCTCCTGTGGAAAGCTACCACCTCTTTCTGTGCTACGAGAGCTCTAAGGACAAGTTAACTTGGAAGAAAATTGGAGAAATTAAAGCTTTACCACTGCCTATGGCCTGTACATTATCTCAGTTTTTAACTGCCAGCAAATACTATTTTACCGTCCAATCAAAGGACATTTTTGGGCGATATGGACCATTCTGTGATATAAAATCTATTCCTGGGTTTTCTGAAAATCTTACCTAAAAGTTCTCTAATTGTATGTCATATGCGTCATGCCATTTGTGTTTTCCTATGAGTTCTCTGTATATAGTTACTCTAACACTGTTTGCCATTCCAGGTTGTAAGCATTTTGTGTGGGGACAGCCCTTCATTCCATGAATCTGTAACTCCCATTCAATATGTATTTCCACTGTGCATGCTCTCAGGACGTATTTCCATGGACCTTTATTGCTGCTATGTTTTCCTGTGGCCACTGTGGAACTGCTGCTATGGACAACCAATTTACTGTTGATGACTTGCTTAGCTACAAGAAAAGCCAGGCCTTTGGTGTGGCTAGATCATCCCTAGGGTGCATCTACCTTGAATTAGTGCCAAGAAATGTCTTTGCATCCTTTTGCAATGAAGTGAACAATTACTTTTGTGCCACTTCTTATTTTTATACTTACTTATGTCAGTCATTTGGTGAAATAGTCTGGATGCTTTGCTCTAGTCTGTGTATGTTAACAGAAAATGTGTTAAGCCTTGTGTGCTGTGCACACCAAAACATACAATGAAATGTCTCATAAAAACACTTCCCAGCCTGCTATTTGTTTTGAAGAGAATTGCTTTAGATACAAGGCTTTGATTTGCCAATTCACTTTGCTTTGCTGGCAGTCATCAGGACTCCTGGGAACACCCCAAGGGTGCTGATAGGTGGATTTCATGCATACTTCTCCTCAGGGGAGCTCTGATGTGAGATATAGAGAGCCAAGGAAATGGTGCTGAATAGAAACTTGAAAATATATATACACATACATACATACATATATATATATGCTTGAAACATTTAAGTCAGGGCCCAAAGGACACAAACTGAATAGCTAATAGTTGGGATGCTGAAAAAATAAAAATTGTTCTAATGTAATTTAAAAAAGTGAGGCTTTTCTTGGTTGAGTGCCTTCATGTTTTCAGTCATAAAGATGTTCCTTTTGTTAGTTTCCTCTGTCTTTATAAATAAAGGTCTCAGCCTTGGCTTGTTACACAACAAGACTTTTATCTTGCCAGATTTGGATATACATCTGGATGAGATGACATGCTGGCCAATGTTCCCTTTCAGACACTGGTGTGGAGGCAACCTGCTGTGCAAAATGGAATTTTTCTGCGGATGAGATGGTCACTCTCATGCATGCAAGACGCTATATAGGTCGCACGGTTCTGTTGCCTTAACCAACGTGAAACCACATCGCCTTCTGGAAAGCAGATAGGTTTGTCAGCCTCGGGTGTCCCTGATCTATCAGGATGCCCAAAAGCAGGCGGGTAAGAGACCTCTTGGGTGAGGAGGGGAGAGCTTGACCAACATTCATGTCTATTGCCTTTTGGAACAAGAGGAATGAGATCCCTGTTTGTTGCTAAAACAAAGAACTTAACCAAAAGCAGTTGATAGGAGGAAAGTATTCTGGCTTAGTCTTCAGAGGAGGCTCCATGATGGCAGGGAAAGCATGGCATGAGCAGAAGCTAGACATCACTTCTGCCGCAGCAGGAGAGAAAACCAAGGACTGGCAAGAGGGATCTGGGTATAATAACCCCCAACAATGTACCTCCATGTAAGGTTCAACCTCCCAAATTTCCACCAGCTGGGGACCAAGCATTCAAAACACATGAGTTTATGGGGGACATTTGATTCAAACTACTGCAATTCCCAACTGTCAACGTTTCATTGACACCGGAAGAGAGCCAGCCCAAGGACAAGGAAAGTTACAGCACACTTCACAGAGAAGTAATGGCTGCCTCCATGAAATGCTGCTTATACTTGTCATTCAGTTGGAAGCCTTTATGTCTCCATTAAGCGGCAACATAACTCATGAGCTAACATTGAGTGTGTTGAGTAATTGATATTGATGCTTCACAGAATCCCCAGGAAGCCTACAGACAGCCTTGGAAAATAGGCAGCAGAGAAAACACTATACAGCATCCTGTTGGTTTCAGACTTGTGAAGATTTATGCAATCTGTATTTTTCTACACCTTGTGATAATACATGTTACATGGCCTTTTTTTTTTTTTTTTTTTAATTTATTGAGGGAAGTACAGAGCCAAGGAAATGTGCCCACGTGGTTAGAGATCCCAGTCAGACAGCCTGGGAAAACTGGCAAGAAAGGAGAGGAAAGTTCAAAGAGCTTCTGCCATGTGGGGAGCTGGAGGACAATAAAGAGTAAGGGCTGGAGGTGCTCTCCTCCGCTGGGAAAACTCACAGCTGGAAGTTCCCAATTAGTCAGCCCTCCCCTTGCAAAGGTATTTATAACTTTATGGTAGTGGGGCCTGTCTTCCAGCTCAGGTGAACCAGAGGGATAGCTGACTGGCTTGGGCTAGGGGCTGTCTCAGGAAGAGACTAGCCAAGTTCTGGGTCTAAGCTTGGCCAACCAGTGTTTAAATCAAAGACCTCAAGCCGGGTGTGGTGATGCATGCCTTTAATCCCAATACTTGGGAGGCAGAGGTGGTAGGATTGGCATGAGTTGGAGGCCACCCTGAGACTACGATAGTGAATTCTAGGTCAGCCTGAAGTAGAGTGAAACCCTACCTCCAAAACGCAAAAAAACAAAGATCTCCCTCCCAGCAGGAATCCAGGTTGTTTATGGAAAAACAGGTTTAGGGAACTAGGCAAGAGATGAGTCAGATCACTGGTGATTTCTAGCAAGTGCAGACTTTCCCGTCGTTTTTACTTTCAGGGACCCAGTCGCCCTAACTATCTCATTGCCCACTCTTGAGAAGACACTGACTTCTGTTAGAGGAAAGAGGACGATGACTGGTCAGCCTGTAACTGCTTCCAGCTGAACGGGGGTGTAGACCTATGGCACTTAGGCTTTTCCAGAGAGGGAACTATTCTAAAGGACCCTAAAGGTGTACTGATGGGGTGCAGGAAGATGTTGGGGAGAATGAATAAAGCAAGGAGTTCATGAGAAGTGAGCACAACAATCAGGTCGCCTTCAGAGTTTTCCTTTTTGTGGACGTCTAGTCCTCACGAAGCATTTGAGGGAACCCAGGGAGATGGAATTGCATTGTTTCAGCACCATCTGAGCATGAGCTGGCTGAGATTTTCCCCAGAACTATTCACTGAATGGTACAGTAATGTCTGACATGGTCTGAATCTATTTCTTTATGACTTGTAATCTGTCCTGGGGGCAGCTAGGGGCAAAGGTTGATACCATAGAGCCATTGTGTGTTATTAGGGGCTGTGCAACAGAGTTTTGGCTTTAGGACTTATTTAATAATGTCCTAGCACAAGTTAGAAGGGACTCACCATTGCTCCCAGTGTGAGGAAGTCTTGAAGTAAGCAACCCTGAGAGTCATATATAGAGTCATATATATATGACTTGAAAATAACCAGCTTGACATCTGTGGGTTTTTTTGTTGTTGTTGTTGTTGTTTTTTGCTTTTGGCTTTTGTTTTTCGAGGTAGGCTCTCACTCTAGCCCAGGCTGACCTGGAATTCACCATGTAGTCTCAGGGTGGCCTCGAACTCATGGCGATCCTCCTACCTCTGCCTCCCGAGTGCTGGGATTAAAGGAGTGCGTCACCATGCCTGGTGCCAAAATTTAATCAAGGATTAATTTTAGAGGTCACTAATGGCTCTCCAAAGGAGACGTTAGGGACCTGGGAGTAGCACTGTACTTAGCCAATACTAGTGTTCTTAGGATGAATCAGGGCCATGCTGGCCAAGTGGCTTTTCCTTCCTTCAGGAAGCCAAAAGGACTGCTTTTTCTTCAGTTGTGACTCTATTTCAAACTGAACACCAATTTTTTGTTGTTGTTGTTTCTTGGTCTCCATATCCTCCCTGATAAGGAAGACAAGTGACTTACCAGGGGGCGAGTGTAGAAGTGTCCCACCATCTCCAGTGGCCTTATGGCCTGGGAGCAGAGGCCAAGATATTGGCCTTTTTAGCTGTGGTGAATCGAATTGTCTTTGGCTTCTGCATAGGTTATTAATGCACTTTGAAAGGAAATTACACCAACCTTGGAGAGTGTACATATGTCACACATTTTATTAGTAGAGCATATCCAGTTAAAGAATGACACCAGTATTTTCGGTTCCTTTGTCTAACCTCTAAGTTATCCTGCAGTGGCATGCACCCTAGCTGAAGCATAGAGAGCAAGACATGTCTTATCCTTTAACTACCGAATAGCCACAAATACAAGCAGAACCTGTTACCAGCCCTGAAAACAATATACATCTAAATCAATGAATTTAACCTAGAAATTTTCAGTAAAAAGATGGTAAGACGGGATAAAGTCTTGGCACCTGTGTTTGAAAACATCTTTAATTAGTTTAGATACCTGTGTGGATACCAATTACCTAAGGAATGTTGGAAACAACCACAGAGCTTGAAATTATCTTTTTCAGATGAGAACCATTGTTTGAACATGAGGTTGTATCCTAAAGCAGGGAATGTCTTAAGAGTTAGTATTTTTTTTGTAAATTTTTTTTTTTTTTTTGCCTTTAATCCCAGTACCTGGGAGGCAGAGGTAGGAGGATGTTTGAGACAGAGTGAATTCCAGGTCAGCCTGGACTAGAGCGAAACCCTACCTTTAGTATTTTTGAGATAGGGTCTCGCTCTAGCCTAGGCTGACCTGGAATTCACTATGTAGTGTCAGGGTGGCCTCAAGCTCACAGTGGAAGGAAAAGAACGTTCCCAGAATGCCATCTGACCTCCATGTGCACACCTGCACACACACAAAATACCAGCTTGTTTTGAGTACAAAGTTCAAAGGTGTTCCCCTAGAGCTTCTGCCATTGAGGGTCTGAGAATCTCCCACTGAAGAGTAGCTGGTGTTAATAAAGTTACATTTCACTGGGTCAAAATCTATTAGTTTATAGGTTTTAACTCCTTTCTCACTTAATATAGTAGGGTTCCTTTGACCCTTGTAACCTATAGTTTTAACTTATTAGCCTGTAGTCCAGTCTAATGCACCTGAAGAAATACCCTATGACCTCATTTACCAGAGGGGGAAAAAGCAGGGGGAGTCTCTTAGAAGCCCTTTGAACAAGGTAACCTAGACATTTAAATGGGACTCACAAGAGAAGCCCACATCCATGGGTGTGCAGTCCTTTCCCCAGTACTTCTCTTTCTCTCTGCTAATCCACATGCTTACATTTGTAGGGTTTTTTTAAGCCATTCTCTTTTTTTAGGGTTTATATTTATTTATCTATTTGAGACAGGGAGAGAGAGAGAATGGGCACACCAGGGCCTCTAGCCACTTCAGACAAAATCCAGATGGATGCGCCACCATGTGCATCTGGCTTATGTGGGACCTGGAGAATCAAACCGGGTTGTTAGGCTTTGCAGGCAAGCACCTTAACCACTAAGCCATCTCTCCAGCCCACATTTGTGGTTTTTTTGGGGATGGGGAGAGAAATGGCATTCCAGGGCCTCCAGTCACTACAATCAAACTCCAGACATCTGCGCCATCTTGTGCATATGTGCGACCTTACACACTTGTGTCACCTTGTGTGTCTGGCTTACATGGGACCTAGGGAGTCAATCATGGGTCTTTAGGCTTCACAGGCAAGTGCCTTAAGTGCTAAGCCATTTCTCCAGCCCACACCTGTGTTTAAAATCTATTCTCAATAAACGCCAACTCTGCTTCATACTGACTCATCCCGCTTTTCTTTTATTTATTTATTTATTTATTTATTTATTTATTTATTTATTTTTGTTTTTTTTTTTTTGAGGTAGGGTCTCACTTTAGCTCAGGCTGACCTGGAATTCACTATGTAGTCTCAGGGTGACCTCGAACTCACAGCGATCCTCCTACCTCTGCCTCCCAAGTGCTGGGATTAAAGGCGTGCACCACCATGCCCGGCATCCGCTTTGCTTTTCTGTGGTGAAGTCAAGAACCCTGGCTTTTATGGGCTGGAGGGATGGCTTAGCTGTTAAGGTGCTTGCCTGCAAAGCCAAAGGACCCAGGTTCGATTCCCCAGGGCCCACGTAAGCCAGATGCACAATGTAGTCTATGCATCTGGAATTCATTTGCAGCAGCTGGAGGCCCTGACACTCCCATTCTCTTTCTGTCTTTCCCTGCCTCTTTCTCTCTGTCAAATAAATAGAAAAATTAAAAAAAAAAAATCCTGGCTTTGCCTGAGTGTCAGTTCCTTGGTAGCTACAACATGTTCTGTTCCAGCTGCCATTGAAGTAACAGGTAACATTACACCACGGCTTGAAGTCCCTTTCCTTTGGTGCAGTTGTATTTATCTACCATGGGTCTCCCCAGGGAGGAAAAATGTACTTTTAGCCAGGGACATGCCATCTCCCACTCACAAACTGACAAACTGAGACCCTCCTGTAGCAAGCAGAGAGAGATTTAGTATAGTTTGATCAGAGACCTTATTATGGAGAAAGACATCAGGATTAACATATGAAAAAAGCCACTTGGCACAGGACAGGAAAGAAAGTCCAAAAAATAAAACACTGCCAGGTGTAGTGGCACACACCTTGATCCCAGCCCAGCACTCAGGAGGCTGAAGTAGGAAGATTACCATGAGTTTGAGGCCAACCTGGGGCTACAGAGTTCCTGGTCAGTGTGGGCTAGAGTGACTCTATCTTGAAACAAATGAACAAACACCCCCAATATACAAACAGGAGAAAGTGCCCTGAAAATAGCCTATACAGTGATATGGGAATTTTGGGGTGTCCTTGAGAGCATCAGAGCCTTATATGGGCTCTTGGGTAGGCAATACCTCAAGAGTTAGAAGCCAGGAGCTGGAGAGATGGCTTAGCAGTTAAGGCACTTGCCTGCAAAGCCTAAGGACTCATGTGCGACTCTCTAGATTCCATATAAGCTAGGCAACAGGTGAGGCAAGTGCAAGTGCAAGGTCACACATGCCCGTGAGGTGGTGCAAGTGTCTGGAGTTCAAGTTCAGTGGCTGAGGCCCTGGCATGCCAATTCTCTCTCTCTCTCTCTCAAATAAAATAAAAGAAATTAAAAAGAAAAAGAATTAGGGAGCCAGAAAAGTCAAAGGCCACATAAAACACTTTCAGGCTATTGTTTGATGGATTCCATAGACCAGCAGATAAGGTTCAGAAAGATCTTTTTATATTTTATTTATTTATTGGATTTTTGAGGTAGGGTCTCACTCTGGCCCAGGCTGACCTGGAATTCACTGTGTAGTCTCAGGGTGGCCTCGAACTCACAGCGGTCCTCCTATCTCTGCCTCCCATGTGCTGGGATTAAAGGCATGTGCCACCATGCTTGGCAGAAAGATACTTTTATAGCTAGATTATAGCTAGAGCTCTTTCCTGGAGCAAAATGAAGTTTGAGAAGCCCACCTTGAAACCCAGGTTTGGGTCTTTTCTGTGAGCCCCCTGGATGCACAGCTGGTCTAGTCAGTCCAGTGTTTGGGGTCAGGACTTCTGGAAAAGGGCAATCTTCCCAGAAATCTCAAGTCCAAGAAGAGCCTTCAGGGAGAGGCAGAGATAAAGGAAGACCAGACCCCCTCCTCTTTCTGACCTATAGTAAAGTGAAATGACCTAGATTTTCCTCCACAGGCCCAAAGGCAATTCTGGCTTTTAGCCAAGAGAAAAGTATTCACTTTGTGGTACTGTTACCCTACGCTGCCTAGGTAGTTTCTCTCTCCTTCAATAAAGCCATGAGACTTGGGGCCTACCACTTTGGGATTATATGCCATTTTTTTTGGTTTTGCCCTCAGGCCCAGGCTGACCTGGACTAGCCAGGGTGGCCTCTCCCCTCCTATTCTCCCGAGTGCTGGGAGAGGTGCCTTTCTTTTCCCAATGAGCTGCCTGCCTCCTACCCTGCCTGTATCCTTGGAATAAGTCTTTGTGCTGGGACACAAGAATCAGCAAATCCCAGTGTGTCCATCCCCCTTCCCCATTGGCCCCAAGTCCCATCTGCCTGATTTGACATGTTTATAGGCAACCAGTTACTCCTCTGAGCAGTATAAAAGTCCAGGCTTGGGTGAGATTGGAATACAACCTAAGATTCGGAAGAAGTTTACTGCAGTTGAGCTAAGAGGTTTACGACATGGTGAAGCCAACCCAAAGCTCTACTTACGCCTGTTTGTTGAATTTTACAGCCAACTATCCATGGACTTGCTCACAACGGGATCTGTTGGATCATGTCCCCTGGCACTCATGCGGAGCCCTTGTGAAGATGACCTCTACTGGGAAAGCAGTGTAATAACACGTAGACAGTAAAATAAGTTGAGCTGTGTGCTGTGACGAGTCTGTGAGGACAATCAGCAGCAGCAGAGGAACTGTTGTCTGCCAAATTAAATGTCTATGTCACCCAGGCTGGCTTTGAACTCTTGAGCTTTCTAACTTCACCTCCCCAATGCTGGGATCCCAGGCAGGTGCCACTATGCCTTGCTGTAAATCACTTTGTTTTTAATTGAAACTTAAGTTGAAAACAGAAAATACATACCCCAGGTCAAGATCAGATGCACAAGACCCATGTGTTGAGAGGGTTGTATATTTGTGTCTGGTCACATCGGCTCAGTGCAGTCCCAAACAGCAGTTTGAATTAGTGACCACTAGGTGGAAGCAGCACCCTTTCTCATTTCAGCAGCTCAACTCAAACTGCTTTTTATTTATTTTAAAAATATTTTATTTATTATTTTGAGGGAGCGGAAGGGAGGGAGAATGAGAGGGGAGAGAGAGGGGGACATATAGAGAGAATGGGCACTTCAGGGCCTCCAGCCACTGCAAATGAACTCCAGACACATGTACTACCTTGTGCAAGCACCTTAACCACTATTAACTGCTTTTAAAAAAAATGTATTATTTGCCGGGCGTGGTGGCACACACCTTTAATCCCAGGCAGAGGTAGGAGGATTGTGGAGAGTTTGAGACCCTGAGACCACATAGTAAATTCCAGGTCAGCCTGAGCTAGAGTGAGACCCTACCTCAACAAAAATGTAGTATTCACTTATTTTCAAGTAAAGAGAGACAGAAGCGAGACAAAGAGAATGGGTGTGCCAGGGCCTCCAGCCACTGCAGACATACTCCAGATGCATGCGCCACTTTGTGCATCTGCTCCACACCCCCCCCCATAGTCTTTTCAATCCTAAACTGTCAAACATACTCATTGTCCAAGGTCTCTTGACTGTGAGCTTGGAAAACCAAACCCATGTAATGGCAAAGAGTAAACATTCACACTGCAAAAGATGACTGGGTGTAGCAAGGAAAGATTAAACCAATGAAAGATCTGAAAAGAGCAGGGCAAACATCAGATCCTGTAGTTCCAGGTCCACCTGGGAGTCACAACAAAGTCTGTGGGATTTGGATTCCACCCTTCCAGCTGGGCTGCTCACAGCCCAAGGAAATCTTCATCTCAAGTCAGTAGCTCTCTCGGGTGGCTATCCCTTGGTTCTGGCATTTTCAAAATCCTGGGGTCTCCACTGCGATCTATGGTTCAACTTCATAGCTCCATCAGGTCTCCATGCAGGCACTCCAACCACCCTGCCTCACATCACCCAGGGGCCATTTCCAAAGTAAGCAAACTGCCTTGCAAATCTAATGACCCTCTCTTTCCTGCATTTTTTATACTCCCAGTACTTGTAGGCTACCAAATTTGTTGATCCAGATGGGAGTAAAGCTGATTCTGAAAAGCAGGAAATCTTTAGAATTCTCACCCCTACTTTCAAAAGAGGCAGCATTCCCCTTACTTTTCTGATGCACAACAGCTGAGATTGTACCCAATCTCAATGGTGGTGGTCTCTCAAACAATTGCAGCTAAAGTGGGCTGCTATCTCCCATTTCTTTCTGTGTTATATCCTTCTCCTCATATGCAACCATTTCTTCTAAACTCAACCCCGCTCAGGTTCTTAGAACATAGGGAGAACACAGCTAGCCCTCTCACAAAAACTGCCTTTAACCCCGTCTGAGCAAAGCTCTTCCTTCTCCTTACAAACCAAGCTTGCATCATCCATAGTTCTTAATGCATTTAGGTCTGTCAGCTCTCTAACCAGAATGTTCTATAAAGCCCTGCTTAGAGGATTGCAAAGCATCTGTTAGTCCAAGGTTTCAAAATCCTTTCATATTGCTTCTGCAAATCAGTTTCAAAAGACAAAAAGCTTTTAGAAGCAACAGCCCTACTTGTCTGGTACCGATTTTCTATTGCAATTACTTTCTCATTGCTGGGACAAAGCACCTGACCAGAATCAGCTAATGGGAGGAAAGTTGTTTATTTTGACTTACAGCCTCCTGGCTTTTATAGGGACTCTGGCTGCATAAGGAGTTTGAGCGCAGGGACAGCATCCACACCCCTACCAAACAGGGAGGCCGAGCCCGTGGGCCACACTCCCTGAGGTGCGTAGGCCACTCTGAGGCCAGGTGCCTGCAGTTCTGCTCTTCCCTTCATCCCAGAGGCAGAGCATCAGTCCTGGTACATGTCCATCTGCCCACTCCACACTTCCAGGTTCTGCCTCATCTTTCAAAGATGAGAACAGCTGCCACTTCCAGGAAGTCCCTTCAGGTTCAATCCTGCTGCTCATGGCCTCACACACATACCATGAGATTCTCTCTGTCTCTGACAGGGTCTTATGTATCCCAGGCTGGCCTTGAACTTGCTATGTAGCCAAGAATGACCATAACTTCTTTTCCATAAGCTTTTTAAAAAAAATTTTAAGGCGTGCACCACCATACCAGGCTTAAATATTTATTTATTTATCTGTCTATTTATTTACTTATTTATTTATGAGAGAAAGAGGCAGAGAAATAATGAGATAATGGAAGTGCCAAGGCCTCCAGCCACTGTAAACTAACTGCAGATGCATGTGCCACCTTGTGCATCTGCCTTACATGGGTACTGGGCAATCAAACCTGGGTCCTTAGGCTTGGCAGGCAAGAGCCTTAACCACTAAGCCATCTCTCCAGCCTTCATAAAGACTTTTAGTGTGTGTATGATGTGTGTGCATGTGTGTATAAGCATATTCCTATATGTGAGTATACGCACATGAACACCACTGTGTGAATGTGGAAATCAGAGGACAACTTTCGGATGCTGGTTCTTGCCTTCTACCTCATTTGAGGCAGGGTCCCTTGTTCACCACTCCATTCACCAGAAAGCTGGCCTGCAAGAGCTTCTGGCTGATTCTCCTGTCTCTGCCCCCTTCTCACCATAGGCCCACTGGGATCACAGACACTTACTACAGTGTCTAGTTTTTATGGGCTGTGAGAATCTAAACGAAGGTCCTCATGCTTGCAAAGTGAGAGCCTTATCCACTAAGCCATCTCCCCAGCCCTGACCTTGAACTGCCAATCCTTCTGCCTCCTTCTCCTGAGTGCTGGGATTACAGGTATGCATCACCACATCCTGTTTTGTGTGGTAGCCCTGCATGTGAGACTACCGCCTGAGCACACACCGTAGCCCTCTTCCTTTCTTTTCCCTTTTCATTTTGGCTCTCTGAGACAGGGTCTTGCTGTATAGCCCTAGTATCCACTTGTGTAGCCTAGGCTGTCCTGGAACTCATAACAATCTTCTTGCCTCAGTCTCCCGAGTGTGGCGATGGTCCTAGTTGTGACATGGTGATGTGGTGTAGGGGAGTGTGCCGTGCCATCTGGGGGATGGAGGCCAGGGATGCCGGGAGACATCTGACAGTGCCCAGGACAGCCTCACACCAGAGAATTCTTCATCCCTTATGTTCACAAGGGATACTATGGAGCACTTACCAAGAAAACTCTCGAAAGAAAACACAGGTACTGCCAGGTATGGTGGCACACACCTTTAATCCCAGCACTCGGGAGGCAGAGGTAGGAGAGTTCAAGGCCACCCTGAGACTACATAGTTAATTCCAGGTCAGCCTGGACCAGAGTGAAACCCTACCTCAGAACCCCACCCCACCCCCAAAAAAAAACCAGAAAAAAAAGCAACCACAGGTACTTTCCATAAATTATCCACTTATAATGACTTCAAAGCTTATTTATATTGAAAAACTTTTTTTCTGTATTTGACAAAGACAGACAAGCTAAACTTGAACACCGAATCCACAAAGGCTCAAGTTCCTTACAGAAAACGGGATCGTGTAGCCTTTAATCCCAGCACTTGGGAGGCAGAGATAGGAGGATCGTTGTGAGTTCAAGGCCAACCTGAAACTACAAAGCGAGTTCCAGATCAGCCTGGACTAGAGCGAAACCCTACTTCAAAAAACAAAAAAAACAAAACAAAAGAAGAGCGAGAGAGAAAAAAATGGGATCGTGTTTTCACATAACGCACATATCCTCACATCTAGATCCTCTCTAATGACTTACAGTACTGATGCAATGACAATGAAAACATAGCTGCTGCAACGTGTTGTTGAGGGAAGAATGACAAGAAAAGGTCTGCCTATGTTGAGTACAGATGCAATTTTGTAATGTTTGACTTTGGCGCCTGTGTGTATATGCTGTATGTGAGTTCATGCATGCATATGGAGGTCAGAGGACAACCTCTGGGTGTCAGTCCTTGCTTTACATCTTATTTTTAAAAATGTATTTATTTATGTTTAATATTCCATTTATTTATTTGAAAGAGAGAGAGAGAGAGAGAATAGGTGTGCCAGGGCCTCCAGCCACTACTATGCGTCACCTTGTGCATCTGGCTTACATGGGTTCTGGGGAATCAAACCTGGGTCCTTTGGCTTCACAGGCAAGCACCTTAACCACTAAACCATCTCCCCAGCCCTACACATTATTATTATTATTATTTTGGTTTTTTGAGGTATGGTTTCACTCTAGCTCAGGCTGACCTGGAATTCACTATGTAGTCTCAGCGTGGCCTTGATCTCAAAGTGATCCTGTTACCTCTGGGATTAAAGTGTTGGGATTAAAGGCATGCACCACCATGCTTGGCTCCTGCACCTTATTTTTTTAATTTAAATTATATATATGTATATATAGGTTCTTCGGAGTAGGGTCTCACTCTGGTCCAGGCTGACCTGGAATTAACTATGTAGTCTCAGGGTGGCCTCAAACTCTCGGTGATCCTCCTACCTCTGCCTCCCAAGTGCTGGGATTAAAGGCGTGCGCCACCACGCCTGGCTTTAAATATATTTTATATATTTATTTGAGAGAGAGAAAGAGGCAGAGAGAGAAAGAGGCAGAGAAAGAGGGAAGGAAAGAATGGGTGTGCCAGGGCCTCAAACCACTGCAAATGAACTCCATATGCATGCGCCCCCTTGTGCATCTGGCTTATGTGGGTCCTGGAGAGTCGAACCAGGATCCTTTGGCTTTGCAGGCAAATACCTTAACCACTAAGCCAGCTCTCCAGCCCCTATACCTTATTTTTGAAGCAGGGTCTCTTGCTCTATTTGCCAGGCCCTAGGTTCCATAAAATTCTCCTGCCTCTGCCTCCCATTTTGCTGTAGGCATGCTGGGATTATAGAAGCCCACTACAGCTTTTTGTTAAAAAAAAAAAAAAGTTTTAGCCGGTTGTGGTGGCGCACCCCTTTAATCCCAGCACTTGGGAGGCAGAGGTAGGAGGATTGCCGTGAGTTCAAAGCCATCCTGAGACTGCATAGTGAATTCCAGGTCAGCCTGGGCCAGAGTGAGACCCTACCTCGAAAAACCAAAAAAAAAAAAAAAAAAAAGTTTTATTTATTTGCAAGCAGAAAGAGGGAGAGAGAGAGAGAGAAGGGGAGAGAGAGAGAGAATGGGCACATCAGGGCCTCTTGCTACTACAAACAAACTCCAGGTGCATGTACCACTTTGCACATCTGTCTGTACATGGGTATTGGGGAATTGAACCCAGGCCATCAGGCTTTGCAAGTAAGCCCCTTTAACCACTGAGCCATCTCTCCAGCCCCCACCACAGCTTTTGACTTTTATGACTATTATGGGGATGTGAACTCAGATCCTCGTGCTTGCATGACAAATGCTTTATCCACTGAGCATCTCCCCAGCACCCATAACTTTGTTTTTGAATATTTTCCCATTTGAGAATGATTGAATCTAGGACACAAAACTCATGGATAGGGCTGGAGAGATGGCTTAGCAGTTAAGGCTGTTGTCTGCAAAGCCAAAGGACCCAGGTTTCATTCTCTAGGGCCACATAAGCCAGATGCATATGGTGGTGCATGCATTTGGAGTTCATTTGCAGAAGCTGGAGGTCCTGGTGCACCCATTCTCTCTCTGTGACTCTCTTTCTCCCTGTATTTCTCAAATAAATAAATAAAAATTTAAAAAATATTTTAAATAACCCATGGAGCTGGGCATGGTGGCGCACGCCTTTAATCCCAGCACTCGGGAGGCAGAGGTAGGAGTTTGAGGCCACCCTGAGACTACATAGTTAATTCCAGGTCAGCCTGGACCAGAGTGAGACCCTACCTTGAAAAACCAATAAATAAATAAATAAATAAATAAATAAATAAATAAATAACCCATGGATATAGAAGGGCAACTGTTCATTTCTTTCTTTTAAAAAATATATTTATTTATTTGCAAGGGGAGAAAGAGAGAGAGAGAGAATGGGCATGTTAGGACCTCCAACCACTGCAAACAAACTCCAGATTTATGCACCACTCTGTACATCTGGCTTTATGTGGGTACTGGGAAATCTAACCTGGGTCATTAGGCTTTGCAGGAAAGCACCTTAACCACTGAGCCATCTTTCTAGCCTGAAGGGTAAACTGTTCAGTTAACTCTACATTGATACCCAGTCACGATCTATAAATTTATCTCAATGTAGTGCCACTCTAAGGGAAGTAAAGGGTATAAAATAAACTCACATAAAGGAAATTGATGCATAGCAGTGTTCTTGAACTTTAAATGAGCAAGAAAGAACCCTGGTATCTTTTATCAGCATGAAGGATTTTCTTGGTGTGGGAATTCTTTAATGCTGCGTTGCCACCCAGCACCACTAGGGGGTGGTAGCCACCTGTTCTACCATCTGAAATGGCTTAGGTTCTGGGTCCCCGAAGGCTTTTTTTCTCTTCTCTCAGAAACTCTCTGCTGTGTATGGTGTACATGTGTGTCTGAGTATATGTGTGAACATGTATATAGAGGCAGGGGTACACTTGGGGTGTCTTCTTCAATCTCCTTATTTTTCCTTTTGAAATTAAAAAAATATATTTTATATTTATTTATTTGACAGAGAAAAAGGAAGAGAGAGAGAATGGGCGCACCAGGGCCTTCAGCTACTGTAAACGAACTCCAGATGCATGTGCCACCTTGTGCATCTGGCTAACATGGGTCCTGGGGAATTGAACCTGGGTCCTTTGGCTTTGCAGGCAAATGCCTTAACTGCTAAGCCATCCCTCCAGTCCAAATTTTTATTTATTTATTTATTTATTTATTTATTTATTTATTTATTTATTTATTTATTTGACAGAGAAAGAGGGAGAGAGACAGAGAGAGAAAATGGACACACCAGTGCCTCCAGCCACTACAAACGAACTCCAGATGCATGCGCCCCTTGTGCATCTGGCTAACATGGGTCCTGGGGAATCGAACCTGGGTCCTTTGGCTTTGCAAGCAGATGCCTTAACCACTAAGTCATCCCTCCAGCCCCAATCTCCTTATTTTTCAAAACAGGATTGCTCACTGAATCTGGAACTCCCTGGTTTGACTGGATAAGCTAGCCAGCAAGCCCCCAAGTATCCTTCTGTCTGCCTCCCAAGCCTTGCGATTTCAGGTGCATGCAGCTGTGCCTGACTCCTTACATGTGTGATGGGGATGCAAACTCGGGTCCCCAGAACTCAGTTCCTCATGTTTGTGCAGCAAGCAACTTTACTAACTGAGCTAGCTCTCCAGCCCCTCAGCTGTGCTTTTGAAAGCAGCAATGTACACTATGGGCTAGATTAACCCGTGGACCAGTTTGAGTTTGGCCTAAACTTTCACACTGGGGTTTGTGGGGGCAGGCTGGAAAGATGCTCAGTGGCATAAGCACTTGCTGCGTAAGTGAGCACAAGGTTTGGGATCTACACCACCATATACGCTGGACACGTAGTGTGTGTTTGCATTCCCAGCACACCTACAGATGAGAAGGGAGATGGAAAGAGGAGAATCTGCTGGAAGCTCACAGGTCAGCTAGCCTGGCAGAAATAGCACTGAATGAGAGACCCTTGTCTCAAACATGGTGGAAGGAGAGGATCGACCCTCAAGGGTTATCCCCTGATCTCTACACGCATGCCTCAGCACACACATGCTCATACACACCATACATACCAACTATGAACCTAAGGGTGTTGTATCAGGAGAATGCAGAAACACGTTAGGACGTTGGTGTGTTCAACCTCATACAGTGTTCAGTAATATCCAACACAATCATAGACCTGGGGTCAAAAGCTGCTACTCTTCCTACAGGTAGGTTGCCTACAGCCTAACTGATGAGATCCACTGGGCAGGAAGCCTGGGGGACAGGCAAATCAAGCTTTGGGCCAAGGTGTGGTGTTCTCCATGTAACATGTCCCCATCAAGCCTCACGTGTTTGTGATTAAGACTCATCCTTAATCCCCAGCTGGCGGAGCCTTGCTGGAGAAGATGTGTCACTGGGCACAGACCCTGAGTATTTTGTTTGTTTGTTTTTGTTTTTCCAGGTAGGGTTTCACTCTAGTCCAGGCTGACCTGGAATTCACTATGTAGTCTCAGGGTGGCCTTGAACACTCAGCGATCCTCCTACCTCTGCCTCCCCAGTGCTGGGATTAAAGGCATGCGCCACCATGCCAGCGACCCTGAGTTTTAGTAGCCCAGCTTGCCAGTGCTGTGCTAGTTAGCTAGCTCACTCTCTTGCTGCTTCCTGCCAGCTGCTGTAGCAAGATGGGATGCCTAGTCTTTGCTCTGCCATGTTTTCCTGCCATGATGAAACTTCCCCTCAGGACTGTAAGCTGCAATAAATCCTTTCCTCCCACCAGCTGCCTTTAAAAAATATTTTAGTTATTCATTTGAGATTGAGAGAGAGGAAGAGACAGAGTGAAAGAGAGAAGGGGCGCACCAGGGCCTCTGGCCACTGAGAATAAACTCCAGATGCATGTGTCACCTTGTGCATCTGGTTTTACATGGGCACTGGCGAATCAAACCCAGGTCCTTGTTTCTCAGCCATCTCTCCTGCCCCCATCAGCTGCTTTCCGTCAGGTGTTTTGTGCCAGTGGTTAGGTCACTGCAACACAAGGAAGGTTAACAAAGACTACAGGACCAGGCGGTGTTTTCTTTCAGCTTTTCAGACTATGTAGTCCCTGTGACAGCTCTGCTGCGTGGAGTGAAGACAGCCAGGAACAAGAGCTGTACAAATGGACCTGGCTGTGTTCACATAAAAATAATTTATGAAGCTGGGCGTGGTGGCACAAGGCTTTAATCCCAGTACTTGGGAAGCAGAGGTAGGAGGATCACTGTGAGTTCGAGGCCATCCTAAGACTACATAGTGAATTCCAGGTCAGCCTGGGCTAGGGTGAGACCCTAGGTAAAAAAAAAAAAAAAAAAAAAAAGAATAAAATGGGACATGAGGAAGTGGCCATTTCCTCCAAAAATCACTAAAGAATATACTACCAAGCACGAGGCCCTTCAATGGGGAGGATCCTGTGTGACCATGCAAGTGTGGAGTACAGCCACTAAGCCCCCCTTGAGAGACTAGAGGGACATGGAGTCTCACTCTAGCCCAGGCTGACCTGGAACTTATTCTGTAGTTCCAGGCTGGCATAGAACTCACAGTGATCCTCCTACCTCTGCCTCCCATGTGCTGGAATTAAAGGTGTGTGCCACCACGCCTGGGTCCTCTTCACTTTTTGAGACAAGGTCTCACTCAGGCTGGCTTTGAACTCCTTCTGTTGCCCAGACAGGACCAACCTTGTGATCCTCCTGCCTCAGGATCCAAGGTAGCTAACCAGGTTAGGCTAACACTCATGTTGACCTCCAGTGACCCCGTGCCATTCAGATGGCAGATGGCATCTCACAAAAGGGAATATTAGAGTCTGTTGCTCTGGGGCGTCTCTTTTGACAGTTTATTTCTTTCATGTAGTTTTTCAGATTATACAAAACATGGAAAAAGGACTATCCTAAAGATACAGGAAGTAGAAATACCGAACTACACGAAAATCACATTTGTCCCCAAAGCAAGAGTCCACATTAACCTCAGCATTCCCCCATCACCGCTCCCTTCTGATATACAAAATGGCCGGACTAGCTGTATGGTAAGTTACCTGTAAATTCCCACTCACAATCCAGGTGGGTTTGCTGCTACAGCTCCCGTGGGCTGGGGAGCAGCTGTGTTTAGCGTGTCTACATTCTGGTGTGGGTGTGTGGGGTTTCCTCCAGCGTCCTAGGATGCGAGCCTGTTTGCCAGGGTTGTGCACACAGGTTCGGATCCCTTAACAGAGGGTGGGAGCAGATCTCCGCTTCTGCACACACGTCACGGGAGCAACACAGCAAGCATTCTCCAAAACTCTTTAAATGGAGACCCAAAATAATTTTAATGCAAATGAAAAACACGAGTTAGTCTGTCTCTATCACATGCCCCTCCCCATGAAAGAATTACAGTACTTTTTATAAAAATGTCTTAAGGCGAGCAAACTATAGTTCCTTCAAATACAGTAACAGGTTTGGTCCTAATAGTCTTCTTAGACACGCCAGCTCACTCTCTTTGGTAACTGACGACAAGTACCGAGTGACGGCTGAGCCAACCGGCCTATGGGAAAGCAGTAGACCTGTTTCTCACACCCCCTCACCTCCTTCCGGCTTCCCCAAAGCATGACACATACCAGGAAGAGGCATCCCGTGTGTCTCAAAGGAAAAAAAAAAGTCATGTCACCAGTAGATGTGGCCAGGGGAACAAGAGCCAGGAAACCTAACGGATCACTCCCTTGCATCCAAGAGGGGCCCTCGGGTTTTCTGTGGTGAAAATTCATGCCTGCTTGGGGTTCGGCTTTCCACACCTCTAGTTCTAAGGGGTTTTGTTTGCTTGCACCATGACCCTCAAAACACACTAGAGAAGCCCCCAGGAAGAGGCCACTTTGACTCGCTATCCTGTGTGGCTCACATGACATCCTGCAGACCCCGGCATGTGGCTCTTGCTCAGCGTGCTGGTCTGCTTTCCGTGGAGGCAAGAGGCGGTCATACGTCCTAACCCCGGACCCTGTCTTCCTTGTAGTCTCTCTCCAAGGGGAGGGATGCTGTTTTAACTCCAGAAAGGCAGAAGGATGTTTAGATCTGACCGTTTCTATATTTTCAGAGCCTCACACAGTGTCTGGAACTTGGGGAAGCATTCAATACCAAATGAATGAATGGAGGAAGGAAAGAAGGGAGGGAGGGAGGGAGGACAGGAGGGCCCCATCTTGCACTGGAGAGGGGTCTATGGAGGCCTTAAAGCCATTCAGACCAGCTCCATGGGATTCAAGCTAGTGGCAGTCACTCCTCCTTGGCAGAAGGTCAAGTATAAAAGTATTTAAAAAGCACCAAGTCCAGGGCCACTGCTCCAGCATAATACTCAAAACGCAAGTGTTGTACCCCAGTGAGTTCCCAGGTCTCCGTGGGCTACACAGCTCGGCTCTGAAGACGCCTGAAGGCAATCTCCCCACAGCCATGTTTCTCAGGATCGCCTCAGAGTCACCTGGGGTGCTGTCTGGCCAGATTCTCATTTGATGCCCACAGAAGGCCATCATGGCTCTCGCTTCTCTTCTGCCTCACTTCCTGTGGGCCCCACAGGACCCTCCATGTAAGGGTTCTCTGGGTGGAGCCCAGACGGGCAGTGGCAGTAACCATCATCTGATGAAGCTGAGTAGAGCTATATTTAGTGCAATCTAAATGCCTCTGAGCATGTACAAACAGGCATGCAGAAAGCAGGCTCTCTCCTGCCCTGGGGACCTGTTTGGAATCTCCCCTTGTACTCGTCAACAGCTCATCACAGTTGGTACCTTGTCCTTGCATCTGGTTTCTGGTCTGAGTGCTCCAATGGACAGTGACGCCCCCCCCTCCCCAACCAACCTGAAGAAACAGACTGTATTTTGTTTTGTTTTGTTGAGGTAGTATCTCACTCCAGCCCAGGCTGACCTGGAATTCACTATGTAGTCTCAGGTTGGCCTCGAACTCATGGAGATCCTCCTACCTCTGCCTCCCGAGTGCTGGGACTAAAGGCGTGCGCCACCACGCCCGGCTGAAAGAGATGGTCTTGAAAGAGTTCCCTTACATCTGTCAGGTGGCAAGCATTATATCATTCATGTGGATGGATGGATGGATGGGTGGGTGGATGGGTCTTCTGAGGCTAGAGAGGTTAATGGAGACAGTTCACCTTAGAGCACAGGGCACGAAGAGAAAGGAAGGGCCTTTGAGAAAGAACAGGAAGAAGGCCACACAGTATCCACCTCCAAGGTGACTGGCTGTTGAGGCATATGGCCTGTGAGTGGGGCCCAGATGGCCCAGATGTAAACAGCTACAGAAGAGACAGGGAGAGCGGCCAGGCCAAGGTAGGGCCTGCACTGAGGCTATCTAGACATGATGAGCCCCGCTCACATTTATGGGGTGGCTCTGTTTCCCTGGCTCTGGGACTGTGGTCCCCAGCTTTAATGTATCTAAGCATCTTCTAAGGAGTTTGTCAGAAAGGCAGACTCCGGGGCAGGGTGGGGGTGTCCAAGCTCTGCAGAATGGACTGGGAGTCTACATCTCAAAGATGCCCTAGGGCACCCCTTGTGGAGATACTTGGCCTAAATCTGACACCTGGGTTGACGATCACTGCTCCCAAGACAAGCAGGAGGTTGTCAGCAAATCTGAGTGGTGATCTAGCCCACGGCTGGGGGTCAGGGCTCTGATTCACTAATTGACAGAACCCTATCTTTCACTTGAACTTGGGGCCAACATCTGAGGACAGATGTCATCTCTCACCTGGGCCCTTCCTTACCCCACCTTCTGCTGTGAGAGCCATGTGAAAAGGGGAGGTGGGGCAGGGCAGGGCAGATACCTTACAGGGAGCTTGTCCCCAGAGAGCCAGCTTTCTCCTCCTGCCATGCCCCAGCCCAGCTCCATGGGGTATGAAACAGACCTGTCTGATTTCAGCACTACTGGACCCGACTTTGCCCTGCTGAGACGTTTGGGTGGGCGGGAGTTCTGAGTGCAGGCCCTTGTTGACCTCAAGAATGCAAAAACCTCTCTCTCTCTCTCTTTTCCCCCCTTTTTTTCTATCTTTTTTTTTTTTTTTTTAGCTTTTAAAGGAAACAATATGTTTGCTAGAAAAACCACAAAAAAATGATTATATACAAAATGGTTATGTGAATGTGGGTGCTGTACTGTGGGGAGAGCAGCTCCCCGAACCTATTTGCGTTTCCTCAGGATTAGGTACATCAGGCCGCTAACGAAGGTGAAGGAGAAGGCCACCCAGGCCAGGATGAAGGAGTAGCCGTAGCTGCCCTCTGACAGGAAGAGATAGAGGTCTTCATTGGCACTGTGGATGTCCTGGCGCCGGTCTGTGTAAATGGAAGCCCCGATCATGACGCACAGACCTGTCAGGAGCAAAGCGAGGGTTCAAATCCATCACGGACCGCGGTACACACACACTCCCGAGAGTCCACAGGTCAGGTCTCAGGACATCTGTGCATATTTGTCACTAGTAGGTGTTATGGGTTGAATGTGACACCTGCCCCCCATGCCCCAACAAGCCCATTTGGACACTCGGTCTCCAGATGGTGGCACCGTTTTGGGAGGTGTGAAGCCTTTAAAGACACAGATCCTGGTTGGTGGAAGGAGGCCCCAGGGCCGGTCTTTGGAGGTACAGCCCTTATCTCCGGTTTGGGTTGTAGCTCTCTCTGCTCCCTGTTCTGACTGCCGGCCAAGGAGCTGTGTCACCACCATTCTGGGCAGACCCTCAAACTGTGAACCAGAATAAACCCTTCCTCCCTTATTTATTTATTTATTTTTTTTGGTGGGGGAGTGAGTCACAACTACCCAGCTCTCCCACTGGTGTGTGATGGCAGTGGCTTTGTTTCAGCAAAACTTTATTTATAAAACTAAGTGTACACCAGATTTGGCCCACGGACCATAGTGTGCTAACCTTGTAAAATTCTTCAGTGAAAAAATATTCCCTAAAATGAGATGAGGGAGGAGAAAGCACTTTAAAAAGTTGCTTTCTGAGCCGAGCGTGGTGGCGCACACCTTTAATCCCAGCACTTGGGAGGCAGAGGTAGGAGGAGGACTGCTGAGAGTTCAAGGCCACCCTGAGACTATAGAGTGAATTCCAGGTCAGCCTGAGCTAGAGCGAGACCCTGCCTTGAAAAACAAAAACCAAACAACAACAACAAAAAAAGTTTTTCTGGGGCTGGAGAGATGGCTTAGTGGTTAAGGTTCTTGCCTGCAAAGCCAAAAGACCCAGATTTGATTCCCAGGACCCATGTAAGCCAGATGCACAAGGTGGTGCAGGCGTCTGGGCTTCATTTGCAGTGGCTGGAGGCCCTGGTGTACCGATTCTCTCCCTCCCTTTCTTTCTCAAATAAATCAAAATTTAAAAAATTTAAAAATGTTTTCCATTCCTTGTGGCTGCTTTAGACCATCAGGAGGAGACAGAAGGCTGAATGCTGAGGAACTGCTGAGTGCTGAGCTCTGGCACCTGCAGGCACTCCCCTGCTTGTACCATATGGAGGCAGTGACCACATTGACGGCTGAAGTCACTGCTAACAGGATTGTCTCTT
The DNA here is from genome assembly GCA_036365145.1 of Orientallactaga sibirica. NCBI lineage: Eukaryota > Metazoa > Chordata > Mammalia > Rodentia > Dipodidae > Orientallactaga > Orientallactaga sibirica. The sequence continues at coordinate 39,377,246 of JAEOAD010000008.1, read as the reverse complement.
ACTCGCAGCCAAAGCATCTGAGCTGAAGCACTTGTGCCAGCCTTCACCGACATTGAGACTTAAGTGCCCTGGTGTTCCTTGAGGGACATGTCCCTCTCTTGGACAGGCAGTGTTTGTGGGTCTGTCCACCAGAGGCCTCCGTGGCCAGCTTTGAATTTAACCATGTTGTGGACAAGGCTTTTTAATCTGACTTCAACCTTGTGAAAATCATAAGGAGAACAAGTGCTCAGAAACTTCTACTTCTTCTAAGTCCTCCAGAATTGAAGGCTGGGACTCTTCTAGCAGCCAGCACAGGCCGGGCCCGATGCGGGTCTAAATGCTGCCACCTAGTGTAATCTAAGACCTGCTGATGGCTTCCTACCAGCTTCAGATGCAAGACCTCAAGTCCCTTCCAAACCAACGATTCCTTGTGGGGCTGGCCCTCCTTCCACCATACCTTCCTCTCCATCTTCCAACTCAAGCAGGCTCACAGTCCCTCCCACTACAGGGCCTGCTCCCTCCACACTGACAGACGGCAACACTGTAGGCTCTGTTAGTGCCACTCCCCTCCCAGGTCCCAGCTTAGGCTTCTTCATGCCTTGGGGACACCCCCCTTCCCCGGCTAAAGCCACCTGCTTCCCTGCCGCCTCCTCTGGCCGTTTCACTTACAGGACATAAGCTGGATGATGGAGGTTAGGACGAATCTCTCTCCCTGCTTGAGGCGGAAGAGCTGGAGCAGGAAGATGAGGAAGGCGATGCAGCACAGGATGGTGGACAGGATCATGGTGGCCTGTACCGCCTGCATCGTGGCATAACCTGCGGGCAGGGGGCGAGGGCACAGCTGAGAACCAAGATGGCTACCAGCAGGGATCTCTGGGTGAGTGATGGCAGGGACACTTCAGAGAGGAGCCATGGGACGATCCACACAGTCTAAGCCCAGAGAAGCCGTGGAATCTTCCAGATTCTTCCTGATGATGTGTCCTCCTGGGCACTTGACTAGAAAATGGAGCAGAACCCTCTGCTCCTTGTTCCTGCTGTGGACCACAGCTCCTACCTGCTCGGTGTGTGGACAGACTTAAAAAAGAATTCTTTGGGTTGGAGAGATGGCTTAGCGATTAAGATGTTTGCCTGCAAAGCCAAAGGATCCTGGTTCAACCCTCCAGGACCCACATAAGCCAGATGCCCAAGGGGGCACATGTATCTGGAATTTGTTTGCAGTGGCTAGAGGCCCTGGCATGCCCATTCTCTCTCTCTGTCTGCCTCTCTCTCAAATAAATTAAAAAGAATTCTTTCCTGAGGCTGGAGAGATAGTTTATAGGTTAAGGCACCTGCCTATGAAGGCTAAGGACGCTGGTTCAATTCCCTACTACTCATGTAAGCCAGATGCACAAGGTAGCGCATGTGTCTGGAGTTTGTTTGCAGTGGCTGGAGGCTCTGGGATGCCCATAATCACTCATTCTGTCCACCTCATCTCTCTGTTTATTGAATACATAAATAAATGAAAAAAAATGAATTGTTTCATTCTTTTCCATAGGTGTCTGCATGTGTTTATGTGTAGGTGTGGGTACATATATGTACACATGAGTGTGGAGGCCAGAGGACAATCTTGGGTGTCATTTCTCAAGAACACCACCTACCTTTAATGAAACAGGGCCTGGAGCTTACCAACGAGATCAGCTGGCCAGCCAGCAAGCTCCAGGAATCTGCCTGTTTCCACCTCCCCAGTGCTAGGATTACAAGCATGCACCACTATGTCCAGTTTTTTGTTGTTGTTGTCTTGTTTTGTGAGGTAGGGTCTCACTCTAGCCCAGGCTGACCTAGAATTCAGTATGTAGTCTCAGGGTGGCCTTGAACTCATGGCAATCCTCCTACCTCTGCCTCCCAAGTGCTGGGATTTAAGGCTCATGCCATCATGCCTGGTAAAAATATTGTTTTATATTTTATTTATTTGAGAGAGAGAAAGAGAATGGGCATGCCAGGTATTGCTTGTCCTGTAGTCACTGCAAACAAACTCCAGACGCATGCACCACCTTGTGTATCTGGCTTACTTGGGTCCTGGGGAATTGAACCTGGGTCCTTAGCTTTTTGCAGCCAAGCTTCTTAACTACTAAGCCATCTCTCCAGCCCAGGAGTCTTCCCTTACCAAGCACAGAAGGCAAGTGAACTCACAGATGCAGGGGTTAAAGGGTGCAGGGTGGAAGGAGCCCTGACTAAGGGCCAAGAGGGTGAGCAGACTTGCCCAACAGCATAAAGATGAACCTGCCTCCTCCCACCTCCAGTTCTACATTTTTCCTGACACTCACTGGAGGGATCATGTGGGAATGAACTATGGGAAAGAACTATGGGAATATGTCTATGGACCTTATAAACAAGTTTTCTTTCCTTTTTTAAAAAATATTAATAAAAATATTTTATTTTTATTTATTTATTTCAGATAGAGAGAGGTACAGAAATAGGCAGGTAGAGAGAGAGAGAGAGAGAGAGAGAGAGAGAGAGAGAGAGAGAGAGAACGGGCACACCAGGGCCTCCAACCACTACAAATGAACTCCAGATGTGTGTGCCCCTTTGCATCTGGCTTACATGGGTCCTGGGGAGTTGAACCTGGGTCCTTTAGTTTTGCAGGCAAATGCCTTAACCACTAAGTAGTCTTTCCAGCCCTCTTTTCTTTTTTAAAATTTATTTGCAAGTAAAGAGAGAGGAGACAGATAGGTAGAATGGGCACACCAGGGCCTCCAGCCACTGCAAACAAATTCCAGATGCATGCGCCATCTTGTGCATCTGGTTTACGTGGGTCCTGGGGAATCAAACCAGGGTCCTATGGCTTTGCAGGCAAATGCCTTAATGGCCAAACCATCTCTCCAGTTCTGGCTCTTTGTTTTAAAATATTTTATTTTTATTTATTTGACAGAGAAATGGGAGGGAGGGAAGGAGGGAGGGAGGGAGGGAGGGAGGGAGAGAGGGAATGGGCATGCCAGGGCCTCCAGCTGCCAATCTGGCTTGTCAGGGCCTCCAGCCACTGCAAACGAACTCTAGATGCATGTGCCACTTTGTGCATCTGGCTTTTACGTGGGTACTGGGGTAATGAACCTTTGTCATTAGGCTTTGCAGGCAAGCACCTTAACCACTATGCCATCTCTCCAGCACCCTTTTCCTAACTCTTAAAATATCAAAATTATTCCTAGCTCATGGCCCATGTCAAAACAAGCCTTGGGCTGAATTAAGCTGGTGGTTCACTGATTCCTGACTTAAAGGAAAATAATATGCATATAACCCCACAAGAGGTGGGACATGGAACATTAAAGACAGAGGACCCAATGGGCTGTCCTGGCCCACCCTGTTAACCTCCCCCTCACCACCATAATTGGGATAGAACAGCTGTTCCCAGGCTGAGGCTCAGCATGGCACACATACCACAAGGAGACATCACCACTGGTCCACGTCATGGCTGCTCACACCTAGTCTGGACGCTTCTGTTTTACTTTGGGCAGGTGATTTTGAGGTATTTATGCTCTGTGTCTCAGTTCCACCATCTTAAAACGGGGCCAGTGGTCCTGGCTTAGTAGGGCTGGCAGATCTTATACCCAAGCACTGAGGTGTCCGCCTCATAGTAAAACTCTAGTACAGCAATGCTTTCTGCTGACTTTGGCTGCTTTTATGTTTATGTCTGGCTTACATGGGTAATTTGGGAACTGAACCTGGGCCAGCAATAAGCACCTTTAACCACTGAGTCATCTTCCCAGCCCCCTTAGCTGCTTTTACACATAGGGTTGTTTTTTTTTTTTTTTCAAGGTAGGGTCTCACTCTAGCTCAGGCTGACCTGGAATTCACTCTGTAGTCTCAGGTGGCCTCCAACTCATAGTGATCCTCCTACCTCTGCTTCCCGAGTGCTGGGATTAAAGGCGTGCGCCACCACGCCCGGCTACACATAGGGTTTTCTTTCCCCTCCCTTCCTTCCTTCCTTCCTTCCTTCCTTCCTTCCTTCCTTCCTTCCTTCCTTCCTTCTTTCCTTCCCTCCCTCCCTCCCTCCTTCCTTCCTTTCACACATAGGGTTTTCTGTATCTACAAATCCCTTTTATATATCGTGGCATGAGAGCTGGGGATGTAGCTCAGGGAAGTAGAGTGCCTGCTTAGCATGCAAAGCTGGGCTTGATCCCCAGCAATCGAATAAACTGGGTGTGATGGTACCCAGCACATAGGAGGTAGAGACAAGATCAGTTCAAGGTCATCCTTGACCACAAGTGAGTTTGAGGCCAGCCTGAGCTACTGAGACTCTGTCTCAAAAGAAGAACATGGGGGGCTGGAGAAATGGCTTAGCGGTTAAGGCGTTTGCCTGTGAAGCCAAAGGATCCCGGTTCGATTCTCCAAGGACCCACGTAAGCCAGAAGCACAAGAGGCACATGCATCTCGAGTTCGTTTGCAGTGGCTAGAGGCCCTGGCGTGCCCATTCTCTCTCTCTGTCTACCTATCTTCTCTCTCTCTCTCTCTCTCTCTCTCTCTCTCTATGGTTGCAAATAAATAAATAAAAATTTAAAAAAAAAAAGAAGAAGAAGAACATGGGGCTGGAGAAGATGGCTTAGCGGTTAAGGCGTTTGCCTGCAAAGCCAAAGGATCCCAATTCAATTCCCTAGGACCCACGTAAGCCAGATGCACAAGGGGGTGCATACATCTGAAGTTTGTTTGCAGTGGTTGGAGGCCCTGGTGTGTCCATTCTCTCTCTCTCTCTCTACCTCTTTCATACATACATACATACATACATACATACATACATATATAAAGAAAAACACAGGGCTGGAGAGATGGCTTAATGGTTAAGGTACTTGCCTACAAAGTCGAAGAATCTAGGTTTGATTCCCCAGTATCCACGTAAAGCCAGATATACAAGCTAGTGCATGCATCTGGAGTTTGTTTGCAGTGGCTGGAGGCCCTGGTGCGCCCCTTCTTTCTCTTTCTTTCTCTCTCAAATAAATAAAAAATAAAATAAAATTTTAAAAAAGGAGTAGGTATGACAGGATCATTGTCACCTTCTCCAGTTCCCAGCTGAGGGTGCCAGATTCTGTGAGCACAGGTGACCTGCCCAAGGGGAGGTCACACAGCTGGGAAAGGAGTAAAAGTGCTGGGTCCCTGCCACTGTGGGCTGAACCAAATGACAGTGAGCCTGTGAAGAGGAAGAGGAGAAGCTTCCAGACAAGGACCGAGGCTATGGGAGAGGAAGGAGAACTCCCCTTGCTGACAGACACAAGAAGGGCCGTGCTCAGCTTAGCTCCCGCCTGCAGCCTCCTCAGCCTGGTGTCTTGTGACTCCAGCTCGGACCTCCTGTCCCCTGATGGAGCAGACCTTGCCAGGCCCATCTCAGCAGGCCTCAGTGGGGAGGCGAGAATGGGCCACCACAGCCTCACTGCTGGATGTTCGTCTCCCACTCCAGACTTCCCCTTCACACTCACCTTGATACCCCTCACCAATTTCTGTACAGTTCGTGTTGTTGGGGCACACTCGCCAGACATCCGCAGAAAAGCCTTCTCCTACCCACCAGGCCTGCAGAGGAATGGAGCAGAGGGAAGCTGCTGCTTAATGGTGCAAACACAGAGCCCTACAGGTATGGCACCCCAGGTAGGCTATCGACTATTGAAACAGTAGAATTTCCCCAGGAATTTAATGGGGGTGTTGGAAAAAAAAAAAAAAACTTGAAGTCTGATGGCTGCCAGAGGGACAGCTTGTCTCCCAGAAAGATTTCCCACAGTTCTGACAACTTGTCAGACCAACTCCCAGGAGAGACTGGGGCAGAGCCCTGATGGGTGTGAGCACACCTCGACTGGGACCAACCATCCGAGGACCAACCAGGCTTAGCCTCCGAGATAGACAAGATCCGGAGTATCCAGGGTGGAATGGCATACCTTTTATCTTCAATTTAAGCCTGAACCTCATGTCAGGACCTTGAAGACGGGCTAAGGGGTGGGGGTGGGGGGCACTGGATCTTTGTGTCCCTCTCTTCCCAATGTGGCCACACTGAATCCATCTCCTCTTTCTGCTTTGTAGTATCCCTTGCCCACTTCATTGGCCTACTGAGGACAGGTGGCCAAGCCTAGCTGGTCAGGGCTTGCAGGACCCAGGCTCTGACCCTAACAGTTCTGGTACCACTGGGGCATAGGGCATCGGGTAAACATAGGCTCTAGCAGGTCCCATTGCTTCTCAAAGAACAGTGCACAGGGGAGCCCCCTTGGGGACCCTGTTCAAATGCAGACTCGGGTCAGGAAGCCTTGTGTGAGTTCTGGAACCCTTCTAAGTCCCCCAGGTTGCCAGGCACAGGTCTGGAGAAGTTCCAAGGTGGCTTGGGGTGTCATGGCCCATGGGGATGACTCAGCCTGAGTTGGTGGTCATCAGAGTAGATGGAAGACAGTTCTACCAAAACTGCGGGGGAGGGGGGAAGGAAGGGGACGTGGAGATGTGCAGGGACAGGAAGGTTGACACCAAGGAGCAGCCTGTCACCAGCCAGGATGCGCATTAACAGATGAATGCTTAAAGAAAATGTGGAGCTGGGCATGCTGGTGCACACCTTTCGTCCCAGCACTGGGGAGGCTGAGGTAGGAGGATCGCCATGAGTTTGAGGCCAGCCTGCAAACAAACTCCAGATGCATTTGCCATCTTGTGCATCTGGCTTATGTGGGTCCTGGGGGACCGAACCTAGGTCCTTTGGCTTTGCAGGCAAGTGCCTTAACCGCTAAGCCATTTATCCAGCCCTTAAATTTATTTTTATGTGAGAGAGAGAGATAACGGACATGCCAGGGCTTCTAGCCACTGCCAACGAACTCAAGATGCGTGTGTCACCTTGTGCATCTGGCTTACATGGGATCTGGAGAATCGAACCGGGTCCTTAGGCTTCGCAGACAAGCACCTTACAGCTAAGCCATCTCTCCAGTCCCCCCGCCCTTTTTCTTTAAAAAAATTTTTTATTCATTTATTTGAGAAAGAGAGAGAGAGAGAATGGGTGTGCCGGGGCCTTTCATGGCTGCAAACAAACTCAAGACACACACACCACCTTGTGTATCTGGCTTACATGGGTCCTTGGGAACCAAACCTGAGTCCTTAGGCTTTGCAGGCAAGAGCCTTAACCGCTAAGCCATCCCTCCAGCCCCAGAGTGTCCTCACTCTTATGATGATTAATCAGCCCATATGTTGATCTCAGTTGTCAACTTGATTTAACCAAGATGTCTAGGACTGGCAAAATATACTGTCTGGGTGTTTGGTGGGGGGCCTTCCAGAGATGAGGGACTTTTGGGAGAGGGAAAGATCCATCCTGAATGTGCACAATACCACCAGACGGAAGCAAGCTGGAGGAGGAAGTGTCTGCACACATGCATTCACAGCCCCTTCCGTTCCTAAGCGAAGACTCTGTCTGTCACTACTGCCATCATCCTCTGACACCAGACACCAGCTTCTTTGGCTTTTCTTTTTTCTTTTCTTTCTTTTTTTTTTTTTTTTTTTTTTGAGAGAGAAACAGAGAGAGAGAGACAGAGAGAGGGAGAGGGAGACAGACAGAGATGGGCACGCCAGCAGCCTCTCAGCCGCTGTGAACGAAATCCAGATGCGTGCGCCCCCTTGTGGTCAAGTGTGGCATTGCGCCCTTGCATCACTTTGCATCTGGCTAAACATGGGACCTGGAGATTGGAACCGCTGGAGATTGGAACCAGGTTCTTAGGCTTAGGAGGCAGGCGCCTTAACCGCTAAGCCATCTCTCCAGCCCTTCTTTGACTTTTCAATGGCAACTTAACACCAGGACTCTCCAAGGGAACTTCCAAGCCTCCAGTACAAGACTGGGACCACCGAGTTCTCTGTAGTGCACGCAGACAGCCACTGTGGAACAGCCCAAGCTCCATGGTGTAAGGCAACACAATAAAGCCCCTTGCATTTGTTTCTCCCTCGCTCTGTTCTGCTTGTCCCGTGACTCTTGTCAGGCTTTCGGTGTTAGTTTTTTTCCCCTCAACCATCTCTGCAGGTTGACATGCTGTGGACAGACGCCAGAGGCCTGTGAAAAAGCTTCATTTCCTGACTAGACCAAGAGGTCATCACATACTCTTGCCAATATAATCTCCAGCTGGACACTAAAGGAAAGTGAAATTTTCATGGGAGCAGGCCAGAGAGTCTGGAATGTTCTAAGCGTGAGCTCTGCTGGAGAAGTCATGCCAGGGGAGCTAGCTACACAGATGCCTGGCTAGTGAAGAGATGCCAGTGGTGGAGGGTTGCTGAATAGATCTAGGGCAGTGGACCTCAATACAGGATGAATTTGATCCCAGTAGGCAGCTGTTAATGTCAATGGAGACATTTCTGATTGTCACAACCACTGACATTTAGTGGAGAGAGGCCGGGGATGTCGCTAAAGACCCATGACTCACAACACAGCTTTTGCAACATGAACAATGGAACACCAGAAGCTAGGCGTGGTGGCTCACACCTATAACCCCAGCTCTTGGGAGGCTGAAGTAGTAGTAGCACTGTAAGCTTGAGTCCAGCCTGGGCTACAGTGAGACTCTACCTCAAAACAAAAATTAAAAAATACTTCAAGCCGGGCGTGGTGGCACACACCTTTAATCCCAGCACTCAGGAGGCAAAGGTAGGAGAATCACCATGAGTTCGAGGCCACCCTGAGACTACAGAGTGAATTCCAGGTCAGCCTGAGCTAGAGTGAAACCCTACCTCGAAAAACAAAAAATAAAATAAAATAAAAATACTTCTAGTGGGTTGGAGAGATGGCTTAGTGGTTAAGACACTTTTCTGCAAAGCCTAAGGACCCAGGTTCGATTCACCAGTACCCACGTAAAAAGCCAGATGCACAAGTTAGCACACGGGTCTGGAGTTCTTTTGCAGTGGCTGAGAGGACCTGCTACCCAAACCTGATCAGAGAATGCTCTAGATGATCCATACTGAGGCCAAGAGCACTCAGGCCCAAGCTAGGAAGAGGCCTCCGCAGACAGGACACACCCAAATCACGACCGTATATACTTGGTCCTCCATTCTGCTCCTGCAGACTCCACGGTGGTCGGCAGGAACAGGGACTTACATTGTCAATGGTGGAGATGAAGAGCAGTGCCGCGGAGACGATGTGGAAGATGATGATGAAGGCAAGAATCACCAACATGTTCGCAGGGCAGGGTGGCCCAAGGGCAGCTGGAAGCCCAAAGAGGGAGGAGGGGCTAAAGAGGATGAGAGAGAGAAGAGAAATCCAAATTTTGACACTGGCACAACAAAATTCAGATAAGCAACTTTTTTGTTTTGTTTTGTTTTTTTGAGTTAGGGTCTAGCCCAGGCTGACCTGGAATTCACTCTGTAGTCTCAGGGTGGCCTCAAACTCACAGTGATCCTCCTACCCCTGCTTCCTGAGTGCTGGGATTAAAGGCATGCACCACCACACCCAGCTGAACTCTTTTTTTAAAAATGTAGTTATTATTTATTTGCCAGCAGAGATAGAGAGTATGGGCCCACTCAGGCTCCCCTGACACTGTAAACAAACTCCAGACGCATGCTCTTCTTTGTGCTTCTGGCTTTACGTGGGTACCAGGGATATGAACCCAGGCTGTCAGGCTTTGCAAACAAGTGTCTTTAACCTCTGAGCCATCTCTCCAGCAATCTCTCCATCCCGCCGAACTCTTAATAGCTATCTCCATTTGTACAACATTGGCTGCTAAATACAAATGCTATGTATAGCAAGCAGGTGCCATTTCTCGGATTGCATAGGAAAACTACATTTCCCAGACTCCCTTGCACTTAGATTGGAGGCCATGGGCTCCGCTGAGGCTGAGAAGAGCCGGTGGAAATTCTCCATTCTCCCTCCAGGAAGGAAGGAAGGAAGGAAGGAAGGAGGAGGGGAGGGAGGGAGGGAGGGAGGGAGGAAGGAAGGAAGGAAGGAAGGAAGGAAGGAAGGAAGGAAGGAAGGAAGGAAGGAAGGAAGGAAGGAAGGTAGCCAGCCTCTGGGGATGGGTGGTCATTAAAACCTCACACCTTGACTGAGACTGTGACTGACTGTGACCAGTGAACAAGACCTTTGATATTAAGCCACTGAGATTTCTGGGTAATTAAAAAACCCTGGTAGGTCAATTTGAATAATGTACAACAGGAAGCAACTGCCAAGTGAAGTTGTAGAGCTTGCAAAAGAGCTAGCATTTGGTCAGTGAAAGTGACGAGTGTTGAGACAGCACCAGGTCTCCACATGTGAGAGCCTAAGCCAGCCTCGCTCACAAAAAAAGAGGAAAAACAAATAACCATAGGTTATGGGGGCGGGGGAGCATTCCAAAGAACAATTTGAATATCAAAGGGTTTAAAGGTCACATTTGGAAAAACACAGAAGATTTTTTTACAAAGTACAGCCATAGCCATCATGCTGTTTGACAAAACTGAGATGTCATGTGAAGATATCAAAATGACAGGGCTGGAACAGTGCCACGCCAAAATCAACACGTGGCTCGTTCTGCCTCCATTCCAATAATTGTAACCAGAGTCTACAGCTAAAATTTTGTAAGGAAAGAAAATGAGTTTTTAGTTAATACAGTATAAATTAGACTGTCATTTATTCTATGGTCTCATTTTAGCCCATTAAAAAAATTTTTTTGAGGGAGTATCTCACTCTAGTCCAGGCTGACATAGAACTCACTTTGTAGTCCAGGCTGGCCTTGAACTCATGATGATCCTTTTACCTCCACCTCCAAGTGCTGGGATTAAAGGTGTGTGCCACCACTCCCTGCTTTTCTTTTTATATATATATATGTACACACACATATACATATATATATTTATGTGCCACAGCATGCATGTGGAAGTCAAAAGATAACTTTGAGGTGTCTGTGTTCCACCTTCTTTGATTCAGGGTCTTTTGCCATTGCAAATAACTAGCCAGACTGCAAACAAACTTCAGACTAGTTGGCCCAACAGCTTCCGATCCTCCTGACTCCATTTCCCATTGGCGTAGGCATGTTGGGATCACAGATTCATACACTTTACATGAGTGCTGGGAACTGAAGTGGAGTGGCAGGCATGCTAGTGTGCACCTTTAACCACTGAGCCATCTCCCAGCCTTTAGCTCAGTTTTAAGTAGAAACACACACATACACACACACACACACACACACTCACCTTTTTTCCTGAACCACTTGAGAATAAGTTGCCTAAACCACATTTCTTTATGTCTAAATGTTTTAGAGTGTATATCTGAAATACAGGGTATTTTTTTTAAATTATTATTTTTTATTGACAACTTTTATACTTACATACAAAAAAACCCACCTGATATTTCCCTCTCCTCCCCCCATTCCACTTTAGAACTCCAGTCTCCATCAGTGTATTTTCTTATACAGCTACAGTGTGATAGCCACAATTAAGATATCTAACATTATAATACCATTATCTCAGCTATAGTCCACATTTACATTTCTCCAACAATCCCAAATTACACTGTGTATAATTGTTTCCCCTGGTCCAAGATAACACACTGCACTTTTTTTTGGTTGTTTTGTTTTGTTTTTTGGTTTTTCAAGGTAGGGTTTCACTCAGCTCAGGCTGACCTGGAATTAACTATATAGTCTCAGGGTGGCCTTGAACTCACAGTGATCCTCCTACCTCTGCCTCCTGAGTGCTGGGATTAAAGACATGCGCCACCACACCCGGCAATACACTGCACTCCCAGTCTCTTTCATGTTCTTTACTCTAGAATGGCTCTCCAGTCCTCCTTCTTTGTGGCAGTGATTGATGTATTTAAGAGTGTCTTTCTCCCTCCCTCTTTCCCTTCTGCTCTCCTTGTTTCTTGTGTGTAGAAAACACAATCCCTCTGCCATGATGTTCAGTCTCACCATGGGCCCATAATCAGTGGAGCCTTGGACAATGGACTGAACCCTCTGAGATCATGAGCCAAAAGAACTCCTTCCTCCTTCAAGTTTTATTTATTTATTTGGGAGAGAAAGAGAGAGAGAGAGAGAATGGGCACACAAGGGCCCCCAGCCACTGTAAATGAACTCCAGATGCATGCGCCACCTTGTCGCATCTGGCTTTATATGGGTCCTGGGGAATTGAACTGGGTGCTTGGGCTTTGCAAGCAAATGCCTTAACTGCTAGGCCATCTTCTCCATCCCTCCTCCAAGTTTTTCTTTCATATATTTTGGTAGAGACAGAAATACACTTACATTTAATGTTTCCCCATGATTCAATTTAGGCTGTCTCTTAGCAGGAATCTACACTAGCAAGGTAGCCTTAGTGTGCCCCACGAGCAGGTAGTGTCCCACTGTGATCAATTGGTTAGGGCCCACCAAATTATTATCATTATTAGTAGTAGTAGTACTATTACTACTAGTAGTAGTATTTTGGTTTTTCAAGGTAGGATCTCACTCTAGTCCAGGCTGACCTGGAATTCACTATGTAGTCTCAGGCTGGCCTCGAACTCATGGTGATCCTCCTACCTCCGCCTCCTGAGTGCTGGGATTAAAGGAGTATGGCACCACACTCAGATCCACCAAATTATTTCACTGTCTGATTCTTAATTTTTCAAATTTTTATTTATTTGACATGTGTGAGTGTGTATGTATATATGTATGTATGTATGTATGTATGTATGTGTGTGTGTGTGGATATGCAAGGGTCTCTTGATGCTGCAAAGTCATTTGTAGCTAAGCATGTCGTTCAGTGGTAGAATGCTTGTCTAACATGTATCAGACCCTGGGCTTGACCTCCAGCACCTCAGAAGTGAAAGAAAGAGAGAGAAAGAAAGAGCAAAAGGAGAAAGAAAAGAAAGTATGGAAGAAACAAAAAAATCTGCAAAAAGTCATTTGTGGGGGAATGATGTTTTACTGTGGTTATGTATGAATAAAATAAAATTTACAGGTTGGAGAGATGACTTAGCAGTTAAGGTGCTTGCCTGTGAAGCCTAGGGACTCATATTCTATTCTCCAGGTGCCAAGCCAGACTCATAGTGACACAAGTGTACAAGGTCACTCATAGTCACAAGGGGGCGTACGCGTCCGCAGTTTGATTGCAGTGGCCCCCGCATGCCAATGTTCTCTCCCTCCCTCCCCCTCTCTCTTACTCTCGCATAATAAAAAAAAGGCAGGGCTGGAGAGATGGCTTAACAGTTAAGGTGCCTGCCTGCCAAGCCTAAGAACACCTGTTCGATCTCCAGGTCCCACATTTAGCCAGACACAAAAGTGACATAAGCATGCAATGCCGTGCTTGCCCACAAGAGGGCGCATGTGTCTGGAGTTCGTCCACAGCTGCTGAGAGGCAGCTGATGTGCCCATTCTCTCTCTGCCTCTTCCTCTCTGTCTCTCTCTCAAATAATAATAGTAAAAAAAAAAAAAAAAAGCAATCTGTTGGGATTGCCTCAAAAAAAATTTTTTTAAATAAAATTTACCACAGGTGGAAACACAGTCACAACATTGTATATCCATCACCACCACTGCCTAGTTCCAAATGTCATCACCCTAAAATGAATCTGTTCCCATTAAGTGGTCATTTCCCATCCCCCAGCCCAAGTCCCTGGGAATTACCAATGCGCCTCCAGTCTCTATGGATGTGTCTATTCTAGATGTTTGTATCCATGGGCTAGTACAACACGTGACCTGCTGTGTCTGGCTCCTTCCATCCACTGCTGCGTTTTCAAGGTTCACACTAAAGCATGCATAAGGATTTATTCTGAGGTAAAGTAGGAATCCTAACTTTCATGAAACGTTCAGCCCAGGCTTCTTGGAATCCTTTAAGATCAGCGTCTTCTGGTACCAACTGCCCTGCACAGACCCTCCAGCCCTGTCCACCAGCTCTCCTCTGACACATTCACTCTCCCTCCATTTTTCCCTCTGGGACTGACCAAGGCTCTAGGGTGCTCACAGGGGCCACTCCTTGGGATCAGGACTGACCACAGAGCCAGGGGCTGCGTGGCCGCAGAGTCCCACCCAGGAGGTCCACGCAGCGTTTTCGTGCCTCGCCACTTGACGAGGCCAAAGCACCAACTCAGAGATTCTTCCAATTCTTTCCAAAGGGACAAATTCCCCTTTGTTTAGTCCTGCGTCACTCTCGGTTGCCACCGCAAGCTGCCTCCAAATCACTGCATTTCTGACCCTTGGGAAAAATGCTCAGAGACGAGGTTGAGTGCCACATTGCTTTAATATGCCAAAAGGCATGTCCACCATGGCCAGAACCTCCAGGATGATCGTGGCGTCACACACGGACGGACACAAAACTAAAACCTCAGAGAGAAGAAAAAGGGCTCTAGACAACTCTTTCCCAAAGCATGATGTTCAGATATTACAAGACGTGATTTTGGATGGTGAATTCAGGTGGCATTAAATAACACTGAATCACACATGGAGGCACAAGTCCCCATTCTAAGCCTTCTGAACACCCCAAGAAAAAAGAACCAACCTGTCTCTATTGTCCACCCCCCCTTTATTATAGTTGTTGCTTTTGTTTTTCAAGATAGGATCTCTCTGTAGCCCAGGCTGACCTGAAAGTCACTATGTCATCTCAGGGTGGCCTGAACTCATGACGATCCTCCTACCTCTGTCTCCTGAGTACTGGGATTAGAGGCATGAGCCACCACGCCTGTGGCTTCTATTGCCTTTTTTGTCCACAGGAAGGGAAGGCAAAACTTCAGGCCACAGTACATACTGGAATTTAATAATGCTATGTTGAGTGCATCATATTTATTTTTAAGGTTCTTTCTTCTTATACAAATACCATTCATATTAGTGATACACAGCAATCTCTCCAATATTCATGATAAAGTTTTTTATTTTTATTTGCAAGTGGAGAGAGGGAGGAGAGAGACACACACACAGAGAGAGAGAGAGAGAGAGAGAGAGAGAGATGGGTTTGTCAGGGCCTCTGGCCACTACAAACAAACTCCAAACACATGCACCACTGTGCATCTGGCTTTATGTGGGTACTGGGGATTCAACCCAGGTTGTTAGGCTTTGCAAGCAAGTGCCTAACCACTGAGCAATCTCTCCAGCCCATGATTAAAGTCTTAAAGTGAGTTATTTAAGAAAAGCACAATGGCCAGACATGGTGGTGGATGCCTTTAATTCTAGCACTTGGGAGGCAGAGGTAGGAGAATCACTGTCAGTTTGAAGCCAGCCTATAGCTACAGAGTGAGTTCTAGGTCAGCCTGGACTAGAGTGAGACCCTACCTCAAAGAGACCAAAAAGAAAAAAAAATAAAAATAAAAACACAATGTAAAACTGGGCATTCAGGAGGTAAAGGAAGATCAGGCAGGAAGATACGGAATTCAAGGCCACCCTCAGCTAATAGATAGCAAGCTTGAGGCCAGCCTCAGCTACATGAGCCCCCATTTCAGATGATGACTCAGTGATTAACAAGCACATGCTGGACTGGAGAGATGGCTTAGCGGTTAAGGCATTTGCCTGCAATCTAAAGGGGCCCAGGTTAAACTCTCCAGGACCCATGTAAGCCAGATGCACAAGGTGGCGCATGCATATGGAGTTCATTTGCAGTGGCTGGAGGCCCTGGCATGCCCATTCTCTCTCTCTCTGCCTCTTTTTCTCTCTCAAATAAGTAAATAAAATACATTTTAAAAAAAAGCACATAAATGTACAAAACCTTCTGGCCAGAGTTTGAATCCCCAGAAACCCATGTAAAAGCCAGGCACAGGTGGCACATATGTCTGTGATCATAACTCGCCTACGGCAATAGGAGGCAAAATCAAGAGAACTCCGATGCTCAAAGCTTGTGGTGCAGCCAGTCTGGCATTCACAGAAACAAAACAGGAAAGAGCCTATCTCGAACAAAGTGGAAGTCAAGGACCAACACCTCAAGGTTGTTCTCTGACTTCCATATACATGCGTGGTAGTGGGCATCCATACACATACACAAACACACACGAAGAAAAAGAAAAAAGGAGTGAGAGAGGAGGGGAGGTTATGGGGAGAAAAATGCTTTGTAAATAAAAAGATGTGCACCCTTATATTAGAGAATAGTTCTCAAACACATGATGACTGGGAAGTCCTGCTTTAACTCCTGGGGAGGTTTTCAGTTGGATTTTTTTTTAATCTTTAAACTTTATTTTTATCAATTTAAAATTTTATTTATGTGAGAGATAAAGAGGGAGGGGGTGGATGGGGCTTGCACCAGGGCCTCTGGCCACTACAAACGAAGTCCAGACACATGCGCCACCTTCTGCATCTGGCTTATGGGGGTCCTGGGGAATCGAATGTGGGTGCTTTGGCTTTGCAGGTAAGCGTCTTAACCGCTAAGCCATCTCTCCAGCCCCACAGTTGAAAAATTTTAAACATTAAGAGTATACGCCAACAGAAAAAAATTAGAGACCAGAGAAGCTGATGTCCCCTACTTGGCACTCTCCAATGATGACATCTAGAATTCAGATCTCGATAAAATCAGTGACAGAACTTATGACCAGGGCATCACCGATGACCTCCATGAACTCCCTGGAGGCAATGACTTATGAGTAGAGGAAGTCCCATAAATCTTTAGAGAAAAAAAACAAAAACAAAACTAACTCTTCACGCAGGCATCTCTCTACAAAGTAAGTCTCCCTTTTCTTCCATCATCCCTGACACCCAGTCCGGTCCACTTGCTTCTCCGTTGCCTGTGCACATGCCCAGAGATATTTGTTAAGAACACTTACGGGGAGCTGGAGAGATGGCTTAGTGGTTAAGGAGCATGCCTGCGAAGCCTAAGGACCCGGGTTCAATTCTCCAGGTCCCACGTAAGCCAGATGCACATGGTGGCCCATGTGTCTGGAGTTTGTTTGCAGCAGCTAGAGGCCCTGATACGCCCATCTCCCTCTCCCTCTCTCTATCTCTAATAAATAAATAAAAATAAACTCTTAAAAAAAAAAAAAAGAAAAGAACACTTGCTCCTCACTCTTCCTCTTTCTGTGTGGAGGGAACTGCCTCCCTGAAATGCTTCCAGTGCCATGCCCTCACCCCTCCGTTCCTGATTGGAGGAGACATCATGGTCTGCTTTCTGGATTGGTTGTCCTCTCTCCATTGGGGTTCGAGGTCTACAACCATCTTCCAACCTAGCCTTGCTCACCTAACAATCCCTCAGAGATCATTCCCCTCCACAGCACATGAAGCCCTCATTCTTCGGATGGCTGCCTGGGGTTGTGCTATAGGGCTATGCCACACTACAAGCCTAGTTCTCTCTGGATGCCATTTAGGTTGAATTCAGATATTCCGACATCCTTGTATGCCATGCATTCTTTCTATCCATCCATCCATCTATCTATCTATCTTTAAAAAAAGTATTTTATTTATTTATTTGACAGAGAGAGAGAGGGTGCACCAAGGCCTCTAGCCACTGCAAACGAACTCCAGACACATGCGCCACCTTGTGCATCTGGCTAACATGGGTCCTGGGGAATCAAATCTGGGTCCTTTGGCTTTGCAGGCAAACACCTTAACCACTAAGCCATCCCTCTATCCCTATCTATCTACCATTTATTTATTTATTTATTTATTTATTTATTTATTTATTTATTTAGGTTTTTTTGAGGCAGGGTCTCACTGTAGCCCAGGCTGACCTGGAATTCACTCTGTGTCCTCAGGGTGGCCTTGAACTCATGGCAATCCTCCTACCTCTGCCTCCCGAGTGCTGGGATTAAAGGTGTGCGCCACCACGCCCGGCTTTAGTTTTTGTGAGACAGTCTCTTTATATAGCTCTGACTGTCCTGGAACTCACCATATAGACCAGGCTTTCCTCTAACTTGCAGCAATACTCTTGCCTCTGCCTCCAGAGTGCTGGGATTGCAAATGTGTGCCTATCGGGCCAGCACAATGAACATATCTTTGCACACTTGGGTTAGTATATCCGCCTCAGCAGGTGTCTCGTACTAGGCCACTACTACTCAGAATGTGGGCGAGTCAAGTGTGAGCACCACATTGTCCCTAGAAGTGTTAAAGGTCCTGCTGCATTTACATGTGTATTTTATGAAGCTGGCTGAACAAGGGATCACTACCCCAGTTTTCAGATGAGAACTGAGGATGCCAGAGGCTTCGAGTCTAGACTCAAAGCTTGGCTTCCCAACCCCAAACAGCGGGCATTTTTCTGTTGTCCCCTCTCCTACTCACATGCCTGGGGATAAAGGAAAACACAGCTTAACCGGTGACTCACGGGTCTTTCCAGGGCCAGAGGCAACACTCACTGGGCCGCTGAGGGAGGAGCAGAGCTGCGGGTTCTGCGGATGGTGACAGGAAGGCCTCTGGACTACCCACAGGAGCCTAAGGTCCCCTCCTATCTTCCCTTCACAGAGTCCCCACAGCGGGAGCCCTGCCCCTCTGCTGGTGCCAAGAGGAAGCGGCTTTGGCACAGGCTTGCAGGGGAACCAGAGTCTGGCCAGCTTCCACCCAGGGAGACCATGCTGTCTGGATGACCGGCTCCTTTTCCCTCACTCTATCCTCACCTTTGGAAGTACTTCCTACCATTGACATCACAGTTTGGCTTTGAACCTTCTCCCAGAACACAAGTAGACACAAGGATGAGCCTGAGGTATGGGGCCTTTCAGAGCTGACCCAAGCTGCTTGATGTGGTCAGGGCTAACCCTCCCGCTCCATCCACAGCCTTGTTCACCCAGCTAGTGAGGCTCTGGCCTAGAAGGGCCAAAGAAGAGCGAGCTAGGGAGCAGTGGCTGAGGCACACTGCCCGAGGGATTCCAGGACCCACTCCTGAGCTGGCCAGAACCCAGGCCCCTCCCATTGCCCTAGTGGCTCTACCACTGAGCCACCCCTCTCTTGGTCCCAAGCAGAAGACAGAGGTCAGCTCAGCCTCCTGCCCTAGTGTCTGGACACCTGCCAGTTGGGAATACCCAGGCGTCCGAGATGCCTTGGGGATAGCAGAAACCCATGTACCCTGTGCGGTCCAGCTTCAGGCTCAGGCTTCACACTGGGGCTCTGGGCACAAGGCCAGGACTTGGCTCCGTCCAGAGATGGCCACAGGCAGGACGTTGGAATTTGGCGGTACTCCAGCGCAGAAGCCAAGGAGGATGAGCCTGTCTACACAGCCGTGGGTCCTCCATCCCCACGGGGATCATCATAACTGTGACATCATCCGTAAGGACGGCCAATACGCATGACCTAGAATGTGTCAGACACTGTTCCGATCTCTTACTACTCAGCAAAACACTGAGAGAGTCAGTCTATTTTACACATCAGGAAATAAGGCCCAGAGAGGTTAGGCAACTTCCCTGAGGTCACCCTGCTCATAAAGTCTGTAGGCAGGATTTGAACCCAGGCGGTCTGCACCAGAAAAATCCCTCCTCTTACTCAGCCTAAGTTGAACCCCTTCCCTTTTGGGGTTCTGTTACTTTGAGGCCCGAGGAGGGGGATTCCATCCAAAGCCCTAGCTCCACATGTGGCTTCAGATGGTAACAACAGCTACCTGTCAGTCCTGGGGCTCAGGAAAGCAGAGAACAGTCATGCCCATGTCCTCTGGGCTAAAGGCTCTCTGTGTCTCACGCCATGAAATGGATGGGCATTTGTCAGGGACAGGACAGGGCTCGGATGAGGATGGGCAACGATTACGGATGGTCCATTTTGTAGGGGAGAAATAAACTGACAAGATTTGTTGGGGCTAGGGAGATAGCTCAGTTGGTAAAGTGCTTGCTCACAAGCACGAGGACATACACTTGATCCCCTGAGTTCTATGGGACAATACTGGGCATGGTGGTGTGTGCTTGTCACCCCAGTATTGGGGAGGCCGAGGCAGGAGGGTTCCTGGAGCTTGTTGGCCAGCCAGGCTAACCTAAGTGGCAAGTTCCAGGTTCAGGATGAAATCTTGTCTCAAAAAAAAAAAGGGGGGGGCTGGAGAGATGGCTTAGTGGTTAAACGCTTGCCTATGGAGCCTAAGGACCCCGGTTTGAGGCTTGATTCTCCAGGACCCACGTAAGCCAGATGCACAAGGGGGTGCATGCATCTGGAGTTCGTTTGCAGTGGCTGGAGGCCCTGGTGTGCCCATTCTCTGTCTCTCTCTGTACCTGCCTATTTCTGCATCTCTCTCTCTCTCAAATAAATAAATAAAAAATAAAATATTTTTTTTTAAAAGTGCATAGTGTGCCTGAAGAATGACCCCAAAGTTGTCCTCTGGCCTCCACATGCATGTGTACTCACATACACATGTCTCTGCATACACATGAACGTGCATACACAAATGCCCTCCCCCCCCACACACACATACAAAGATTTGTTCCTGTCACCTGGTTTCACAGTTGGCAGAACCAGGGCTCAAGCTCCAGCCTTCCTAACGCTCACCTATCATAATAGTATATCGTAATAATAACAATATATACAATAAGATTGTTTTTAAATGGAGTAATTATTCATGCCACCATAGCAATTGAGCACCCATTAAGTACAGGGTCCTGATGACACATGGATGCGTGAGTTCTATGCTCTGTATGCCTGGGAGCTACTGGGTCCCACAAGGAAAAGGGGAAAATCAAAGCAGAGCCACGGCTTGATGGTACACGCGTGGTGTGGCTAACCTTGGTGGAGGAGAAAGTGATGCCCAAGCTGAGCTCCAAGATGAGCAGTTTGCCATCGGGCGAGGAATGCCCCCAGATTCAGCACCCGTGCAAGGAGGGTGGGCACTGGGCATGGCCTCAACTAGAAGCACAATAGCTCCAGGCCGCATGGCGCACGGCCTCGCTGCTGAGCTCTGCCAAACACCGAAGGACGAACATGCTAGTTCAAAACAAAACTGTTCCAGGAAGCTCAAGAGAAGGGAACACTGCCCAATTCAGTTGTGAGGCTGCCCTCCCCACCCCACCCCGCCCCGCCCAGTTTAATACCTGTTGGATGTTTGCTAGTTTGTGCAGCTTCTGCAGAACAGCTAATAACTGACCTCTGCCAGTGACTGCCAGCAGACACAGTTCTGTGACAGAGCTCACCACAGGCTGCTGTCATCCAAGGAGTTCCCTGTAATTATGCCGCTCAGCACACCCACTGGGCAGCACAGACAGGGGTGCTTAGGGCGCACAGTATGTCAGCATGGGGCAGGGCTGACTCGGATCAGGTTGCCAGGGGTGAGACAAGTGTCAGATTCAGGGTGTTCCTCATACCCATTAGGTTAGCAAAGTTCTTTGCTTCCCAGAGCACGGCATGAGTGACTTTGAAGTAACCTCTGTTTAATAGCCAGTTTCTCTTTCCTAAGGGACAAGAGCCTTCATTTGGGTACATAGATTTTGCAGGCGACCCAGCCAGGTCCAAGGAACCTCAAGACCGGGAAACAAGAGCTCCACCTGGTTAGCCTGTAAGTGAATACAGGAAGAAGGGGCAGAGTAGAGCAGGAAGCAATCGAAGCAAAACACGCATGAAAGCGGGCTGGGCTGGGGAGGTGGCTAGGCGAGGAGAGGGAGAAAACCCCGCTAGGTTCCATCTCCAGCACTGCATAAAACAGGGTATGGGGACACAAGCCTATAGTCCCAGGAGGACCAGAAGTTCAAAGTCATCTTCCATTACAAAGCAAGTTCGAGGCTAGCCTGGACTCTGTAAAATCTTGTCTCAAAAAAATTAATTAATTAAAGAAAAAAAAAGGCACAGGCTGGAGTTAGACAGATTGAGCTGTGTGCAGCCATGCAACCTTCCCCACACAAAAGTGGGGATGACATGGGTACACCAGCCCTCCTGGGAGTTAGTTAAATGTAAATGTTTCCTGGGCTGTAGAGGTGGCTTAGTGGTTAAGCGCTTGTCTGTGAAGCCTAAGGATCTCGATTACCCACGTAAGCCA
The DNA here is from genome assembly GCA_036365145.1 of Orientallactaga sibirica. Taxonomy (NCBI): domain Eukaryota; kingdom Metazoa; phylum Chordata; class Mammalia; order Rodentia; family Dipodidae; genus Orientallactaga; species Orientallactaga sibirica. The sequence goes on along the minus strand of JAEOAD010000008.1, from coordinate 39,355,538 downwards.
GATGCAGAAGGTGGCGCATGCATCTGGAATTCGTTTGCAGTAGCCGGAGGCCCTGGTGTGCCCGTTCTCTCTCTCTCTCTCTGCCTCTCTTTCTCTCTGTTACTAATAAGTAAAAAAATTAAAAATATATAAAAAAGAAAGACAGAAAGAAAGGAAAGAAAAGAGCCTTCCTTGTGATCATCACCAGTCAAGGTCAGGGACCTGAACTTTGTGAAGTTCCTAGAAAAAGCCACGTCTACGTTGAAGATCCCACAAGGCTGATTAGCTGCTCTGAACGTCTGTGACTATGGAAGGGTGGAATGCTGCCAATCCTGACCCCAAATATCTTTCACCCCCTTCATGACCATCCCTGCCCACCTGTGACTCTCAGATAAACCCATTTGGACTGTTTCCACTGAGCAGAAGCCAAAGGCCAAGAACACCACCCGATAGCATCTGAAACCTGGAGCAGAGATTCCCCCACTTTGCTGTGACTGTCTCCTTGCTGTCCCCACCAATACATTTGAAAAGTGACTTAACTCATGACCTTTGTTTGTTCTGTGACCATAAAATGTCCACCTAACTCATTTTATGGTAGAACATGCCCTTTAAGACAACCCAGATCCATATTCTAGGCCATGGCCGCTCCTACTTGGCTCAGAATAAATTCTTATTGTTTTTGGAACAACAGCTGCCTCTTGTACCCACTGCCTCCCCCTATCTTCCCATCCGGCAATTGCGGCATTCTCTCCTCCCATCCAGCGCCTCAGCCGTAGGATGGCAGCCACCAGGCCTGTCTTCAGGAAGAGGGAAAATGCGAACATGCCACACACGGACAGCTCAGAGCATGGAGACAATTAGAGGATGCATCAGGTCTGATGACAGCTATGCCCACGGTGACATTTTCCTAAATCTGTCACCTGCTCCACCTTCAGGTTTTCAGGTATGTCTGTGTACCCCCAATGACTGGTCCCTTGCTTGGATTTTAAACTGGCATTCTTTTAACTTTATTATTATTTATTTATTTATTTATTTGAGAGAGAGGGAGAGAGAGACAGTGTGAGAATGGGTGCATGCGCCACCATGTGCACCTGGCTTAACGTGGGACCTGGAGATTCAAACCAGGGTCCTTAGGCTTTGCAGGCATACGCCTTAACTGCTAAGCCATTTCTCCAGCCCTAAACTGGCATTGTTATGAGAGGACGTCTCAGAGCCAGGGAGATGGCTCAGAGGTTAAAACCTGCTGGTCTGGGTTGGAATCCCCAGCAGCCATGTAAAGCTGGATGCAAAGGGCATCTGGAGTTTGCAGCAGTAAGAGACCCTAGCATGTGTGTGTGTGCATGCATACACACACACACACACACGCACACACACACAAATAATTAAATAAAATTCAAATAAAAGAAAGTCTCACGTCACAATTAAAATGGAAAGTCGGTGTCGGCCGGCCGCCATGACTAGCGGTGCTGGGAGAAAGAAATACAGTGAGAACAAACCCATGCCATAATAATTCCTGCCAAAAGCTCCAAGTCCAAGGCCAGCTTTCTACTTTTTTGATGAAACAGGATGTCACACGTGTGTGGGAAGTTTTAAAGAACGGTTAGCACAAATCTGAGATTGCTTGTTAAAGGATTGAGGGGAAACTGAGAAAGGACTGATATAAAGGGACTGTTTTACTAAGGCTATGAGTCTGGGGGTTTGTTTTGTTCTTGGTCTGTTTTGCACAGCCTGAGTGCGTGCTAGGCAAGCAGTTTACCATTGAGCTACACTCCCAATTCCCTTTTCATGGTTTTTGAGACAGGGTCTCAGGAAGTTGCCTAGGCTGGCTGTGAACTCACTCTCTAGCGCAGGCACACAGCCCACGTCTCCACTGTTAATGAGGAAGAAAAGCCGGGCTGATATTTTACAGCACCCAGCTCCCTGGAATTGGGGTCTTACTGCGACCCAATGCCATGTCTGACTGTTGAGCCCCTAAACTTTGAACAAGTGTTCCCGAGGTTTTCTGGAGCCAGCAACTGGGAAAGGGCTGGGCATACAATCAAAACCTGGGCACTCAGGGCATCAGGACCCTCCCACATTGCGGGTGGGAGTGCACAATGTAGTAAGTAGTCAGGCAGCTCCTCAGACAGTCAACCATGGAACAACCACAGGACCCAAGAGTTCTGCTCGCAGGCCTACACCTGAGAGAAATGAAAACACACATTCACGAAAAAGCCAAACAAAACAAAAACTGTATATGAATGTTCACATCAGCACTATTAAGTTACCAAAAGACAGACACAACCCACCCATCTAGTAAGGGGCTAATAAGAATTGAAACACGTGTACCCTACCATGCAGTATTACTCAGCCAAGAAAACTAAGCAAGCTCTGACACTTGCTCTGAACCTCGACAGCATAATGCTGAAGAAGTCAGGCACTGAAGGCCACGTATTACATGACCTCCTTTGCGTAAACACCTAATGTGCCTGGCTAGCTCAGTGGGTAGAGCACGAGACTCCTCTACACACACCCAGAGAAGCAAATCCAAAGAGACAGAAAGTGGAGCAGTGATTGCGGAAGGCTGCTGGGGGATGGGAAAACGAGGGAAAGGAGTGATATCTAAAGGATACAAGTTTCTTGTTGAGGTGAACACATTCTAAAATTTACTGGTATAATGGCTGTACAGCACACATTTGCATTTACTAAAGTGCAACAAATCACACTTTTTTTTTTTTTTTTTTTTTTTGGTTTTTCGAAGTAGGGTCTCACTCTAGCCCAGACTGACCTGGAATTCACTATGTAGACTCAATGTGGCCTCGAACTCACAGTGATCCTCCCACCTCTGCCTCCCTAGTGCTGGGTGTGTGCCACCACGCCCAACTCCAAATCACACTCTTTTTTTTTGTTTTTCGAGGCAGGGTCTCACTCTAGCCCAGGCTGACCTGGAATTCACTAGGTAGTTTCAGGGTAGCTCTGCCTCCAGAGTGCTGGGATGAAAGGCGTGCGCCACCACGCCCAGCTTCAAATCACACTCTTTAGAAAACTCCCTGAATCAAAAAGATTAAAAATGCCGGGTGTGGTGGCGCACGCCATCCCAGCACTTGGGAGGCAGAGGTGGGAGGATCGCTGTGAGTTTGAGGCCACCCTAAGACTATGTAGTGAATTCCAGGTTGGCCTGGGGCAGAGTGAGACCCTATCTCAAAAAAAAAAATTAATTAATTAATTTTAAAAAGATTAAAAATAAGGTTTTTCAACAGTGGGTTGGACATGTGAGGAACCAGTAACCTTAGCCACTCTGTTTCTCCTGACAGCAAGGGGAGGGCAGCCTGGAGTCAGGAGCTGGAAGGAGGTAGCCTGAGCTAGGAGATGAGCCTGTGTGCAGGGAGCCTGGGGAACCCAATGCCATCATCTTCTGGCACAGGGGATGAGCACAGGAAGGGTGGCAGGGCTCAGACCGGCCTCTGGAATACACTGAGGCTAGGTCACAAGTCCAGACAGAGGAGGAGGCTGCAGGTGAGTGACAGCCATGAGGTTCTGGTGTGGTCCTCTGGCAGGATGGGACCCTGTGGCTCTGAGTTCCGTCCCCCTGAGGACAAAAACAGAACACAGTGGGGAGATGGATTCCCCTCAGAAGGGCTGCTGGGGCTGCACCAGCTTTGAGCAGCAAACAAGGGCCTTTGTCCTAGCTTTAAGACAGAAGGGTGTTGAGGCTGCAGCTTAACACTAGTAGAGCCTTTTCCTAGTGTGGTCGAGACGCGGACTTCAATCCCTAGCACTACAAAAGGAAAAACAGAAAGAAGTGAGTAGCTCAGGCTAGCCTCAAACTCACAGTCCTCCCTCTTGTGCCACAACACCTGGCTCAAGAATCTTTTCTTGTTTTTTTAAAATATATTTTATTTAATTATTTATTTGAGAGAGAGAAGAGGCAGAGAGAGAGAAAGAGAGAGAGAGAGAGAATGGGAGCACCAGGGCCTCCAGCCACTGCAAACAAACTCCAGATTCATGTGCCACCTTGTGCATCTGGCTTACGTGGGTCCTGGAGAATCAAACCGGGATTCTTTGGCTTCTCAGGCAAACGCCTTAACCACTAAGCCATCTCTCCAGCCCGCCCCCCCCTTTTTAAATATTTATTTATTTGAGAGAAAGAAGAGAGAGGGAGTGAGGCAGATAGATAATACCAAAAGAGAGACAGAGACATAGAGAGAATGGGCACGTCAGGGTCACCAACTACAACAAACTAACTCCATGTACCACCTTGTGCATCTGGCTTACGTGGGTACTGGGGAATTGAACTTGGGTCCTTAGGCTTCACAGACAAGCACCTTAACCTCTAAGCAGTCTCTCCAGCCCTTTTCTTGTTTTGTTTTGTTGTTTTGCTTTGCTTTGTTTTTGGAAATAGGGTTTCATTATGCAGCCCTGGCTAGCCTGGAACTCACTCTGTGGCCCAAGCTGGCCTCACACTTGTGGCAATCCTTCTGCCTCACTGTCCCAAGTTTTGGGATGACATCTGTGAGTCACCACACCTGCTTTGCTTTCTGTCCCACTCTGGTGGGTCTGAGAGGGAGTAGGCAGTTAGGGTGACTGGGCCCCTGAAAGTAAAAACAGGGAGGAAAGTCTGCACTTGCTAGAAATCAAGATGATCTGACTTCTTATCTCTTGCCTGGTTCCCTAGACCTGTTTTTCCACAAACAACCTGGACCCCTTCTGGGAAGAAGGTCTTCTGTAAGATTTAAACATTGTGGTTGGTCATGTTCAACCTCCAGAACTTGGTGTTAGGGCTAGCTCTTCCTGAGACAGCCCCTAGCCCAAACCAACCTGCTGTCCCTCTGGTTCACCTGAGCCAGAAGACAGAGCCCACCACTGTAAGGTTATAAATACCTTTGCATGCTCGGAGCTGCCTGACCACTAGGGAATCCAGCTGTGGGTGAGTTTTCCTTCGGCTGGGTCTGGGCTGAGCCAAGGGAAAGGCCCCCTAACCTTTACTCTCCACAGGGGTTCTTTATTCCCTCCAGCTCCCCACGTCGTAGGTGCTCTTTGAAATTTCTTTTTGGTAACATATATATATATATATATATATATATATATATTTTTTTTTTTTTTTTTGAGAGAAAGAGAGAGAGAGAGAGAATGGGCATACCAGGGCCTCCAGACACTGCAAACAAACTCCAGACACATGTGACACTTTGTGCATCTGGCTTATGTGGGTCGTGGGGAATCAAACCTGGCTCTTTTGGCTTTGTAGGCAAGCACCGTAACCGTTAAGCCACCTCTCTAGCCCTTAAGTTTCTTTTCTTTCCATGGTTTTCCCAGACTCTCCATGTAGGAACTCTAGCCACGTGGGTGTCTTTCCTTGGCTCTGTACCTCCCTCAATAAATATAACGATTTAATAATTATCCTTCCCCATCTTCTTCTATTCAATTCTTTGATTAAAATTAGAAATGAACCTAGGGTTTGGGATTCAAGGACTTTCCTTAACCCTGAGCAAAGTGCTACAGGTTGCACACAGGTTTCTGCTGCGTCTGGCAGGAATGAGCCAGAAAAAGCTACGGGACACAGGAATGGAAGTGTGGGACATACTGTCTCAATCCATGCCTGGTTTATAGATGAGAAAAGGAGTGGTGAGTGTGGGAGCCTGCTTGGGTGATGTCTCCAGTAAAGTGGTGGATCTGAGATCCAGCCGTGGTATCCTGGGCTCTCACCCTTCCTGAAGAAGCCAGTGCTTCAGAGCAAAGAAGGAAGACAGGCACACAGCAAGGCCTGGGCCCAACCAACATTCAGTCCCATAAGGGCTGACGTAAAGATGGCAGTGCGCCATTCAGGTCTCAGTTCAGATCAATGAAGTCAGAACCACCAGGCATGGGCTCCGCACAGTACAGTTGTACTTGGCACCCACTGGGGATTGATTTCAGGTTGCCTCGTAAACACCCAAATCCAAAGATGCTCACCTCCCTTTCGTAAAATGGGACAGGGCTGGAGAGATGTCTCAGCAAGCAGGGAAGAGCACTTGATGCACAAGCCTAAGAGTCTAAGCTTCATCCCCAGCACACACACACACTCACACAGAAAAAGCAGGGTATGACCACGGATGCCTGTAAACCCACATTGAGGGGAGAAGAGACAGGAGCATCACTGGGGCTCGCTGGTCTGCCAGTGTTACTGAAAAACAGCAGCCCCAGGTCCAGTGAGGGATCTACCTCAAGGAAATATCGCAGAAGAGCGATAGGTGAGGACACCCAATGTTCTTTGCTGGCCTCCTCGTGTGTGCACGAGGCACACACATCTGCACGCATGCATACACCACTGCAGTCTTGGTGCGGATGCACAACAGGTACGCTTTACACTGACCGCCCCGTCATACCACCCAGCGGAACGAACGCTGCCTGAAACATGCAGGCTGATTCCCGACAACTGTGTGTTAAGAACTGCAGTGTAGCCAGGCATGGTGGCACACGCCTTTAATCCCAGCACTCGGGAGGCAGAAGTAGGAGGATCGCCATGAGTTCGAGGCCAGCCTGAGACTGCAGAGTGAATTCCAGGTCAGCCTGGGCTAGAGTGAGACCCTACCTCGAAAAAAAAAAGAAAGAAAAAGAAAAAAAGAAGAACTGCAGTGTTTTACTCCACATACAAAGTTTCCTGCTCTTCAAAGACTTTGAATATTTTCTTCGAAGTCTTATTCCTCAGCATGTTTCCAACTAGTATATCTTTGAATTGTGTTCGACAAATAAACTCATCCAACTCATTAGTATGCAAATAACATGCATGCCAAAAATTGTTGTTTTGTTCTTTGTTTTTTTTTGTTGTTGTTGTTTGTTGTTTATTTTTTTCAAGGAAGTATCTTGCTCTAGTCCAGGTGGGCCTGAAATTCACTATGTATTCTCAGGGAGGCCTCGAACTCACAGCGATCCTCCTACCTCTGCCTCCCCAGTGAGTGCTGGGATTAAAGGTGTGCACCACCACACCTGGTTTAAAGGATTGTTTTAAAAGAAACTCCATTAAGATTATTATCAGCAAGTGTTGATTTGCATACCTATTTTATATTCACATATACCCAGAGTCATATGAAAAGTTCTCCAGCCAAAAAAAGGTTCATAAGTGGCAAAGGTAATATCAAGAAAAGAAAACTGCACAGTCAGCACAGATGAATGTTTTAAATAATACTTGCCATTTGAGGTTCATTGACTACTTCGACGCAGACCCGTGGAGATGGTCAACTGTTTTTATTCAAGACTGCTCAGGGATGCCAACAGGTGCCAGTGTTTGTATCTTAGTGGGTTATTATTCCTTCCCCTGGCCCTTAAAGGGTTACTGTCTAAAGCACCAGCCACCCAGTACTCATGGTGGCCTGAGGCTGAGTTTAGAATATATACATCATACGTATTGTACACGTTATATATTATCACATGCCACGTATACAAGTGCTATATTTTCTCCCCTGGGCCTTTTCTTGTGCTGTGTTCGGTGCTGGGGATTGAATCCAGGGACTCGTGCATGCTAGGCAGGAGCTTTACCCCTGCCTTCTCTTCACTTCTGAGACACGTCTTACTAAATTCCCCAGGCTGGCCTCAAACTTGCAATCCTCCTGCCTCAGCCTTCCGAGCAGCTGAGAGGACAGACCTGAGCCGCCACACCCAGCTTGGTTTATTTTTCTAACCCCAGTGGCACCACAACCACCAAAAGAAATGTGCTTTAACTCGTCCACTTTGTCTTGTTTCTTCCAAACAATAACATCCTGAGGCACAGGTGAACCAGAGGCACGTTACACCTGCTGAGTGGAAGGGGGTTTCTCCATGACAGGCTGAGGTCCAGCGGGATGCCCATGTGTCAGTCCCTAGACAACACCAGCAGACGTCAGGTGACAGGGAGGCAAGCCCTGGGATAGGGGTTTTTTGGGGAGCGGAAGGAAGGAAAGGAAAGCGGGGTAGGCTGGGCAAGACTTCCACTGGAGGGCTTGCTGAAGACCCATCTTTGCTGATCCTGTGGGGGCTCCGGTAGGTGAACAATACCTCAGATTTCTGCCCTACCCTGGGACCCTGTGAGTGCACGCTTACTCCCATGTCCTTTAGCCATTTGCTGAGGGTGGACTTGGGGGTGGTGTGTGGAAACAACTTCCCAGAGGGCAGACAGTGGGAAAGCTGTAACGCAGTAGGAGCCCAAACTTGTGACAGCTGGAAAGAGGTCTACAGCCCATCCTTAGGAGGGACACCGGGAGTGTTTATTGTACACCGTTCGTTTCCATCCTCTCTGCTTATATTTTGTATTTAAAGCACACTAATCTGACATTAATTCATTTTTAAGTGTACATGACAAGTGGAAAAATCGACATCCCTTGCCAAGCGACAACCATTTAAGCAAGCGATTTTAACTGCTAGGTCACCATCTCCTCTGGCTCCGTGACAGCCATTTAAGTAAAACTTTAGAAAAAAAAAAATCGGAGTATGCCACCATTTTTAACATTTCCTGTATGCTACAGAAATCATCTCTAAGTCCCTGCAGGCATGTGGACCCCGCCCTGGTAGGCTGATTAAGCTTCCCCTGAGCTCTGGCTTAGAAGAAAGTAAAAATGTGACCCCATGTCTTCTGGATATAAACAGACGTTGGCCATGTCACTTGGCCCCATGTAGCCCCGGGCATGGGGGTGGGGCTGCCCCGACCAGAGCCCTCCCCTCTTCCCGTCCCTTTTACTCCTGCAGCCTCTAGCTTCACAGCTCAGCTAACCCATAGGTTCCTCTTTGGAGAATCCTTCCCGGTAGGCTGCTGAAGGCCGGGGTACCTGTGATGGCTACTGGGGTACAATAGTGAATCCAATACAGACACAAAGTCCTCGTGCCCCGCAGCACTTGCCATGTTCAAACAAATATCAGAAATAAAGGCAAAGGAATGGTTTGCACCCGACAGAATCCGAAGATCACGCTGAGCAGAGCAAGGGCGGAGGCAGAGTGGGAAAGGGTCAGCGGGGAGAAACTGGTGAAAGAGGGCTACTGGAGCAGGGGGTGGGGCTCAGCAGCTAGGGTGCTTGCCTAGTGTGCATGAAGCTCTGGGTTCCATCCCTGGCACTGTATAAAGCAGGCATAATGTAATCCTGTAATCCCAGCTTTCTAGGATACCCAGAAATTCAAGGTCATCTTCAGCTACATAGGGAGTTGAAGGCCAGCCTGGAAGATAGAAGACCCTGTCTCAAAAATAAATAAATTTAATTTTTTTAAAAAAGCCTATAATTCCAGCTACTTGGAGGCTGAGGTAGGAGGATTGAAAGTTCAAAGCTCGCCTGAACTACAAAGTGAATTCAAGACCAACCTAGGTAACTTCATGAGACTGTCTCAAAATAATAAATAAATAAATAAATAAAAAATAAATAAATAAATAAAAACAAACAGAGAGGACTCGGGGTGCACCTCAGCAGCAGAATGTTCACTTAGCAAGGCCCTAGGATCAATGCTCAACACTGCAAACGGAGCTAGAGGAACAACGTGAAACAGTGGCCCAAGCAGAAAGTAAGTTAAGCAGAGAGACACTGTGCCCAGCCACTGGGGGGAAACCTGCAGAATTACCTGTGCCCGCCCCGCCCTCCCACCAGGTGATGTCATTCCTTCCAGGTGGGGACTGGGAATCGCATTTTATCAAGATTCCCTGGGCGGTTCAGATGGGCAGCCAGCCAAGGAGACACATCATGGCCTGGAAATTTGTTGTTGTTGTTTGCTTTATTTTGGGAGCAATCGAAACTCCTGAAGAGTCTTTAAGTGGGGTGGGCTGAAGCCGCCTGGCCAGCTTTGCTTCGTTCGGTTTGATCCCTCGGGGCGCGTATGGAAAGTGGACTGCCCAGCCAGGGGCTATGGGGACGGCAGTCAAGGAGCTTGGGCAGTGATCAGTGCAAAAGATGGTGGTGGGCTGGTGGTCAAGAGGGTAGCCATGGGGAAGAGAGGGTAGATTCCAGAAACACAAGGGTCTGTGAGAAGAGGCAGAGAGCGTGGCTCCAGGCTTCCAACATAGTGTCTCATGATGGGTGCTGGTGGCATTTACTTCTGAGACTGACATGGCAGGGCAGGGAGAGGGACAGGTACAAGACTTGATCTCAAAAGAGATCGTATCATCTGACGACGGAAATGCATCCATAAAAGTGAATGAAGGGAGCCGGGCATGGTGGCGCACGACTTTAATCCCAGCACTCGGGAGGCAGAGGTAGGAGGAAGGCCGTGAGTTCGAGGACACCCTGAGACTACATAGTTAATTCCAGGTCAGCCTGGACCAGAGTGAGACCCTACCTTGCAAAACCAAAACAAAAAAGTGAATGACGGGGCAGGGGAAAGAGAAGCGCCGTGGAGAATCTTCGAGGACTGGGACTACCAACTTCGGAGGGTACATATTGGATATCCAGAATCATATCTCAGACTCAAGGCACATTCTGGAGCCAAAAGACCAGGACTATTTATTTCAAGGGAGGAAGGTAGACGTCAATTTGACAAGAAGCACGGGAGACGGAATGGGCACACCCAATGGGCTCCAGGAGCCCTCACTGCAAATCTTAATTGCCAACTGTGGAATTCGAGCACGTTCTTTCATGTGGCTCGTTCACCTCCAGAGCAGGGATAATAACAGCCTCCACCTTTAAATGAGGTCAGGGAGGAGGCACACGTGGCCCAGCGGACGGCGCGGCACTCTACGATTGAAAGGTCGTCATGCTTATTAGTCATTACTGATAACACTGCTAAGTGGGGGCCATTTTCTCCTGCCCAAAATTGTCAAGCTAAACACACTGTACAAGGCCCTGGTCTTCATCTGTCTTCTTGAACTCTCGGCCAAGCCCAAGAGGTCCAGTGTTAAGGGTCTCCCAGATGCTTTATTCCCCTGGATTTCATAACTGCCCTATTGGTTATAGCCCCAGAACACTCACTCTCCCCCTCTTCTCCAAGCCACTGTTAACATCCATTCACAGCACCCACGGTGGGAAACTCATGATACCTAATGGGAGTCCACGATGCGCCTGCCGGGTGGATGACACCTCCTCAGTTCAGTACCTATCGCTTTGTCTCTGCATGACCATAATAGCCTGCGACGGTCTGTCTACACAGCCTCCACCACACAGTCTATCCGATACTGCACGGTCGAGCTCACTATCTCAAGCTCCCCCCCTCACACCTGCAAAACCTCACTGGTTCCCAAATACAGGGAAGACCAGCTCCTTAGTATTGAAGTTTAGGACGTGGGTAATCCATGCATTCATTCTCTTTGTTAAAGACGGGGTGGGAGCTCCTTCACCCATCGGGTCCTTCACACCAGTTTTTTGGTTTCCTCTCTCATCAGAGGCACCACATCCATCTATTCTGATCCATCCTTCCGGACATTGTTCCTTAAATAAACATAGTGTGTACAAGGCCCAGGACTATGCAATCAGAATTTTGTTCACTTTAACGTAAATAGTACTTTTTTTCACATATAGGTGTTTTTTTGTTGTTGTTGTTGAGGTGAAAATATTTTTGTGTTTTTTTTTTTTTTTTTTTTTGAGGTGGGGTCTCACTCTAGCTCAGGCTGACCTGGAATTCACTCTATATACTCAGGGTAGCCTTGAACTCATGGTGATCCTCCTACCTCTGTCTCCCGAATGCTGGGATTAAAGGTGTGCACCACCACGCCCGGCCTTTTGAAAATATTTTTATTTATATATTTGCAAGGAGAGAGAAAGGAGGGAGAGAAAGAGAGAATGGGTGCACCCGGGGCCTCTTGCCACTGTTGCAAATTAACTCCAGTTGCACGCACCACTTTATGCATCTGGCTTTATGTAGGTACTAGGGAACTGAACCCAGGCTGTCAGGCTTTGCAAACAAGTGCCTTAATAACACTGAGCCATCTCTCCAGCCTCACAAATACCTTTTAAATTTTATTATTATTATTTATTTATTTGAGAGAAACAGGCAGATAGAGAATGGCCATGTCTCTAGCTACTGCAAACAAACTCCAGATGCATGCACCACCTTGTGCATCTGGCTGTATGTGGTTTTGAGGAATCGAACCTGAGTCATTAGACTTCACAGGCAAGTGCCTTAACTGCTAAGCCATCTCTCCAGCCTCCCACATGTAGTGTGTGTGTGTTTTTTTTTTGTTTGTTTGTTTGTTTTGTTTTTTTGGTTTTATGAGGTAGGCTCTCACTCTAGCCCAGGCTGACCTGAAATTCACTATGTAGTCTCAGGGTGGCCTCGAACTCACTGCAATCCTCCTTCCTCTGCCTCCTGAGTGCTGGGATTAAAGGCATGCACCACCACGCCCGGCTCCACATGTAGTTTTGATAATTTTATTTCAGTTTAATAATGCAGCTCAGTGGCAGAGCATTTGTCTAGCATGCATGAGGCCCTGGGGTTCATTCCCAGTACCATAAAAAAAAAAAAAAATAAGCTGGGCGTGGTGGCGCACGCCTTTAATCCTAGCACTTGGGAGGCAGAGGTAGAAGGATCACCGTGAGTTCGAGGCTAGCCTGAGACTACAGAGTGAATTCCAGGTCAGAGTGAGACCCTACCTTGAAAAACCAAAATGAAATGAAATGAAATGAAATGAAATGAAATGAAATGAAATGAAATGAAATGAAATGAAATGAAATAAAATAAAATAAATTCAATAATGCCATAGACCTCTTTCGTTGTAACTGTTGTAAAACAGTCTGGAGAAAAAAAAAAAAAAAAGACTGTCCGTTGCCCTCCCATGGCTACTAGAGGAATGCTAGAGGTCCTTCAAAGCCCATCTCCAGCCCCATAGGCTCATGGAAACCCCGGCCTATCATCATTCTGCAGGCTTCTCTGAAAGGGACCCTGTAGACCCCAGAGCAGACATGCAGATGTTCTGTCTGACTTCCTAGAGAACAAGCTCCTTTGAAGAGAGGGAACCCCCTCTGTGTGGGTCCCTGCACAGTTGCTTAATAATACCCATCAAGATTAAAGTGGGCAACTGACCTCTCCCTTGGCCTCGCCTTGGTTCAAGCAAACCACAAACATCTAAGCCACTTTCCAGTAACATCGACGACTCCTCTCCTCTGATCCTCAGAGCAACCAGCAAAGTCAAGGGCGCATGGACGGCCCTTGTTAAAGATGAAGCAACGCCCTTGGGAGCTAAGTGGCAGGTCTCTGTCTGACACGGGGCTTGGGGGCTTGACAGAAGAGGAGCCTGTCCAGGTGCTCATAGGTATTTCCAGATTAGTTCTGTCATCATCAAAAATGTGAACTGTGGGGGGCTGGAGAGGAGGCTTAGCAGTTAAGGCCTGCAAAGCCTAAGGATCTCGGTTCGATTCTCCAGGTCCCACGTCAGACAGATGCACAAGGTGGTGCATGCATCTGGAGTTTGTTTGCAGTGGCTGGAGGCCCTGGTGCACCCATATTCTCTCTTTCTTTCTGCCTCTAATAAATAAATAAATAAAAATAAATTTTAAAAATGTGAACTGTGTCACTGAGGTTGCTGTCATGTTCCAGAAACCAGTCACTGAGATTTTTGTTAAACTTGAAGACCACGTGTGCTTATCAACTATTTCAGAAACGTTTTAGGGCCGGGAAGATGGCTCAGTGATTAGATGTGCCTCCTGTGCAAGCATGAGGGCCTGAGACTGCTAGAGTTGGAATCTCCAGATCCCACAGGGTCTGCCCATGTGCAACTGTCACCCCAGACCTGCAGGGGAGCAGAGACCCGCAATCCTCAGAGCCCAGCAAGTTCCATCCTGAGTCAGTAAAACAGGACCCAGACGAAGACAATGGAGCAGGTCATGTCACGTTCTGCTTTGGCCACTGTAGGCAAGCGCCCCGTCACAGGTGAGCATACGCAGTACCACACCACACCATGCACACACACACACACACACACACACACACACTCAAAGTGGAAAATTTAAAACACAAGATCTGTGAAGCCATAGATTACCATGTTATTTACATATGCATTAACATAAGACTAGTAAGATCCATGGGGGGGGGGTCACATTTACTCACTGCAATTTTCTAATTAATTTTCTTTTAAGGAAAAGCAGTTTACAAGACCAGTTGCTGATTAGGACATCAGAAAGAGAAATCTCAAGTGGAAGACTCTACTACTAGGGAGACGCTTGATTTGGGACTCTCAGCACTCTGCAGTGGGTACACTTAGCTGGCCGCCACCTCTGTATCCTGAAATGGTGACAGCTATCTTGCGCTCAGATTTCCCAGGACAGTATTAATACCAAATACCATTCCAGCGGCCCCTCCCTCAGCTCTGGACATGGAATCCTAGGAAGTTGTTGTCCCCCCACCTCCACATCCCAGAGGTAGGGTCTTACTCTAGCTGAGGCTGACCTGGAATTCACTAGGGTAGCCTTGAACTCATGGCAGTCCTCCTACTTCTGCCTCCCAAGTGCTGGGATTAAAGGCATGTGCCACCACACCAGGGGAAGTTTTTTTCTTTTTAAAAATATTTTATTTTGATTTTTCAAGGTAGGGTCTTTCTCTAGCCCAGGCTGACCTGGAATTCACTATGTAGTCTCAGGGCAGCCTCGAACTCATGGCGATCCTCCTACCTCTGCCTCCCGAGTGCTGGGATTAAAGGCATGCGCCACCACGCCCAGCTAATATTTTATTTTTATTTATTTATTTGCAAGAGAAAGAGAATGGGCTTGTCAGGACCTTTAGCCACAAACTCCAGAGGCATGCGCCACCAAGTGCATCTAGGTTACTTGGGTACTGGGGAATCAAACCCGTGTCCTTAGACTTCACAGGCAAGTGCCTTAACTGCTAAGCCATCTCTCCAGCCCGCCTAGGGAGTTTTTAAATGATGGTGCCCAGCCTGGCCACTGAACGGAAGCCATAGATTTTTTGTTCTTTGCTGTAGTCCCTGTAGAGCAACAGAAGTCTAGCTGCCCAGGGAAGGTTAGGACCCAAGAACTCAGTCCTGCAACCAGCAAGTACTCATTAAGCAATGGAGCCGTCAACAGTCTATCTGCATGGGAGGAGGGAGGACCAATCGCCCAGTTTCTGTCCAGCCTCTCTCCTCCCTACAACCTGCCCAAAGATGAACCAGCTTCCTCAGAGCCTGACAGCTGTGCCAGAGAGATGCCAGGTGCGCTGTGGGCATTGACCCACCACCACTTAGGCAGAGTTCTTTGCCCAGCATTCCCCACCATAATGTGAATGTGGAAATCCAGCATCCTAAACAGACAACCCATGTCACAGCAGTATCTTACCAGTAGACTCATGGGGCTGGAATCCCACGCCTAGCCACTGAACTTCTCAGATCCAGTCCTGAGTCTGCCACTAACTTGTTGGGCGCCCTTGGACAACTCACTCCACATTGCTGGATGTGTGCCGAGCAGTCAAAATGGGACTTTCTTCTTTTTTAAAATTTTATTGGAGTGAGAGAGAGAGAGGAGAGGAAAGAGGAAGATGGGAAATGGGTGCCCCAGGGCCTCCAAAAACTGCAAGCAAATTCCAGATACATGCACCACCTTGTGCATCTGGCTTACGTGGGTCCTGAGGCACTGAACCTGGGTCCTTAGGCTTCACAGGCAAGTGCCTTAACTGCTCAGCCATACTCCAGCCCGCTTTAAAAATTATTTTATATATCTATTTATTTGAGAGAGAGGCAGAGAGTGAGAATGGGTGCAGCAGGGTCTCTAGCCACTGCAAACTAACTCCAGACATAGGCACCACCTTGTGCCTCTCACTTTCGTGAGTACTGGGGAATAGAACCTGGTCCTTAGGCTTCGCAGACAAGCGCCTTAACCGCTAAGCCATCTCTCCAGCCCCTAAATGGGACTTTCTAAGGTCCTTTAGTACTTGAATTTCTCCAATCTTTGTCCCCAGAACTCTCACACCTTGCAGGTTACCTGTCCCAGGTTGGCTGGCCTGGAGGAGTCTCAGGGTCTGTACTACCTTAGTCACTCCTGGTGTTGTCACCACCCATCACCATTACAGGATACCAGTCTTGCCTGGGGTGTCAGGTTACCAGGCAGCACTCTTGCTGGGTGGCAGCCCTGCCTTTGATATTTTTAGAGTCCCTCTGGGCCTGGCCCTAACGAGAGTCAGATGTGTCCAATTCCTGATTCAGCCACAGGCCTGCCGAAGTTGTGTTCTTTGGATAAATTCTGCAGGGGGCCAGACTGCACCAGTGCTGGGGCAAGGAGTAGCACCTCCTCTTCTCACCACCCAACCCCTGTCCCATCCCGTCCCTGGATAAATGGAAGATGACAGCTCAGAGTCAAATTCCAGTTCTTCCTACGATGCCAGCTAACCACTTCCAAGGCCAATGACCTGCTTTCCTAAGCCCAGTCTTCCCCCTGACACCCCCCCCCCCCACTTTCTCAACCTCTCTCCAAGGCAGCCAGGGATCCGGCAATGGCATGCATCTCACCTTAGCCGCTGAAACCTGTGTCAGACAGTCTCTGCCTGGCCATAGACCCAGACATCAGTCACAAAAGGCAAGGAGCATATACACAACCCCCTATCTCTGCTGTGAAGGTGGCTGGACCCTTGCTTCACCAGCCAGCCAGAACAGCAAGCCAGCAGTCCCAAGCCATCCCTTGTGGCCTGGAAAGGTATTTATATAGTTTTGTCTCGTCGACAGACTTCCTTTCTGACCATGTCTGTCGGAGTTCACTGTGACAAAGAACTAGCTATGCCTCAGTAACCAAGCAGGGAGGCTCTGCGAAGAGGCAGGAGAGGGCAGGAGAATGTCAGTGTGTACCTGGGCGGAAACAGGAAACACCAGCAGAGTGTGCATGACCTGTGGCTGTAGAAACGAGGGTCTGTGTACCTATGCGAAGGGGCTTTTACCCCTAAAGTGAAGAGATGGCAGAGGCCAAGGAAAGAGAGCTAGGTGTGCTACCTGTGCTAGGCATGGGGGTGCTATGTGAATTCTCTCTGTATTTACTATTTAATGATGTTCTCTTGGAGTGGCGCCAGCCTAAGAGAGGGGCCTCCGCTCTAGGTGGGGCAACAGCACCCATGCCAACATCCTCACAGAGCTGTTATGCCTGGCCCTGCCCTCCACTCTCCTCCCCTCCCCCTCCCTGCTGGCTCCCTCCCGTTGCTTCCCACACAAACACCCTTGCCTTAGACTGCCCGCCAATCTCAGCTTCTCCACTTGAGGGACAGAGAAGGCTCTAGGCTGCGTGACCTGCTCTCTACCTGCCATTTGACTGCCCCGATTGCTGTGGGGGCGGAGGTGGGAGGGATCCAGAACCCCTCTGAGAGAAAACAGGTTCTGCACCTTCTTGCCACCCCCTCGTCCCTCCTTAGGCTGTGGGCTGGGCACCTATCTGCCAACCCCCCCCCCCCACATCTGAACCTCATTTACCCTTCCATGTCTCTCCCCCATTTCCTGCAACCCACCGAGGCACCTCTAGTTGGACACAAGGAGGGAGGGCTCAGGAGGAGACAGGCTGAGGTGCAAAACCTGGTTCTGGCACTCACTAGCTGCCTGGCCTTGAGTAACTGACTTGGCATCTCTGCCCCCAGGTTTCCTCACCTGCAACAGGGGAGTGTTCTGGGAACAGCCCAGGGTGCGGCTCTCAGGGAGGAGAGTGAGAGGGGGCCACAGCCCACTGCACACCTCTATCAGCTCCACACATTCCCTTCTCCTGTACTCCCAGAAAAAAAAAAAAAAAAAAAAAGCCTTCTCAGTCCTCCACTCCGTCCTCCTTTGCCTCCTATCTGAAGGTGGTGTTCCAGGACACCTCGCTTCTGGGATTTCTAACTGATTCAGAATGATATCCAGAAATGCCTCTTTCTCCCCCCACCCTTCATTGTGGTCAAATAGACACATTTATTATTTTAACTATTTGTATATGCACAATCTAGTACCTGAAATGAATTCACAAACCTGGGTGAATCATTGCTATCTGTACCCCAAACTTTTCATCCCGACTTTAAAAAAAAAAATCATGCCCATGAAACACTAACTTCAAGAAAATCCCACCCCCAACATCTGGCAACCACCACCCTACTTGTGTTTGAACTTTGATTCCAAGTGTCCCATAAACGTGGAGCGATACAGAATTGCGGCTGAGACTTCCATCTTTCTCTTAGCCCCTCACACGCGCCTAGCCAAGCCTCCTGACGCCTGCCATCCTTGCCCTTAAAGCTCTCAGCACCACCCTAAGTAGGCAAAAGAAGAGGGGCGTCGTCCTCGCAGAGCCCCCTCCCCTACTCACCCCGCAACCCCAGGCTGAGCCACCAGTAAGTACCCAAGTGCAGAAGCGCAGCGGATCCAACCAGATGGGTGCCGCTAGGGGACAGACTCGGGGCTTTGGGGTCCCGCTCACAACCAGGGGGCTGCCCTGGACTTGCAGAGTCTTCGGGCCGGAGGTTGGCAGAGGCGATGGGGGAGCCGCCCTGACTCCTCCCCAAACTTTTCCCGCCCGCCTGGGCGCAAAAGGCCAAGGCAGCCATGGGCTGGGGAGATGGGGTGGCGCAGTGGCATGGGGGGAGTACTCAGCGGGGAGGTGTGCGCCCCGATGGTCCTGGACGGCGCTTCGAATCCGCTCTGCCCACCACCCACCCTGCAGCCCTGCACCCTAAAGAGAAGTGATCGCGCCCCGGCCGCCCCGAATCCCGACAAGTCCCCGGACCCCGCGCGCTGCTCCCGGGCGCGCCCCGAACTCACGGTGCGCGGGCGGCTGGACGGGCGGGCGGGCTGCGCGCGGGGCGAGGCGCCGGCTGTTTTGAAGCTCGGGGCAGGCACTGCGCCCGCCTCCGCCCTCCGCCGGCGCCCGGCCTCCTCGGCCCGACCCCGCCTCCCGGGCGGTGATGTCGGGGTGGGGGAGGAGGAGGGACCGCGGGAGGCCGCCCCGAGACCCCGCCCGGTCAAGGCGGGACGTGGAAAAGGCTCGTGGGAGCTGGACATCTCCGGCTGCTCCCTCCGTCCTTCCTCTCTTCCCTTCTTCTCCCCCTTCCCGGGACACCGCTTTCTTTTCAGCACCCCGCGGTGGCTCTTCACCCCGTCCTGCCTCGGGTTCCCACAGTGGAAAAGGAAGGCCTGAGAGTGACTTTGCCCTGGTGCGGTGCGGGGTGAGCGCCCTGCAGATGCAGCCATGACTAACAAGGGGGTGGCAAGGCCACCTTGGGGCGAGGCCCTGGGGACACCAGGAGTCAAATTTAAGATTCCTCCAAATTGGGCCTGGTGGAGCGGGCCTGTAATCCCAGGTATTTAGGAGTCTGAGGGAGGAGGATTGTAAATTCCAGATTTACCTGGGCTACAGAGCGAGTTCAAAGCCAGCCTCTGCAACTTAATAAGACCCTGTCTCACAATAAACTGTAAAAGGAGGGCTGGCCCCCCTGCGTGGTGGCGCACGCACGCCTTTAATCCCCGCAGAGGTAGGAAGATTGCTGTGAGTTTGAGGCCAGCCTGGGACTACATAGTGAGTTCCAGGTCAGCCTGAGCTAGAGTGAAACCTTACCTCAGGAGAGAGAGAGAGAGATTGAGATGGCTGGGGATATAGTTCAGTGCCTGCTTGGCATATGCCAGGATCCTGGGGTTCCATCCCCAGCACTTAAAATTCTTTCATATTTTTCCATTTACCACCACCCCTGCCAATAAGAACCTTTACACAAATCATCTCCTAACTCCTTTGAACTCGGTCTTAGAATTTATCAATCCTGAAAATGACCAAAAGACCAGGAACTGCCTTTCTTTCTTGCCTCGGTTTCTCTACCTATAAACAGAGGGCTGACTTCCTTGGACGTTTTTGGAGTGATTGAAGAGGAGGCCAGAGGAGCCAGCTATGTCCTGAGTGGTGAAGGGGATAT
Organism: Orientallactaga sibirica; assembly: GCA_036365145.1. Lineage (NCBI taxonomy): Eukaryota > Metazoa > Chordata > Mammalia > Rodentia > Dipodidae > Orientallactaga > Orientallactaga sibirica. Next base: position 39,335,834 of record JAEOAD010000008.1, on the reverse strand, counting down.
TTAAAAACCAAAGGCACTCCAAAGCCAGGCCAGAGCAAATGACAGCACATTTTTAAAAACTTCTAATTCAACAGGTTCGTGTTATTTACACAAACCAAAAAAAATACAAGGCAGTTGACTTGTGCTGCTGGCAAGAAATATGAATTTATTGCACAATTGCCTGGTCTCACTTGGACACATGGTGTTTAAATACTCTTTCTTTTGTTTTCTATCTTTTTTTTTTCCTAGCAGGATCTTGCTATGGAGTCCAGGCTGGCCTCAGACTCTTGATCTTCATGTCTTAGCCTTCTGAGTGCTGGGATTACAAACATGTGTCATTAGCCAGGCTACACAGCTTAAATGAACATTGTTTTATTGTTGTTGTTATTGTTGTGTGTGTAATGTGTAATGTTGTATGTAATGTGATATGTGTGTATCATATGCATGTCCATGTGTGTGCACATGCAGAGGCCAGAGAAGAATGATGAGTGTCCTCTATCTCTCATCTACCTGTTTGGTTTTTCAAGGTAGGGTCTTGCTCTAGCCCGGGCTGACCTGGAATGAGTTTCAGGCTGGCCTCTACCTCAGCCTCCCAAGTGCTGGGATTAAAGGTGTGCCCCACCACGCCGGGCCACTTGTTTTCTTGAGATGGTCTCTCACTCAGCTTGGAGCGCCTGTTTTAGGTCAGGGAGGCCCAGCAGTTTTCTGGTCTGTGCTCACCATTGGATTGAAATGGTTCTAGCTGTGCCTTGCTGTTTCTGTGGGTGCTGTGGAGTCAAACTCGGGCACTCCTGGGCCCTCTCAGGTCCCCGTGCTTGCACAGCGAGTGCTCTCACCTCCTGAACCATCTTCCCAGCCTCGAGCTTGTGGTGGGAGGATTTCATACTGGAGACTCATCCCCCAAACATGAGATCCTTTGGGGTTGAAGATAAGGGAAAGGGCATTCCTTTGAGCTCAAGCCTGTCTAACCCACCACCACCTGGAAGACCTAAAACCCAAAAGATGCCCCAGAAGGGAGAGTCCAGGAAGGGAGAGGAGCCAGGGGCTTGCATCATTTGCTGAGCACTTACTATAGCCAAGTACTTTGTAATATTAACTTTATCATTGAGGCAGGATCTCATATATCCCAAGCTGGCCTTAAACTCCCTGTGTAGCAGAGGATCACCTGGAACTTCTGGTCCTACCTCCTCGGTGCTGGAATGACTGGTGTGCACCACCACGCCCAATTTATGCTTGCTGAGGATGGAACCCAGGGCTTTGTGCTTGCTAGGCATGCACTCTACCAAACCGAGTCACCTCCCCAACCTGGCAAATATTAGCTTTAATGTAATATACTAACCCTGCAAACTAGGTCTCTCTCTCTCTCTCTCTCTCTTTTTGCAAGGTAGGGTCTCACTCTGGTCCAGGCTGACCTGGAATTAACTATGTCGTCTCAGGGTGGATTCAAACTCACAGCAATCCTCCTACCTCTGCCTCCCGAGTGCTGAGATTAAAGACATGCACCACCACGCCCGGCTACTCTCATTTTTAAAAAGATATTTTATTTATTTGAGAGAGATGGAGAGAAAAAGAGAGACAGAGAGAATGGGTGTCAAGGCCTCTTGTCACTGCAAACTAGCTCCAGACCCATGCGCCATTTTGTGCACCTGGCTTTATGTGAGTACTGGTCATCAAACCTGAGCTTTGCAAGGAAGTACCTTGAACAGCAGAGCCATCTCCACAGCCCTCGTTTCATCTATGAAGAAACGGAGGCTAAGAGAGCTAGGAAAGGCCTTGCTCAAAGCCCCCATGCAAGTGACCTGGTATGCATTGGAAACCAGACAACTATGTCAACCTCATTCTCCTGTCCTTGCCAAATAAAATAAACTGTTTATTTTAATATATTTATTTGAAAGGAAGCCCTGTGTTGCCAAACAGGAAGACAGTACCATCCTCTAAAAATAGAAGACAAACTTATACACGTAAACATGACCAAAATAAAATCATTAATAAACTATAGTGAGATCATGTTGCCTGAGGTCTAGGGTCTACTAAAAGGAGATACTGGCCAGGTAGTCAAAGTGTAGAGAAATCTTTTGTGGCGTTGCCTTCTCAGATCCCTACTGGACCTCTTGCTGATGGGGTGTGTCCTGAATTGGGAGAACCGGCTGAGGATCTCCCGTAAGAAAAGATAGACTAACCCTAACCCATTTCCAAGCCCTCTCCAGGGCCCCACCCACCTGTCCCCATTCACTTGTTCCTTGCCGCTGGTTGTTTTCTCTTTAAATAAGAGATCAGAGGCAGAAGCCTGCCACACACATCTACTAGCATGCCCGCCCCCCGCCCCCGTGATTCGGCAGTAACCTCAGCATGGTGCGGGGAGAGAGTGAGGGTGTGTCCCATGGAGTTCTGACCCCATCAGACTTCAATCACCTGTTGACAGCGCAAACACTCACTCTAGCTTGTGTAGGTGGGCAAGACACATTCACTCAAGCTCTCCATCGGGGCTGAGATGGATCACGAGATCTGCTTCAGCCAATGAGAAATGAACAGACCAGGCATGTGTGACAGTTGTGGTGACTGGAAAGGTGCGAGGGCAGTCGATTGCTGTCATCACACCTTCACTGTTTCCACGGACAGAATCCCATTCTACGACCCCACTGGTCCCGGGAAAATAAAAGCTGACTGGAGCAGAGCTTCAGCGTTTCTGTCAAGGCTACAAAGCTGCAGGTAGGTTACGAGTGTGAGAAACCCACGTCTGCTTTTACATGCCACAGAGGCATTGCGGCTGTTTGTCACGCGGCAGAAGAATGATCATCTGGTCTTTTTGTCTCTCTCTCTCTCTGGTGTGTTTGCATGTGTGTATCCATGCTGGTGTGTGTGCAGGCACATGTGTATGTGCAAGTGGGTGACCAGAGGTCTACATCAGGTGTCTTCCTCTATCACTCGCTGCCTTAATTCTTTGAGTCCTGGTCTCTCACGGAACTTGGAGCTCGCCGATCTTGCTAGACAAGGTGGCCAGCAAGCCTCCTGCCTACCTCTGCCCAGCACTGGGATTGCAGGTGTGTGCCATCGTGCCCAATATTTTACATGGGTACTGGGGATGTGAACTGAAGTACTCGTGCTTCTGCAGCAAGTACTTTTGTTCGTGAGCCATCTCCCCTGAGACGTGTCCCCAGCCCAGTAAGAGGAGCATCTGATTTGGAGGTGGAGTGCATTGGAAGACATGGAAGGCTGCATGGGAGGAAGGAGTGGGTGGAGCTGGCTTGGGGTTTGGGAGAGGAAGAGGTGGCGAGTGCAGGGATCTCACCGTGTCCTTTTCCAGTGTACACATTCCTGAGTTCTGTCCATTTCTTGTCATTGCTGCAGTTTTCTCCTTTGTTCTTAAGAAGAGTGGCTGGAGTTGACTGTCTGAGCATGGAGGAAATTCCATCCTGGCCTTAAACAGTCTATCGGAATCGTCACAGGGAAGACTCAAGAGAGATGGAGACTCGAAAGAAATTATGATTTAAGTGCATACGGCCATTTTGGGGATGGGTCAAACAGGAGTGTGATTTAACCATCATGGTTAATGGTAAACTGACAGATGCTAGGGGGTTGCTGACTTGCGTGCATAGGTCATTTCCTCTGGAAACAGTTTTGTGGAAAAGGAATAAATGAAAAGGCATGAATACCAGGGGCATTATGGGCCATAGCAGCATGAAACAGCTGGACCTAATGACTTGTTTCTTCTTCATTTTATTTTATTTATTTGCAGGGAGGGAGGGAAAGAAATGGACGCACCAGGCTCTCTTGTCACTGCAAACAAACTCAAATACAAGTGCCACTTTGTGCATCTAGATTTGCATGGGTACTGGGGATTGAACCCAGACTGTCAGGCTTTGCAAGCAAGCGCCTTTAACTGCTGAGCCTTCTCCTCCCCAGCCCTAATGACTTGATTCTGATGCGCATATGGAAAGTGATGGGGATCACTTATATAATGCCTGTCCCACCAGCAGATTCCCTTTGTCACCTTCTAGGTTTTGCGTGCTTCTGTGCAGTAAGAACCGACGTGGTAAAGGTTGACGGATGCTTCAGCCACCAGCTAATGGGCAACTGAGGTTCTCAGCCTACAAGGACCACAATGACACCCACACCAGGTGGGCTTGGAAGTAAATCCTTTCCCAACTGAGACTTCAGATAAGCCCTGAGCTGGGGCCAACATCCTGCAGGACACCTTGTGAGGAAGTCTGGGGCAGAGGACCCAGCTAAACCCTGCCCAGACTCCTGACCCACAGAATCTGAGGGCATGAACTCAGGTTGCTTGAAGATGCTAAATTCTCAGGTAGGTTGTTCTGCAGCACTAGAAAACTGACACACAACGTAGAGAACTTAGACGGCTCCGATGTGGGGGCTGCGTTCTAGCTGTAGCCTGTGTATCCATCAGGACAGGCAAGGTTGTCCTCCCTGTGGTGGTTTGAATGTGGTGTCTCCCCCACAGGCTCACGTGTTTGTGATGAAGCCTCATACTTGGAGGTGAAGCCTTGCTGGAGGAGGTGTGTCCTGGGGGGCGGGCATTGAGGTTTCTTGTTTAATCCAGCCCGCCTGGTGTTCAGAGCTAGTTCTTCTCTTCCCTGCTGCTGATGTATGAAGACGTGAGCTGTTGCCTGCTCTATCGTGCTTTCTCTGCCATGATGAAACTGCCTCTTGAAACTCTAAGCCTGAAATAAACCCTTTCCTTCCATAAGCAGGGTTTTTTTTGTTGTTGTTGTTGTTTATTTTTTATTTATTTATTTGAAAGTGACAGAGAGAGAAAGAGGCAGATAGAGAATGGGTGCACCAGGGCCTCCAGCCACTGCAAACAAACTCCAGATGCATGCACCCCCTTGTGCATCTGGCTTATGTGGGTCCTGGGAAATCAAGCCTTGAACCAGGGTCCTTGGGTTTCACGGGCAGGCGCTTAACAGCTCAGCTGTCTCTCCAGACTTTTTTTTTTTTTTTTTTTTTGAGGCAGGGTCTCACTCTAGCTCAGGCTGACTTGGATTCACTATGTAGTCTCAGGCTAGCCTCGAATTCATGTGATCCTCTTACCTCTGCCTCCCAAGTGCTGGGATTAAGGGCATGCCACCATGCCTGGCTTTTTTTTTTTTTTTTTAAGAAAGAGAGCAAGAAAAAGAGAATTGATGTGCCAGGGCCTCAGCCACTGAAATCAAACTCCAGACACTTGCACCACCTACTGGGCATGTGCAACCTTGCACTTGCCTCACCTTTGTGCGTCTGGCTTATGTGGGATCTGGAGGGTTGAACATGGGTCCTTAGGCTTCGCAGACAAGCATCGTAACTGCTAAGCCATCTCTCCAGCCCCATAAGCAGCTTTGGGTTGGATGTTTTGTCCTAGCAGCAAGACGGTAACTGCTATACCCCCCAATTGCAGTGGCTTACAAATGTCACTATCTCTCTTTCGTGTCATATGCTCATCATGGGTTGTTTGAGACCATATGTCCATATCGTCTTGACTTGGAAACACAGTCCAAGGGAACTTTCTTCCTCTCAGGGAAGAGGCTAGGCTGAGATGATGAACATCCTCCGGCTGTTAGAGACGTCTGCATGCTCACATTTCCTCAGCAAAGCAAGTCATGAGGCCAAGCAGCACGGATGTCCCGCTGGCCCTGGTATCTCGGTGGATTGCTTCACCTTTCAGGATTTCAGCACTGGCTGGGAGTTTGGTGTTCAGTTGTCCCTGCTTCCGAATACGGGAATGTAACGAACACCTCCAAAGGCTTCCTGAGCAATTTTGCCTCTTGTCTTTCTTCTCTTCAGAGACAGGGAAGAATCCTCAGATGAAAGAGTCTCTGGAAAAATCCCAAGTGTGAAAATGACAGCAAGGCCTGGATTGGGTTCAGACTCTCCTCTGCCAACCCAAAGGCCTGCCAGCATGGTTCAGCCAGTGAGCTGCCTGCTAGCCAAACAAGAAACAGGTGGATAGCGTCCTTGTCCCTGCTGTGGGCAGACTCAGGACTTCTGAGCTCCTCTGCACGGGATCTGAGAAGCTCAGTCTCTGGAGATCATTTCCTTCTGCTCACCCACCTCCGCAGACTCTGGCTCCCAGCAGAAATCAGCCTTGCTGTGTGATAGGTTCAAGCTTCTGGTCTTAGGGATCATGGATTCTTGCCATGAGCTGGGAATGGAACCCCACTTTTGAGATGGGCTTTTCTGTCTCCTTTCCACCTGTAGTAGAATGACATAAATACCTGTGATCTTTTGCTATGAAACTTGCTGCAAACAAGAATTAACCATCTGGGCAATCCCCTTCCCACCTCCCCCCTTCCTGTTCCACCTCTGTAGCTGCTTGTGCTTGCCCTGGACAGAACAGCTAGCCCGGGATGTCCACAGTAATTGCCTTCATGTGACCCCCTTCAGAACACCATCAGCACTTTGAGTACTGTGCTGGGGGAGGGTCCAGAACTGGCAATGCAGAGTCCGCCCACATTGGAGTGAGGTGGCCTTGGAGGTTTGGTTCTGGCTGGTTGAATGTCTTTGCTGTTATGTTTTTTTTTCCTCCATAAAACTCAGAAAGTGAACCAAAAAAAAAAACCAAAAAAACAAAAAGGAATTAACAGTACAAATATTTTCTCACAGAGAGGCTTGACTAATTACCTGAGACATGATCATAGAATTCCAAAAGGCTGGAGACTTGGCCTCCAAGCATGGCCCCAGGGTGCTCTCATGTCCTCTAAAGGCATCACAGGCAACAGATACAAGTTTACCATGTCATTATCTGACCTACGGGCCCCAAACTTCCTTTACTGCCTTGACGCTGGCTCCCATTAGGTCAGAGCTTAGAGTTCTTCCTGATTTGGCTTTCCTTGAAATATTATAAGAGAGGATAACGGGAAGTGGCGACATTGGGTGGGGTGGGGTGGGGTGGTCAGCACTAGCAGCATCGCGGCAGCCCAATCATTTGGAGTCCAGGGTGGCTTATGGCTTAGAGGAGAAATCTCCTAGGTGTCTCCCAGCCCAGCAAGGTGATCTGCCTTTGGGAAAGAACAGAGTACATTGCGTGGCACTAAAAATTTCTGAAAAGTAGAAGGAAAAACAAACAAGCAAACAAATCCTGGGCCCAGATGGTCGAGTGCTGGCCTAGCATGTGAGCAGTCCTGAGTTTGATACCCAACACCACAGAAAACTGGCTATTGCAGGGCATGTCAGTAACCCCAGCATTTGTGAAGTGGAGGCAAGAGGCTTAGAAGTTCAAGGTCATCCTCAGCTACCTAGTGAGTTCAAGGCCAACCCGGGCTACATGGGACCCCATCCCCCCCCCAAAAAAAATAAACTGAGCATGCTGGTACATACCTCTAATCCCAGCACTGAGGAGGCAGAAGTAGGAGGATCACTGTGAGTTCGAGGCCAGCCTGTGGCTACAGAGTGACTTTCAGGTCAGCCTGGGTTAGAGTGAGACCCTGCCTCAAAAACACCAAAAATAATAAAAAATTAAAATAAGAGCCAGGTGTGGTGGTGCATGTCTTTAATCCCAGCACTTGGGAGGCAGAGATAGGAGGATCACCATGAATTCGAAGCCACCCTAAGACTACATAGTGAATTCCAGGTCAGCCTGGGCTAGAGTGAGACCCTACCTCAAAAAAACAATAAATAAAGAAAGAAATAAGAGGCTGGGGAGATGGCTGAGTGGATAAAGTACTTTGCTGAGTTCAGATTCCAGACTCCATGTGAAAGGCAGAAACTTGGGCAGGCTTCTGTGATCCCCACACCTACAGCCAAGAGAGAAGAGGGGACGGGAAAGTTTCCCAGAAGCTCACAGACCAGTTGGCCTGGTGAATTGAGCAGCAAACAACAGATATTGTGCCTCAAAATGAGGTGGAAGGTGGGGACTGACCAAAAGTTGTCCTCTGGCCTCCACACATGTGCCATGGTACACACACATCCACACTCACATGACCACACAAACATCACACACACGTGAGCGGGCATGCACCAAATAAATAAGTAAATAAATAAATCAAAAATTCCTATATAGAGCTAGTAATATGCCAAGGGTGGGCATTCATCATCTTGGAATCTTGGTACCATCATGAATGTTCTTTCTTCAGCCTATGGGAGCACCCTGTGTACTTCTCTAAATATTTTTAATTTTTCAAAACAAAACCCTTCCCTCCTGTCAAACAATTGTTCAAGGAAATGGTTCTTCCCCAGTCATTCACTGAACATACGCTTAGTGTCCATCCTTAGTCTGCCACTGATGAAGCCCTGGGAATGTCATAGTGAGTAAATGTGTCCCCAAGTCTCTTGATTACATTTTTGGAATGGGCTACGTGTTTTGTTTCTATTTCTAATATTACAATATCCGTGTGTGTGTGAGTTATCTCTTAAAGATACAAGACCGTGGAAATAACCTCTTCAATCAAGGGACTAGAGCTCAACTGGGCTGAACTCAGGAGTCCTTATAAGACCTTTGGGTGTAAACAGGTAAGAAAGCCTCACATTTCTAACAGGAAATACTCTCCCACCTCACTCATGGCCTCACAGTTCAAAGGTCACAGCTTCATAGAACAGGACCAGACCTACTATCTTGGCCATTGCTATGCATGTAAGCTAACAGCTATGGAAACCTCAGTAGGCAAGCTGGCTTTTGACCGTCAGGGCCTTCCACTCAGTCGAAATTTTGTCCCTACATGGGATTAGGATCCTTCTGGACCCAGGTTGGGTCCATTTGCTCTTAGTCATCCCCCTGTGGTTGAATGTGGAATTGGCTCCATAGCTTCATGTGTTTCGAAGGCTGTGGCAATTTGGGAGGTGGAGCCTTGCTGGAGGAGGTGTGTCCTTGGGGCGGACCTGGGGTTTATTAGTCCAGCCTATTGGGTGTTCAGAGTTGGCTCAACTCTTGCTGCTGCTCCCTCCCAGCTGCAGCGACAAGATGTGTGTCCAGCCTGTGCTCTGCCGTGCCTTTCTCCTCCTTAACACTGTGAGCCTGAAATAATCTCTTTTCTCCCATGAGCTGCTTCTGGGCAGGTGTCTTGTCTCAGCAATGAGAAGATCACTGGTGCGCACGCCCTGCTCCAGTGATTTTTCCAGAGAGATAAAGGATCCAGAAGTTTGCACCTCTGCCTCCAGCAGCCAGCACACAGCAAACATGGCCGTGATCTCATGGCTTCTGCGGCTTGTTCATAAAATCCCAGGTAGGTCGTGTCGGTCCTCTAGAGGACCTGCTTACTGAACGCTTACCTACTGGCAGCAAGCCAGGCACGAATGAGCAGATGCACACCCCCAGTGCTTCCATAGTTAATAGCCTGTGGGAGGGACTGCCCCCAGGATGGCTTGTACCACTGGTTAGCTAAAGTTAGACTCTTTTTTTTTTTTTTTTTTTTTTTGGTTTTTCGAGGCAGGGTCTCACTCTAGTTCAGGCTGACTTGGAATTCACTCTGTATTCTCAGGGTGGCCTCGAACTCACAGTGATCCTCCTACCTCTGCCTCCCGAGTGCTGGGATTAAAGGCGTGCGCCACCACGCCGGGCTAAAGTTAGACTCTTTGAGGGACAGGGGGAGATGAGGAATGGCTGTGGGACAGCAGGTATATGTGGAAGTGCCCAAGGAAGCTGGGATGTTCAGTTACTCAGACTGTAATAACAATGCTACAAGTCTGTGGGAGGGGACTCAACGCCCCCAAAGACATCAGAAAGGCTTCCCCTAGGAAAGTTACAGGAGCTTAAACTCGGTACCCAAAGGGTAAGTGGAAATTGGCTCATCAAACAGGGAGGGAAGAGTGCTTCTGGTGGAGGCAAGGGTGTGCCCAAAGTCGCTGTGGCTGGGCGTGTGTTGTTTGGCCAGAGAGGGCAGAGCAATGAAGCTGGGAAGATGGTCAAGTGAAGGGGGGGGGGGGTCCAGAAGGCTTGTTCTAAGAGTGAGGGAACATTGTGGAAGGTTTTCATGCAGAACGTCCACAAGGTCTGATTGCCAAGTGGAGAAAGTTGGGAGGGAAAGGATGGGTTCAGGGAAATGTGCAGGTATGAGGTAGCAACCTGGAAGCCAAGATTCTATTCACCACTTATTTTATGATTCTTAAAATATCTCTATTTATTTATTTATTTGGAGGAGAAAGGGGTGCCAGAGTCTCTTTATGCATCTGGCTTTACATAGATACTGGGGAATTGAACCTTGGCCGTCAGAGCTTTGTAAACAAGTGCCTTTAACCACTGAGCCATCGCTCCCAACCCTTCTTTCATGTTTTATTGTTGCTGTGATGTTGTTTTGTTTGGTGTGTGGGTGTGTTGTGTGTACTTGTGTGCAGATGTGGAGTTCAGAGGCCCATGTCAAGTGTCATCCTGGCTTCATTTTTTTTTTAAATTTTTTTTTTTTTTGAGAGAGAGAGAGAGAGAAAGAGGGAGAAGCAGAGAGAGAGAGAGAGAAATAGGGAGAAACAGAGAAAGAGACAAAGAATGGGTGCACCAGGGCCTTAACCACTGCAAATGAACTCCAGATGCATGCGCCACCTTGTGCACCTGGCTTATGGGGAATCGAAGCTAGGTTCTTTGGCTTTGTAGGCAAACACTTTAACGACTAAGCCATCTCTCCAGACCCTGGCTTCATTTTTTTTTTTGTTCATTATTTATTTGTTTGTTTGTTTGTTTATTTATTTGAGAGCAACAGTCATAGAGAGAAAGAGGCAGATAGATAGAGAGAGAATGGGCATGCCAAGGCCTCCAGCCACTGCAAACGAACTCCAGACGCATGCATCACCTTGTGCACCCGGCTTACGTGGGTCCTGGGGAATCGAGCCTCAAACCTGTGTCCTTGGGCTTCACAGGCAAGCGCTTAACCGCTAAACTGGCTTCATTTTTTGCAACTGAGTGATATATGTATGATAGAGACAGAGATATTTAGAGATCTCCCTAGCCCTCATTTACACTTTAGCATGATGCTGGGTCTGGGATCAGAAAAGCCCAAAGGGACTCATAGATTCCTTGGAGGACATAAAAATCACATTATTTGCAGGAATCTACAGGGTCTGGTGTCCAGTGAGCACTTTTCTGGAGGCCATCTGTAGCAGACAGCTTCAGGTTCGCTGAGATGAACTTCCAGACCAGGCACAGTTATGGAGGAAGGGATATTATTTATTGAAGCTTACAGATCCAGGGGAAGTTCCATAATGGCAAGAGAAGCGGCCTGCTCTCCACAGGACCAAGCAGAGAGAGAGAGAAACCAACCAGCCACCACAGCACACAGAGCAAAAACTACTACCCAAAGGTCACACAGCACACTTCAGGAACTCCTGCTAGGCACATTTGCATATCTTTACAATGGAATTTCAAACCCACCATTAATACCTTAAGACCGACCCCCAGTGACATTACCTCTAGCAAGGTGATTGCAGATGCAAACTATACCTAGTAAAACACTGAATATATTGGGGGACATATATTCAAACTACCACACCATCTGTGCTGGACATTGCTTAGTCCATGCAGCATTTGATGGACAGATGTTTCTTAGACGCAGATGCTGGCGACAGGCTGGGCTGCAGACCTGCCACTCAAATGAGGCACTAGGGATGGACTCGCCGGCCAGTTTGTACATTGAGCTGCTTTAGATGATGGGTTAGAGGACAAGAGCATGGAGGGGGTGGGGCAGGGTATCTCCCTAGGACACCTGGTTATGAGTAAAGCTCATGTGTTTGCTCTCCCTATACAGATTCCAAAGGAAAGATTAAGGCAGCTCATGATCAATGAGGCAGGCACAATGGAGCTGACACAAAAGAAAACAACGGCACAGAAGGAACAGGAAGCAACATCCCATGCCCTGCTGGCCTGCAACCACGCCAGTGAATTTCTGGAGCCGCTATGCTTCCCACTGTGTTAGTACACCTTCTAAGAATCTGGGGTGGGGCCTGAGGAATCTGCAGATCTAATGAGCTCCCCACACCTCTGCAGAGAGTGATTGTGGGGTGTTGAGCCTCAGAATTGACATTGGGCCCTCCACGCCTCCGGGAACATCACAGAAGAGGGGGACGGAAAGAACGCAAGAGAGGGAGGATGGAGAGGAGCGCTGTGGAATGCCGTCTTCTAGACAATGTGGCTGCTCCATTCATGAGCTCACAGCAGCGCGGTTCCTTGAACAAGACTGAGCCAGTCAACATGCCAATGCTGATGGGAGGGCCTCAGGAGGCTCCACCCCTTCCTGAGGAGTTATTGGCAGCTCATGGTTGTTGGAAGAGAGGAATTTAAGTTTTTCAGTGGTGCAGCCGCTAGTAAGTTGCTTGTGTACCAACAAGTAACGCCCACACCCATGCTCATGCAAGCAGCCATAATTAAACCCAGTGGGTCTCTCTCTGTACACACACACACACACACACACACACACACACACACACGCACCCCAAGAAAGTAGGAAGGAGACTACTTGGGAAGAAGAAAGGATTTAGTGGGAACAGGATAAAAGAGGTTAATGGGAAGTGAATATGATCAAAACACACCAACCACGTACAAGTTTGAAATTGTCAAAAAGAAAATCAAAATCAGATTTAAAGACAAGACACTGCATGGGGTTGCTATCAGGGAGGTGACATCTATGGAGAATGGATTTGCTGGCTGATTCGCGGTCGCCATACATTCCCATAGAGGCAGGTCCTGGGAGAGCCTTCTTAGCTCAATGAAGCTACCTTGAACGTCAGTCTCATCTCATCGCTGCTGCTGCTCGAGGACTTTGTGAGGGTGTGGCTGGAGAGGAGAAGAGACGCTGTCACTGAGGCCGAGGGAATGAGCTGCTGAGACACACACGGTGAACTTGGCATTGAGAATGAAGATGAGCTGATAAGCAAGGTGAACCCTGCCCAATCCAGCCCCAGGAATAGCCCACGTTCCTCCAGGAAAGGCCCTGGGCACACAGGGTGGGACCATCTTTGTTCATCTGGCTCCCAGGACCGGAAGAATCAGGTCACGCACGGAAGGGACATCTCTGGACATCGGGTGTGTTGGGCTCAGCTTCTGGGGCCTCTCTGTTTCTCTACTCATTATCATTTCTCTTTTGTTGTGGTGGCTGTTTGGGGTTTTTAAATTTTTATTTATTTGCAAGAAGGGGAGGGAGGGACAGAGAGACAGAAAATGGGGCATGTTAAAGCCTCTTGCCACGGCAAACAAATTATAGATACATGTGCCACTTTGTGCATCTGGCTTTACAAACAAACACCTTTAAGCCACGGAGCCATCTTTCTGGCCTGTGTCTTTTGGTTTTGAAGCAGGGTCTCACTCTAGGCCAGGCTGACCTGGAATTCACTCTGTAGCTCAGGATAGCCTCGAACTCACTGCAATACTCCCACCTTAGCTTCCCAAGTGTTGAAATTAAAGGCATGCACAACCACGCCTGGCCCATTTTAATTTTATTTATTTATAAGACAGAGAAGGAGAGAGAAAGAGGCAGAGAAAGAGAGAGAGAATGGACATGTCAGGGCCTCTAGCTACTGCAAACAAACGTCAGACACATGCAGCACCTTGTGCATCTGGCTTACGTGGGTCCTGGAGAATCGAACCTGTGTTCTTTGGCTTTGCAGGCAAGTGTCTTGACCATTGAACTGTCTCTCCAGCCCTCTGGCCTATTTTTAAATTAACTCTTCTTTGAGTTGCAGTAGTCTCTCCTTTGCTTCTGGAAGTCTTGAGCCTTCTCTGGCGTTGAGCAATGGGAAAAGAGAGAGTATGGATGGGAAGGCTGGATGTTCAATTAGGACAAACTTTATCTAGGTCCCTGCTACTGAAAGTGTAGTCCACAGGCCAACACCACTGCATCTCTGGGAACTTGTGACAATGCAAATTCTTGGTCACCATCCAGACCTGCTGCCTCAGAATCTGCACTAAAAAAATATTATTTATTTATTTATTTATTTATTTATTTATTTATTTATTTATTTATTTACCAGAGAGTCTCTCAGCCCTCTGGCACCTTGTGCATTTTTGAGAGAACTGGGCAGTTTGCCAGGGTCCTCTAGCCCTTTGCTTTCTTTGAGTTGCAGTAGTCTCCAGACCACCTTCTTGTTGAGCAATGTCTTCGAGAGTATGGATGGGAGGCTGGATGGTCAACTAGGACAAACTTTGTCTAGGTCCCTTACTGAAAGTGTAGTCCACAGGCCAACACCACTGCATCTCTGGGAACTTGTGACAATGCAAATCTTGGTCACCATCCAGACCTGCTGCCTCAGAATCTGCACTTTTATTTATTTAAATTTATTTATTTATCTATTTATTTATGAGTAAAAAAAGGTAAATAGAGAGAATTGCAATAACACACTCCAGACCACCTTGTGCATCTGGCTTACGTGGGTCCTGGGGAATCGAACCTGGGTAGGCTTTGCAGGCAAGCACCTTAACTAAGCCATCTCTCCAGCCCTCAGAATCTGCATTTTAACAAAACTTCCAAGTGTAAAAGTTATTGAGCACACTCAGTTATCACTTATCTTTCTATCCTCCATCATCTATCAACCTAGGTGTGTGTGTGTGTGTGTGTGTTGGGGGAGGTGCATGTACATGTATGTGCCCTTGCAGTACCCCCCACACTCCCCTGTGGTTGCCAGAGCCAAACTTCGGATGTCCTGCCCCATCGTTCTTCCCTCTGCTCTTGTTTGAGCTGGAATCTCTTACTGATGCCGGAGCTTGCTGTTCTCCACAAGCCTGGGCGCTTTTCTGCTGTCTGCTCCCCTTGTTGGAACTGGATTGTTTACATGGGATCTGGAGATTCGAACTCGGGTGGTTTCAGGCCTCCCTCTGACCCTCGTGCTTGCATAGGAAGCACTGTGGGCATTGCTTCCTTTGTCTTTCCTGAACCTTCTCTCTCACTGTTACCCTGGGCAAGTGCTCTTCTTCATGGGGACCGTGGGAAAGGTGATCACCTGCATAAGGATAGGAGGTGGGGTCTGTCAACAGTTCATCTCTCACCCAGGAGCCAAGGATGGGAATTACCTTTTTTTTTTTTTTTTTTTTTTAAAGTTTTATTCATTTGAAAGAGTCAGAGAGAGAGAGAGGAGAGAGGAGAGAATGGCATGCTAGGGCCTCTAGCTACTGCAAACGAACTCCAGACATATGTACCACCTTGTGCATCTGGTTTACATGGGTCCTGGGGAATCGAACCAGGGTCCTTTGGCTTTGCAGGCAAGCGCCTTAATCACTAAGTGACCCCTCCAGCCCTTTCTTTTCTTTTCTTTTCTTTTCTTTTCTTTTCTTTTCTTTTCTTTTCTTTTCTTTTCTTTCTTTTCTTTCTTTCTTTCTTTTTTTTTTTGGAGGTAGGATCTTGCTCTTGCCCAGACTGACTATATAGTCTCAGGGTGGCCTCGAACTCCCTGAGACCCTCCTACTTCTGCAGCTGAGTGCTGGGATTAAGGATTAAAGGCACACACCATGTCTAGCAGGAGTTACCATTTTTAAAACTAATAGGTAGACCCCCCCCCCAGGTAACTCTGTGACCAGGTAAATTGTGTTAACATTGACCCGGAAGGAACAGGCCCAGAGAGGGGACTCCACTTGTTCCAGGTCACAGAGCAGGGCAGGAGCAGCACAGGGTGAGAAGTGAGGACTTTTGCTCCTGTCCACTCTTGGGGTTTCCTTTGAAGAAAGGACTGGGGAGGGGCGCAGGGGGGGGGCTCAGCTCAGAGGTAGGCCAGGCAACAGCTTCCACATGGAATCGGAGCTCATTGTTTTGCTTTGCTTATATTTACTTTCTCATTTCCTCCTATTCAGGCTGCTTTGCTCTCATGAAAGACTCCATTCTAAAGCTAGTGGTGTAGCTCAGTGGTAGACTATGGTGAGGCTTTGGGCTTGAGCCCCAGAAACCCTCCTCTAAAAACAGGAAAAAAAAGTTTCATATTCAAGTAATTTTTTTTTTTTTCGAGGTAGGGTCTCACTCTATCTTAGGCTGACCTGGAATTCACTATGTAGTCTCAGGGTGGCCTCAAATTCATGGTGATCCTGCTATCTCTGCTTCCCGAGTGCTGGGATTAAAGACATTAAACACATAAATTGATTTTGATTTCTTTTTTGGTCGTTTTCTGTTTTTTGACAAATTTCATACATAGTCCAAACTCTCCTGATCCTCCTGCCTCTGCCTCTTCAGCAATTTCCTAGAGGCATGCACCACACAACCAGCTCACAGGCCAAACCCTGTGATTAATTCTCCGCCTTAGCCTCCTGAGTGCTGGGATGACAGAGGTGACTTTTAAATGTGTTTGTGTGTGTGTGTGAGAGAGAGATGGATGTGTGTGAGGAGTGTGTATGAATGCCGCAGTGTGCATGTGAAGATCAGAGGATAATCTTGGGGTGTTGGTCCTCTCCCTCCACCTTGATTGAGAAAGGATTTCTCTTGTATTTGCTGCGGGAAAGGCCAGACTAGCCTTTGACTCCTCTGCTCAATGCCGGAGGTGTGATGGGATTACAGCTGAGTTCCACCTTTGCACCCAGCGTTACATGGGTGCTGGGGATCCAAACACTGGTCAGCAGGCTTGTGATGCAAGTGTCTTTAACCACTACCACTGAGCCATCTCCCCAGTCTCGGTGATTTTTGTTTGTTGTTGTTGTTGGTTTTTCAAGGTAGGGTCTCACTCTAGCCCAGGCTGACCTGGAATTCACTATGTACTCTCAGGGTGGCCCCGAACTCCTGGTGATCCTCCTTCCTCTGCCTCCTACTGAGTGTTGGGGTTAAGGTGTATGCCACCGCAGACGGCTTCGTTTGATGTTTTATTTATTTATTTTTGTGTATATGTATGTGTGAGAGAGAGATAGACATAGAGAGGGAGAATGTATGGATGCCCCAAGGTCTCTTGCCACTACAAACAAATGCCCATCAAGCTTTACATGGGTTGCTGGGGAAATGAACCAGTGTGGGGAACACCTTGCAAGCAAGCACCTTTAACCACTGAGCCATTTCTCTAGCCCTGATTTTATTTTTCATTGAAGCAAAATTAAGGGTCGGCAAACTTTTTCTGTAAAGCGCCAGAGAGCAAACATTTTTTTAACATAGAGGGCCATACAGCCTCAACTACAGACAATCTGTAGAGGAGTGGGGGAGGTTGTGTTCCAGTAAAACTTTATTTACAAGACGGGTGTGGTGGCACACACCTTTAATCCCAGCACTCAGGAGGCAGAGGTAGGAGAATCACTATGAGTTTGAGGCCAGCCTGGGACTACAGAGTGAATTCCAGGCCAGCCTGGGCTAGAGTGAGACCCTACCTCAAAAAAAAAAAAAAAAAATTTATTTAAAGCAGATGAGATCAAATGTGTGCTGCAAGCCAGTTTTAAGCCTCTGAAATAATAATATGAGTATAAGGGTACTGTGTGACTTTTCCTGAAGAATATATTTCTATTCACACCAAATAGAGTGCAACGACAATCCAAAGATGAGTTTATTGGGGTTTCTAACAGGAGCATGTGGGACAAGCTCCTGTAAAGCCCATCCCAGCACTGGGTGACAGCCCACAAAGGCTGCACCACAGAGTTCCCTGCACAGTTTGCAGGCAGCTCCACCGAAATGTCTCCTGCTCTCCAGCAGGTTGTTTGTTGCTTCCATAACCAGGGCAGGGAGCTTGTGAGTCTTGTGGGTTTCATGGGTGTTCTAGTCTTCTGAGTTTCTTGTGAGCTTCATGAGCCAAAGGGATGGTTTCGACCATAACGGAACAGCAGGACAACACAAGCATAAAGATAATGACCCTTGGACTGGAGAGACGGCTTAGTGGTTAAGGCCTTTGCCTGCAAAGCCAAAGGATCCCGGTTCAATTCTCCAGGACCCACGTTAGCCAGATGCACAAGGGGGTGCATGCATCTGGAGTTTGTTTGCAGTGGCTGGAGGCCCTGGCGTGCCCATTCTCTATCTGCCTCTCTCTCTCTCTCAAATGAATTTAAAAAAATTAAAAATAAAAAAGATAATATCCCTGAAGCTGATACTGATGACAGAAACCAGGAAATGTCATCACAGGACCTCTTCCAGGAAGAGCTTCCAGACCCTCTTCCGGCGCATCATTGCCCCATGCCTGCAGATACCAGAGTAAGTCAAAGGATGCCCAAGGAGACGGTGGAGGCTTTGGTTCGCACCTCGCCTCTTTCTGGAAGCGCACAATGCTGGTTCCTCTGGCACACCCTGGGCTGGGTGGAAGAGCCCTTAGGAGATCTAGGAGGGCCCTGGGAAGTCCCCTTGAGCCCAAATGCTCCTGCCCTTGTACTGTCCTCCCACCCCCTCCAGTCTGCAAAGAACGTTCCTTTGGCTTCTCAGGTTGCTATAGGTTAAAATGACAATGTTTTCAGATGGGGACTCCCATCGGCCCTTGTCAGTCATGATCCCATTTGCTTTAAGTCAGCCATTAACACCTGAGCTAGAGCCATTATCAAGGAGCTTTCTAAAGAAAGAAGAGAATATAGCATGGAAGGGTCTAGAAGGGTGGGACCTATCTATGACATCATTTTCTAGGAAAGAACCAGCAGTATCACTGTCCTCCAAGTGTCACTTACACTTCTCTTCCCTGTGCAATGTTTATTGAGCACCTATTAAGTGCCAAATATTTTAGAAGCACCGGCTTTTGAAATCCTCGCACTAAAGAAGTAGGTGCTGTAACCTAAGGGAACCAGGGCTCAGATGAGTTAATTGAGTGGGTGGCAAGAGGCAGGACTCAAAGGCTGGTGGTGCCCCACATTCCTAATGACCACACCCAACTCTCTTGCCCATCCCCTCCCCCAGGAGCTCCTCTTCTTACTGGCCTCATGGTCCATTCTCAGACCCAACCTCTCCATTACCAGCCTCTGCCTTTCCAGCCCCAAATGCTTGTCCTCACCCTCCACCAAGAAGTGAGACGCTGTTGCGATGCCCTCACCAAGTGAACTTGTACACAGCACTTCCCTGGGGCCTGGAATGATGCCAGGGATCTATTAGACCTAAACCCAGTGATGAGAAGGCTGGAGACTGGGAATCTCTAGAGCGGGGCGCCCCATCTCCAGGGTGGGGGTGTCACAGCTCACCCGCTGCCACCCTTGCCAGCCCACACCCAACACTCACCCGACCAGTCAGGCTACACCACCCACATGCCAGCCAGATCCGTTCGGACAGGCGTATGGCATGACCCAGCTTGTCTGCTCCCTGCGCTCACTGCCTCTCCCTACCCTCCATCCCCCTTCAGTGTGTGTGTGTGGGGGGGTGCTGCTTGTGTCCTGCTGTGTGCAAAGGCACCCCGTTCACTGGTGAGAGCACTCTGCATTTCTAAGAATGACAGAAACATTCAAGTTCTCTGCCCCACCTGGGATGCCTTTCACTCACAGTGGGACATGTTGCCCCAGAGCCCAAATGTGCCTGAAGAGAGGGCTCTTGGGGAACTTTTGTTTACTGTACAGCCTCAGTTTCCCCACTGAAGGACAGTACAAAAGCAAATTCCCTTACGGTAACTCTGACATATTCTATAGAAGTATCTGGGCTGGTCACACTCCATCATCCCATTCAATCATTTATTTATTCAAACATTTGTTTTCCTGCCCCAACCAAGTGCCAGGGACTCTGCCCAGTTCGGGGAAGCATGAGAAGGACCCTCAGGGGGCCTAAGTCAAACAAGAGGAGACCGATCAAAGTTAATCAGGGGATCTGCAGAATAATTTAAGCTATATGCAGAAAATCCAGCCAGAAGATACGGTGGGTGGGGCAGGGCTCTGCCAGGAGTGCTGGTGCAAGCCACACTGTCAAGAACAGGCCAATGTTGGAAGGAAGGTCTGACTGGTTCAACTTGAAAGAATAGCATGTGCAGATGGCCCTGATAGAGAACAAAAAGTGATGGTGTGGCTGAAACCCGTGAGGGATGGGGGAAAGTTGTAAGAAATGAGGTCAGAGGAGGAGGCGGGGTGGGAAGCTGAGGGGGTCCCCTCTGCAGACTGAGTGCAGGGGGCACTCCCTGACCCTGTGAGCTTAGGGCCTTGTAGACTGTCTTCTGCCCCTTCTGGTTTCTTGGAACTGTTAGGCGAGACAAGCTGTGTGGCTTAAGTTGGGGCCCATTCCTACCCACGGCCAGGGAAAGACTGGCCACTTTGGACAGCCCTCTCCCAGATTTGCGTGGAGTGTCCAAAGAGTGTCCCCAAATGAGACTAGCCCACAGAGAAAGGAGGACTTGGCACAAAGCGAACAGAACTTCAGCAGTGGGCATCTTCCCACGAACTATTCCCTCCTGCCTGAGCCCCGCTCCCTGCTGTTCCCCTCCCTCGCCCCAGGAGATTCTGCAATATTTGTTGGTGACACCCATTCATTATTTCATAAAACCCTAAGAGGACCAGGACCATCCCATCCCTGCTATCCTTGTGAGATGGGGAAACTGAGGCAGGCTGAGAACACAGGGCTCTGAAGTACCCCACCATGGCATCATGCTTCATCTTTCAGGATTCCTCAGAGAATCCCTCGTCCCCCTTCCTGCCCTGCTCCCTGCAGCCTTATTGTCCCCATGTGGGTGTACTGGTGATACAATGACTTCCTTCTCTTCTACCTGCAACCCAGCTGAGCAATTTGCATGAGACCCTGTGCCAGGTGTGACATTGGGAAGGCCATTTTACCTCTTTGTGCCTCCACTTTCTGGCCAGTAAAATGGGAATACTCCTACTGCCTAGCTCATAGGGTGACTGAAAGAATCCATATTCATGAGGCCTTTAGAAAAACCCTTGGCACATACCACATTCAGCACATCAGTGCGTGATTTCTAAAGCCTTAGGCTGTGGGGCATACACTTCCAGTTATGTATGTATGTATGTATGTATGTATGTATGTATGTAGAGAGAGTGAGAGAGAAACAGAGAGAACAAGACAATGGGCACGCCAGAGCCTCCAGCCACTGCAAATGAACTCCAGATGCATGTGCCACCTTGTGCATCTGGCTTACGTGGGTCCTGGAGAACTGAACTGAGGTCCTTTGATTTGCAGGCAAATGCCTTAACCGCTAAGCCATCTCTCCAGCTCCCTACTTCCAGTGTTGAAGTGATCATGTTCATTCACCCAACTGACACATACTGAGCTTGGCCAGGGCCAGGCTTAGGGGAGAAAAGTCCTTGGGTTCCTACAGCATGGAGGCGGGCACCAGGCTGTGCTCAGTGGAAGGATACAGCTCACTGGCCAGCAGGCGCTGACTGTATGTGAGGCTGTGTTCTTCCAAGAGTGGACGAGAACTCCCCACAACTCCGGGGACTCTGGGCAGAGAGCTGGAACCCAAGCCCCCACCTGGAACTCAACCTGTCCTGCCACAACCCTAGCAGCTGGCCCCTTTCCCACCTCCGGGGAGGGCCCAGGGCAGAAATCCGGTCCTGCCCACCCTGGCTGTGCCCCGGTAACCCCCTTGAAAGGGAAGCAGTTTGTTTGGAAGGAAATGGTACAGAATGAACAGTGGGCAGGCTTCAAATAGGGCCTGGCTGGGAGCACGGGGGTGAGGTGTTCTGGGGCTGCTCGGCTTCAGCAACTATCTCTCCAGAGAGTCTCGTGACTGCCAAGACAGCCGGGTCTCCTGTCCCTAGTTCTCAATCACCTGTGACAACTTCAGGATAAACCCTGTCTAGGTCCCACCCTGGCACAATCAAGCCAGAGTAGCTGGGGATTCCTGGAGCATTGTAGCTTCTCAAAGCTGCCCCACTGATTCCCAAGGACAGTCAAGGTATAGAAGTTGAATAGTTCAGATCTCTCAGGCATGCAAATTGGAACTCCGAGACCAGTAAAAATGATAGGAACTTGTGTTCAGAGTCATGCAGCCAGCCAGTGGGCAAGGCGGCATTCAAATTCACATGTCCAGGCTAGCTCAGCCCTGATGGAGGAAGTCCCGGATTAGGTCAGAGTGCACTTGGGTGGGGAGGGGGGGCACCTGAACTGTGCAAAGACCCCAGTGACTCTTCCTATATAATCTCCCTGAAGCAGGTGTAGCCTGAGGGTAAGATGAGATCCTGTGGTATGGGAGGGAAGGACATAAAAGCAATCCTTTTAAGGGTTGGAGAGATGGCTTAGCAGTTAAGGAACTTGCCTGCAAAGACTAAGGATCCAGGTTCAATTCCCCAGTACCCACATAAGCCAGATGCACAAGGTGGCGCGTGTGTCTGGAGTTTGTTTGCAGTAACTGGAGGCCCTGGTGCGCCCATTCTCTTTCTCTCTCTGCCTTTTTCTCTTTCTCTCTCAAGATAAATAAAATAAAGCAAGCCTTTTAGGAGTACAGGGCAGCATGGTAGTGAGCGTAGGTTGGCCAAGGGGAGGACGTTAGATTTGGTCACAGGGATATAGTGACAGACAGGAAGAAGGAAGTGACGAGAAGGACAGTGCCACTGGAGAACCACTGCCCATCCCCAGCAGCACATAACCCAGGCATGGTGGTCTCAGCATTCTGGAGCCTGAGGCAGGAGGGTTGAGAGTTCAAAGCCAGCCCGGGCTACAGAATGAGACTTTACCTCAAAAAAAAAATTATTTTTATTTATTTATTTTTTTTTGGGCAAAAGGACATTGAGGACAGGGCACCATGGCATATACATGCAATTTGTTACTTGGGAGGCTGAGGCAGGAGGATGGCTTGAGCCCTAGGATCCTTTGAATTAAAAAATTCAAGGCTGGCCCAGGCAATGTAGTGAAACTCCATTTCAAAGCAGACAGAGGAAGAGAGAAATGGGGAGTGGGGGTGGGGGGAGAGCGAGAGAGAAGCCATGTCCTAGGTGACAGCGTTTGGCTCCAATGTGAGGACACATGCAGACATGCAAAGGCAGACTGACCTGTCTCTCCTGGAGCATGGAGTCACCACCACCTGTCCAGAACCAACATCCAGCAGTACCACGGAGCTTGTCACAGTCGACCGCATACATATGGGTGTATGAAAACCATATCAAGATGGCTGGAGAAATGGCTTAGCGGTTAAGGTGTTTGCCTGCAAAGCCAAAGGACCCAGGTTCGCTTCCCCAGGACCCAGGTAAAGCCAGATGCACACGGTGGTGCATGTATCTGGAGTTCATTTGCAGCCACTAGAGGTCCTGGCATGCCCATTCTCTTTCTATCTGCCTCTCTCTCTCTCATTCTCTCTCAAATAAATAAATAAATAAACAAAATTTTTTAAGGCATGTACAAAACAAACAAACAAACAAAAAACATATCGGAAAGGCCGGGCCTGAGAATTTATCGAACACACCAGACCAACCAAAGATAGAACACTAACCTGGGTTCCATTAAAAGAAGAACAAGGGCTGGAGAGATAGCTTAGAGGTTAAGGCGCTTGCCTGAAAAGCCTAAGGACCCAGGTTTGATTCCCCAGAACCCACGTAAACCAGATGCACAAGGTGGTGCATATGTCTGGAGTTCGTTTGCAGTGGCCAGAGGCCTTGGCGTGCCCATCTGGGGCTGGGGAGATGCCATGTCACCATGAGGACCTGAGTTTAGGTCCCCAGTATTCACATAATGCCAGGGGCAGTGGAGACAGGAGGATCCCCCAGGCTAGCTAGACCAGCTGAACTGCCCAGCAAGTTCAGTGGGGGACCTTGTCTCAATAAACAAGGTGGATACTGACAGAGGGTGACACAACGTTGATCTCTGGCCTCCACACACACATACACATATGTATGCACCTCCACATGTGAACACACACCAACACACAAGGATATATACAAGAGGACACCTAGCTCTGTAATGGCAATGACCTGCTGATCTGTCATCTGGCACCTGAGATGGGTGTCAAGGGACTGCCCCAGGGGGTCTTCAGCTTAGCAAGGTCCCTACTGCTTGAATGGCTTGTTGTCCAGATGGGCCCTGTGCCTCGCCTCTGTCTACACTCGCCAGCTGTGTTCTTGATATGTGATCTGAACACTGCACAGGGTGTCTTTGAAGTTTGCTTCACTTTGTTTGGTTTTTGACACAGAGTCTCACGTGACTCAGGCTGGCCTTGAACGCAATATGTAGATAGGTTGACCTCGAACTTCTGATCCTCCTGAGGGCTGGGATTACAAGCATCCACCATCGCACTCAGCGTATGTGACACGGGGATAGAACCCAGGGCTCTCATGCTTGCTAGCCTAGTGCTCACCAACTCTGTCCCTTTCTCTCCAGGAAGCTCTCATTTTTCAACATTTTCTGACACTGTGGGAAGACAAGCATGCCCATCTTTTTTTTTTTTTTTTTTTTTTGCATAGCATGTTCATGATAAGGCCACCAGCAAGGAGACCCTTGAACTAGCTTTGCTTTGCTTTTTTTTTTTTTTTTTTTTTTTAGAAAAATATTATTTATTTGAGAGAGAGGAAGAGGTAAATAGAGAGAAAGAGAGAATGGGCACACCAGATCCTCTAACCACTGCAAACGAACTCCAGAAGCATGCATCCCCTTGTACGTTTGGCTTACATGGGTCTTGGGGAATCGAACTGGGGTCTTTAGGCTTCACAGGCAAACGCCTTAACTGCTAAGCCATTTCCCCAGCCATTGAACTAGCTTTGTACTGGAATATTCCCTCAGTGCTCCATCCCAGGATCCCTGGCTCAACTGAGGCATGTCTAGGGTTCTGGGACAAAGCCGGGCCACACCCACTCCCCACCCTTTGAGGACCTTCTAGCAGGTTCTTGAAGTGTCTGGCAACCTGAGTTCAGAGAGATAAAAGTGAAGAGGCAAGGCTTGTGGTACAGAACCTCCAGCTCTGTAAGCTGGTTTCCCGAGCAGTAAGACTGCTAGACCAGTTGAGGGGAAAGGATAGAAACCTCTGTTTTGAAGTGCCGGCTCATCACAAATCAGTACTTTCCTACCAGGCGAACACATCACAGGCCTGCATGGCACTGCAACAGCTAATTACGATCAAAGGTCTTTCTCCCTCCTCTCCTATCTCTTCTCCTCCCTTCCACTCCTTTTCCTCCCCCCTTCTTCCTCCTTCTTCTATTCACCCCACTTCTCCCACTCCTTCCTCCTCTTCCCTCCTCTTTCTTTTTCTCCTCCTCTTCCTTTTTTCTTCTTTGAGATAGTATCTCCCGACATAGCCCAGATTGGCTTCCAAACTCACAATCCTCCTGCATCAGCCTCCCAAGTGCTGAGATGACAGGTGTGTGGCATCACACCCAGCTGTCGTGGAGAATTTTCTTTTGCTGCGTGTGTGTGTGTGTGTGTGTGCATGAGCACAAGCACACGCGTGCCACAGCACTCATGCAGAGGTCAGAGGATAACTTCGGGTGTCAGTCCCCATCTTCCACCCTTCTGAGGCAGGTTCTCCCATTGTCGCCCATTGTAAGCAGCAAATTAGGTGGCCCACAAGCGCTGGCGACTCTCCTGTGTCTGCCTCCATCCTCCCTGGAGGCACACTGGCATTGCCAGTGCCAACAGTGGGGCATCCAGCTTTGCGTGACTTCTGTGGAGGATCTGGACTCAGGTGACCCGGCTTGTGTGGCAAGTGCTTTGTCTACTGAGCCTGCTCTCCAGCTCAAGGTTTCTCAACCTTCGTCCTTGATGTCACACTCAGCTCTCTATAGAACAAAGTAGAATGGAATGACCCAAAAGGCAACATAGTGCTGAGAAGAAGGGATGGAGGAGTGCCCAGCACTGAAACACCTCTGTCACACCCTCCAAGGCTCAGGGACCATTGCGGAAGAGGAGGCGGATAGAATGGAAGAGCCAAAGGAAGGGTATGACTCCTTACAATGCAACTGTCCAGACAGAAATTGGCCTTGATATCCATGACCTTGCAGTGCCTAGCAATACCTTCGTGAGACCCTCATAATAGAAGAAAAAGATGACGACGTCAAATTAAAAGAGAGACTAATGGAGAGAGGGAGGGGATATGATGGAGATTGGAGTTCTAAAGTGGAATGGGAGGAGGGGAGGGAAATATCACGTGTTTTTTGTATGTAAGTATAGAAGTTGTCAATAAAAAAATAATAATAAAAAAAAGAAAAGAAAAAAGAAAACTAAAAAAAAAAAAAAGTAGAATGGGAACTGCTGGTGGGCCACCGTTGAGCAGCACTACTCTGTCCCCCATATCCAGCGTGGGGGACTAATGTTTGACTGCTACAAGGCCGCAGATCCCTGCTCCCAGGCTGATTGTTGCGGCAATGGGGGCCACCAAGTCAAGAGCCTAAGGCACAGTAAAGAGCCAGTACTGTGAAGTAGGAGTGAGAGGGTCCTCAGGCCCCAAAGGGAGGCAGCAGAGGTAGAAGAACAGCCTTCACTGGGGGAGGGTGGTGAGTGGCTGTTTGGCAGGCCGCGACTCCACTCCTGTCACCACAGTGCCACTTTGGCCTAGAGTCACCACACTTCTCTTGAGATATTTGCCTTGTTCCTAGCGCAAATTCCAGCCCCAGAAGAATGCACCACCCCCAAGAACAACAGGCGGTGCCAAGGGTCTTATGTCTGTGGACCCAGCCTGAGCACAGCTGGCCTCAGATGGCCAGGCAGCCGACGATGACAGGGGTGGGGTGGTGATACTGTCCTGGCCCAGCATTCATGAGAGATGGCAGCTCTGATAGGCCAGCCTGCCTTCCCAGGCCTCAAGGAGCCAGAAAGGAAGGGAGGGGAGAGCAGATGAGAGGAGCAAGAGGAGAGAGGGGGAAAGGAGAAAAAAGGAGGGGTGGGGAGGTCGAAACTCTTAACTGCTTGTAGAGTGGGCCAACCCATACCCCATGGGCTGGTACAGTGAGGCTTCAGGGAGGGACCTCACGCAATGCTTCAAGCCTGAGTCCTGCACAAAGTAGGCATCCTGATGACACAAAGCAGAAACTCAGAGTGTTTGCTGAGGTTCATGCACAGTCCCTAGCCAGCACCACTGTGGCCCTGCAGGTTTGGAATGTCTGTGTTTACATTCACGTAAGCCTGGCTTAGAACATCCAGTTTCAGAGTTTGGCTAGGTTTCTATAGGGGACTCGAGGCTGAGCGACAGGAGCTGGCCACACACAGACCTCCTCACCCCAACCGCTTCTATGTCCACCATGATGGAGACTCCAACCCAGGCGCATTGTGGTCTGGCACACCATCAATAGACAGGGGTCTTCCAGCAGGAAGGAGCTGGGGTTGCACGGGAGTTATAACCTCCCTGCCTGGCCTTCCAGTCCTTCCTCCTTGCCCAGTAGCAGAGCAGTGGCTCTTCCTCCAAAGAGCCCTCTCCTTGTGCGCCTTTGATCACCTGGTCTCTCCACCTCACATGACTTCTCCCTGAGCCAGCCCTCTCTTCCACATGTCAGCTTTGTGTCCAGGGTTTGACTCTGCCCTCCACCACGTTGTTACTGGTGGTCTTGTTCTCTCTCTCTCTTTCTCTCTCCAGATGTTTCCAGGTTCTTGGCATCTTAAAGATTGAAGAAAGTGCATACACACATCAGGAAGCCACAAGAAAAATGAAATAAGGATTTGAATACACAGTGGGTCACTCGAGCAGAGAGTACTCAAGGGCTCCAGGGACTGTATGGGGCTTTTCTTTGGATGTTTAGGGGAGGATGGAGCAGATGCTAAGGCTGTAGTCTGGGTGGTACTCTGGTTTGATTGACAGGTTTGGGTTATATAACATTTCCTCTGCTGCATATAATCCTTCCCAGGATGCATCTGCTTTTAATCAAATGCACACCCAATTATGCATAGGCATAAGATGGTAAAGAGGAGTTTTCTCCCTAAAAGCTTACTTAGTGGATACAGTTTGCCTTACTGCGAATGTACCCCAAACCAGCCCAGGCTAGAGGGCTCTAAGAACAGATTTGAATAGATACTGATCATGGATGACGGCCACTAAGGGGAGGAGAAAGTTAGCCCATGTGTGGAATGGAGTGTACGTGGAGCTCAGCACAGGTGGGGTGGGGTGGGGTGGGGTCCCAGGTTCCCAACACGTTGCCAGGTGCGTTGAGTGCTCAAGCAAAGCAGTGGTCCAGGTGGTTAGACTATTTCCTGTGCTTGCCTGCCTCCATCAGGCTGCGCTGCCTTTGGAAGTCACTCAACTTTTCTTGCTTCTGTCTCCTCATCTGTACAGTGGACAGTGGGGAGCATTTCTCCTACTTGCGGCCACCCCGATCTTGGAATCATCTCTTTCTCTGAGGAGTTCCCTAATGGCCCACCGTGTGACCTTGCGCTTGTTACAGTAAAAGTCAGAAGTAGAGCTGGAGAGATGGCTTAGCGATAATGTGCCAGCCTGCGAAGCCCAAGAACGCCCGTTAGAATATCCAGGTCCCACATTTAGCCAGACGCAAAAATGATGCAAGAGTGCAATGTTGCACATGTGCACAAGGGGGCACAAGCGTCTGGAGTTTGTTCACAGCGGCTGAGAGGCCCTGGCATGCCTATTCTCTATCTGTCTCTCTCAAATTAAAAAAAAAAAAAAAGTCAGAACTAAATTTCCTAGCCAAAATCAATCAGAAATCAGATGGAGTCACATGAGACTGCTGTAACCTGACAGTCACCAGCTCACGCACCATCTTATTGGGTGAACATGCTAGTAGACACACCTGAATCTCTGGGGACAATTGACCACTGAGTTCATGTGTCTACAGGAGCAGGGGAGTGTTTGCATAGTAACCACGGTGTCTCCCCCATGCAACCCAGTTTTCTGTCTCCTCATCTTGAATTCAGACAGCAGTGTAGCATTTGACTGAAGAAAAAGAAAAACCCTTCCTGCTTAATTAAATTAGCCAGAGTGGATTCTGTTTACTTACAACCGATATCCTTAGTGAGTTCAGGAAGATGATGTCGGTACCTACCGCCTAGGGTTGTCTGAAAATCAAACACTCCTACGGGCATGGCAGGAGATCAAGGACAAGGCAGCTGGTTGTCCTGGTGTCTGGAGTGCCCAGCTTCATGCTTTGGGGATAGCAGCCTATGCCATCATCTCAGAGCACGGCCTCCCTGAGATACACTTCCCTTCAGAACATTCCCTCTCCCTTAAGAGACCCAAGAACCCCAAGGGCTGGCTAAGGTGATGGCTCATTGGGTAAAGTGCTGCCATGGAAGCATGAGGACCTGGGTTCGGATCCTCAGAACTCAAGCACAAACCAAGCGTGGTAGTGGCTAGAAGCCCTAGCATGCCCATTCTCTCACTCTTTCTCTCAAATAAATACATAAACAAATAAATAAAATATTTTAAAACGCCACCTTGTGCATCTGGCTTACATGGGTACTGGGGAATCAAATGTGGGTCCTTAGACTTTGCAGGCAAGTGCCTTAACTGAAAAGCCACCTCTCCAGCTCTAAAACTCAATTTTTAAAAAAGACAAAAAACAAGATGTCGGGCTGGGAAGATGGCTCAGCAGTTAAAGGTGCTTGCTTGCAAGGCCTGATGGTCCATGTTTGATTCTTCAAGAGCCACGCAAAGCCAGATACACAAAGTGATGCATGCATTTGAAGTTTGTTGGCAATAGCAGGAGGCCCTGGCATGTCAAAATATTTAAATATTTTTATTTATTTATTTGAGAGAGATGGAGGGAGGCAGATAGAAAGAAAATAAGCACAGTAGGGCCTCTAAAATATTTTTTTAAATATCAAAGCTGGGACTGGAGCAATGGCTTAGCGGTTAAGGCGCTTCCCTGCAAAGCCAAAGAACACATGTTTGAATCTCCAGGTCCCATATAAGCCAGATACACTGTGATACAAGCAATGTTTCACGTGCACACAAGGGGGTATACACACCTGGAGTTCATCTGCGGTGGTTGAAGACCCTGGAACACCCATTCTCTCTCTCTCTCAAGTACATAAATAAAAAGAAAATTTTTTAAAACTTAAAAAAATATATATCAAAGCTGAGCATGGTGGCACATTTCTTTAACCCCAGCACTAAGAGGCAGAAGTAGGAGGATCATTGGAGGCCGGCCTGAGACTACAAGGTGAACTCTAGGTCAGCCTGAGCTAGAGTGAGACTTTACCTCGAAAAACTGAAATAAATAAATTAAAAAATATCAAAATGTCTTGGTCAATAGACAGCCCTGAGAGCAATCATGGGACCTTGAGCAGTCTCTAAGAAGGAGTTTGATATGAAGTAATCAAGAAAAATACAGGCATATCGGAGGAAGCTACGTCTCCTGACAGTGAGCAGGAGTCAGATAGCTTTGTGAGGCAGTTAGGGTGACTGGGCCCCTGAAAGTAAAAAGGCAGGAAGGTGTGCACTTGCTAGAGATCAAAGGATAATGTGATTTATCTCTTGCCTAGTTCCCTAGACCTGTTTTTCCAAACCCGAGTCCCTCCCTGGGAGGGAGGTCTTGTTCTAGAACCCTGACATTGTGGTTGGTCAAGCTCAGACCCCACAACTTAGCATCCTGGGCCAGCCTCTTTCTGAGCCAGTCTCTAGCCCAGACCAATCGATCTCTCTCTCTCTGGCTCACCTGAGCCAGAAGGTGAAACCCATTACCATAAGGTTATAAATACATTTTACCAGGGGAGGGCTCCCTCCCTCTCTCTCTTCCTCCTCTCTCTGGGATGCCTGACCACTGAACCCCCTAAGTCTTACTTCCACCTTATGCGCTCATGGCAGGAGCTCTCTGTACTTTGTTTTCTGTCCTCTCCACGGTTTTTCCAGGCCTACCAGGTGGGTTCTCAAGCCATGTGGGTGTATTTATTTTCCTCCCTTGGTTCTGCATTTCCTTAAATAAATGTAATAATTTAATAATTATCCAACTTTGTCTTACTTTATTCAATTCTTTGGTTAAAAGTTGACACAAACCCAGGGCTTGAGGTTCAAGGACTTTTCTGAACCCCTTGCATCCTGTTTCAACAGTGGTTAAAGGTCCTTCAGGCCATAGATAAGTTGTCTCTGTTATACCAGAAACTAAAGAACTGGTGTGCTTGCCTGGACATGTACATTAGCAAGGGGTCTGTATCCTCAAAGACCCCAGCTTCATGAAGTATGGTATCATTAACACTATAGTTGTGACACCCTCTTGTGGCCTTTTCAAGAGGATCATGGGAAGGAGTATTCTAAACAGATGGTCCATCATGCTATGGGAGGGCAAAAGGGTCACCCTAGTCCATCAATATGCCACCCACCTCATGAATATTCATAAAGCTCCTTTAAAATCCACAACACAGCCCACTGTATTGCTACCTCTCTGGGGCAGCCCACTCCTCTCTCCTCCTCCTCCTCTTCCTCTTCCTGCTCCCCCTCCTCCTTCTTCCCCCTCTC
This sequence comes from Orientallactaga sibirica, assembly GCA_036365145.1. Taxonomy (NCBI): domain Eukaryota; kingdom Metazoa; phylum Chordata; class Mammalia; order Rodentia; family Dipodidae; genus Orientallactaga; species Orientallactaga sibirica. The sequence continues at coordinate 39,304,832 of JAEOAD010000008.1, read as the reverse complement.
TTTCTCTCATGCTTGTTTTGCTAAATACACTCTGCTTAAACTACCTGTGTCTCTCAACTGAATTCCTTCCATTGAGGAGACAAGAGTGGAGGGACCCCAAGACTCCAGCACAGGACTGAGTTGAGCAGTATTGTTTAGTGGCACTAAGTTACTATAGCAGCCCTTGAATTCCTGGCAAAAGGGTCACCGTAATCCATCAATATGCCACCCACCTCATGAATATATGACTAAGACTAATAAATTCCCTTCTTGTTTGTTGCTTTCTGTTTCATTTCACTTTGCCTTGTTTTTTCAGCACTGGGGAGGGAACCCAGGACCTCACACATGCCAGGCAAGCACTCTTCTGCATGTTACAGCCACAGCCCTGGTTCCTTTATTAATGAGAAAGAGAGAGAATGCTAGTGCGCTCTTTCTCACCGCTCTGCATGCAAATGAAGATGAGTCACTGGTCTCTTCCTCCCTGTGCCATGAGTAATTCAAAGGAGACTGGGATTACAGTTAGGAAATTTTGCATACAGTTTAAGAGAACAATCGAGATGCCAATCATAGGCGGGATTTTCTATGTTCTAGCAGCCACATTAGAAACACAAACAGATAAACTGCATGCGGTGGTAAATGCCTGTAAGCCCTGCATTTAAAAGGCGAAGGCTGGGCTGAAGGGATGGCTTAGTGGTTAAGGCACTTGCCTGCAAAGCCAAAGGACCCAGGTTCAATTCCCCAGAACCCATGTTAGCCAGATGCACAAGAGGGCATGCGCATCTGGAGTTCATTTGCAGTGGCTGAGGGCTCTGGCATGCCCATTCTCTCCCCCACCCCTCCTTTCTCTGTCAAATAAATAAATAAATAAAATAGAAAAATATCTAATTTTAAAAGGCTAAGGCTGCTGGGCGTGGTGGCGCACGCCTTTAATCCCAGCTGTGGGGAGGCAGAGGTAGGAGGATTGCTGTGAGTTTGAGGCCACCCTGAGAATACATAGTGAATTCCATAGTGAGACCCTGCCTCAAAATACAAAAAAAAAAAAAAAAAAAAAAAAAAAAAAAGGCTAAGACAAGGGTTCAAGGCCAGCTTGGGTTATACAGATCAAAAGAAACAGAGAATCAAGTGTGGTGGTGCATGCCTTTAATACTAGCAGAGGTTGGAGGACTGAGGCCACCCTGAGACTACATAGTGCATTCCAGGTCAGCCTGGGCTAGAGTGAGACCCTACCTTGAAAACCCAAGAGAAAAAAAGAAAAACAGAGAATTTTTACTACTATGTCTCCTTTAACCTAGTCCCTCCCAAATATTATTGTCATAGCATATAACCAATATTTTAAAAAATCACTAGAATATTTTACATTCTTTTTTTGCTTCAAAGCATGGTATGTATTTGACTCTCAGAGCGTTTTCTTTAAAATATTTATTTAGTTAGTTGAGAAAGGGAAAGAGAAAGGGAGGAAGAGGCAGAGAGAGAGAGAGAATAGTCACATGCCAAGGCCTCTAGCAAACCAACTCCAGACCCATGCGCCACCTTGTGCATCTGGCTTACGTGGGTACTGGAGAATTGAACCGGGTCCTTAGGCTTCACAGGCAAGTGCCTTAACCACTGACCCATCTCTCCACACACCCATGGAATGGTTTGACCTGTGCTGGGAGCTGGGAAGACCATGAGTGTTCAGAACTAAAACTTGTCGAGATACAAAAGGTTCCAAATTAAAACCCAGAAGCCAGCCCAGAAAGGAACCCTTCTGCATTCTAAACCTCCCTTTTTGTATCTATGAAATGGGCTCATTTTGGCACCTCCTTTAAAGTGTTTCCTTCCTTCCTCCCCCCCCCCCTTTTTTTTTTTTTTTTTTTTTTTTTTTTTTTTTGTTTTTCAAGGTAGGGTCTTACTCTGACCCAGGCTGACCTGGAATTCACTATGTAGTCTCAGGGTGGTCTTGAACTCACGGCGATCCTCCTACCTCTGCCTCCCGAGTGCCAGGATTAAAGGCATGCACCACCACGCCCAGCTGTCTTCCTTTCTTTTTTAAAGACAGGATCTTACATATCCTAGGCTGGTCTCGAACTCCATATGCAACAAGGATGGCCTTGAACTCCTTCATCCTCCTGCTTCTACTTCCCAAGTGCTGGATTTACAGGCATGCACCACCATGGCTGGTTTATGCAGTGCTGCAGGTGGGGCCCAGAGCTTTGTGCATGCTAGCTGAGCCCTACCAATTAAGCTACATCGCAGCCTCCCTCGGGTAGCGCTGTGAGGACGCAGCGTGACTTGGGCACGCGAACACTAAGATGGTAAAGATGTGCATTCTACTTGTGCTGGGACTTATTGTGAGCCCTAAGAGCAGCCAAGATGACAGAAGAGTTAGGGAGAGGTGGCCCCATGACATCTTGGCTTCTAGCTGGATATGGTGGCACACACCTGCCATGGCAGCACGTGGGAGGCTGAGGCAAGAGGACTGTGAGTTTGAGGCCAACCAGGGCTACCTAGAGAGAAGCAGTTAAAAAAAAATCAATCCAGGGACTGGAGAGATGGCTTAGTGGTTAAGCGCTTGCCTGTGAAACCTAAGGACCCTGGTTCGAGGCTCAGTTCCCCAGTACCCACTTAAGCCAGATGCATAAGGTGGTGCATGCCTCTGGAGTTCATTTGCAGTGGCTGGAGGCCTGGCGTGCCCATTTTTTCTCTCTTTCTCTCCCTTTATCTGTCTCTAATAAGGAAATAAATAAAAATTAAAACTTAAAAAAAAAAAACCAAACAGGGCTGGAGAGATGGCTTAGCGGTTAAGGCGCCTGCCTCCTCAGCCTAAGAACACTGATTCCAATGTCCAGCAGTTCCAATCTCCAGGTCCCACGTTTAGCCAGATGCAAAGTGACGCAAGGGTGCAATGCTGCACTTGACCACAAGAGGGTGCACGCATCTGGATTTCGTTCACAGCAGTTGAGAGACCGCGGGCGTGCCCATCTCTATCTGTCTTCCTCTCCCTCTCTCTCTGTTTCTCTCTGTGTCTCTCTCCAAAAAAAAAAACCAAAAAACAAAAAAACAGTTCCCTCAGTCCTCTTCCCCAGTTGGTGGCCAAATCCTGTCCCCAAGCCAACTGCAACTCACCTCCAGGTTTCATCTGGGGACCCACTGTGACCTCCATGTGCCAAAGGCCCATGTGCGCCTGCAGGGCACAGTGTGTGAGTTCTGCCCCACCTCTGAAGGATTTTGAGATTTGAATCTCCCAACTCACACACTCACTGTGGCTTTTCATTACAAATGCATTACAAATGCAGTGTGTTTTGTCCACTGATGGACAGGTCAGTTCCATCCCCTCCCTACCTTTGGGGTCACCTAGCCATGGTGAGGCTACGCTCATGATCACGAATGAGTCCTTTGTGTCATTCAGAGGCCGTGGAAGACTGTGGTGGGCTGAGCCCTAAGAGCAGCTCTGAAGAGAACTGGAAGCTAAGTTCTCTCCTCTGATGCCCATCCCAGACTAAGTCTGTTTCGTTCAAACTTGTGTGACAAGCAGAGAAACAGGTTCCACATGAGCCTGGCACCTTCAGCTGCAGGGAGGGGCCGAGCAGTCCCTCACAGTGCTGGGACAGAAACCAGATGTGTGAGCCCTGGCTGAACGCTCCAGCACGGAGAGCCTCGGTTTCGAACCTTGGCATTGGAAGATTTGACTGCGGTCCCTTGGAACCATGGGTAAGGCCTGGCCCTTTGAAATCTCAGTCCAACATCATCTGATACTTCACCACAGTTACTCTGAATGTCCAGGAACAAAAGTCACATTTCCCAAAGCAGAGTCCAACAGACCTTATGGTACAATATAGGACCTGTGACTCCAAAATGTGGTCCGAGGATGGTTAAAGAAAGAACAAGGGGAAGAGGCTTTTATTCTTTCTTTTGTGTGTGCATGGCGTGTGCAGGTGTGTACATGTGATCATATGTGTGTGCACATGTGTGTGAACAGTGCATGTGGAGGGCAGAGATCAACATTGGGTGTCTTCCTCAATTGCTCTCTTTTTTTTTTTTTTTTTTTTTTTGAGGTAGGGTCTCTCTGTAGCTCAGGCTGACCTGGAATTCACTATGTAGTTTCAGGGTGGCCTTGAACTCACGGTGATCCTCCTACCTCTGCCTCCTGAGAGCTGGGATTAAAGGTATGTGCCATCATACCTGGCTAATTGCTCTCTCTTTTTTTTTAAATTATTTTTGGAATTCACTCCATAGCCCAGGTTGGCCTTGAAACTCATGGCGATCCTCCTACTTCCACCTCTCAAGTGAGGGAATTATAGACATGAGCCACCACACCCAGCCACCTTTGTTCTTGAGACAGGGTCTCTCATCAATCCTATGGCTTGTCAATTCAGCTACACTAGCTAGCCAGCAAGTCCCCAGGACCCTCCGGTCTATACCTCCTCAACACTGAGATTACAGGGACGTGCCTGTGCCTGATGTCTTGGGCAACTTCTTGTTGCTGGGACAAAACACCTGACAAAACTCACTTAAAGGAAGAAGAGTTTATATCGCATTGTAGTTGCAGAGGGTAAAGTTCATATGGCAGGAACAGGAAACCAGGGTCCCATCATCCCATCAGCAAGGAGGAAGTGAGAGCAATGAATGGGGAATGCTCGGCTAGCTTTCTCTCTCTCTTGACCTGGAATTCACCGCGTAGTCTCCGGCTGGCCTCGAACTCACAGTGATCCTCTCTTACCTAGGCCTCCCGAGTGCTGGGATCAAAGGCGTGTGCCAGCATGCCCAGCACTTTCTCCTTTTTATACAGCCCATGGGATGGTGTCACCCACAATGCATACTTAATGCCTATTTATTTATTTGTTTATTTATTACGTGTCTATGTGAGTGTCTGCTCATGTGTGTGCAGGTGCACATGCATGTACTAAGCTGGCTGGTCACTGAATCCCAGAGATCCTCCTGCCTCTGACTCCTCAGTGCTAGAATCTTAGTCACATGTCATCATGCCCAGCACTTTAACGTGGGTACTGGGGATCAACCTCAGGTCCTCGTGCTTACAAAGACAAACTCTTCAGCAACTGGCTTATCTCCCCAGGACCCTGCCTTGGGTTTCAATTATGAACTAAAATGCACACCTGCTCTTGTGGCCAGAGTCACATCAGGGCAAGGCTAGCTCACTCATAGCTGATGTTTCCTTGAAGAGACACATGATTTGACGGGGGAAGTGGTCCGGCTCCTTGGGGCAGGGAAAGCAGCTGCCCTGGCTTTTGCAGCTGACACCTGATCGAAGGTCTCTCACATTCAGGCAGCAAAGAGCGTCGCTGCACGGCTAGGGTGTGGAGCTGAGCAGAGACTGTTTAGAAGAGGAAAAGGGAGTTGTCATGGGGTTGACCCTGGAGCTGGTATAGCCATAGCCACAGAAGGCAGGCAGGGTCGTGAATTGGTCAGTTTTCCATAATTGATTACCTGATGCCCCATGGATAACTGTATAAAGAAAAGAAGGCTGGGCATGGTGGAGCACGCCTTTAATCCCAGTACTCGGGAGACAGAGGTAGGAGGATTGCTGTGAGTTCGAGGCCACCCTGAGACTACATAGTGAATTCCAGGTCAGCCTGGTCTAGAGTGAAACCCTACCTCAACAAACAAACAAAAAATAATAATAAATAATAAATAATAAATAAAGAAAGAAAAAGCCTAAGGACCCAGGTTCAATTCCCCAGTACCCACTTAAGCCAGATGCATAAAGTGGCACATGCATCTGGAGTTAATTTGCAGTGGCTATAGACCCTGGCACACCCATTCTCTATCTCTCTCTGTGTGTCTCTCGAATAAATAAATAAATAAAATATTTTAAAAAGGAAAGACGGTTACTTAGCTTATAGCTCTGGAGGTTCATGGTGCCAGCATCAGTTTCTTTCTGGTGTGGACCTTGTGGAAGCTGGCATCACCATGGTGGGAGCATAGGTGGGAGGGAGTGATCATATGACCCAACAGGAAGCCCGAGCTCCAGGAGGGACCAGGCTGGTTCTTTTACAACCATCTTCTTTCTTTTCAATACTACTTTAATCCTTAATCACATCTCCATGACCTAACAACCTCCCACTAGGCCCCACCTTTTAAAGGTCCCACTACCTATTACCTTATGCTCATTTTTAATTTTTTTTTTTATTTGAGAGAGAGAGAGAGAAAGAGAATTGGCATGCCAGGGCCTCAGCCACTACAATCAAACTCCAGATGTTTGTACCACCTAGTGGGCTTGTACAACCTTGCACTTGCCTCACCTTTGTGCATCTGGTTTACGTGGGATCTGGAGAGTCGAACATGGGTCCTTGGGCTTTACAGGCAAGCACCTTAACCATTAAGCCATCTCTCCAGCCCTTATGCTCATTTTTTGTTGTGTCTGTTTAAGACACAAGGGCTCGTGTAGCTCAGGGTGGCCTAGAACTCTCTATAAATATTATTTATTTATTTACAAGCAGAGACAGAGAGAAATGGGCATGGCAGGGTCTCCAGCCCCTGCCAATGAACTCTAGATGCATGGGCCACTTTGTGCATCTGGCCTTATGTTGGTACTGGGGAATCAAACCCCAGTCATTAGGCTTTATAGGCAAGCACCTTAACTGCTATCTGTCTAGCCCAGACTTTGAACTTCTGATCCTCCTGATTCCACCTCCGGAATGCTGAGATTATAGACATGTATCACCACACCCAATGTATGTGATGCTGGGGATGGAACTCAACTTTGGGCATGCCAAGCACGAGCTCTATCAACTGAGCTACATCCCCAGCCCCACACTACCTCTTAACACTGCCGCACAGGGGACCAAGCTTCCAACACAAGGGGCACACTCCAGCCACATCCGAATGATGGCACCTGACTGAGCAGCAGGTCACACTGGACTCCCATTTCAGGGTAAGTTGCTTTCCTGGTCCCTTCTGAAATGACGGATAGCCAGCCGGTCCAGCCATGTGCTTGACTATGGCCTCAGAAATCCCTGCACTGCTAAAAGTGCCAGGTCCAGAAGAAAGCCACAAGAAGCCCTCCACTCTGCAACCATATGTCATCCCTACTTCTCCCATTCAAGTACTAACCAGGCCTGGCCCTGCTTAGCTTCTGAGATCAGATGAGGTCAGGATGGTATGACTGTAGACTGTCACCGCTACTTCTGAGTCAGCTTGAAACAGTCTCAGGATGGGGAACTCACTACTCCACACAACATTCCATTTCTCTGTTGCAGAGGTCTACATCAGCGCTATCCAATAAAAATTAACAAGAACACGTTAGCATGACTTTAGAAGGTAAGGCATTTAGCAAGGTAAAAGAAAAGAGGAAAAATAGGGCTGGAGAGATAGCTTAGTGGTTAAGGTGTTTGTTTGCCTGCAAAACCAATGGATCCCAGTTGGATTCTCTAGGACTACATAAGCCAGATGCCTAAGTGGAGTTTGTGTGCAGTGGTTAGAGACCCTGGCGCTCCCATCTCTTCCCCTCCCTCTGCCTCTCTCTCTCTCTCTCTCAAATAAATTAATTTAAAAAAAGAAAAGAGGAAAAATAATTATGATAATATATTTTATTTCACCCAGTGGATGCAAATTGTGATGATTTCAACAGAGTCGACATTTTAAAATGTAATGAAGTGTTGCCAGTCTGTTTTGTGCACTAAAGTGTGTGACCATGTGTATACTGACCATGCAAAGCTTGTGGCATCTGTAATGGGCAGAACCACTTGAAACCATGGACATTTTGTTGTCGTAGTCAGAATCAGAAGTTCAAGGTCATCCTGGACCTGTCTCCAAAAACCAGAAACTAAGCCGGGCATGGTGGCGCATGCCTTTAATCCCAGCACTCGGGAGGCAGAGGTAGGAGGATCGCTGTGAGTTCAAGGCCACCCTGAGACTACATAGTGAATTCCAGGTCAGCCTGAGCTAAAGTGAGATCCTACCTCGAAAAACCAAAACCAAAAACAACAACAACAACAACAAAAACAACAAAACAGAAACACATAAACAAACAGAAAGGAGCAGGGAAGGCCAGGAGGGTGTTGATAGAAAGAATGCTGGTCAGGCACAAAGATGCCTCCTTCCACAGGTACCCTGGGAGCCTGACACTGAGCCCTCAGCCCATCTCTGCAGGCATCTATGTTCCACGTGCCTTGTGCTCTAGCTGGTCTCAAAGATGAGCTAGGATTGTGGTGTGAGATCTAAGAAATTAAGATATTGCCTTTAGCTTCTATAACTCCGCTTGCTAGCGCTCCAGCTTGACAGTAGTACTGCCATTTTTAAGCAGATAGCCATTATAGTAAAACAGACTGCCATCTGAAATAAAAAAAGCCCAGGCCTGACTCAAATGAGAAACTTGCGGGCTAATGTACTGACCTTTGCTTCTTTCCCAACCCCCTCCCTCTCTCTTATTGTTCATTCCTGGGAAGTCTTAGGACATCCCGGAGGTAATAAAGGATCTGCAAACAAGTGGCTGATCCTAGATAAGCAGCTCAAAATGTTCCCGCGCGCGTGCTTTTTGAACCAACCATTTCAAATGTTGCAATATGATGTAACTGCTGTATCCCTTCTCTATATAAACCCTTTCCCCCAAGAGTGGGGGCTCTCTCTCACACTCCCACTGCGTTGGTTTGTGTGGACAGAGTCCCAGTCTAGGCTTGGTAATAAAGAATTCCATGTAATTGCAGTCGAGCTTCTCGGTCTTGTTGTCTCACTGGGTGACTCCCAAGGACCCCAACCCACATTTGGGGGTCCTGGCACTACAGTGGGTACCTGGAAAAACCAGCCCCGCAAGACAGACAGTACCTCTCTGTCTACTTCTGCCCCAGGACCCTTGCCTGGGCTGCTGCTTCCTGCCAAAGCGGGAGAATCCTAGAAGAGAGAAGGAAGGATGCCAGCAGGAAAGTGGACACTGTTTACAGACGGAACGGTGGCTCCTTCCTGCCTGTTCCCGAGAGCACTGTTGCCAGAGTTCCTGAAGTGAGGATCCTCAGAAAGCCCCTTCCGGCTTCCTGCCAACGACCCATGGTCGAGCCCTGAGCCACCAGGGGAGAGCCTGAGAACAGACGGTTTTGTACAGATCTGGATGTTGGAGAGTGATTTACGGAGCAATGAGTGGATAAGACCAGAACCCCAGTTCTTTTTTGGTGCCCCTTTTCTTCCCTCATAATAATAAATGAAATAATAAATATAAAATCAAAAACAAGCCAGGTGTGGTGGCACATGCCTGTCATCCCAATGCACAAGGGCAAGAGAATCACTATGGGTTCAAGGCCAGCCAGGATACATAGTAAGACCCTGTCTCAAAAAAAAAAAAAAAAAAAAAAACAAAACAACAACAACAACAACAAAAACAACAAAAAGGGCTGGAGAGATGGCTGAGTGGTTAAGGTACTTGCCTGCAAAGCCTTAGGACCCAGGTTGGATTCCCCAGTACCCACGTAAAGCCAGATGCACAAAGTGGTGCATGAGTCTGGAGTTTGTTTGTAGTGGCTAGAGGTCCTGGAGCACCCATTCTCTCTCTCTCTCTCTCTCTCTCTCTGCCTCTTTCCCTCTCTCTCTCAAATAAATAAAATATTAAGCCGGGCGTGGTGGCGCATGCCTTTAATCCCAGCACTCGGGAGGCAGAGGTAGGAGGATCGCCGAGAGTTCAAGGCCACCCTGAGAAGAAGACATAGTGACTTCCAGGTCAGCCTGAGCCAGAGTGAGACCCTACCTCGAAAAACCAAAACAAACAAACAAAAAAAAAACACCAAAACAACCCAGCCCAAGGACTAGGGATGTCGTTCAGTTGGCAGAGTGCTGTTCGTGTGTGTATTAAGTCCTGGGTTCCATCCCCAGCACCACATAAATTCACAGACTACCTATGGTTATACACACCTGTAATCCCAGGTGGAGGCAGGAGGACATTCAATGTCATCCTCTAAACAGGGAGCTTGAAGCCAGCTTGGGGTACATGAGTCCCTATCTCAAAATAATCCTAGCTGGGTGTGGTGATGCACGCCCTTAATCCCAGCACGTTCAAGGCTACGCTGAGACTACATAGTGAATTCCAGGTAGCCTGGGCTCAATCAAGGCCCTGCCTCATGAAACCAATCATCATCATCATCATCCTAATAAAATGGTAATAAAATCTTATTTTTTAGGATATATGAGTATACTCTGATGGGGATATGACCAACATGTGATTTCTACATAGAATAAAGTTCATAATTTAATTTAAAGAATAGGAAAACGTCTCTTTTAAAAACTTCTCCCATTGCACACATAACTTGTCCCAAAACAAAAGCAGGACACTTGTCCCTCAGTGAAATGGACATAGAGTTCAAAGCTCAGTGTCCCTAAACTCTACCACTGGCTGGCTGTGTGACATTCAGGTCAATTTGCTTAAGCCCCCAGTGCCCTCGCTGACTGCCCTGTAGGGCCGTGTTCTCTCCCAGAACTGTGGGGATGCGGGCAATGGATGACCTGGGGTGGAGACTCAGATGTGCTGGGGAAGACAGACTCAGATGTGCAAACAGTGTGGTGAGCACCAGATGTGCTGGGGGAGTGGAGGGGTGATGGCAGCACTGGGCAAGTTCAAGGATGACAGCAGATGTGCTGGGGGGGGAGACTCCAGATGTGCTGGGGGAAGTGGAGACTCAGATGTGCTGGGGGGGGAGTGGAGACTCAGATGTGCTGGGGGGAGTGGAGACTCAGATGTGCTGGGGGAGGAGTGGAGACTCAGATGTGCTGGGGGGGGAGTGGAGACTCCAGATGTGCTGGGGGGAGTGGAGACTCAGATGTGCTGGGGAGAGGAGACTCCAGATGTGCTGCGGGGGGAGTGGAGACTCAGATGTGCTGGGGGGGAGTGGAGACTCAGATGTGCTGGGGGGAGGAGACTCAGATGTGCTGGGGGGGGAGGAGACTCAGATGTGCTGGGGAGACTCAGATGTGCTGGGGAGGAGGGAGACTCAGATGTGCTGGGGGGAGACTCAGATGTGCTGGGGGGGAGTGGAGACTCAGATGGCTGGGGGAGACTCAGATGTGCTGGGGGAGATGTGCTGGGGGGAGTGGAGACTCAGATGTGCTGGGGGGGAGTGGAGACTCAGATGTGCTGGGGGGGGTGGAGACTCCAGATGTGCTGGGGGGGAGTGGAGACTCAATGTGCTGGGGGGAGGGAGACTGATGTGCTGGGAGAAATGCTTCAGGAGGACTCAGATGTGCTGCAGCCCAGATGTGCTGGGGGAGGAGTGGAGACCTGCTTTCTTTTGTGGTGGGAGAGCAGGATTTCCAGGGCCTCCAGGCTGCTGCCAGCGGGGGAGACTCAGATGTGCTGGGTGGGGAGTGGAGACCCTGGGGGAGTGGAGACCCAGATGTGCTGGGGGAGTGGACAGCCGATGGGGGGGAGGAGTGGGGTGGGGAGCAAAGGGAAAGCCTTTAGGCACCTGGTACAGAATGAGCTGAGAATTTCTGGGCTCAGGTTGGGGAGCTGTCTCAGTGGGTCAAGTGCTTGCCGTGCAAGCCTGAGGACCTGAGTTCGCATCCCCAGCGCCCATGTACAAAGCCGGGTGTAGTAGTGAGTGTGCCTGAAACCCCAGTCTGTGCAGGTGCAGACATGCAGATCCCTGGGGCTTGCTGGTCAGCCAATCGAGCTGAATGGGTGAGCTCCAAAAATAAGATGGACAGCTGGGTGTGGTGGCGCACTCGGGAGGCAGAGGTAGGAGGATCTCCATGAGTTCAAGGCCACCCTGAGACTACATAGTGAATTCCAGGTCAGCCTAGGCTAGAGTGAGAGCCTGCCTTAAAAAAACCGAAGAAAAAAAAAAGATGGACAGTGATAAAGGGAGATACCTGATAACGCATGTACACACACACACACACACACACACACACACACACACACACACACCACTAGCCAAAAAAAAAAAAAAAAACCTGACCTCCAGGAAACTGGTGAGGATGGGTCTGAACCTGTCCACCCTCTCACCCCCTCAACACCTCAAGTCACCCACTTGGCAAGCAAGCACCCTGCTCTCCAGGGGACGCGCATAGCAGAGTCTCTGCGTCCTTATCTCGCTAGCACAATCCAGGACTCCAACTCACGCTGGTTCCTCCCAGCCCTTTGGGGCCCTTTCAAAGCGGCGCTGGGATGGGGGTGGGGGTCAAGGGGCACACACTTGTGCAAGGAGCGGGGGCGGGAGGGGGCAACAGCGCAGGCGCATGGGTGTCAAGCAAACAAACCAGTGTCCACGCAGCCCACCCAGTCCTGGCCAGGACCCCCTCCTCCCACCACCACTCTTTGACAAACCCGTCCCTCCAAGGAGGGTGCACACAGCCAAGGCGAGGAGCTGGGAAGGCTACTGGAGGTCCGGTCCTCTGTGCCCCATCCCTCCCCCCCTTCAGAGTGAACCTCGCAAGCAGGCAGGCGGGCGGGAGGGTGGTGGGCACCGGGCCACGTTCAAGATCCTAAGATGCAAGCAGTTGCTTTATGGATTCTGCTGGGGGCGGGGGGAGGAGGGGGACGCTGGCTCCCTCTGCTGCCCCTCCCCCACCGGTTCCGCACACCCCTGGCCTCCCGCATCAGAGGCGTCCCTGCCACCCCCAGTCCCCTCGCGGGCACTGGCGAGGTTTGCATAACCGAAATCCAAAGTGAAGAGAAAGGGCACGCCAAGGCTAGAAGGGGCGAGCGCAGCTCCCAGCTTAACACCTGAGGGGAGGAGGGGGGATCAGAGAGGAAGGGCTGCACCTGGACTTGCAGCGCCCATCACAATGGTGACCACTTTGAGGGGTGATGGTGGAGATGTCATCCTGTCCATCTGCGTGCTCAGTCCCCCCCCCCCCCAGGTGTAAGCAGTTTTCCGGACTCCCGGTGAACTAGGGCCCAGCTACTTTCCCGGATGAGTCTCCCCACTCAAAGCTCTTCCAGACCCTTCTACTACCCTAGGCAGTGTCCTCAAGTTAGCCCCAGCTTGGGTTTTATTAATGTCCTTGTCCTTCTCTCTCAGCTGCAATTTCCAGGGGAACCCCCCCCCCCACACACACACCCCTATCCATCCTGGGATTCTTATCGGTGCTAGTCTTGTGTGGGCAGAATGATAAATCCATCAGGAACTGCAGTCAAGGCAGCTAATGAAAAGAACGCCACTCACCGGGAGGGTGGTGGGGCGGGGCAGCGGCCATTCATCTAACAAACATGTGGGTTTGTGCCTATAATCTCAGCACATGGGAGCCTGAGGCAGGAGGATTGCTGCAATCTTTTTTTTTTTTTTTTTTTTTTTTTGTGAGGTAGGGTCTCACTCTGGTCCAGGCTGACCTGGAATTCATTATGTAGTCCCAGGGTGGCCTCGAACTCTCGGCGATACTCCCACCTCTGCCTCCCAACTGCTGGGATTAAAGCCACCCCTGGCCTGATTGCTGCAATCTTGAGGCCAGCCTGGGCTACATATTAGTAAGCTGGGTGGGCTATAAACTGAGACCTTTCCTCAAAACAGAAAAGAAAAGAAAATTTGTTTTTTCCTTGAGACTTACCTTGTCATACATATCCAATTCTGTGCCAAAGGTAAGTCTGCAACACGAAAGGAAAAGATGGTGCTGGCCTCGTGGCACTCAAAGGGGATTAGTGGTACCTGGTACCCCTCCTGGAATTTCTGTCTCCACACACGCACACGCACACACGCACACGCACACACGCACGCACGCACGCACACCATCAAGGCAGCCACGAAAAGTGTCCTAAGGTACACTGGGGTGCACACTAGAAAGGAAAGACACAGAGAGGATCCTACAGGGAGATCAGGCAAGCTTTTCTAGGGAGCTCACTGAGATCTGGGAGCGAAGTGCAAGGCTGTGATGGGATGGGCAAGGGCAGGGCCACGCTATGGTGGAGGAAATAGTGCATGCAAAGGCCCTGTGGTGGGAAGGGGGAACTGGAGGAGTTGAAGTGGAAGGGGGAGTACCCCAACGAGCTCTGTGGGGGGCCTCCTGGCACCCAGGAGTTCTGCACAGAAGGCTGCCACAACTGGTGTTTGGTTTCACATATAACAGAGCCTCAGGCTCCCTGCCAGGTTCTGGCAGAATCAAGCCTCTCTCCCATCCTAACTCCTTCCTCCAGCCTGGGTGATGGTGGGAGGGCTTGATGGGTGGGGAGAAGCCTAGACAAGCCCCAGCTACCCTCTGTCTCTGCACCCCTCCCGCCACATCCAGCCGTCAGTGGGAGTCTGTTATCTGAACTCTCTACCAGGATACCCAGGGGCCCCTTTGTCCCCTAGAGGGCAGGCCAAGGACCCCACACAACCTTCCAGTCACCTCCTCCAGCCCAGATAGGGTGATTCGACTGGATGTGAACAGAGGGAACAGGAGAACACAGAGGACCAGACATGCAGTCCCTGGGGACCCTCCTCCTCATCTCCTGCACAGGGCCAAGCTGTAGGCTCCCCACTTCCACCACTGCACACACCCCACGTGAGGGCGGCCGTCCCAGACCCTGTCCTGCTCCTGGGGCTGGAGAGTAGAGGACTGGCATGGAAGAATCTGTGCACAGTGCCCAAGGAGGCTGGGCTTAGTTGGCACGGACTCCAGCTTCCACTTAGGGGAATGGAGTACACATGGTGGGAGGCAGAGGGAGCGGCTACAGGGTACGCTTCATTTGCATACAGTGAGGGTGGATGGCCAGGCTGATGATGCCATTCTTTTGTTTCTTTTCTTTTTTCTTTTTAAAATTAAAAAAAATATTTATGAGAGAGAAAGAGGCAGAGAGAGGGGGAGAGAGAGAATGAACATTCCAGGGCATCCAGTCACTGCAAATGAACTCCAGATGCATGTGTAACCTTGTGCATCTGGCTTAGGTGGCTTCTGGGGAATTGAACCCGGGTCCTTTGGCTTTGCAGGCAAGTGCTTTAACCACTAAGCCATATCTCCAGCCTCCCCCCCCCCTTTCTCTCTTTCCTGAGACAGGGTCTCATGCAGCCCTGGATGGGCTCAGACTTACTCTGTAGCTCAGGATGATCTTGAACTCCTAATCCCCCTGCCTCCACCTCCTGAGTGCCTGCCCACTGCTGTCTTTTTTTTTTTTTTTTTTTTTTTTTACTGCTGTCATTCTTGATCTGTTTTCTCCAAGGTAGCCAGCCCACCGCCACTCCTCCCCAGATCCTCACCATCTCCTCTTTGTTTAGATGGAAAGACTGTGGACCAGAGTGCTGGAAACCACAGGAGATAGACGGTGTTGTGGAATGAGGGGCCACTTCTGCCCTGTTCAAGAAAATGACCAAGAATCATTTCTGGGAAAGCCAAATCCATAGTCACTTACAAGAAACCAGAATGAGGAGATGTGTAAGGTGAGAAGTGATTCCCCCTCTCCCCAGCCCTTTCCAGGTCCCCAAACTCTCTTCCCTCTTTTATTCCAGAGTAGGTGGCTAGAAGCCCCTTCACCAGCAGGCCTGCCGTGTTGCTAAGGTTGTGTGACTCCTCCATGTGGTTGGCCCTAGCCAACTCAACTTTTTGTTGTTGTTGTTTTATTTATTTTTAATTTTTATTTTATTTATTTGAGAGTGACAGACAGACCGAGAAAGAGGCAGATAGATAGAGAGAGAGTGGGCCCGCCAGGGCCTCCAGCCACTGTAAACGAACTTCAGATGCATGCACCCCCTTGTGCATCTGGCTTACGTGGGTACTGGGGAAGCAAACCTCGAACCAGGGTCCTTAGGCTTCACAGGCAAGCACTTAACCACTAAGCCATCTCTCCAGCCCCTTGTTGTTTTAAATTGGGCTGGGGAGATAAAATGGCTTAGCGGTTAAGGTGCTTGCCTGTGAAGCCAAAGGACCAACGTTTGATTCCCTAGAACCCACCTAAACCAGATGCACAAAGTGGCACATGCGTCTGGAGTTTGTTTGCAGTGGCTGGAGGCCTCGATATGCCCATCCTTTCTCTCTCTCTCTCTCTCTCCCTGCCTCTTTTTCTCTCTAATAAATGAATAAAAGATAAAATATTTTTTTAAAAATTTAAAAATACTTTATTTATTTATTAGAGAGAGAGAGACAGACAGAGGCAGAGAGAGAGAGAGAGAGAGGGAGGAGAGGGAGGAAGAATGGGCACTCCAGGGCCTCTAGCCACTGCAAATGAACTCCAGATGGATATGTCACTTTGTGCATCTGGCTTAGGTGAGTTTTGGGGGATCAAGCCTGGGTCCTTAGGTTTCACAGACAAGTGCCATAACTGACCGCTAAGCCATCTGGTCAGCCCTCCATTGTTTTACTTTCTTCTTCTTTTTTTATTTATATTATTCTAATTTTACATTCATATTGGTGACTCCATTATCCTCCTCCCTGTCCTGTACCCTCTGAAGGGACCCTCCTCATTGGAGAATGTGGGTCATGCATTGTGGAGGTAGTCAAGAGTTATGGGGGATAGGCCAAGTCTCTATGCATAATGACCCAACTTGTGGCTCTAACACTCTTTCCACCCCCCCTCTTCCATGAATTTCCCTGAGCCACGTTGGGGTCATTTTAGTTCTACTTCAGTGATGAGGTCTTGGGAGCCCCTGCGTCTCTGGATATCTGGCTTAGAAGGACTTGGATGTTCTCTATGTTTATCTCCGTCAGCCTTTTCCCCTCCAATGTTTTTAATAGATGCATTTTCTTGTATCTGGTGCACATGGTCCAGAGTCCACACAGAAACTAACTTGGAATGTAATGAAGCAGATGGGAATGGACTGGGGTCACACTAGCTGGTCTTTTATCTTTTCCTAAGAGAAGGAAGCCAAGTCATTTTAAAATGTGTCATTCAGTGGTAGGTAGTCTGAGGGTCTTGGAACATCCTCACCTCCATCTAGTGCCAATCCATTTTCCTCAAATGAGACCCTGCCCCCGTTAGGCAGTTGGGGTCTCCCCTCCCAGAATGCCCAGACCCTTAAGAGCAAGATGCACTTTACTTAGAGGACCAACACGGTACATTTTATTTCCACCTGTCCCACAAGGCCTGCCTTTCCATCTTCCTCCCAATGGGGAGAAGAGAATCGCTCAGCAAGTCCTCTCTTATTCCCATTCCCAACAGATGAGTCTCCCTCATTTACCACGAAGCCTGGGCCCAGCTGTGGGCAGCTGCAACCTCCTGGTCAGGACACACACAGCTTCCAGCCAGCCTCAACCCCTCCAGGCATGTGGTAGGGGAGGGGAGGGGTGCACTCAAAAGCCCATCACACATCCACCCCGGCTGTCCTGGGCTGTCCCCATGGGTGCCCACCCCCGAGCTTACCACCGGAGGAGCGCCAGGAATGCCAAGCAGAGCAGTTGGGTGGGACACAGAGAATTCCAGCTCTGGGCACGTCTGAGGTCACATGACACGCGAGGACGTGCAGCAGGAGCCTTGGAGCCCAGCCCCCAGGCCCCTATCACACCAGGAATGTTCTGTATGTCTTCAGGGGGAACAGAGGAGCCCGCAGAGTCCCTTAGGAATTTGATTTGTGTGCTCTGAACCCGCCGCCCAGCCTGCAGCCTGCGTAAGGGGACACTTGTCCAGGGCGCCTCTGGGGAGGGCGAGCGGGAGAGAACCTCAGATGAACAGCCGGGACTTTGTGTGATGGTGACACCCTGACATTTCTGAGCCCCGGAGAAACAATGCAGCTGCCTTCCTCCCTGCGCCTGCCCTCCCCACAAGGGACAGTTGGGGCCCTGTGGAAGCCACCTGAGCGGCGAGGACTTGAGCCCAGGATCAGCTCAGTCCCTTCACTGTGGGCAAGCTGACCTGCCTCTCTGCGCCTGCGCTTCCTCCTTTGTAGAATGGGGATGGGCAATGCCCACCTTGTGGGATGACCTGGCTTACCAGCTCTTTGGCATGGCCCCACATTCCAGCTGTTATCACCAGCTGTTGACTGGTGCCTCCAGAGGGTGGAGAAACGTCCCCCAAGGTCAGCAGCTCAGTGAAAGTGCCTAGGGCACCTTGCTCCTTTACACGTCCTCGGTGGCTCACCTTGGCCTGACCAGGCTATAGGGCTGCCCTAAACAATAGCCGCTCTTTCTTCGTCCATTCCTTTCCTCCCTCTTACCTCCCCTTTCCCCCCTCCTCTCCTTCTCCCTCTTTGCTCATGGTCAGGAATAGCGCACGCGAGCGTGTGTGTGTGTGTGTGTGTGTGTGTGTGCGTGCACTGTATGCACATGTATGTGTCTATATGGTGGCTGGAACAGAACAACAGAGTGACCCATTCCATTGCTCTACTACCCCCCACTTTTTAAAAAAGATTTTTATTTATTTATTTATTTATTTATTATTTGAGACAGAAGGAGTGTGAGACTGGGCGCCCCAGGGCCTCTAGCCACTGCAAGCAAACTCCCCCATGTGCATCTGGCTTACGTGAGACCTGGAGAACTGAACGGGGGTCCTTAGGCTTCCCAGGCATGTGCCTTAACCACTAAGCCATCTCTCCAGCCCCTCTTCTACCCCTTCTTATGTGAGCCGAGCCTCTTACTGCTCCTGGAGCTCACCTGAGGCGTTTGGTTTTGTTTTCTGGGAGCTTCCAACTTTCTTGGGCCTCTGCTCCCCACAGGGCTGGGGTTACAGAAGCATGTGGCCAAGTTCAGCAGTTTCTTTGGGTCTTGAGAGTCGAACTCAAGGGGTCTCTCAGGCCTCCTCAGGCCCTCATGTTTCCTGTTGCACAGGAAGTGCTCCTAACTACTGAGCCATCACTCTGGCCTTTCCCTCCCTCCCTCCTTTCCTTCCTTCCTTCCCCCTCCCTCTCCGATGCGCCGTGTGTGTGTGTGTGTGTGTGTGTGTGTGTGTGTGTGTGTGTGTGTGTGTGTATGTGTGGGTATGGTGTGTGATATGCACACACCCTGTGCAAGACATGAACATCAGGTGTCTTTCTATTTTTCGCCCTCAGCTTTCCTTCCTCTCAACCAGGAGCTGTTGTTTGTTCAGCCAGCCAGCCCCAGCGATTCTCCAGTCTCTGCTCACCCACCCCCATGAGGACTGGGGTTACAGGTATGCATGGGCCTATGTTTCAGTTGAAAGTCCTCTTACCTATTTTTTTTATTAAATCTTTTTTGTTATTTTTATTTATTTATTTGAGAGAGACATAGAGAGAAAGAGAAGGAGGCACAGAGAGAGAGAGAGAGAGAGAATGGGAGCATCAGGGTCTCTAGCCACTACAAATGAACTCCAGATGCATGCTCCACCTTGTGCATCTGGTTTACATAGGTCCTGGGGAATCGAGCCTCGAACCAGGGTCCTTGGGCTTCACAGGCAAGCGCTTAACCACTAAGCCATCTCTCCAGCCTCCTCTTACCTACTGAACCACTTACTCAGCCCTGCTTTCTTTTTTTTATTGACGGTTTTAGAGTGTATATGTTTTTATTTTTGCACGTGAATGTGTGCGGTGTGCATGTGTGTATAAGTATATGAAGGCCAGAGATTGACACTGTCTTTCTCAATTGCTCTCTGCTTTATTTACTGAAACATCTCCCAGCCCTAATCCTATTTTTAGGATTAAAAAAACCCATTTATTAATTTATTTGAGAGAGGAGGGAGAGAGAGAGAGAATGGGCACACCAGAGCTTCTAGCTGCTGTAAACAAATTCCAGACATATGTGCCACCTTGTGCACCTGGCTTATGTGGGTCCTGGGGAATTGAACCTGGGTACTTTGGCTTTGCAGGCAAGTGCTTTAACTGCTAAGCCATCTCTCAAGCCCTTAATCCTATTTTTTTTAAAGGAACTAAATATATACACCTATGCCAAATTTATTTAAACCTTGGCAGGTAACCCAAAGTGTTGTAGAAGTCTTCCATGCCTGTCAGCCTTATCCGTTCTCACATCAGAGATTCCATCTCCTTCTTGGGCTCTTCACTTTTCTCTCCCTCCAAAGCTTTCTAGCACCAGGCGTGCTCTTCAGAAGAAATGCTACAAGGCTGGCTCAGGCCATGGAAGCAGAAAGCTAGAAACTTGCATGCATACTCATACATGCTTACACACACACACACACACACACACACACACACACACACTCTTTCTCTCTCTCTCTTGACCTCCATAGGGAGTGGCAGGTCTCTTTGGGCCAGCTGGACAGGATCCTTCCTGAGCCAGCAAGGAAAGTGAGCGGTCAGCTGGAAGTTCCTCCAGAGCCTCCCAGCCTGATCGTGGGTTCAGCTGGCTGCAGGCCAGACCTTGGGGCTGTCACTGAGACTTCCTGTCTGCAGCAGAGAAGGCACTCTGTGAAGCTGTGGTCAACATGCCAGCTTCTCAGAGCTGTGATGGGGGGGTGGGTCCCACATCACCCAATCCCTCCTCTATTCATAGCAAAGGGAACTGAGGGTCTCACTTCCCCCACCCTCAAATACAACCACACATTTTCTCCAACTCAGGGATTATCCATCAATGCAAGGTGGACTCCTGGGCATTTGTCTACACAGTCATGGTCATGAGCTATTAGCATTCGTGAGACACCACTATGTGCAGGGACTAAGGAACAGAGGTGACTGAGATCTCAGAGCACCCTTCTTCCGTCCTCTTGGTCTTCTCCCAAAGTTTACAAGAACCTCCTCTTTGGCACCTGCTTCACAAAATTCTCTCCCACAGGCACCCACACAATGGTTTCTACACACCAGCCTTCAATAAGGGAAGTGGGTTTCTCAAATTGAGCAATAACCTAAAACCTATGGTTCTGGATTATAACTCAAAGTACACGCGAGTCCATACTAATAGCAATTCGTCATCACGCACAGAAGCCCGAGGGAAATTCTTTCATCCATAGGGATTGCAGGCACTCTCAGATCTAGGCGGTGAAGCTAACCACCCCACCCTTGAGCGTGGGCTGGACCTATACTGCAGGAAAAGGGGGAAAGAGCAACTTCATGGTGGGGAAAGCTTGCAGACACCACCATGGCCCAGTGATGAAGGAACTTTGTGCAAGCTCTTACGTGATGGGGTGAGAGGCGCGCTACACCTCAAAGGGACTTTCTGTCCCCCAAATACATAATCCCATCTAATCATGCCCGTGGGACTGCTTACTAGTGACAGCTTTAAGAAAGACATTCACTCGCTGAATGATGTGGGTGTTTGTCAAGGTGTTTGATGGACACTGACTATTCATTTTCCAAAAGCATGTGCCAGTGGGCGCATACAAGTGGAAAATGAAGGATGCCCGCTGGTCTCTGAGGATTTCTCTTCTTCATCTGATGCACTTGGCAGGTAACGCACACTGTTCCACATGCCCACTCTTACGCCTTGTCCTCCATGCCTCAGTACTGCTTCTCCTGGCTTCCACTGGCCTCTCTACATACTCTCCAGACCTCTCTCTTTGGATCCTCTGTGTGCCCGGCATCCATCAAAGCTTCCTCAAAGCCTTCTTGGGTCAACTCACTCATTCTGGAAGCTTCTGCTGTTTTCTGCATCCCCAGACACAGCCTTAACCTCTCCTTTTTAGGGCTAATATCCGATTGTACCAATTGATTAGCGATGGGCATCTGGGCTGCTTCAACTGACCACTGTGATTGGTGCAGCTCTGAACATGTATGTGAGCTCGTCTGTCTCCAGCTCTCTTGGGTACACCTAGGCGTGAAACTGCGTGGTCGGGGGTCAGTTGTATGTCTGTCTAACTTTTTGAGGCAATTCAACTTCTCCATAGTTTAGTTCAACTCTTGCTGGCCCAAAGAATTGATTTTGTCCTCCCATGACAATACATAAGAACATCCCATCTCTCAAAGCTGGCATTCAAACCCCGGACTTCTGACTCCAGGCTTTGCTCTGCCCCACAATGTGAACACTCACTTCTACCTCTGACATCATTTCATAGACACCCAGGGCCAGGAGCTTGTTCAAGGTTACTCAGAGACCAAGAGACACGGCTGTGCTCAGGAGTCTGCGTCCTAGACTACTCTGTACACCTAAGTGGTGGTGGTGGGGAGGGAGGAGGGAAGGAAGGGAAAGAGAGCTAGAAGTAGGGAGAAGGGAGAGAGGGAAGGAGGGACACGAGGGAGGAAGGAACCAAGGAAAGAAGGAAGGAGAGGGAGGGTGGAAGGAAAGGAAGGAGAAAGGAAAGGAAGGGAAGGAGGGAGGGAGGAAGGAAGGAAGGAATGAAGAGAGGGAGGAAGGAAAGGAAAGAGGGAGAGAGGGAGGAAGGAAAGGAGGGAGGAAGGGAGAGAGGGAGGAAGGAAAAAAGGAAGAAAAGGAGAGGGAGAGAGGAAAAAAGGAGGGAAGGCGAGATAAAGGAAAGAAAGGAGGGAGGGAGGAATAAAGGAAGGAAGAAAGAGAGGAAGGAAGGAAAGGAGGGAGGGAGGAATAAAGGAAGGAAGAAAGAAAGGAAGGAAGGACAGGAGGGAGGGAGGAAGATAGGAAGGGAGGGAGGGAAGGAGGGAGGAAGGAAGGCTCTTCTGTTTCTGGGGCCACCTCCAAGCCCCCAGGTTTCAGGCACCATCCAAGGGACCAGTCTGTCTTCTCCCAGGGCCTCCCACGACGCCCTCTTCCCCAAGAAATGAGCGCAGGGATCTTTGGGCCAATGTACTTCGGGCTTTGCATCTTCCCCTTTCGGGACACGAGCAAAGGAGAAAATGATTATCTTCTTTTCCAGTCTTTTGCAGTGTCGTGCCTTTTAACAAACCGGCGTGGGGCAGGTGCAGGTGCAGGGGCCCAGGCAGACGCAGGGCGTGGGGCGGGCACAGGGGGCAGGGAAGACGCTGGAGGTGGAGCCCGCACAGGGGTTGGGGCCTCCACAGACGGTGGAGCTTGCGCAGGGGACGGGGCAGACACTGGGGGTGGGGCCTGCGCAGACACTGGGGATGATGTTGGGGCCCAGGCCCAGGCAGTTGTAACCCGCCAGGCGCGGCGTGCTGGGGAAGGTCTTGCGCATGCGCATGCACTTCTCCTTGTCAATGCAGAGGGTGTTGGCCTTGATGGCCAGCTCATGCTCCAGCCGGGACTTGGTCATCACCAGCAGCTGCAGGGTGTCCTGCGTCGCCCGCAGCCTTTGCTTGAGGGTGCGCAAGGTGTCGTCGATGGTGAGCAATTCGTTCACGAGCCTGGGGCATGGGCAGAAGGAAGCCCCGTTATTCACCTTTTAACACAGACACGCCCCCTCCTCGGAGCAGCCCCGGGTAGGGGGAGAAGCCTGGAGCGGGAGACTGCAGGGAGCAGGTCCTCGATCCTGGAGGGGAACACCTCAGGATGGGTGGACGAGGGAGGTCACCAAGGCCGATGGACACGAAGGAAGAAGAAGCAGACGAGGTGTAGACAGGATAGAACGCTCTGGGAGCTGGACTTGCCACAAGGTCAGGCAGTTCCACACTTTTCAGTCTCTACTCTGAAGAACCGAAAGGCAAGGCGTTCACAGCAAAAGCTGTGCGCAAAGCCGGAGCATGGCGACTCAGCGTGCAGGAGGCTGAGGCAGGCGGATCGCCAGGAGTTCAAGACCAGCTTAGTCTACATAGTAAGTTCAGGCTAGCCTGGGCTAAAGACTGAGACCCACTGAGCCATTTACTCAGCCCTCTTTGCAGATGTCATTCAGTTAAGAATCTTAAGGTGAGGCCAGTCTGCCTTTGGGATGCGCCCTAAATGCAATGGCAGGTTTCCTCACAAGAGAACGGGGAAGGAATTTTGAGATGCACGGGAGAACAACTCCATGTGGAGATAGAGGCAAGAAAGCGGAGTCTGGTGGCCCAGACCTGTCATCTCAGCTGGAAAGTTGAAGCAGGAAGACTGCAAGTTCAAGGCCTGCCTGGACAACATATAGTAAGTTTAAGGACACATGGTTAAAAGTAAAATGAGAAAGCCGGGCGTGGTGGCACACGCCTTTAATCCCAGCACTCGGGAGACAGAGGTAGGAGGATCGCCGAGAGTTCGAGGCCACCCTGAGACTACATAGTGAATTCCAGGTCAGCCTGGACCAGAGTGAGACCCTACCTCGAAAAACCAAAAAAAAAAAAAAAAAAATAAAATGAGGCCTGGGGATATAACTTGGTGGGAGAGCGCTTGCTTAGCATGTGTGAGGACCTGAGTTCAGTCCCTGGTACTAGCAAAAAAAGATGGAAGCTAAACCACGGTGATGATCTGCAAGGCCGCCAGAAGCCAGAGAGGCGGGCAACCCCTACCTCACCCCCACAAAGTCCAGTGAGTGCCCCATTCCCTACACTCCCTATCCTGTGGTCAGCGGAGGCAGGATGGACAGGATCCAGCCAGGAAGGCCTTGGGCTCTTGCAGAGCGCATAGCTGGGAACTTTACAAGGAGGGAGGCGGGCCATGAGGGGGCCACCAGGTAGCCTCTTTTAGGTGGGAGAGGAAGGAGGTGAAGCAATGAGGATCCAGGGCCGTATTGCCTGTCCTAGGGACTCATGTACCCTTGGATTTTCAAGGGCAGGAGGAGGCTGTCCCTGAGCAGAGAGCTACAAAACCATCCCTTGTGGAGAAGATAGGGGCCGAGAAGGGCCAGACTCAGAGATCCCATCAAACCCCTAGCTAGGCGGTAGGGCTGATTCATGCAGGGTCTGGTTCTTAGGCCTAGGGTTCTTGGCAGCTTCTGGGGCCCACCCCCTTCTCTTCTTGGACACCCCAGGAGCTCCATCCCACTCACTTGTGCTGCGGGCTGTCCCTGCACAGCTCCATGTTGGGACGCCGAGTCCGGCATTCGAGCCTGGTCTGGGCCACCTTCAGCGGGCACTCCTTGGCCATGATGGCTCTCTCCAGCAACATGATGGTGTTCTCCGCCTGGAAGATCTCCTGCAGCGTCTGTGGGGACCACGAGTCTGTCACCGCTGGCCACGACTCTCTGGCTGATGCTGAGGACATCCTCAGGTGGCCCCTAGTCCAGTGTTTAAATGACTCCTTCCCCAATTCTAGAACCCCCGCAGGGCAAGGACCCCCTGCTGTGCTTAGGGTGATCTTGGGAAGGAGCTTTAGGCACTCTGGTCACCATGGCACTGAACTCTGGGGCTGGGAAAGTACCAAGGCTGGTTTTGTTTCCAGATCTCCAGATTTCAGTGGAGTAAGCAGTCATTGTTCAGTGGGGGGAAGGGAGGGGAGGAAGGAAGGAAAAGGGAAGGAGGAGGGAGAAAAGGAGGGAAAAAAAAGGAAGGGGGAGAGTTTTCTAAAATCATGCTCTGTGTTTATAGAAGTGATTCCCTAACACAATGCTACAGTCTTCCTGCTATAGAAAAGGGAAGGGAAAGGAAAAATGGAGGAAATAGAGGGAGAGGGAAGGAGGAGGAAGAGGAGAAGGTTTCTAAAATTTGCTGTGTTTATATAAGTGATTTTCCTGGGCTGGAGCGATGGCTTAGCAGTTAAGGCGCTTGCCTGCAAAGCCAAAGGACCAAGGTTTAATTCCCTAGGACCCACATAAGCCAGATGCACAAGATGGCTTATTTTCTTTTTTTGAATTTTTTTGTTTTTATTTATTTGTTAGCAACGGCGGGGGCGGGGAGGACGGGCACATCAGAGCCTCCCGCCACTACAAATGAACTCCAGAAGCATGTGCCACTTTGTGTATCTGGCTTACGTGGGTCCTGGGTAATTGAGCCTCGAACTGGAGTCCTTAGGCTTCACAGGCAAGCGCTTAACTGCTAAGCCATCTCTCCAGCCCCTGGAGTTTGTTTTCAATGGCTAGAACTGGAAATCCTGGTGCACCCATTCTCTCCCTCCCTCCCTCTCTCTTTCTCTCTCTCAAATAAAAATAAAATATTAAAAAAAAAGTGGGCTGGAAAGATGGCTTAGCAGTTAAGGTGCTTGCCTGCAAAACAAAGGTTTGAATCCCCAGGACCCATATAAGCCAGATGCACAAGGGGGTGCATGCAATCTAGAGTTTGTTTGCAGTGTCTGGAGGCCCTGGTGCACCCATTCCCTCTCTCTCCCCTTCTCTTTCTCTATCTGCCTATTTCCCTCTCTTTCTCAAATAAATAATTTTTTTTTAAAAGCAAATGAAAGGGCTGGAGATGTAGCTCAGTGGTAGAGTGCTTATCTAGCATGCACAAGGCCTTGGGATTTGATTCCCACGATCACACACACATACACACACCAGGAAAAGATGAGTCACAAGGTAAGATTGGCAGTGGTGACATTTGTATTGGCTACATGCAGGTCTTTTGTGCATCTCACTATACTTATATGTGTTTAAAATTTTCCATAATAAAAAAAGAAAGAAAATCACTAATAAGGAATGAACATACCAACTGGTCCATTACCAGAAGGAACTCAATCTCATACTTGGCTGATCCTAAACTCACCCAGGATTGAGCCAGGGGTACTAAGCAGAAGTGGCCACACCAATAGAAATGCCATTCTCAGGCTGGAGAGATGGCTTAGGGGTTAAGGCGCCTGCCTGCCAGCCTAAGAATACCAGTTTGATTATCCAGGTCCCACATTTAGCCAGATGCAAAGTGACGCAAGGGTGCAATGTCGTACTTGCCCACAAGGGGGTGAATGCATCTGGAGTTCATTCACAGCGGCTGAGAGGCCGCTGGCGTGCCCATTCTGTTATCTGTTTCTCTCTCTCTCTCTCTCTGACTCTCTCCAAAAAGACAAATAAAGCCATTCTCCACTTTAGTCACCCAACAGATCTGGTTTCCATGGTGAGAAGGTTCTCTGTAAGTGAGCTGTGCTGACACCCACTCCAGCCTTGGAAGGACTCAAGGACATGTGAGCTCTGTTCCTGACAAACCTACAAATAACGGCCTTCATGATGACCCCACTTCCAGAAGAATGTTCTAGAATTATTCATCACCACAAAGAGCTTACTTTCATATACCCAGGGATCCAATAAAAAATTTACAAATCCTTGCACCAGCTCCACTAGTAACTTCACACAAGACTGGTTGGCCCCTGCTTCACCTGGCTCTGCTATAAAAGGGGGATGGGGGAGGCTGGCTTTGTGTGCCACCATCTTGAAACTAGACTATAATCAGTAGATGTCCTTTGCTGTCCTACTCTGCCAGTCCAATGATGATGGAGAATAAGCCAAAGAAACCACTACAAAATGCTCCAGTACCCACGTAAAGCCAGATGCACAAAAAGTGGTGCATATGTCTAGAGTTTGTCTGCAGTGGCAAGAGATCCTGGTGTGCCCATTCACTAACTCATTCTCTCTCCCTTCTGCTTACAAATAAGTAAATTTTAAAAATTAAAAAAAAAAAAAAAAAAAAAACAAGAACCCTGCTCCCAGTAGTAGCTCAGTAGACATGAACTGAATGACAGGAGGATCTGAAAGTCTAGTTTCACAGCCATTGCTCAGCCTCCTCCTTTTAAAAATTTCAGACAGGGCCTTATTATATAGTCCAGGAATGCCTCTAACTCATTATCCTCCTACTTCAGCCTCTCAAATGCTCAATTATAGGTGCCCATTACCATGTCTGGCTTCCTTATTGATGTTTGTTTGTTTGTTTGTTTTGAGGCAGGGCTCACTGTAGCCCAGGCTGGCCTGGAACTCACTCTGTAGCCCAGGCTGACCTTGAGCTCATAGTGATCCTCCTACCTTAGCTCTCTGCGTGCTGGGATTAAAGGTGTGCAGCACCAAGCCCATCTTAAATTATTATTTTTATTAAAGTGACTGCATTTAACCTGAGATAAACAATAGTTAATAGTCAGTATACGGGTGTGGCAAAATTAGTAAGGTGGTCAGGAGTGGCTGAATTTAGAAGACTCCATGTCATGTGTGTGCCCTCAGGTAAAGAAGGCAGGGGAGGGAGTCAAGGTGGAGCTGCACCAAGTGTGTGGTGACACAGGGGACAAGGGAGCCCTATGAGGTCAGTTTGCTGCCATTCCTCCTGAGGTCCAAGACCGGAACCACAACAGTTGCTCATTTCTTCTCATGCCTCCCCCTCCCCACCCACGCTTCTTGAACAGCCCTGGCCATGGATGTTCCAGACATTGGGGTTTCCCAGAACTCTGTGCTGAAGCTGCAGATGACTCACACACACCTCAGGTCACATCTGTCCAGGCCCAGGTGGGTGTGTGTGCTGCCAAAAAAACCTGCTCCCTGTCACTCACAGCATCTGAAGGGAGAGTAAAGGCCACACACACTTCATGGAGAGGCAACCCTTGCTGTCCACCCCTGCTCTGGAAGCCTGGGCATCCCCAGAGCCCCTGAAGGGAGACCCGGCCTCCAGAAGGCTGGCATGTGCCCCTCAAGGGCCGGGAGGCAGATGGTAGTGTGGCCTATACCAGCACCAGAGACAGATGCTGGGCCTTCGCTTGGAGGAGGAAGCCAGTGGGACACTCACCCCAAGAGGGAGGAAGAGTACACTGTGAGCAGATACGCCACAGCCACGTGGAGGAGCCATATGTCCCAGGGAGTCCACTCTGGGTGTGCATTGCAAGAAACCCCCGCCTAGAATCATCAGAGGCATACGTGGGCAAGGAGATGACATGTTCCACGCAGTCTCAGGTGAGTGGCCAGCTGGCAGTCACCCCAGGGGCTCCTGCTGTGTGGCAAGTGACCCTGTGGCAAAGGGACCTCGCAGAGAATGCACAGCTGGTGGCCCTGGCGCTGGGTCTTCTGTGGAGCCAAGGGAGGAAAGCAGGAACATGCTGTGTGGCGGTTACAGTTTGAACCGGAAATGTCCCCCACAGGCTATGTGTTTGAACCCTTGATTCTCAGCTGGCGGCTCTGTTTTGAGAAGTTATGGTGCCTTTGGCTGGAGGAGCCTGGCTGGTTGCGGTGGGTTGCTGAAGGAGAGCCTTTGAAGATATAGCCCAGCCATGGTTCTGGGTCCAACTGCCATACCACCATGGCTTTGCCACACCGACGGACTGAAATCTCTGAAACTGTGAGCCAGAAAAAAAAAAAACAACTACTTCTGTCAGGTATTTTGTCACAGCGATGAGAAAAATGACAATGGTCCACCTCCTTTTGAGAGCATGACTAGTTCAAGCATGCAAGACACCACATATATTTCAAGGCTACGTTTAAGTCAAGAGACTTAAATATCAGCGATCGACATGAGCACCCCAGGAGAGTGTGAGAACTCCGGAGAAATGGAAGTAAACAAAGAAATGAGCGAGCGAGCGAGGCGGCCAGGCCACACATTACTCACAAACCCACACACTGAGCTGGCATGGGGCTAAGTGCTAAGGGGCTTCCCTGGAATGTTGATCTTTCTGCTCCCACAGAGCCCGGGGAAGTACGGGGAAGGAGTCCTGTGGGCACAGCTTGGCAAATCCTAGAGGCTGGGTGGGGCCGCAGGGGATTGGCCCAGAGAGTCACCCCATGGGAGGAGTGTGGGGCCTGGGTCAGACAGCTGCTCTGACTTCCCTGCCCGCCAGGGCTGGGAGCAGAAACTCAGAAGCAAGGTGGTGCGAGAGGCAGGACGTCACCCCTCTGCACACTCACATGCCAGGCTGCCTGCTGGCCTAGATGACAGGAGGCTGGGAAGAGGGAGTGTCCTGGGCCTCTCTCCCTTGCTGCACAGCTGAGGACTGGTCACTCCATCTCCCTGAACCTCCCCGCAGTCCTAAAGACCAGAGATTCACATTCCAGCTTCTGTTCTAACCTGCTGTGTGACCTGGCCTGGTTCACAACCTCTCTGAGCCTCCGGTCATCAGTTCTCAGCCTCTAGCTGCCAAGATGCTGTGAAGCACTGATTTTTTTTTTTCATTTGCTAAACTGGCAGAATTATAACAACTCAGGCACAGTGTTGAGAAGACAAAATGATAGTGTGCATTGGGTGGTTAATTGTATGGATTGAGAGGTCTGGACTAAGGGGATGCTCAGAAAGCTGGTGAAACACCACTTCAGGATGTGTGTGAGGGTGTCTCTGGATGGGTGAGTGCACGTGTCCAGTGTGAGCAAGCCCCATCCAGTCCACAAAGTGCCTGGATTGCACTGGAAGGCTGAGAAAGGGCAAGTTCCCTCTACTGCAGCTCAAATGTCCCTCATCTGTCTGGGGACGCACTGGGGTCCCTGTTGTTGGGCTTATAGACACTCATGTTGACACAAAATACATCTCCCAGGCTGGAGGGGATGGCTTAGTGGTTGAGACATTTGCTTACAAAGCCAAAGGACCCAGGTTCAATTCCCCAAGACCCATGTAAAGCCATATGCACAAAGTGGTTCGTTTGCAGTGGCTGAAGGCCCTGGAATGCCCATTCTCTATCTGCCTCTCTCTCTCTCATAAATAACTAAATACACAAATAGATAAATAAATAAATAAATATTTTATTTATTTATTTATTTGAGAGAGAGAGAAAAGAAGCAGATTGAGAGAAAGAGAGAATGGGCACACCAAGGCCTCTAGTCACTGCAAATGAACTCCAGACACAGGTGTCTCTTTGTGCATCTGGTTTATGTAGGTCCTGGGGAATTGAACTGGGTTCCTTAGGCTTTGCAGGCAAACACCTTAACTGCTAAGCCATTTCCCCAGCCCATAAATAAATTTTTTTTTTAAAAATAAAAGACTTAAAAAAAAAAAAAGAAACACATATCCAACCAAATAGCAATGACCACGGCCTGGCTGGCATCCTGGGCTCAGGGTGCGTGGTGGTAGCAGTTCATGACCTTTCAGGAGTCACAGAGCACAGCCAGTCACAGGTCGTGGCAGTTACCAGATACACTGCTGGCCAGGGGGCTGGCAGGGTACAGCAAAGCCAAGGAAGCTTTGCTAGAGTTTTCAGGCGCCCTGTAGTGACTTTTCAGCTTTTATGCTGGTGTAAGCTAGCAGTCTGCGAAGCTACAGCATTCCAAAGGTAATGCCTGCAGTTGAAAGGAGGGTGGGTCAGACACAGGGATGGGCAATGAATGGCTATTTAAGGGCTAGAACTAGCCCATGATGGTCTGGCTCTATATGTGTGAAATTGCAATGCTCTACAATCGGGAAGTTTAGTTGAGGTTTTTGTTTTTTTTTTTTTTTCCCTGAGTGTGTGTTTATGTGTGTTGTATGTGTAGCATGCAAGGTGTATACATGTTTGTATGTGTGTATGTAGTATGCATGGTGTATACGTGTGTGTGGGGGGTGCATGCACCCTGTGTGTGCATATGTGGAGGCCAGAGAATGCTCTTTTCACTTATCGTCGTGTTTCTCACTGAACTTGAAGCTGCCATTTTCAGTCAGACTGACTGATCAGCGAGCTCCAGTGATTCTCTGGACTCCACTCCCCACAGGACTTGGGTTATAGATGTTTCCATAGTTGCTGGGGAATCCAGACTGGGATGAATCAGACCCTCTCAGCCCCTCCTGCTGTGTGGAAAACACTCTTTCCCACTGGAGCCATCTCCTCAGCCTGGGAAAGTTCTAATCAAGCAGCCCCGAATCCCCAGCATACATGTGGCAATTTTCTGGAAACTTCAGTTCACAATACCATCTTCAGAGACAGAGAGGAAAAGGCAGAAAGACAGAGAGAATGGGCGCGCCAGTGGCCTCTCAGTTGCTGTGAACAAACTCCAGACACATGTGCCCCCTTGTGGGCAAGCACGGCATTGCGCCCTTGTGTCATTTTTGTGTCTGGCTAAATGTGGGACCTGGAGATTGGAACCGACGTTCTTAGGTTTGGCAGGCAGGCACCTTAACCCCCAGGGCATCTCTCCAGCCCTACTTTTTCTTTTTTTATGTGCATGTGTGTATGTATGTGCAGGCTAGAGGACAATTTCAGATACCATTCCTAAGGAATGTTGTCCACTTTTTTTTTTTTATACTGGCTATCTCATTGGCCTGGGGCTAATTCACTAATTCAGCTAGACTAGCTAGCCAGTGAGCCCTGGGATCCTCCCATCTCCGCCTCCCTGGATCTGGGATTACAGGTGCACTCAGTTAATGACTGCCATCTTGTATATCGTGATTGAGTTCGGGTTCTCGTGCTGGTCAGGCAAGCAGTATATGACTGAACTAGCTCCTCAGCCATATGTCCATTTTCGCAAGTCCTTAAGTCTGATGCTGACAGCTCAACTTGGCCTTTGTAGTACAAGAGCTGCCAGGCAACATGGAAGTGGGCTGTGGCTGTATTCCAATATAACTTTATTTACAGATTTGGCCCTCAGACTGTTAGTCTGTAACCTCTCACTATAAACCCTCACAGAGGGAGTCATGACCCCTCCAAGCTACCAGGCTGCTGTTCCCTCGGGTTTCTTCTGGAGTCAAAAGAGGGGCTTCTGGAATGCCTCGCTGCTCAACATGAGGGCCAAGGACCAGGAGTGCTGGACTCTGAGAGTGTACTGGGAAAGCAGACCTGTTGCCAGTGCCTGCGTGTTAGTAAGGTCCTCCACTGATGCCCTTTTGTGCGTACAAGTTTGCAGGAACAACGGTGAACACGATCAGAGCTGTAGATTGAGGCCAGTCCCTGGCTGCATTGGAAGGACACAGGCACAAGGCTGGAGACAGGAGGATCCCCACCAGCACAGCACAGACAGAAGGAATGAGGTCACAAGAACATCCCAAAGGTGGACCTGGCCAGCCTTGACAGCTGAGACCGTGCAGGGTGCAAAAAGACTGGGATTATCCGACTTTAGCCAACTCACCCAAATCACAGGGAACTTTCTAGACAGGAGATGCTAGCTTGGGATCAAATGGGCACCTCCACTGCTGACTGTGTGCAGCCTTGGCAAGTCACTGCCCCTCTCTGAGCTCAGTTTCCTCATCTCTACCCTGAGCAAGGCCTTTCCCATCCATAACAGCAGGAAGGCAAACTCCACCATGATCCTCCACTGGAACCCCTGGTCGGAGACTGGCTGGAGGCAAGCAACCTACAAACAGCGAGGAAACAGTGAGGTCAGAGGTTGGGGATTGTGATGGTTAAGTTTTGATGTGAACTTGATCTGTTTAGGAATCCACAGACATTCCTCTTGAGTGGGTCTCTGGGGTTGCTTCCAAGAAGGATCAACTGAAGGAGGAAGTCCTTCTAGCAGGCCGAGCCCTTCCCCAGGAGTGGGTGGGTCCCTCTCGGAGGGGGGCTTTATTTAAGGAAGCTCTGGGAGAAAAGAATCCCTTCCTCTCACCCACCTGGCTGTCTCTACTGCTTACTGCCTTACAGCATGGACTGAAGAGCAGTGTGGACTGAAGAGCAGTGTGGACTAAAGACCAGCGTCTCTCCAGGACACCTCCAGGCCTTCAGTGCCAGATCGGGACTGCTGAGGCCTCCAGCCTCGTGGACTGAGCAGCTACCAGTTCCTCGACTCTCAAGGCCTGCAACCTGCTATTGTTGGACTGCTGTAAGTTGATTCAATAAATTCTCTTTTAATAGAAGTCATTCTGTCTGTTCTGTTCCTCTAGAGAGCCTGAGTAATACAGGAGTATAGCTCTATGTTAGAGCACTTGGCGTGTGTGGACAAGGACCTGGGTTCCATCCCTAACACCGCCACAAAGAAGAGAAGAAAGAGTGAGGTCAGCTCTGGGGACGGTGTCTGGCCATGTATGGAGCGTGAAAGGCAGCAATCCTGTCGGCCTCAGATGAAACCAACCTTGCTCAGCGGAAAAGTGTGCTGCTATTCCAGGCTGGAATAGAAATCTCCCCTTGGCTTTGAAAGGAAGGACACATTTGGCAGGGCTGTTTGCCATGTAAACCGATCTGCCTGTGTCTCGTCTTGTGACAACCCAGAAAGCCTCCAAGGCCAGGAAATGAGTTTTGATGTGGAGGGAAAAAGATGGCTTTAGCAGTCCCAGCCGGCTTTCGGTCCCGGGAAGCTTTATGCAACCTTGCAAATTTATTGTTTTCCAAACTGCACGAAGCCAGGGGTTTCCAAGGAGATGCCTGGCTCGGGGCAGACTCCTCAGCTTGGGAAAGAGGACAAGCAGCCCCAAATCATTTTTTTCAGGTCAAATGGAGGAAGATTTTTCAAGTTCAACCAAGCCCAGGAGCAGAGAGGAGACGGAAGGGCTCAAGGGACCGGGCCAGGAAGTCAGGAGGTGCGCACCCTTGAGCTGGGGCCCTCCACCTTGCTGTTCTTCAACGGGGGCTCTCAGCGGCATGTCATATTAGTCAGCGCCCCTCCATAGGTCTCAGACCTTGACAAATGCTACCCCAAAGTCAATGTTGGTTGAAAACTACTGCTTCAGGTAGGTAGGTGCCCAGCAAGTCCTGATCATAGCTGTTTCTGCCCAGTTGCATTCAGACAATGCCAGACGGATAGACAGTTCAGCTGTCTGGGTTAGGGATGCTGAAGTCCTTGGAAGGCTTTGGAAATGGGGTGGGGAGTATTTCCTGTTAGAAAACAGGCTGTGTCCTGTGAAAATTCATGGAGACTTATTCTCTCAGGCCTTCAAGGTGCTCTCCTGAACACTTAACACAATTTTCTTTTCTTTTTTTCTTTTCTTTTCTTTTCTTTTCTTTTCTTTTCTTTTTTCTTTTTGTTTCTTTTCTTTTCTGACACTGGTCTCCCTAAGTAGCCCAGGCTGGTTTTGAACTTTTGATCCTCCTGCCCCAGCCTTCTGAGTTACCACACTGGACACAACTTTTATTTATTTGTGCCTACTTAAAAATATATATAAGCCAGGCATGATGGCGCACGCCTTTAATCCCAGCACTTGGGAGGCAGAGGCAGGTGGATTGCCGTGAGTTCAAGGCCACCCTGAGACTACCTAGTGAATTCCAGGTCAGCCTGGGCTAGAGTGAGACCCTACCTCGAAAAACAAAACTACATATATATATATATATATATATATATATATATATATATATATATATATATACACACATACACACACACACACACATAAATAAATGTTAATATGTATTACATATATATATAAAATCTGTCTGCCCCATCATAACATAAGATCCCTGAAGGAAGGGGTCTTGTCCCTCTTGCTCATTGCTGTAACCCCGGCCTCTGGGTCAGCTGAGCACACGGCGTCTGCTGACCACTTTTGTTACAGGGAGACAAAGGGAAGGGAGAGGAAGGTGTGATGGTTAAATGCTGTCAATTTGACAGGATCTAGAATCACCTAGGAGACAGTCTCCAGGTATATCTATGAGGGATTTTCTAGATTAGGTTACGTGAGGGGGGAGGAATTCACCCTAACTGTGGACATGGCACCATCCCATGGGTGGGGTCCCACGCTGAGGAGAAAGGGGTATGTGAGGTGAGCTGAGCCGAGTGCCAGCTTCATCACCTTCTGCTTCCTGACTGTGACTGCAACGGGAAGAGCTGCCTCAGGCTCCTGTGGCCCTGTCCTCCCCACCATGATGGACTGTACCCCTCACACACACAGTGAGCCAAACTAGTCCCTTCCTCCCTTGAGTTGCTTGTGTCAGCTATTTGTTGTAACTACTAGAAAGTCACTAACACAGAGGGATGGACACTTGTCACACGCCCCTGGAAGACTTATTAAAACTTATGAAAGCTGGCCGTGGTGGCACATGCCTTTAATCCCAGCACTCGGGAGGCAGAGGTAGGAGGATCGCTGTGAGTTCAAGGCCAGCCTGAGAATACATAGTGAATTTCAGGTCAGGCTGGGCTAGAGTGACACCCTACCTTGAAAAACAAAACCAAAAACCAACCAACCAACCAAAAAACAAACAAACAAAAAAACAGAAAAAACACTTTCTAAAACATGGGCTGGGGGGCTGGAGAGATGGCTTAGTGGTTAAGCGTTTGCCTGAGAAACCTAAGGACCCCAGTTCAAGGCTCAATTCCCCAGTACCCATGTAAGCCAGATGCACAAGGTGGCGCATGCATCTGGAGTTCATTTGCAGTGGCTGGAGGCCCTGGTGTGCCCATTCTCTCTCTCTCTCTCTCTCTCTGCCTCTTCCTCTCTCTCTGTCTGTTGCTCTCAAATAAATAAATAAATAAATAATAAAAATAAAAAAATCATGGGCTGGGAAGATGGTTCAGTAGGTTAGAGTGCTTGTCACACAAGCACGAGGGTCGGATTCGACCTGGGCTCTATACCCCAGAACCCAAGAAAATCACCGGGTTCAGGGAGACCCTGCCTGTCTCAAGAAAACCTGCAGATGAGTGACGGGAAGACTCAGTGTCCTCCTCTGGCTTCTGCGCATGTACTCGTGGGGCATGTGTATCCACACACATGTGTGCATACACCCCATACACACCCCACCACGTATACTGCCACCCTCCCCCAACACACGTGCAAAAAAAAAAACACCCCAAATTCAAGTCATAGCAGGAAGGGATGCGCAGACCTATCATCACAGCTGCTCAGGAGGCTAAGGCAGGAGAGTCAAAAGTTCAAGGTCAGCCTGGGCTATAGCGTTAGTTCAAGACACGTCTGGACAACTTAGTGAGACCCTATCACCAAAATAAAAAGTAAGGAGCTACAGAGATGGCTTAGCCATTAAGGCACTTCCCTGTGAAGCCCAAGGACCCAGGTTCGATTCCCCAGTACCCACATAAGCCAGATGCATAAGGTGGCATACCCATTCTCTCTCTGCCTCTTTTTCTCTCTCTCAAATTAAATAAAAATAAATAAATAAAAAATAAGGGGCTGCAGAAATGACTTAGTGGTTAAGGCATTTGCCTGCAAAGCCAAAGGACCCAGGTTCAATTCCCGAGGACCCACGTAAGCCAGATGCACAAGGGGCGCACACATCTGAAATTCGTTTGCAGCAGCTAGAGGCCCTGAGACACCCATCCTCTCTCTCCCTGCCTATATCTCTCTCAAATAAATAAAGAAAATTTAAAAAAAAAGTAAAAAGCCAGGCTTGGTGGTACACACCTTTAATCTCAGCACTCAGGAGATAGGAGGCTTGCTTGAGACTGCATAGTGAATTCCAGGTCAGCCTGGGCTAGAGCAAGATCCTACCTCAAAAAGCCAAAAAAAAAAATAAAAATACAAAGTAAAGAGGGCTAGAGATATGTCTCACTGTGGCAGAGCACCTGCCTAGCACAAGTGGAGCCCTGGGTTCCTTCTATAGTTCTGCAGAAAAAAAAAAAAGCATAAACAAAACAAACAACCCCCCAAGACACTGGGCCCTCCCCTCAGAGCTTCTGGTTCAGGGGTCCAGGATGTGAGATTTTGCATTTCTAAAAGTTCCCATGTAGTGCTGATGCTGCTGGCCCACGGACCCCATTTTGAGAACCGGCATTCTGACGGCTGGACCTATGGTCCTCAGTCTGGGCCTCCCACAAGAATCACCTGGGGAGTTCTTTCAAGGTCTACAGCTAGGTAGGTAGAACAGGCCAGCTCCATAGTTTCAAGGAGCAGCTAGGGGACATCTGCCCTTGACAACTTTCCATGCATACCATTTTTTTTTTTATTTGAGAGAGACAGAGAGACAGAGGAAGAGGCAGAGAATGGGCGCACCAGGGTGTCTCAGCTGCTGTGAACGAACTCCAGACGCGTGCCCCCTTGTGCGCATGTGCAACATTGCACGATTGGGTCACTTTTGCGTCTGACTAAACATGGGAACTGGAGATTTGAACAAGCGTTCTTAGGCTTCGCAGGCAGGCGCCTTAACCTCTAAGCCATCTCTCCAGCCCGCGTACCAGTTTTTATTAGCACAGCTGCTAATGATTCCTTTCTTGTGGGTAGGGCCCTGGGATTCCCAGGGGCTAGTTTCCAAAAGTCCTTCCACTATACCCAAAGTCACCTGAGATATCACACACCTTCTGTCCATCTACTTGTCCAGCAAGTTGTGATTTTCTACCTTTTAAAGCTAAGATTTTTCCATCACTAACAAAATATGGCCTTTTTCTCTGTGTGTGTGTGGTCTGATGTGTGTTGTGTATGCATGTGCTCTATGAGCTTGTCTGCAATGGGCAGAGCTGACCATTGGGCATCCTGCTCCATCATACCTCCTCCTGTCCTTTGTTAAGTTGGAGTCCCTGGGCTAGAGAGATCGCTTAACAGTTAAGGCATGTGCCTGTGAAGCCTAAGGACCCCAGTTCGATTCTCCAGGTCCCACATAAGCCAGATGCACATGGTGGTGCATGGTCTGGAGTTCCTTTGGCCCTGGCATGCCCATTCTCATTCTCTCTCCCTCCCTCTGTCTCTAATAATAAATAAATAAAAATCAAAAATAAAAATATTTTTTAAAACGTTGGAGTCCCTTACTGATCCTGAAACTTGCCCTTCTTTCACAAGACCTACAATTCTCAGGTCTTTCCTCCCCTACAGGACTGAAGTTATAGATGTGTGTGGCCATGCCCAGCTGTTTATGTGGATCCTGGGGGTTGAAGCTGAGGGGTCTCTCAGGCCTACTTATCCCTTATGCTTTCACAGGAAGTGCTCCTAACCGCTGAGCCCAAAGCGTGGTGTTTAAGGGCAGGGCACGGGCAGGCCAGTGGCTCCGCTTCCCAGGGCTCTGCTAGTTTTAGAAACCAGCCGTCAGTAGCTTGGCTGCACGCCCTGGCACTGGAAGGGATCCGGCTGCTTGCAAAGCACAAAAGCATTCATTTCCCACTTCACGATGGCTTCCAGACCTTCCTGGACAAACAAAGGGGCTGGCAGCCGCATTCAGAGCCTCAGATCATCATAGGGCTCTTCACCCCTCAGCAGTGGCATCTTCCGGCCCAGGTCCCCTTGCAAAGGGCTGGAGGCTAACAGCCACTTGAAAGTCAAAATGCCAAAAGACCAGCAAAAACAAGCTCCTTCAGGGTTTAAACTCAACCTTTCTGTGGTCTGGTTAAACATTTTCCATGTCTAGTAGCTAGTAAATAAAAAAAAAAAAAAAAAAAAAAATGCCTTAATTTTTTGAAGTGGTCTTATTTAGCTCAGGCTAGTCTTGAATTCATTATGTAGTTATGGATGACCTCACCCAATTTCTGATCCTCCTGACTCTCTACCACTTAGGTGCTGGGTTTACACGTGTGTACCACCATGGTGCCTGGTTTATGTGGTGCAGAGGATCAAACCCAGAGCTTCATGAATGCTAGGCAAGCACTCTTAACAATTGAGCCACATCCCTAGCCAACACTTCAGGTTTCTGAAAACAACAGCAGCTGCATATTTTCTCCCTGCCGGTGAAGTTTACCTACTCAAGTTCAAAGGGCCCTCTGAACTAGTGGCCAGTTAGTCAGTGGACTCTAAAATTTGAAGCACAGAAAGGGGCACTCTCACAAGCAAACAGCAATAAGGTCACAGTGATAAGCTACACTTGTGTATCCCATCAAAGATCCCCAGGGAGAGGCTTTTTATTGGAGGGTCCCCAGGGTCTTGGCTGTCAAAGGACTGAGCCCTCTAAGGGCAGCAGCCCCCTCCAATTCTGTGGCCATCCACTGCTTCCACCCAGGATAATCTCTGTCCCCTCTCTTAGCAGGGGCACAGATGACTGAGAGACACCTAGAGCACCTCAAAGGACTCCTGCAAGGACCAGACCTCAGGGCAGGTTACAGGGTTTGGGATGTGGTCTGAGGGATGTGATTCAAGGATCACAGTGGGAGTTGTGTACACCTGGTCTTACAAAGTAGATTACTATAACCACCCAGGAAATAACTCCATTGCAGCATCAGTGAAAATGGGGGCCTGGAACCTTTCCGAAATGTTTCTTGTCAAGGAGAATTGTATTAAACCCAAATGAAGACAGTTAATTTAAAAAACTTAAAGGTGGGTTGGAAAGATGGCTTAGCAATGAAGGCACCTGCTTGCAAAGCCTAAGAGCGCCCGTTCCACCTCCAGCTCCCACGTTTAGCCAGACGCAAAAAGTGACACAAGCGTGCAGTGTCACACATGCGCCACAAGGGGGCACATGCATCTGGAGTTCCTTCACAGCTGCTGAGAGGCAGCTGGAACGCCCATTCTCTTTCTGTCTCTCTCTTCTCTCAACAACAACAACAACAACAACAAAAACCCTTAAAGGTGTGGTGGTTTGAATAAGATGTTTCCCATAGCCTCGTGTGTTGTGAATACTTGGTTCCCAGTGAGTGGCAGTTTAGGGGGCCGAACCTTGCTAAGGGACGTATGTGGCTGGGGGTGGGCTTTGGGATGTTCTAGCCCAGATCCCCTTTGCCAGAGCTGCGCATCACAGCTGCCATGGTAAGATGTGACGCCCAACCTCTGCTCTGCCATGCCATGATGAAACTTCCCCTTGAAACTGTAAGCCTGAAATAAACCCTTTTCTCCCATGAGCTGCTTCTGGCTGGGTGTTTTGCCCAGCAATGAGAAGGTAACTACAAAAAAAAGGGGGAATTTCTGAAACCTTCCAGGTGAAGCAAGCTGTGGGTGAAGCAACTGCTACACATGGCACTGTCAACCCTTTCCTATCTTAGAAAAACTATGAGAAAAGTCACCATCCAGAAGACGCCATTGTTCAGGCAAATGTCAACAGCATCACACTGGGGTTTGGTATATTCCATATGGTGTGGGTTTATTTGTAAGCAGCTGCTGGCTATGGAATAACTATTAATAAAAAATCTGGGCTAGGGCTGGAGAGATGGCTTAGCAGTTAAGGCACCTGCCTGCTAAACCTAAAAACGCCCTTTTGATTCTTCAGGTCCCACATTTAGCCAGACACAAAATGATACAAGGGTGCAATGCCACACTTGCCCACAAGGGGGAGCATGCATCTGGAGTTCGTTCACAGTGTCTGAGAGGCTGCTGGTGTGCCCATTCTCTATCTGTCCTTCTCTCTCTTAAAAAAAAATCTACAGGGCTGGAAAACCTCTGAGAAGCAGCCATGAGCTATGGGCAACGGTTTAAAGCTTCCCTGGTGTTGCAGTTACCTTCATAATTCTGGGACAAAGAAGTCAGCCAAAAGCAGCTGATGGGAGGAGAGGGTTTGTTTTGGTGTACAGACTCAAGGGGGACCTCCATGATGCCAGGGGAAAGCATGGCATGAGCAGAGGCTGGACATCAACCTCTTGCCACAGCAGCTGGCACAAAGCAGCAAGAGAGCTAGCTGAGTCTGGTAAGGGGGTGTGGGTCTTTACGGTTTCCTGGGGTTGTTGGCCACCGATGTCCCGGGTGAGGGAGGGAGGAGTTGGGGGGAAGCAGGGTCCATCCTGGAGCAGTGGGTGAGTGCAACGACGATGATGGGCAATGAACACCCGGGAGACCGTCTGATGGGCAGCACTCGTTTATTCAAAAGGGGAGTGGGTTTATAAATACCCGGGAAGGTTGAGATGGCACGTACAGACTATATTGCGATCGGATGCATAGTTTATGGGTTGCTATCTAAGTAGCGGAAGAACTAGTAATTTCAAAGCTGTGAGGCAGGAGCTGAGAGATAGCTATTGTGACTTCAGAGCTGTGGGGGGAGGAGCTGTGAGAGAGATAAGGGAAATGGTGGAAATCTATGTGACTTCAAAGCTGTGGAGCTGAGAGAGATGGTGGAAAGGCTACGTGACTTCATAAGGGTCTCTTGAGCAGCTAGCCACAAGGTCAAGACCTGTGGGGGGGGGCAAAGGCTGACTTACGGAATTGGTCAGAACTTTTTGGGATCCAGAGGGAGGGCCTTGCCAGTTCTGCCCACTCTGGGTGATGACAGGGCACATACAACCTACAACCGAGTATAGGGAAGGCTAGTCACTGTCGCCAAGGTGGGCTTCCAACGATAGGGCCAACTGCAACCCCACACCACCTCCAGCAAGACTCCACCTCCCACACTGCCACCAGTTAGGGACCAAGCATTAAAAACACACGAGGCTATGGGTGGTGTGAACATCTCATTAAAACCACCACAGCCAGAGAGAGATATTGTAAAAGGGAAAAGGTCTACCCTTCTCTACCCCCACCCGAAGACCCATGTTCCCTCCACTGATAATAGTTTCAGTCACAGATGAGATACCAGCTACCACCACTCAACAGGAGGAGCTTGCCCAAGTCATCCCCAGACAGCAAACTCTATGTACTGGTCATGACCATTGGCTGTATCTGTCCCTAAACCCCCAAGTGAAATGGCTCATAAAACAAAACCTGGCATTGGTAGCCAGATGGTGGCTGCTCATCTCAAAGTGGCTGTAGTGGCTTTAATGTAAAGTGTACAGTCCTCCACATGGGCTCTTGTGTTTGAATACTTAATTCCCAGCTGGTGGCACTGTTTGGAGACCCTTTAGGAAGTGCAGCCTCGTTGGAGGAGGTATATCACTGGATGTGGGCCTTAAGATGGTATAGCTGGCTCCACTCCTAGCCCTGATCTGCTTCTTGCCTGTCAAGATGACAGTATGACACCGGCTTCTCACACCTGCCATGTTTTCCCCACCATGATGAAATGTCCCCTTAAACTGTAAGCTGAATTAAACCCTCCTCTTTCCTTCTGGCATATGCAGACAGTGGGATATTATTCTACCTTTAAAAGGAAGGAAGTGGATTAATCTTGAAGCCATTGTGCTAAGTGAAATAAGCCAACCACAAAAGACAGATGCCATACAATGACACTTAATGAGGTATTGAGGGCAGTCACCCTCACAGAGACTGGAAGGAGAATGGTGAGCTGAGGAAGGGAGTCAAAGAGAATTACTGTTAGATGAAGACAAAGTTTCAGTTTGGAAACTGAGTCTACGGCCATGCCACTCTGAAAGCACCCTATCTCATCAGTTTGCAAACTGAATGTGTTCTGGTAATGGATGGTAGAGATGACCCTACGACAATGTGTGTGCCTTAATTTCACTCAATGTCCACTTACACAGATAAAATGAGAAACAATGCCATGGGTATTTTACCAAATAAAAAATGGGGCGGTAGAGATTGCTCAGTGGCTTACAGGTGCCTTATGGAACATTTTTTTTAAATGCCAGTATAAACCTCAACCACTATAGATCTCTCTCACCCACTGCACAAAGATTTCAGGAGAGCCTGGCACTGAGGTACCAGGTTGAATGAGGTTGCCCTGGTGCTAGGCACACAAGTGAGCCAGGGGGTACAAAGAAGTTACAGCCGCCAGCACAGACCCAGCGTGACACCACCAGGTGCTTCACCTGCCTTAATTCTGATCCTCATCCCGGCAGCCCTGAGGTTGAAATCATGCTGATCTCCGAATAAGTAAGGAGACTGAGGCATGGTGGTACAAGAGAGAGTCAAGGAACCAGGCAGGAGGATGAGAAGTTCAAGGCCATCTTGGGCTACATTAGACCTGTCTCAAAAGTAAAAATTAAAAGGAC
This sequence comes from Orientallactaga sibirica, assembly GCA_036365145.1. Taxonomy (NCBI): domain Eukaryota; kingdom Metazoa; phylum Chordata; class Mammalia; order Rodentia; family Dipodidae; genus Orientallactaga; species Orientallactaga sibirica. The sequence goes on along the minus strand of JAEOAD010000008.1, from coordinate 39,262,033 downwards.
ACTGAGGGAGAAAGACAAAAAAATAATAATAAAATAAATAAATAAAAGGATGCTGAGGGGCTGGAAAGATAGCTTAGTGGTTAAAGCGCTTGCCTATGAAGCTGAAGGACCCATGTTCAATCTCTCTTCAGATCCCACATAAGCCATATGCACAAAGATGACACAAGCACAAGACCACACATGCACACTAGGTGGTGCAAGCATCTGGAGTTTGACTGAAGTGGCTGAGGCCCTGGTGTGCCAATCCCCTCTCTCTAAAAAAAAGGGGGGGTCATGGTGGCACACACCTTTAATCCCAGCACTTGGGGGAGGCAGAGGTAGGAGGATCGCTGTGAGTTTGAGGCCACCCTGAGAGTACATAGTGAATTCCAGGTCAGCCTGGGCTAGAGTGAGACTCTACCTTGAAAAACCAAAAAAATAATAATAAATAAATAAAGTTGTCTAATGTTACAGAGGATTCACACCCTAAGAGTCAGAGTTCATGCTCCTTTATAAAATAATGTTACATCACAATTTTTGTGCGTGTGTGCACGTGTGCAGAGAATTGTGGTATGTGCATATGTGTGTGTGTGTGTGTGTGCAGATAGGCATGTCATGCACACACATGCTGAGGCCAGAGGAGAACTGCGGGTTCTCTTCTCCATTGCTCACCTGCGTGTATCCTTGACATGAGGCCCTCAGCCTGGAGCTGCTGGCTGTCAATGAGCACCACCCTTTCTTCGGTCTCCACCCCACAGACTGGGGTTACAGACATGCATGGCCATACCCAGCTTTTTTTTTTTTTTTAAATTTTTTTTTTTTTTTTTTTTTTTTTGGAGAGAGACACAGTGAGAGACAGACAGAGAGAGAGGAGAGGGATACAGATAGAGAATGGGCGCACCAGCAGTCTCTCAGCTGCTGTGAACAAAATCCAGATGTGTGTGCCCCCTTGTGGTCAAGTGCAGCATCGCGCCCTTGCGTCACTGCATCTGGCTAAACGTGGGACCTGGAGATTGGACTGCTGGAGATTGGAACCAGCATTCTTAGGCTTAGTAGGCAGGCGCCTTAACTGCTAATCCATCTCTCCAGCCCCATACCCAGCTTTTTATGTGGGTTCTGGGGAGTCAAACTTGGTGGTCTCTGGCCCAAGAGGTCCTCATGTTTAAGCAGCAAATGCTCTTAACTGCTGAGCCATCTCCCTGGCCTAATTTCTTTTTCTTTTTTTAAAGGTTTTAAAAATTTATTTATTTATTTATTTATTTATTTAAGACAGATTTAAGACAGAGTGAGGGAGAGAGTGAGAATGGGTGTGCCAGGGCCTATAGCCACTGGAGACAAACTCCAGATGCATGCGCCACCATGTGCATCTGGCTGACATGGGACCTAGAGAATCGAACCAGGGTCCTTAGGCTTCACAGACATGCACCTTAACCACTAAGCCATCTCTCCAAGCCCCTAATTTCTTTATTAATTAATTAATATTTATTTATTTATTTGAAAAAGAGAGAGAGAGAGAGAATGGGTATGCCAGAGCCTCTTGCCACTGCAAACGAACTCAAGATACCTGAGCTGCTTTGAACATCTGGATTTATGGGGGTACTGGGGAATCGAACCCAAGCATCAGGCTTTGCAAGCAAGCACCTTTAACCACTTAGCCATCTCTCTAGTCCCCTATATCATAATTCTTGATTTGATGATCTTAGGACAAACCAGATGTCCTAAACTCTAGTGCATAGAAAAAAAGTCCCAAGTTCAATGGCTACCCAAAGGCAGATTCTAACTAAATTTAGGGTCAGGAAAGGAGGAAGTGACTTTTGATCTAATTTCCAAAGAAGGTAGGCCAAAGTACAACCTGGGAGGTCAAATCCGGCTCACTGCCTGGTTTTGTAAACAAAGTTTGACTGGAACACAGCCATGCCTATTTGTGTGCCTATTATCTACGTCTGCTTTTGTGATATGTGGAGAGATGGAATAGGTGAGACCGTGCTGAACACACTCATGATCTGGCCCTTTACAGGAAAGTGTGCCAACACCATCCTGAACAACGCGCAGGAAGATGCCCCGTGAAGACCAGAGGGAAGACGTGTGTGCCAACTCTACCCTCTCCAGGAATCTCTTTCACCTTGGACACCACATCTTCAAGCCACCCCCTTTCACTGGTACCTTTGAAAGCCTCCTGACCAACCAACCCACTCCCCCAACGTCCACCCTTGACCTCTAATTTCTTCCTACAATAGGGGTGTGAATCTCCAATGCCTTGAGCTAAAGCCCACTAAAGGTTCCCCACGGTCTCTAGGGGAAACACCAGCCTTTTCCCAGCTGATGAGGACCAGCCCGCTCTGAGCCCAGGCCTCCTCCCACCTCCTCCCAGATGCGTCTTCTGCCCTTGCGATTCTCTCTTGCTCTGGAATGTTCTCGTCCTCCCCCATCCTTGGGCTGCCTGACTCCCTGTCATTCTCTTCTTGTTGAAAACGCCCCTGTCTGCCTGTTGCCCTCGCCCCCCATAGGGCCTCCAGGGGTTCTTCTGACTCATCCCCTACTGCTTCCCTCATATCAACCTGGCAATTATTTTCTAGAAACTTGTTTTGTCTGCCTCCTGCACACCTGAGCCAAATGCTTTCAGATTTGGGGTGGGCGTAAATTACCCCCATAACTTCCATCAAGCTGTCTGCAGCTCACGACACCACCCCCAAAGACATATACAAGCAAAAGAGCTGCTGTTTCCCACTGGGGTTTCTATTTCTTCCAACCAGACTGTCACCCCTAAGTCCCTCTTATGTAAATTCTATGCCCACCACAGTCTCCCAACCTGACTGTGTGCCCCTTAGGACAGAGAACATTTGAGGGAGGGCCTTTATTCTAGTATCCAGCATGGTCTCCAGCAGCTAGGACATACTCTGTGTTTGTGTTGCATGGCAGGGATGAAATTTATTCAGGAAGAACGCCCCAGAATTGTGAACCAACTTCTTGCACCCCAATAACATAGAGGGTATGTGGGCAAGGGAGAAGAAATATCAGGCAATCCATTCCCAATCTTAGAAAGCACCCCAGACCTCCACAGGGGGACATCGTGCTGGGGAAAATCTTTAACAGTCAAAGGCTGTCTTTGCAAATGTAGTGTGTGTGCGGGGACCCTCGGGGACAATGCTCAGGGGTCATGTTCAACCACAGACAGAGAAGGAAGGGTGCTGGGAGCTATAGCAACCTCTTGGGTGCCATGGGACAGCTAACCCAAGGTCCAATTCCCCTTATCCATGAGCAAAGGATGCTCCAGTCCCGCAGGACACTCACAGAGCACTTTGGGAGTGGACGAGCTGCAGGCCCTGGGACAGGCGGGACTGCTCCGGAATCGTGGGCAGGAGCAGCGCCCGAGGGTGACATCTGCTTACCTTAGCCAGCTGTGTCTGAAGCTTATTCTTGACATCCGTCTCTTCCGAGATGCGCGTGTTGAAGGCCAGGTTGGTGTCTGTGAACTGCTTCCACATCTGGTCGGACAAGGTCTCAAAGAGGTGCTCAGCCTCTTCTCGCAGCCGGATGGAGTTGGCCCGCATGTTCTGAGAGTGTTTGATGTTGCTGTCGCTGAACTTGGCCCAGGTCTCGGGAACGGTGACCCTGCAAAGGTCCAAGGGCAAGCTGAAGGCAGGTGGGGGCATCAGGAAGCTTGTGAATAAAACTGGAGACCTCTGTTTCCCGCGACTCTCAACCTTGTTCCTTATAAGGAAAATTACACGTGGTCTCGGCTCTGCAAACTACATGGCTGGCGAGCCATGTAAAATATCCCAACGAGTGCAATGGTAGCACATTTGTTATGGGGGAAAACAACTGCTCTCTATTGGATTTGAGGCCCGCTCCAAGGGAGGAAATGCCTGCCTGGTGCTGAAAACAAAAAAAAAAAACCTGTCAAAAGCCTGTGGTTGGGGAGGTCATGAGCCCTGGAGACAACCATTACTGTTGCTTGGCTAAATAGATGCATATTATGCCCACCAAATTACCCTCTAAATATTTATGCTTATGCCCACAGATTAGTGCTGCTCTCACTTGTGGTTACAGAAGCTTCTCTTTTCAGATGGTGGTGACCACTGGGAAAAAGAAGCATTTGTGGCAGAGCCATGAGTAAGAAAGGCAACATCCTGGTCCTCGGGGCAAGACATAACATGGTTGGGAGAGAACAGTAACAAAGGAGGTCTTCGCACACCAAGATGTGTGCCAGGAAGGAAGTTGAAGAACAGGTGATGGAAAGACAGAGTGTGGTCAATGTTTCAGCACCCTGAAGTCAACTGAGATCTGAAAATAATATGTGGAAACTTCCAGAAATGATTCATAAGGGTTTTTTTTCCCCCCGAGGTAGGGTTTTGCTCTAGCTCAGGCTGACCTGAAATTCACTATGTAGTCTCAGGGTGGCCTCAAACTTACGGAGCTCCTCCTACCTCTGCCTCCCAAAGGGATGGGATTAAAGGCGCGTGCCACCACGCCCAGCTCAAGTCATAAGTTTTCTAAAAAATATTTTTGTTTAATTATTTGCAAGCAGAGAGAGCGAGAGAGAGAATGGGCACACCAGGGCCTTCAGCTGCTGCAAAGGGAACTTCATATATATGTGCCACTGTGTGCATCTGGCTTTACGTGGGTCCTGGGGAACTGCACCTGGGACATCAGCTTTTGCATGCAAGCCCCTTAACCACTGAGCCAGCTCCCCAGCCCCAAAATTCATGTTTTAAATAACTTCCATTCCATTAGCAGTTGCTGTTACTCTCTTTCCTGCCTCACTTATAAAGGAAACTTTATCATAGGTATGTTTGTACGTTACAAAGAAGTTGGACATGGTGGTGCACATATGTAATTGCAGCAGTCAGGATTAAAGGCAAGCAGAGAGAGCTTTGTGGGGGTGCTGGTGTGTAAGGACGCCCTGGGTTTAGACCACACAAAGGTCTTCCCATCACAGCATGTGAATTCATACAAAACACATTGAGGCAGGAGCATTGCCATGAGTTCATGGCCAGCCTGGGACATTATATATATATATATCTGTACCCCATTTCTCCTATGGTGAGATGGGAGGCAGAGACAAGACAATCCTGGAAGCTCTGGGGACAGCCAGCCTGGTGAAGACAGCAGCAAACAAGAGACCCTGCCCTGAAACAGTGTGGAAGGTGAGGACAAATACCTGGGGTTGTCCTCTGACTTCTACCTGTGCACTGTGGCATGTGTCTGTTTTCTCTCTCACACACACACACACGATAGAAAAAACACTAAAGAGCCGGGCATGGTGGCGCACACCTTTAATCCCAGCACTCAGGAGGCAGAAGTAGGAGGATCACTGAGAGTTCAAGGCCACCCTGAGACTACATACTGAATTCCAGGTCAGCCTGGACTAGAGTGAAACCCTACCTCAAAATGCCTTTAAAAAGCCGGGCGTGGTGGCACACGCCTTTAATGCCAGCACTTGGGAGGCAGAGGTAGGAGGATCGCTGTGAGTTCGAGGCCACCCTGAGACTACATAGTTAATTCTAGGTCAGCCTGAACCAGAGTGAGACCCTACCTGGAAAAACCAAAACCAAACCAAAACAAAACAAAACAACAACAACAACAACAACACCTTAAGAAAATACAAAAGAGAAAGGAGAAAGAAGGGAGGAAGAAAGGAAACTTTCAAATGTACTCTGAGTGACTCCCACTGCCAAATGGGACACTGTCCTGCCAGCCACAGTGACCCCCAAGCCCGTGTGCTTCTCTGGAGCACACAGCTGAGCTCTCCAGAGAAAACAGCCATCCCAATCTCATCGTTCTCCCCGAGGGATTTCCCAGGACGGCTTGGCTCCTCACAGGTGGCCATCTTCAACTGGCCTGTGTCCTCCGAGGACGGAAGGGACAGCAGGCTTTGAGGGAGAGGCAGGAAGCCGTGGCCGGTAGAGCACAAAGTTCCCGTGTCTGGTGTGCGTTCAGGTGGCGGCACCGCCAGGTGCTGGGTGAGACCTGTCAGCTGCTTCACCTCTCGGGGTCTGGGTTTGCTCGTCGTAAAATGGGCTCAGTGATGGTGCCTACTCCCGGGGCGGCTGAGGGACGTCCCTGTTGTGGCACTGGACACGCAGCAAGCACTTAACAAGTGTTTCTTGTTGGTGAGATGTTGAGTGTCGTGCTCTCAACACAGACTCACACACACAGTAGGTGAAAGGCCTCTAGTGTCATCATCCTTATAGTCACCACCACCATTATCCACTGTCACCATCGTCTCCACCACCATCATCATCACCATCATCTTCCTCGTTCGTTCATGCACAGCAATATGATGTACATGAACAGAGAAGCTGCGGTCCAGTCAGGCACTAGCCCTCCTCTAAGCTGCCCCAAGCCCCAAGAACACAAAGTCCTGAGCGAGCACATCTGGGAAGCAATTAGTCACTGCAGACAGCAGCCCAGTGTCCAGATGGGTGAGGGGCTTTAAATGGCAGCCCTGTGGACAAAGAAACCAGACTCTTGACCAGGTAGCCTAGCAGCAGGGTTTCTGGGAAGCATTCCATTAGGAAAGAAGAACCATCTAGGTTCCCTGTGCACACGAGCAGCTGATAGGAGGAGAGTCACAATATCCTGCTCACCTTGTTAGCACCATGGGGGCCTACCTGGTTGGAAAGAGGAGGGGTACCCCCACCCCGTCCGAGGAGCTGACACTATCCACAATCCCAAAGGTTTATTGCCAACACTGCTGAGATCCTAGGCTTGGGCCAAGGAAGTCTTCCTTCTCTCTTCCCTTCCTTTGGTCTTTCTGCCCCTCCCTCCCTCCCTTTCTTCCCTTCCACAAATATTTATGGTATACCCACATGTGCCCAGTATAATTCTATGTGCCAGACATTAAAAACTAGTTAGGGCATCCCTGATACTGAAAATCTACAATAGGGGTAGTCATGAGCCCTAGGGGTGTAACATCTGCTGGTATCTGGCTAAATGTATATACTATGCTCACCAAACTACCCAGTAAGCACTTCTCTTAATGTTCATACCCATACATTAATGCTACTCTCACTTTTGGTTAGAGAAGCTTCTCTTTTCAGATGATGGTGACCTTGGCATGACTTAGAAGGCACCATGGTGCTGAGAAGGAACAGAGCTGTGCTCAGCACTGAAACATCTCAAACACCAAGGCTCAGGGTCCTTTGCAGAAGAGGTGGCGGGAAGAATGTAAGAGCCAAAGGAAGGGCAGGACTCCAGACACAAAATGGCCTGGATATCCATGACCTCACAGTGCCTGACACTACCTACAGAAGAGCATCATAATTAAAAGAGAGACTGAGGGCTGGAGAGATGGCTTGGCGGTTAAGGCACCTGCATGCCAAGCCTAAGAACGCCAGTTCCAATCTCCAGGTCCCACATTTAGGCATACGCAAAAAGTGATGCCCATAAGGGGGCGCACACATCTGGAGTTCATTCACAGTGGCTGAGAGGCCACTGGTGCACCTATTCTCTATTTCTCTAGCTCTCTCTATATATATATATCTCTCAAATTAAAAGAAAGAGAGAGAGAGATTGATTGAGAGGGGGATGGGATATGATGGACAGTGGAGTTTCAAAAGGGAAAGTGGGGGGAAGGAGGGAAGTACCATGGGATATTGTCTACAATTAAGGAAGTTGTCAATAAAAAATTTTTTAAAAGATTAAAAAAAAAAAAAACTAGGAAGGGGAAACAGAGCCAAGATGGATCCCATCTTCTGCCTGTGCCCAGAACATCTCTCTCCATCCAGTCCTTTGGGGCCAGATCCCAGCCTTGGATTGGGAAAGTATGTCATATTCTGCATGATCCTCTATGATGTGGGGAACATGCCCCCAAAAGTACCAAACATACAAGGGGCACCTTCTTCAGTGCTGCCAAGATGAGAACACGAGGTTACCTAGCGAGCACGCAATAAATGTCAGCGGTTACATTCTCCAGGAGGCCCTGTGCTCAACACTTCACGGGCCCACCCCCACCTTTGTGTTCGCATAGCAACCCTGGGAACTGATGATATTTTCCTCCCCCGCTGCCGTTGATGCAGAAACACAGCCCAAAGAGATTAATTTGCCCACAGAGTGTGAGTGTAGAGGCTGAGTGTGATAGCCAGTCAGCCTGGCTACAGAATAATAATGCAGTACCCACATGCTGGTGGGCACTGCTGAGGTGGACCTCCTGCTCCTATGGGTGTCAGGCACAGTTCTTTGGACTTTGGTGCAATTGCAAACTGAGGTACCCTAGTGTGCCCTGGCAGAGTGGTAATGGCTATGTGATCCTCACTAAGCCAATCACATGCTTTCTTTAAAAAATATATTTTTATTTGTTTGGGAGACAGGGAGAGAGAGAGAGAGAAAGAGAGAGAATGGGCACATCTGGGCATCTAGCCACTGCAAACGAATTTCAGATGCACACTGCCATTATGCGCATCTGGCTTATGTGGGTACTGGGGAATCAAACCTGGGACCTTAGGATTCACAGGCGAAAGCCTTAACTGCTAAGCCATTTCTCCAGCCCCATATGCTTTCTTTTTCTGGAATTTGGGTCTTGGTAGCAAGGGGCCAGGGATGGGGATGGAAAGAAGGCAGACCAGGCCCTTACCTAGTGCCCGCCCATCCAAGCTCACACAGCAGGCTGGTGTCCAGCCAGAACTACTAGCCAAGTCCCCAGAGTACCAGGACAACACAGATCACTAACTTCCGTACCCTGGCTCACTCAGGCTGCCAGAGCCTTCCCCTCTAGCCTTCTCCCTCAGCCTGTAGTCTTCTACAGGCTTCTAGTAAATTCCATCTTGTCCTATTTGCTAGGATTGGATCTTGTTGCTTGCAACAAAGAACCCCCATTCAACCACACTGCTTCTCGCTTGACTGGCACATGACACCCATGTTCATTCCATAGTACAGGCACAAACCCTTACCTCACACTGGACAAGACCAAAGACGGGTCAAAGAGCCTGATACTCACGTGTCATCAAACTTCTCCAAGCCGTGGAAAAAGCTGATACAATCTGACGCATTCCTCAGATTAAAGCACTTCTCATCGATGCACTGAGCGGAGTTTTTGTCCTCGATGTCCCTCTCCAGGGCGTGCTGCGCATTTCGGTTATCCCTGCCGGGAGAGGAAGGTGTCCCCAGACTGTGCACTTACCTAGTGTGTCAGTCACCTTCTCATGGCCAGAACAAATGCCCAACCAGAAGCAACACATGGAAGGAAAAGAGTTGATTAAAATATTTTAGGTAGGGCTATGGAGATGGCTTAGTAGTTAATGCACTTGCCTGCACAGCCTAAGGACCCAAGTTTGATTCCCCAGTACCTACATAAGCCAGATGCACAAGGTGACACGTGAATCTGGAGTTCGTTTGCAGTGGCCGGAGGCCCTGGTGCACCTATGCTCTCTCTCTTTCTCCTCTCTCTCCTCTCTTTTCCTCTCTCAAACAAATAAATAAAAGGCCAGGAAGTATCAGAGAGGAGGGAACCAAGAACTCAGGTTGAGAGGGAAATCAAAGAGGGCTTCCCGCCGTGGGGTCTGACCTGGGCTCTCCTAACAAGAAGGAACAGACATTATGACAAAGTGACATGGACGAATGAGAATTCCAAGTGGTAAAGCTAGAGCTGTTCAGGTTTTCAGGGACCAGGAACCAGCTCAGAGTCATGGACTTGGAGGACTCAAGGTTTGGGTATAGTCGGGCTGGATGGAGTCAGGGAACTTGAGTGAACAGGGTGCGGGATGGAGTGGTCAGGGGACCAGAAGGTGAGGTGAGGAGAAGGTAATGGGGGGGGGGGCAGGGACTAAGCCTGAATGGTTGAAGTCCCTGCCAAGAAGTTTGTGATAAGGTCACTGTTTGCCATATTCCAGACTTGACAGCCACTTTTACCAGTCTTGCCAAATACCAAAGTCCCGATGCTATAATTTACTCATTATTTTCTTCTTTTCAAATGACTTTCAAAACATACTTTAGAGCTGGAAAGATGGCTTAGTGGTTAAGGTGCTTGCCTATGAAGTCTAAGGACCCAGGTTTGATACCCCAGTACACACATAAACCAGATGCACAAGGTGGCTCATGTGTCTGGAGTTCATTTGCAGTGGCTAGAGACCCTGGTGCATCCAATCTCTCTCTCTCTCTCTCTCTGCTTCTTTCTCTCTCTTAAATAAATAACTAAATATTTTTTAAAACGTACTTTAAAGGGAAATTTATATTCTTGTCTTTAAAGGAATATATAGACTTTATAGGAATATTACTTTTGTCTACTATTAGAAAGTCAACTCATAATCTAAATTTACAAAGCACACACTACCTAGACTCTATAGCCTCCAGAAGCTTCTATGCCTGAACCGCCTTCTGTTTTTCTATTGGCTGGGGAAAGGTTAGTCCTTGTGGAAAGTACAGGAGTAGGGATCAGACACTTGTCTAGAACAATTATGCAAAAACAGAGACGGGAGTAAAACTCAGATAAGCCTGTGACCAGATACCAGCTAAAATGAAGAGTCTCCCCATTGGCCTCTCCTGTCTCCCCCTCCCTCCTGTTGGGTCAGTTCTCTCCATCTCTCTAACCTCCTCTGACTGCTCTAGTCTCTCTCCAGGTCTCTTTTTCCTCTTCTCCATCTGCTCCAGGAGCATGTGCTCCCCTCCCCCTCCTTGGATGTTAGTTGCTAGGGAGGGGTTCTAGCAACCTAGGAAGTCAGCAGAAAGGAAATGAAGTCCCCATGGTGGGTCCCCACCAATTAGGATATTCAGGAAACCGGGTTAGTGCCCGAGGACCCACTCTGAGGCCTGGGGGAGGGGGCCTTCCAAATTGGCAAAGCCAGGAGCAGTTGGGCCCTACGTAACACACTGGAATGGCAAGAAGGGCAGAGGGCACAGGGTGAACATGTCAGAGCATTAGCGGCTATGTTGGGGCCTGAGGATCCAGCTGGCCCCGCTGCCTGGTCCTGGCTGGTGAGGTGGAGGAGGAGGAGGAGGAGGAGGAAGAGGGAGGAGGTCTGTCTCTTTCACTTGGCACTGTGTGCCTGGGCTCACCGGAAACGGTCCCAATTTGGTTCCTCCCCAGTCAGGAAGAGCGTTTTCTGCCCTGCCTGGATGCCCAGTACAGTGAAGACAGTACTAGGGCACGACAGGTTAACCAGCCCCACCTGCAGCCGCCTCCGAGTGCAGGGCATTGGAGCAAGCACCCCAAGCCAGGCAAGCTGCCCGAGCCCTTGCCACCCGCAGGCTGCCCTCCGTGGGCCACGTCGCAAAGGGCAAACCTGGCAAGGTCCTCCCAGGGCTGCTGCTGTCTCTGTGGCAAGAGTCAGCAAAGAGGGAAAACTAGTCCCATGTCCAGAGAAAGAGAGAGAATAAAGGGGAGGGCCCCACTCCAGGACCAGGTGAGGAGACCGCCTCCTGGGAGCTGAGTGCCCATGGCTTAGCTAGGGGGCCCCAAGCCCTGTAAAGCACAGGCCCTCCCTTTAATTACCTGAGGGCCCCCTGGCCTGTCATGATACCAGTTACACCGCCTTCTGAGAACAAAAGCTAACGCCTTTTGAAGACTCCTGGCTCGGGCGTCCTCCCACTCCTTTTTGGAGATGCCCTAGTCTCTCATCTTATTGCCCAGTGCCACCAGGTTCTGCCAGCCCCTGGGGGAGCCATAGCTACACAGGGCCTTGTGAGGCCTGTGCCTTTTGCCAGGGCCCAGCAACGAGCTGGTTCAAGAGGGCGGAATCTGTGTATGCCTGGACCATCCCTTCCGGAGTATTAACACCACAAGAATGCGAGTCCTAGTGGGGAGATGGCTCCATGGATTCAAGCGCTTGCCCTGTAAGTGTGAGTACTGAAGTTCAGATCCCACATAAAATGCCAGGCAGGTGTGATGGCCTGTCTTTAATCCCAGCACTAGAGAGAGAGAAAGACTGGAAAACTCCCCCAAACAGCTGGCTAACTGGACTAGTCCAGTCAGTGAACTCTGGGTTCAAGACAGACCCTGCCTCAGTGATACAGGAAAGAATGATCATGACTGACACCCAGAGTTAACCCCCGACCTCCACATGCATGCTCACACACATACACACCCACCCACACACGTGTACTCCCACATGCATACATACACACGCCTTTAATCCCAGCTCTTAGGAGGCTGAGGTAGGAGGATCGCTGAGTGCTCGAGGTCAGCCTAGGTGTGATTCCAGGTCCAGCTAGGCTAGATAGACTATGATCTTGCCACACAACACAAACAAGGGGCTGGAGAGATGGCTTAGTGGTTAAGGCACTTGCCTGCAAAGCGCAAGGACCCAGGTTTGATTCCCGAGGACCCACATGAGCCAGACGCACAAGGTGGTGTATGCATCTGGAATTTGTTTGCAGTGGCAGGAGACCCTGGCATGCCTGTTCTCTCTCTATCTACCTTTTCCTTCCTCTCTTTTTCTCGCAAATAAATAATTAAAAAAATATATACTAACAAGCTAGATGTGGTGGCGCATGCCTTTAATCCCAGCACTCGGGAGGCAGAGGTAGGAGGATCGCCGTGAGTTCGAGGCCACCCTGAGACTGCATAGTGAATTCCAGGCCAGCCTGAGCTAGTGTGAGTAGAGTGAGACCCTACCTCAGAAAACAAAAACAAGGAGAGAGAGAGAAGCAAGTCGCACATACACGTATACAGAACAAACAAGTTCTCCAAATCACGAACCTCCCCCCAAACACTTAGCAGCACACCACTGAACGAAAGAACCACTCAGAAACAAAAAGCCACGTCAGGCTGTGGCCCGGAAACCTGGGGTGGAGGGGGTCCCCAAGACAATCCCCAAGGGCAAGGGAGAACATGAACCCCTTACCGCATCTGGAATTCCACTCTTTGAGCTAATTTTTTCATCTGATCTTGGCAGCATTTTAGCAAATCTACTTCCTGAAATGACGGGGATTGAAAATTGACAGGTCAGAGCCATCATTACCTCCTCGCTTCTCACTCATTTCCCACCCTTAACCACACAGGGAACACTCCAGGGTAGGGGATCTGCCTCAGTCTGTATGATCTCAAGGCCAATGTCAGCTAAAGGTGGATTGCAGAGACTCTCTCTGTCTTAACCTCACTATGTAGTGCAGGCTGACTTGGAACTGAAGCTTCTCCCACCTCAGCCTCCTAAGTGCTGGAAATACAGACACGTGTCACCACATCTAGGTTTCTTTGTTGTTCTTCATTCCTTTCTTCTTCCTTCATCTTCTCTCCCTCTCTCTCTCCCTCTCACTTCCTTTTGTAGTACTAAGAATTGAACCTATAGCTTCACACACGCTAGACAAGTGCTCTACTTACTACTGAGCTATATTCCCAGCCTTCTTTTTACTAATTGCCACCACCATACCTGGATTTGTTTTCTTTTTATATACTTCCAGATTAAAAGGCCAAAAAAAGCACTGCCCCCCCCAAAGGGTTAATGACTTTCCCTGAAAACCAGAGGGAACTAAAGGGTTAATGACGATCCCTAAGACTGGAAGGCCTTGAAGAAACACCATAGACATTGGGTCCCAGACAAGCCTGACAACTCCCCTGATTGATAAATGTCCCTTGACTCAGAAGGCTTTGAAGGAACAGAAACCATCTGGGGCACCCTCCCTAGATAATTTTGCTGAAAAAGCTTATTCTGAGCAAGAACACAAATAACTGCAGTTCCTTATCTAATTCCCTTGGACCTGCACCTGATCCAGTGTGTTTGTCTTAGGATCCTCCTTATAAGCTTGCACTGCCGCCTAGCTCAGTGCCTCAGCCTCCATCCCGAGGGAAGGCTGTAGCCCCTCGCTGTGCTTCAACAACGTCTCTGACTGTTGAAATCAAGTCTGGTGTTTTCCTTTGCTTTTCTTTTTCACTTTACTTACACCCCCACTTACAATGACTGACTGATGCTCTTACATCTGTACCCTACAAACCTAGGGAGAATACCGGCAATCCCACTGAGGAGGGCCCTCAGCGGAATGGGGGCAAGGAGCGTGAAAATGATTGTACTAACATATGATTTATCCATACAACTTTCTAATTAATAAAATATTTTTTTAAAAAGAATAAAGACAGACTCAAGAAGGACAAAGAAAAAAAAAAAAAGACTCCCAGGTGACACCTTACCCGGATAAGGTTTTTCTCCACATTGTCATGGACCAAGTCAATCCCGATTCTTTTTTCACGGTGGTACAGGCACTCCAGGGCCACCTGCAGGAGCAGTGGGAAAGAATGTGTCCCCTGCAGGTCTGTGTAGACCTGGGCAGAGGGGACTCATCTGCCTTGCTCACTTCTGTTCTTTTCTGTGAGAAACCTGAGTGTTTTGGGGACCTTGTCACAATGCTTTCTGTGGGTTTCTGTCTCCCCTGTCCCCCCCTTCCCCAAGGGGCTGTGGGACACCAAGGCCCGGATATCAGGAGATTTCTTGATTTGTGTAGAGAAGGAAGTGTCCTGGGTACCAAATGGGTTTGGGAGTGGACCTGTGATGGTCCATCTTAATTGTCAACTTGATTGGCTTAAGAAATGCACAGATAAATAAAAATAAAGTCTTTTTTAAAGGGCTGGAGCTTGTGGTGGTTAATGTGATCCCACCTTGTTAGCAGTGGGACAAGAGCCACATGTGGATAGCAGAACAGAGAAAGTAGCTCCTGGCATCAAATTGGGTCTGCAAGCAACCTCATGTGTCTCCCTCTGCAATTCTTTTTTTTTTTTTAATTTAATTTATTTATTTGACAGAGAGAAAGAGGGAGAGAGAGAATGGGCGCACCAGTGCCTCCAGCCACTGCAAATGAACTCCAGATGCATGCACCCCCTTGTGCATCTGCCTAACTTGGGTCCTGGGGAATCAAACCTGGGTCCTTTGGCTTCGTAGGCAAATGCCTTAACTGCTAAGCCGTCCCTCTGCAATTCTTATTGGGACAGAAAAGTCAATTCCTGTTTGGCTAAGCCACAGCCGCTGAGTATCTGTGACATGAAATCAAAAGTCATCTGAATGGATGCAGGGCATGGCTGGAATGTGCACGGGAAGACATTCATTCATTCAGAAATGTTTATCGACATGTGCAGTCACTATGGAAGTCAATATGGAGGTTTCTAAAAAACTACAAATAGCCAGGTGTGTTGCCACACACCTTTAATCCCAGCAGCACTCAGAAAGCTGAGGTGGGAGGATCACTGTGAGTTTGAGGCCTGTCTGGGACTACAGAATGAGCTCCAAGTCAGCCTGGGCTAGAGTGAGACCCTACCTCAAAACCAACCAACCAACCAAACAACAACAAAAACTACAAATAGAACTACCATGTGACCCAGTTATAGCATGTCTGGTATCTACCTACTCAGAATCAGACTTCCATAGAGATCCTTGTACATCCATTGTTTATTACTGCTCTATTCCCAATAGCCAGGAAATGGAACCAGCCAAGATACCCATCACCAGATAAATGGATAAAGAAAATGAGGTTCATATACACAGTGGGATTTCATGCAGTTGTAAAGAAAGATGAAATCATGGCATTTGCAGGAAAATAGATAAAACTAGAAATCACTGTTAAGTGAAATGAAGCCAGACTCAGAAAGACACACGTTTTCCTTTATATGCAGAGCCTAGATCTAAAGTTACATATATGTGGGTGGGCCATGAAACTAGAAAGGAGACCATGAGAAAGGAGGAAGAGATCATCAGGGAGCTGGAAAATAGAGAGGGTAGTGGAATACACATAATAAGACAGCAGAAGGGGGACTGGGGAGATGTCTTAATGGTTAAAGATGCTTGCTTGCAAAGCCTACTGGTCTGGGTTCAATTCTCCAAAACTCATGCAAAGCCATTCTCTATCTCCATCTCTGACACAGCCATTTTCTTATTCTCTCTTTGTCTCTCAAGTAAATAACATTAAAAGAGAGAGAGAGAAGCAAAAGAGGAGGAGAAGGAGAAGCAAAAGATGGAGAAGAAAGGATCTCAGCTGGAGAGGGAGGGGTATGGAGGAAGGCACTGGGGGAGGGAAACAACCGAGAACAAAGTGTAATACACACATGTATGAAGGAGCTGCGATGAAATCCAGGACTTTGTATACCGACCTAAAAATTGTACAAGGATTGGGGAATGCAGAGCACTAGACGAGCATGCCTGAGGCCCTGGGTTCCATCCTCAGTACCACAAAAAAAAAAAAAAAAAAAAAAAAAAAAAAGGAGTCGGAGGAGACCACAGATGTTTATGAGTGCCTTCTAGGTGCCAGACTCCATCCTATGCTGGGGGGAATGCATTGAGAACGTTGGTTGTCTAGACAACACCCAATCAGTGTGCAGGCATGGGTTGCTAAGGACTCCTCCCACAGGACAGCCAGGTGCCAGGCAGCCGAGTGCCAGTCCTGACTATGTCAATGATAACACAGACAGACTTCTGCCCTGGTGGAGCCCGTGTTCTAGTGAGCATTGAAAAAAGAGTCAAGAGCTAAATTATAGTGCACGTCAGAAGATGGCTAGAGCTATTATTTTCAGTTCGCCTTCTAAGGAGCACAGCACGCATGCATACGCACGCATAAGCACATACCCAGTGTTGGATGAGACCTCCAAGTTTTTGTGCCACTCTAAGGAGAAAAAAAAAATCAATCTAGTCTGAGAAACTCCCAACTGACTGAGGTCATTCTGAGTTGACTAAAAGTATGTTTTTACCTTAAAAATCATGTCATCACCCTAGGGAGGAAGTTACTACTGTTGTTTAGCTAAATGAATATATATATATATATATTCGGCCCATCAAATTGCATTCTAAATATTTATGTTTATTCCCATGTGTTTGCAGCTACCTTCTCGTTGCTGGGACAAAACACTCGACCAGAAACAGCTTATGGGAGGAAAGGATTTATGTCAGACTTTCCCACTTCATCATGGTGGAAGGAGCTGGCTCACTTCATCACACATCCATTCAGAGAGAGCTCCAACAGCCAGACACTAAGCTGGTTCTGAACACAGGTTAGGGGCTAGAGTCATGGATATGGCCTCAATGACACATCTCCTCCATCAGGGCTCCACCTGCTGGACACTAAGTAGGAAGCTTAATCAAAAATACATGAGGGGGGGACGGGGGCTGGAGAGATGGCTTAGCGGTGAAGGCACCTGCCTGCTAAGCCTAAGAACACCCGTTCGATTCTCCAGGTCTGGCACATTTAGCCAGATGCAAAGTGACGCAAGGGCACAATGCTGCACTTGCCCACAAGGGGGCGCATGCGTCTGGAGTTCATTCACAGTGGCTGAGAGGCTCCTGGCATGCCCATTCTCTCTCTCTCTCTTTGTCTTTGACTCTCTCTCAAAAAAAAAAAAAAAAAAAAAAAAAAAAAAAGAGGCCCTCCCTTTGGAAAGGGGGCAGGGATGAGGGAAATGATGATACCAACACATGACAACACATGATGTTTCCATACTAAGTATGTCCATAATTAATAAAAAAATACATGAGGCTGGGGGGGTACATTTACAATCAAACCACTATAACATATGTTTATACTACTCTCACTTTTGGTTTGAGAAGCTTCACTTTTCAGATGGCGGTGGCCACTGGGGAGACTCATAGTCATCAAAGTGCTGAGAAGTGACCATGGGAGTGTTCAGCACTGAAGGAGACATCTCTATCGCCCCCTCCAAGGCTCAGAGACTACTGCCGAAGAGGTGGTGGAAAGAATGGAAGAGCCAGAGGATGGGGAGGAGCGTCTTCCAGACATGTGTGATCATTTGCACAACACCTGCAGAATACTGGGCATGGCGGCATGTTATGGATGATGGAGGAGGATAAAAAGAAAAATCAAAATAGAAGAGGGGCTAGTTGGAAAGAAGAGGGGATCAGTGCAAGGAGGGAAGAGGAGGGCTAAAGGAGGGTGGTGGGAAGAAATTATGGAAAATTATATATATAATTTTCTCCTCCTTCTCCTCCTCCTCCTTCTTCTTTTTAAAGAGAATGCATGCACCAGGGCCTCTAGCCACTGCAAACGAACTCCAGATGCATGTGCCACATTGTGCATCTGGCGTACCTGGGTACTGGGGAATCAAACCCCGGTCCTTAGGCTTCACAGGCAAGCACCTTAGCCTAAGCTAAACCATCTCTCCAGCCCATATATATAATCCTGTCACCTTGATAACTCAGTGAAGGCAGGCAGAGTGCCTGCCCTGGGGGCAGCAGGGGTCAGGTGCCCCACTCACCTGCAGGGGGTGGGACAATTCCTCCACGGCACACTCCAGTCGCCTCTTGATGGCTTCCATGCTACCGTTTTCTGTCAGAAGCCTGTTTAGCTCATAGCATAACTCAGACTTCCAGTAGCCAATATCTGACAACCTCTGGCCCAGGTTCCTGGAGGTCCTCTCCTGCATCTGGCGTGTCAGCTGGTCCTTGTCGTGCATGATCCGCAGGGAGTCACCTGTCAGCCGGCTGGCCAAAAGCCTGGAAGTCTCAGCACCCTGGATCTCCAGCTCATTGGACTTGTTCCAGTCTTTGGGACTGTAGCGACAGAAGAGTGCAGTACGGAGGGAGGGCAGGGTGGTGGTCAGGCGCCGGCCGCTGTGACATTCGTCCGAGCAGGTCTGGGTGCTGGCAACCTTAGAGAAGAGGCTAGGTCTCCATGAGTTGAGGTAGCGGTACCCCGGCAGGTGATAGGGCTGGAAACACTCCTGGACCACAGGATTCTGCGCTTGAAAGCGCAGCCCGGACAAGCCACATACTTTCTTGGGGCTACAGTAACTGGCCGTCTGGGTGGTTCCAAGAAATTCCATCTTCCCCCATAAGTCAGCCCCTGGTGGGCAAAACTCTGCCCCAGGGGCAAAGGCATGCCCCAGCAGCCAGGAGTAGCAGAGGCTCTGTGACACAGCTTTGGTGTCATAAAGCCTGGCACTGAGTCTCTGAGCAGTGACTGGGCCACAGGGTCCTAATCAAAACTAACCAACAAAGACGTTTGAGGATGTAAGAAAGGGTCCAGAATCTTCCAGAACTGAATGAACCCAGTGGGAGAAAACTTAAAGAAGTCAACTTCATTGAACCAACGCAGCAACAGGTCAGAAGGCCGGATGGTTTGTTTGCTGGTTTCTTTGTTTGAGGCAGGGTTTCACTCCAAGCCTAGGCTGGCCTTGAACTCACTGCAATTCCCAGTGCTGTGACTAAAGGTGTTTATTTGTTTGAGGCAAGGTCTCACTCCAACAGGGGCTGACCTGGAACTCACTGTCATCCCCCTGCCTCAGCCTCCCAAGTGCTGGGACTAAAGGTCTGTGACACCATGCCAACTCCAGATTGTTTTTGCTCAAAGGATGATTTTGGTCTTTTCTAACAAAGTTTAAACTCAAGTCCCAAGCTTGGTGTGATGGCGCACACCTGTAATCCCAACACTCTGGAGGCTGCTGAAGCAGGGGGATCTGGAATTTGAGGCCAGCCTGAGTTATATAGGGAGACTTTGTCTCAACCAAACAAGGGCTGAGGATGTAGCTTACTAGTAGATCATATGCCTACCATGTGTACCCCAGCACTGAGAAAAAATCTATAATGTTTCCAGGTACATTAGCTGTGTCTTATTTCATTATTTTTAAAAGATCTTTTAAAACAATTTATTTGAGAGAGAGAGAGAGACAAAGATAGAGACAGAGAGAGACAAGTTTGGGTGTGCCAGGGCCTCTAGCCACTGCACACGAATTCCAATTGCATGTACCATGTTGTGCCTCTGGTGTTATGTGGGCACTGGGGAATCAAACCCAGGCTGTCAGGGTTTGCCAGCAAGCACCTTTAGCCTCGGAGCCATCTCTCCAGCCCCAGCTGTGTTTTATTTTTTAAAAATCAAGAGAATTTATAAAAGTAAAATAATTTCCAGGGATTGGGGAGATGGCTCCGTGGTTAAAGGTGTTTGCTCGCAAAGCCTGCTGGCCTGAGTTTGATTCCACAGTACCCATTTAAAGCCAAGATGCACAACATGGCACACGCTTCCGGAGTTCGTCTGCAGCAGCAAGAGGTCCGGGAGCACCCATCCTCTCTCTCTCTCTCTCTCTCTAACACAAAAATAAATTTAAAAAATTTTTAGTACTCAGTAAGGCGAAATTCACCATGTCTATATAGTAGCCCTCTAAGAGGAAATATGGAAGCAGACATTTTGCTGAATCCAAAGGGAATCCTCAACACCCAAAGTTGTTTCCTTTTCCTGATTATCTTGATCATACAGGGGATGTTTCCACCTCCTGGTCGACTCTGGAACTGCAGGCACTTCCTGTGCATCTCTAACCATAAGGATTTCAAGGGTCAGAGCCGAAAACCAGCACCAGACTTCCTTCTTCCTTTTCTTCCTTCCATCCCTTCCCCCTGCCCTCTCCAGTCTTTCCATTCCCTCTCCCTCTTCCTTCCTTCCTTCCTTCCTTCCTTCCTTCCTTTCCTTCCTTTCTTCTTCTTTCTTTCTTTCTTTCTTTCTTTCTTTCTTTCTTTCTGGTTTTTTAAAAAAGATTTTATTTTATTTTATTTTATTTATTTATTTATTAGATACAGAGAAAGAGAGGGAAAGAGAGAGAGGGAGAGTGAGAATGGGCGCACCAGGGCCTCTAGCCACTGCAAACAAACTCCAGATGTGTGTGCCCTCTTGTGCATCTGGCTTTCATGGGACCTGGAGAATCGAACTGGGATCCTTAGGCTTCGCAGACATGAACTTTAACTGGTAAGCCATCTCTCCAGCCCTCTGTTGTTTGTTTGTTTGTTTTATTTTTAAATATATTTTTAATTTATTTATTTGCAAGCAGAGAGAGAGATAGAAGAGAGGCAGACAGAGAGAGAATGGGCACACCAGGGCCTCTAGCCACTGCAAACGAACTCCCAGATACATGTGCCCCTTATGCATCTGGCTTATGTGGGTCCTAGAGAATTGAACCAGGATCTTTTGGCTTCGTAGGCAAATACCTTACCTTAACTGCTAAGCCATCTCTCCAGCCTTGTTTGTTTTTTTGAGGCGGGTCTTGCTGTAGCCCAGGCTGCTGCTGCTGCTGCTGCTTCTCCTCCTCCTCCTCCTCAGCCTCCTCCTCCTCAGCCTCCTCCTCCTCCTCCTTCTTCTGCTTTTTTTTTTTTTTTTTGGTTTTTCGAGGTAGGGTTTCACTCTAGCTCAGGCTGACCTGGAATTCACTATGTAGTCTCAGGCTGGCCTTGAACTCATGGCGATCCTCCTACCTCTGCCTCTCCAGTGCTGGAATTAAAGGTGTGTGCCACCACACCTGGCTTGCTTTTTTTTTTAAACATGGTCTCTATAGCCCAGGCTGACCTCAAACTTATGGCAATCCTCCTGCCTCTGCCTGCTAAGTACTGGGATAATATTCATGACTCACCACACCCAGCTAACCATGTCTTTAAAGTTCCTGTCCTGGGCTGGAGAGATGGCTTAGCAATTAAGGTGCTTGCCTGCAAAGCCAAAGGACCCAGGTTTGATTTCCCCAAGACCCATGTAAGCCATATGCACAAGGGGGTGCACACATCTGGAGTTCA
The DNA here is from genome assembly GCA_036365145.1 of Orientallactaga sibirica. Taxonomy (NCBI): domain Eukaryota; kingdom Metazoa; phylum Chordata; class Mammalia; order Rodentia; family Dipodidae; genus Orientallactaga; species Orientallactaga sibirica. Next base: position 39,240,644 of record JAEOAD010000008.1, on the reverse strand, counting down.
TTTGCAGCAGCTGAAGGCTCTGGTGTGCTCTCTCTCTCTCTCTCTCTCCCTCTTTCTTTCTACCTATTTATCTCAAATAAATAAATAAAAAAAATTTTTTTTTTTTAAAAAAACTCCTATCCTACTGAATTGTAGCTAAGTTTCTCCTAGCCTGACCCAGGTTCTGGTCTTGTTTTACCCACTTATTTACAGTGTGGATTCAACTTCCCCATTTTGGCGTCAGATTTCCCCTCTGTAAATAGGGGTGCAGGACTTTATCTCTGCAGTTCTAACTTACAACTCAGAATGACTTAGCTACAATGACATTGGATCCTTATTCCCTGGAAGCTTTGTGCTTGAGGCTTTGAGCCAGTGTTTTTTATTGTATTGTATTGTATTGTATTGTATTTTTTTTTGAGGTAGGGTCTTGCTCAAGCCCAGGCTGACCTGGAATTCCCCATATAGTCTCAGGGTGGCCATGAACTCACGGTGATCTTCCTACCTCTGCCTCAGGAGTGCTGGGATTAAAGGCATGCGCCACCATGCCTGGTCCCAACTGTGTGGCCCAGGCTGGCCTTAAACTCCTGATCCTCCTGCCTCTGCCTCTTCAACAATTTCCTACTGGCGTGGACCACCACAACCAGCACCAGTTTTTAAAGAAATACCTTTATTTATTTATTTGCAGGCAGAGAGAGGGCAAGAGAGAATGGACATGACAGGTTCACTCACCTCTGCAAACAAACTCCAGGTGCATGTGCCACTTAGTGCTTTATATGGGTGCTGGGGAATTGAACCAAGGTCATTAGGCTTTGCAGGCAAGCACCTCACCCACTGAGAAATCTCTCCAGTCCTTGAACCAGTTTTGTCCCTAGCGGGTGTGTTAGTTGAGACTTAGAGACTGGAAGTGACTTGTCTAATGTCATTTGGCTCCTGAGAGTCAAGGGATCGAGATTTGCAATACATGTCCCACTCCAGACATGAACTGTCAACCCCTTTATAATCAACCATCCTCCTCCTCACCCATCCCTGTTCATCCCCTGACCCTCAAATCCTGGCAGTTTACCTTGTGTGTGTGTTTATATCCCCATAGTTTGCAAAGTTCCTATTTAAATTTAAGGTCTTGGGAGCTGGGTGCAGTAGTGCACACCTGTAACCCCAGGACACCTATCACCCCAGGTGAAGGCAGGAGGATCTCGAGTTCAAAGCCAGCCTTGACTACATCATCAAGAATACATAGTTCAAGACCACCCTAGCCTACATGAAACTCTGTCCTAACCTCCATCCCCATTAAGTTCTTGGAACATCATTTTGTGCATTTAAAACAAGTATTTTTGTGTGTGAGGGGTGTTTCTAGGCAGGGTCTTACTCTAGGCCAGGTTGGCCTAAAACTCACAGTGATCTTCACATGTCAGCCTTCCGAGCGCTGGGAACTAAAGATGTGTACCACCATGTCTTGTTTTTGGCATTGCTAAAAACGGGCTGGGACTGTGAGGAGGCTGGCCTGAACTGTTGGACATGGCCAGGGACCCTGGGCTGTGGGGTTGCAGCTGGCCCTATTGTCAGGAGTCCCTGGCGACGGTGACTGGCCTTCCCTACGTTGTAGGTTGTAGTGTGCCCTGTCATCGCCCAGAGTGGGCAGAACTGGCAAAGCCCTCCCCTGGACCCCAAAACGCTCTGACCATTCCATAAATCAGACTTTGCCCCCCACAGCTCCTGACCTTGTGACTAGCTGCCCAAGAGACCCTTATGTGGCTGAAGTCACGTAGCCTTTTCACCATCTCCCCCACAGCCTTTGAAGTCACAGACTTCCGCCATTCCCCTTATCTTCTCTCGCAACTCCTCCCCCCACAGCTTTGAAGTTACTAGTTCTTCTGCCACCTAGATAACAGCCCGTAAACTATGCATCCGATTGCCATATAGTCTGTACGTGCCATCCCAACCTTCCCCAAGTGTTTATAAACCCACTCCCCTTTTGAATAAACAAATGCTGCCCATCAGACGTCTCCCGGGTGTTCCTTGCCTGGCATGTCTTCGTTGTCACACTCACCTGCTGCTCCAGGACCCTGCTGCTTTCCCCCAACTCCTCCCTCCCTCGCCCAGGACTTCGGCGGCCAATGACCCCAGGAAATGGTAACGGTAAAGACCCACAATGTCTGGCTTTAAAACAAGTTTTCAACTTGAATTTTTTTTCTTATTTTTTACCATCCTCAATCAATTTTTTTTTTTCCGAGGTAGGGTTTCACTCTGGTCTAGGCTGACCTGGAATTAACTATGTAGTCTCAGGGTGGCCTTGAACTCACAGCGATCCTCCTACTCTGCCTCCCAAGTGCTGGGATTAAAGGCGTGCGCCACCACGCCCAGCCTCAATCAATTTTTAAAATTTAAGTCTAATCTTTCAAAAATCACATAAGAAACATGAGGGAAATGCACAGAGAACTTCAAATCCTTTGAAAGTTGTTAGAACAGAAAACAACACTCACACTTTTGGAACACACTGTGTTCAGAAAAAAGCAAAAAGTTAATTCTACAGGCCTGGATGTACTATGGAGATCTGACATGCCACAGAGCACAGGATAATGCCAGCTGGGCCAAGGCCCAGGTGGACATTCCTGGCACACGAACCTATGTGAGCTACAGACAGACTGACTGGGAGCAAAAAGCTCGCTCAGCGTTCACAGTAGCACTCCGTTGGGGTGGCAGCAGTGGGTCATGGAGGCCACTGCCCACCCTGTGCAGATTGGCCTCTGTCCCGTGGGCCACTGAAGGTTAACGAGAAGCAGAGGGACAAGCTTGGTTTGTGAGGGGAAAGGATGGAAGGCTTGCAGTAGAAGAATGACTTGGGGAACTGTGGGAGACATCACCATGACCACACATATCTGGTTTCTCCCATCTCCGGTGGTGTCAAAGTGTGCTTCCTAAACTGTTAGGGGAATGGTCACATGACTAACGCTGGCCATTGCTGTCATTGCTGAGTAGAAGCATGTTGGAACCAATGCGGGATCTTCTCGCCAGTTGTCCTAAATGAAGCCACGGGTGTGAGCTCACGAAAGGATTCCTGGGAAACACAGGCTGCTTGCGGTTGAAAATCACTACATCGGCTGGGGTTGTAGCTCCATTGGTAGAGTGCTTGCCTAGCATGCATGAGGTCTTAGATTGATTCCCCAGCACCAAGTACCCTGGGCAGGTGGTGCATGCCTGTCATCCTAGCATTCACATGGTGTATCAATTACCTTCTCGCCGCTATGAACAGATACCCAACCAGAAGCAACTTGTGGAAGGAAGGGGGTTGAATTCAGCCTACAGTTCGGGGCAAGTTTCATGGTAGGGAGGCATAATGGTAGAAGCAGGAAGAGCATCACATTGCAGAACAGTCAGGGTGCAGAGAACCTGCTCACCAAGCCATAAAGCCTGCCCCCAGTGAACACGTTCTTCCAGCAAGGCTCCACCTCCCCAAAGGTTCCACCTTCCCAAGCAGTGCCACCAACTAGGAGACACCTAAGCCTGCAGTGGGGGTTGGGGGAGAGAGGTGCATTTCACATTCAAATTTGATAGCACTGCTCTCACCAGTAGCCAGAGAAGCTTCCTTTTGAAGATACCTGGGGGGATTCAAAACTCCTTAAAGTGCTGAAACAAGAGGCTGTTGAGAGCTCAGGGATAAATAAGTGGAAGCTGAAAGCATGTAAGAACCAGAGGGTGGGGAGGAGTACTCTGGGACACTATCCCTCCAGACAGGACATGAAGTGACTGACCAGTTACTTTCACAAACATGTGGAGGAGGGCTAAAAGAAAGAGACATCAAGCCGGATGTGATCAGCACTCATCAGCACTCAGGAGGCAGAGGTAGGAGGATCACCATGAGTTCGAGGCCACCCTGAGACTACATAGTGAATTCCAGGTTAGCCTGGGCTAGAATGAGACCCTACCTTGTAAACCCACAAACAACAATAGAAGAAACACTTGTAGGAAAGAGGGGTTTAATTTTAATGGAATGGGGGCACAGGAAGCAGGACAAAAGATGGTAATGGGAGGGGATTACGAACAAGTCTCATAAAAAATTTCAAGCCGGGCATTGTGGCACACACTCTGAGGAGGCTAAGTAGGAGGGTCTCATGAGTTCGAAGCAAGCCTGGGACTATAGAGTAAGTTCCAGGTCAGCCAGGGCTACAGTGAGACCTTGCCTGATTAAAAAAAAAAATAAAAAAATAAAAATTTCAAGAGCCAGGAGTGATGGTGTACACTTGTAATTCCAGCACTTGGGAAGTAGGGGCAGGAAGACGGTGAATTCCAAACCTGAGTGGGCTACATACTGTGAGACCCTGTGTGAAAGTAAAAGGGAGGGGAAGACGTCAGGGCACTGACAGTTAATGTCGTAGAGTTAGTAAGATTGACAGGAAAATCACAATTTGCCGTGCCAACATAACGAATTCAAGTAATGATGTTAAAAGCCACTGAGCAAAAAAATCTATAGAGAAAAGGATATTCCCAGGAGCTCAGTCAAGTCCTAATTACTTACAAATACAGAGGGTCCCATTCACTGCACACACTGGGCAGGCAGCCTTACCAAGTGAGCTGGTTTCACATTCCTAATAATAGGCCCAATGACATTATGCACCAAGTGTACAATCACAAGCACACATCTAGGTATAATTAGCACCCCTCTCCCCTCAAAAAAATACAGTGCTGTCCAGGATCGCTTCTGAAGTGCCAGAATTTTGAGTGATAATTTAAGCTGTGTGATCACACTTGTTTGTGCAAAATTGATTTCCCTTTAATATTAAATCTCAGAAAGTAAAAGTACATCGAAGGAATTGAAGGTCTTCAGTCTGAAGAGTTGAATGTGTGCACTTGAACCAATGAAGCACTTGTCATTGGTAGTACCAAGTCATCTGTGTGGCAGTTTTTTGTTTTTTTTTTGGAGAGACACAGAAAGAGACAGAGAGAGAGGGAGACAGAGATGGGCACGCCAGCAGCCTCTCAGCTGCCGCAAACGAAATCTAGATGCGCGCGCCCCCTTGTGGTCAAGTGCAGCATTGCACCCTTGTGTCACTTTGCATCTGGCTAAACGTGGGACCTGGAGATTGAAACCGCTAGAGATTGGAATCAGCGTTCTTAGGCTTAGGAGGCAGGCGCCTTAACCGCTAAGCCATCTCTCCAGCCCTGTGTGGCAGTTTTTACTGTGCTGATTTTTAAAATAATAAACAATATTTAGAAGTAAAAAGAAAATAAACAATAACCTGAGTCAAAATTATGGTATATGTAGGATCAGATAAAGCATTGTAAGGTTTCTGTTAGACGGCTGACCTGGACGCCTTAAAAATTATCAGTGTGATTAAAGACTAAAAAACGAAGTACAGTTAGGGACTTAAAAGGCGGTACAGTGATGGATCTAATGCGCGATGGGATTGGCTTATTTGGAACTGAATGAATATGAATATAAACTGTATATGGACTAACAGCATTGCATCGAACTTCTTCAGCTTAAAAATGGCATTGAGGTCATGGAGAATCACCCGTTTGGTTTTTATGGAGCCAGGTGCCCTAATATTTAACATAGCCGCCGCTCACTATGATATGCGATACACATCACAGCCGTCATCCACGCCGCACTGAGTTTGCACATGCGCAGAGCCCTCTTATGAGACTTATTTCGCACGGCCGGAGTCAGATTGGGCCCGCGAAGCGGAAATACGCCACGGTGGTTCCGGTGAGCGCGTCGATGACAAGAGTGGCAGCATGGAGGAAGTGCCCCACGGTAAGCTTGCGGAGGGGGCGTGGGTGACAGGGCCGAAGGGACACTAGGTGCTCTAATTGTGACCTTGTCTCCGCGCAGGCTGTCCCGGAGCCGACAGCGCCCAGGCGGGCCAAGGGGCCTCGTGTCAGGGATGTCCCAATCAGCGGCTGTGCGCCTCTGGAGCCGGCGCCGCTCCGGACCCGGGTGAGGAAGGGGCTGGGCCTGAGCCGGAAGTGAAAGACACTTGCCCGGAAGAGGCGGGTATTGAGGAGATGAGGGGCGGGGTTTAAAGGATGAATGACAGTGGCTGGTAGGCAGTACTAAGCGTTGTATTGGGAGCGGCATAGATTTAAAGGCGGGGCTTGAGGAATGATGGGCGGGCAAAGATCCATGATAAGCACGGAATTAAAAGGGACATCAAAGAGGGGCGGGGTCCGAAGGTGGGGGAGGTGTGTAAAAAAAGGGGAGGGGCGAGTCCCGGACTGAATGACAGTCACTCACGTTGGTGCATAGGAAATAGACTGCAGAGGAAATAGGGAATAAAAATTGAGGTGTAGAGCTGGAGACACAAGCTGTTAAGGCACTTGAATGCGAAGCCTAAAGACCAAGGTTCAATTCCCCAGGACCCACGTAAGCCAGATGCACAAGGTGGTGCTTGTGTCTGGAATTCATTTGCAGTGGCTGGAGGCCCTGGTGCACCCATTATCTGCCTCTCTCTCTCTCAAATAAATGAATAAAATATTTTTTCTAAAATTGAGGTGTAGAGGCCACTAGGCCTAAATCCTCGTTTTGGCAACTCGATAGAATTTGCTTCATCTTGAGGAGTGAGTCTCCAGAAATTTACTCACCAGAAATGTATGTTAGTCACTTCATAGGCACTGTGCTCTGTGCTATGAAAATGAGGCAGAAAACTGTCAAGGAGTAGCTGAACAGAGGAGAAAAACGGGTGAGCAAGCACTTTAATCACTGCCGGCTTAAGTACTGTGAAGGGCAAACTCCAGGCTGGGGAGAGCTCTGTGAACGTACTTGGAACAATGTTGAAAAGCAGTAAACAAAAATTCCAAGAGACTGAGCTTGTTTCTTACATCACTACCGACTGTGACCTTGAGCAAGAGGGTTCGCCTCTCTGAGTTTCCTGGTCCTCATCAGAGATGGAGAAAAAATTCATTACCTCGCAGTGTGGTCTTAAGGATTTGAAATACGCCATTGAAGAATGCACAGTAGATGAGCTCCGTGGGCTAGGCGCGTCCTACCTGTATATCAGAGTTTCTTCACTCGGGGCCTCTACCACTAGATGCCAGTGCTACCCCTTGTGATATCCAAAAAATGCCCTGCAGATGTTGACAACGCCGGGGAGATTTTTGACGTTTAACCATGTTCAAGGTTCTCTGTCTAGGAGCTGAGAGTAGACCCATCCTGAGAGCTTGTACTGTACTGTTGTACTGCATGAGAAAAAGACACACACCAATAAGTAAGATGGGCCGGGCGTGGTGGTGCACTCCTTTAATGCCAGCACTTGGGAGGCAGAAGTAGGAGGATTGCTGTGAGTTTGAGGCCACCCTGAGACTACATAGTGAATTCCAGGTCAGCCTGAGCTAGAGTGAGACCCTACCTCAATAAAACAAAAAAACAAACAAAAAAAAGCAAGATGGTTTCAGGTGTGAGGTATGGTTACAGCCTTCTTTTCTGATTTTCTGCTTTTGATGTGTTTTTATTTTATTTTATTTTATTTTATTTTATTTTATTTTATTTTATTATTATGAAAAGAGAGATAATTGTCATGCCAGGGCCTCCAGCCACTGTAATTGAACTCCAGATGTGCGCACCACCTTGTGTGCATGTGTCACCTTGTGTATCTGGCTTACATGGGTTCTGAGGAGTCAAACCTGGGTCCTTAGGCTTCACAGGCAAGCATCTTAACTGCTAAGCCATTTCTCAAGCCCCCCACTCCATTTTTTTTGAAGCAGAGTCACATGATAGCCCAGGCTGACCTGGAACCCACTCTGTAGTCCTGTTGGCTGGAAGTCACAGTGATCCTCCTACTTGGGCCTTCCGCGCACAGGGATTAAAGGCGTGTGCCACCGCACTTAGCTAGCTTTATTCTCTTGCTAGCACTTGTCGCTGTCTTGCTGAAGTGTTATCTCACACAGCCCTGAGGACTTAGCCATTCTCTAGCCATTGAAAAAGTGACACTCAGGACCCAGGCAGGGATGTCGTCACCTGACTGGTTTGGGTTTTGTTTTGTTTTTTCTTGCAGCCGTGGAGGAAATCAAAGAGAAAATGAAGACGGTGAAACACAAGGTTTTGGTGTTGTCTGGGAAAGGCGGTGTTGGGAAAAGCACTTTCAGTGCCCACCTCGCCCATGGCCTTGCAGAGGATGAAAACACACAGGTGGGACCCTGGGGAGAAACCAGGAGGTACTCCTTCTATCTGAGGTTCCTCATGGCTGTAGAGAGCAGCTCCTCGGACTCCATGGAACTGGCTTTTTTGACCATCACCATCCTCCAGAGAATAAGAAATTGGTCTGTCAGCTGAAATTCGGTAGCTAAGAAAGCAGGTGGCAGGTGTACGTACGGCTGTCCTAGTGTGCGGATGATGTGTGACCTTTCACAGGCTTCGTTTCCCCTCTTATCCTCCTGCAGCTTTTCTCTATGTCAAGATCCTGTAAACTGTCATTAGTGGGCTGAATCCAGCCCATGTCCTGTGAACTAAGGGTGATGTTTACATTTGGAGCGGTCACTTTTCAAGTGTCATCTAAGTACCTATGTAGTATTCTTGACTTTGCCCATGAAGCAGAAAATATTGTCTGTTTAGCCCTTGTAGTGACTGTTTGCTGACCTTACACCAGGTCATTCATTTCTACTGAAGAACATAGAAGAAAATGAAACTCAGGTCATCCAGCCTGGTGTGGTGGCACATGCTTGTAATCCCAGCACCTAAGAAATAGAAGCAGCAGATTGTGAGTTCCAGGCCAGCCAGAACTACATACTGAGACCCTTTCTCAAAACAGACAAATGCTACACTCTGAGTGGTGGCTTTTTTTTTTTTAATTATTTATTTGAGACAGAAAGACAGACACACACAGTGTATATGGGCATGCCAGGGCCTCCTCCTGCTGCAGATGAACCCCAGGCGCATGTACCACTTTGTGCATCTGGCTTTACGTGGGTACTGGGGAATCAAATCCAGGCCATCAGGCTTTGCCAACCCATCTCTCCAGCCCTGGATGTTGGCTTTTAAAGGTGTGGTCAGTAGCTGAGAATACAAGCTCAGGCATCAGACAGTCCAGGTTCACATCCCACTACATAGAAGCCGGAAGCTGAAGCAGGCTTCTGTAATCCCAGTGAACCAACCACGGAAGGGAGGCGGACACGGGAGGATTGCCTAGAAGCTCAGGGTCAGCACGGTGAGCAAAGGGACTCTGTGTCAAATGAGGTGGAAGGTGAGGGCTAACCAGAAAGTGGTCCTCTGACTCCACACACTCTCTGAGGCACATGTGCCGTTCACACACCAAATTAATTTGAAAAGGCATGAGGAAAGTGTGTTTTCATGAGAGTGATAAGAGCACCATCTGCCGTGTGCAGATGGGGACTACTGAGTGGGGCTTGTTGATGGCATCACCAGCATTATTGTCAGCAGGAGGCTGGGGAGCAGCACTCTGTCCCTGGTCTGCTATCTGCTGGAAGTCCTGCATAGTCTGTCGTCTTGTTTGGAAAGGGCTTGGGTGGAGAGAAGTGGAGAAGAGGCCTGAGACATGCCAGACAGACGAGGGAAGGTGGATTCAGTGAAAGAAAGAGCCTCCTTTGTAGTCAGAATTGAGCCCAGTGACATGAAGGGGTCAGGAGTCAGCTTTTCACTGTGAGCATGTCCAGAGCCCCTAAAGTTTGAGCTAAAAAGGTAAGAAGGATCATTAGCAAATCCACACTGGGTGTTTGGGGATTTGAATGTTTGAGACCCTTCCCAATGCTTGTAGACAGAGAGCCGCAGCTTTAGTCACACACCAGACGAGGCAGAGCAAAGCCACTGTGTGAGGTGACACAGCCTTGGAAGGCCTAGAAGTAGGATTGAGGCCTCCTCAGGAAGAGCGTTCTCATCTTGTTTTTTTATGCTGGGAGGGGGCAAATGTGTGGGGATTTATATGTGTGCTTGTGGAGGCCAAAGAACACCTTGATGGGGCTGTAGTCTTAGAGACAGAGAAAGGGAGGAGGAGAGAGAGAGAGAGAGAATGGGTGCGCCAGGGCCTCCAGCCACTGCAAACAAACTCAAGATGCATGCACCATCTTGTGCATCTGGCGTACGTGGGTACTGGGAAATCAAACCTTGAACCAGGGTCCTTAGGCTTCACAGGCAAGCACTTAACCTCTAAGCCATCTCTCCAGCCCTAGTCCACCTTTTTTGGGACTGGGTCACTCATTGGCCTGGAGCTCACCAATCAGACTAGATTGGCAGGCCAGTGAGCCAGCCCTAAGGATCCTGTTATTTCTGCCTTCACAGTGCTAGGATTACAAGTATGTACCACCGTGCCCAGCATTTCTGCATGAATTCTGGTAACTAAGTTCAGGCAAGGCAAGTACCAGGATCTGGGCTCCAGAACTGGTTACCAGGCACCCTTCTGGTGTGACTGCCATCTATGTTGCATGTGACTCTGTTCCCTCCCTTGATTGTGGGGAGTGACTTTCCTCAAAAGTAATCAATGATGCCTGTAGACAAGTGGCCAGAGACCCAAAAGGGCTTCTGTTGGGGCCGCAGAGACCGCATGCTGTCTCACACTGCGAAGCGTGGACAGAGATGGATGGGGATGAGGAAGCTGAAGGAAGTGCAGTCCTCTTCTGGGATGGGAAGTTTCTCTGGGACTCTCGAGTGGCCTGACCACAGGTCTGTGAGGGTGTGGAGGAAGTAGGCGCGAAGAGGGAAGCAAGAAACCAACATGACGCAGTTCCAGAGTCACCAGGGATGTTGCAGTCTGGACTTGAGACAGCCCAGCTTTCAGGATGAATGGACTGCTCTTCACGAGACCTCTCTCAGGCCAGGCAGGGTGTGGCTTGGTGGAGGGAGTCTTTAGAGAGGGCACCCGCCTCCCCTGGGCAAAGAGCGTTCCAGACTTACTTTCCTTCCAGAAGCTCCGCGTTCCCCTTTAGTCCTAAGAAGATGGAGTTCCCGCAGATGTTCTCCTCTGGCCTCCTTTCCAGGCCCCATGGGATAGTGGCAATCCTTGCTCATTGAGCAAGTCCCTGGTGCCTCAGTTTCTTCTGTGAAGCAGAGATGATGACCACTCTTCCGGGGTTGAATGCACAGTGGCTCAACCTGACTCTCCAAGTGGCCTGACACACTGTCATAAGATCACTGTAGAGGCGCTCGGCCAGACCAGGGCTGGCTACAGTTTGCTATAGGAGTTTTGAACTGTGCTTCAACAGCCTAGAGGGTCAATGCTCCATCTTCCTCATGAAAAAGTGACTGCTCCCAGCGTGCCCGGGTTTCTTCCTGTCTTCTCCCAGCCTCCCTACTGGTCCTTGGCCTCTACCCCCGGCCCCGCCCCCTCCCTGTTGTGTGTACCTGGAGGACTGGGCATTCCGTGATTTACAGACTGGTCTCCTTGTTCCAGGTTGCTCTTCTGGACATCGATATATGTGGGCCATCGATCCCCAAGATAATGGGGCTGGAAGGAGAGCAGGTAATGGTTCTGACCTGGGGGCTCTTTTAGAGCAAGCGGCTTAGCACCAGATTGCTAGACAAGCAAGGTGAGTGGGGCCGCGTCTTCACGTGTGGACAAAAGGAGCTCAGATGCATGTGCAAAAACTGGATTTGGCATGGGGGTGTGTGTGGCAAAATTTAAATCTTAACGTGTCCACACCATTTGAGAAGCATTGGTTTCATTACCTTCTCGGGGTCAGAGAAGCAACAAGCAAAATGCAGAAGTGTACCCTGGAAATGTCTCTCTCAGGAGAATCCCAGGGCCAGGGTTTGTTTGTGTCTGTCTCTGGAAGCAGAGGAGTCTCTACACTGTGATCTCTGGGGAACCAAGACTGGGGCTGATAAGTGACGTGGATCAGAGGTGGGGCCCCTGTACTCCACTGATGCCGTCCCAGGGAGGGTCCCCGTGTGGTGTGTGAAAAAGGGCCCAGTTGCTCTGTTGTCCCAGGAAGTGTTCCTGCCAGACTCGGTTCTGCGGGCATGGGGGTAGACAAAGCACATCGGTCTCATGGGAGAGGGCAGGTACAGGGAGGCCCAGGGCATCCTCACCCAGGGCTGGGCTTCAGCAGACAGTGGAGGAGGGGCTTCTCAGCACGGAGAGCTACCAAAAAACACTTTGGGCCCGAGGAGCAAGAGTAGGTGCCCGAGCTGGGAGTGGTGGCACACGCCTTTAATCCCAGCACTCGGGAGGCAGAGGTAAGAGGATCACCATGAGTTTGAGGCCACCCTGAGACTACATAGTGAATTCCAGGTCAGCCTGGACTAGAGTGAGACCCTACCTCAAAAAACAACAACAACAACAAAAAAAAAGAGTAGGTGCCCACACACCCAAGGCAGGTGGGGCCAGTCTTGGTGATACTGCCAGGGCCTGAGTTCTAGGGTGTGGATGACGTCACCATTGTCGAGGTGAAACAGCAGGACTGTTCCAGTCAGTCCCTCCGTGTACGTACCATATGGTACACAAGTGTGTACTAGGAAGCAGAAATTTAGCCTGGCATGGTGGTATTTGCTGTAGTCCCAGCTACTCAAGAGGCGGAGGCAGGAGGATAACTGGAGGCTAGGAGAGCCTCGAGAGCATAGCAAGACCCTGTTGTCTGAACTTGAGTAAGTTTAGTTCCCCGACTAGAGCAGGCTTGGGGAGTAAGTTTGGGTTGAGTGGGGTCTTCATTCCTCACCCTTCCCTCAAAAATTGAGTAGTGATACAAAGGATGGTGGCTTGTAGCGTATGAAGCCATCCTCTTCGTCTGATTTGTCTATGACATAGTGGCCAGGGTGCATCATGGCTCAGGAACAAATGTCATGTTCACACAGGTGCACCAGAGCGGCTCCGGCTGGTCTCCAGTGGTGAGTCGTCCCCTCTTGCCGTTGCTGTGGGGTAGCTCAGGATGGGCTTGTGGTGGGGGTGGGTTGTCAGTGTCTTTCTCAACCCGTCTGTTTGTCCACGAACATTCGTTGAGATACTTTTCCAGGAGCAGGAGGTGCATTTTAGACCAGGGATTGGCAAACTTTGTCTATAAAAGGGTATCAATAAATGTGACTGACCACATTGTGTTCCGATAAAACTTTATTTACAAAACCAGTGGTGGGGCTGCTGGGGCCATAGTTTGCTAATACCTGATGAAGATAGCCGAGGATATGATGGCTGTCACCACAGCACAGGGCTACACAGCCTTTTGAAAATCTTCTCAATGTCTTGCCTAGTTTTCAAAAATGATTTGATGATACAGAGAGTGGGCATGGTCATGGATCACGTTTGTCCCCAAATGATTTTTTTCTAATGGAGCCCAGTTAGAGTCACTGAGAAGTGTCCCACTTTGTTGCTTTGAGTGAAGTGTGTCTTGCCTTTGTTTCCTGTTCCTTCTGTAGTATGTGGAGGACAACTTGGGGGTGATGTCTGTGGGTTTCCTGCTCGGCAGCCCTGATGATGCCGTCATCTGGAGGGGACCAAAGAAAAATGGTGTGTGGCTCTGCTGCTTCTCTTGCTCATAGTTTTGGATTCATTGATTCCCATTCTATCAGGGTGGCTGCCATTGCCTGCTGGACTTTGTGGTGTTAATATGATTTTGGTGCTAGAGTTTGAACCCAGACTTGGCTCATGTTAGGCAAGTGCTCTACCATGGAGCCACACCCCAGCCTATAGTGTGTTCTTACACATCTGTCCTCCGTTTGAGGAGTGCTATAAGAATCCCCCTGAGGGCAGAAGTGCTTGCCATCAAGCATGAGGTCCTGATTCTCCCTGACTTCGACTCTCATATAAATAGCTGGATGTGGCCAATACACATCTGTAATCCTAGTCCTGAGGCATAGATAGAATTACTGGGCCTTGCTGGTCAGCCATCTGACCAAAAACATCAGCTTGGGGTTCAGTGAGAGACTCTGTCTCCAGGAAACATGTGAGTGACAGAGGAGGACACCTACCATTCTCCTGTGGCTTCTGCACACACACCAAAACAAAAAGAAAAGAAACACTAGTTTTCATTATGTATATTTTTAATGTCTACCACGAGTTTTCCTGTCCTTAAGACTTATAGGCCTGCAGTTATTTGAAGTGTGGTACTATGTGGCTAGCTTGTATCAGGGACAGAAGTGTGTGATGTGATGTCCTGTCAGGTCCACCTGGGTGGAGATGGAAGGTCACGATAGCAGTTGTAGCTGAGGGCAAACACCCTCCCTTGTACTGCTGACACCTTGGCCACATGATTCTATCGGGGTGATGTGATACCTTCCTCATAGGGAAGGACATTAAAGGTAGTACCCCAGCCTCCCCACTAGATGCCTGTAGCACCCCCATCTACCTTGTCATGGCATCCACACATGTCCCAATATTACCACTTGACCCCTGGAGATAGTGTCACCCTACTTGAGAGCCACTGCTGTGGAGTGAGGCCAGGTGCATGTGCAGACCCCCAGCCACTCTGGAGACTCAGCATTTGAAGGAAGGTGCAGACAGCAGCCTTGGCTCCTTTCCAGGCATGATCAAGCAGTTCCTGCGAGACGTGGACTGGGGAGATGTAGACTACCTCCTTGTGGACACCCCACCCGGCACATCCGACGAACACCTCTCTGTTGTCCAGTATCTGGCCGCCGCACACATTGATGGGGCAGTGATCATTACCACCCCTCAGGTGAGTGAGAGCTGAGACTTCCTTGTGCAGTTCTGAGAACTTGACTTTTAGGAAAAATCTTATTTGTCTGGTGGGGCTGTAGCTCAGTGGTAGAGCCCTTGCCTAGTATGCACAAGGTCCCGGGTCTAATCCCTACTATCAAACAATTGAAAGACCTGGGACTGGGGAAACAGCTGGGTGGTTAAAGGTGCTTGCTGTGCCAGCAAGCTGACTAGAATTTGAATCCTCAGCACTCACCTAAAGCTGGTGTGTCTGTGATTCCAACATGCCTGTGGCAATGGGAGGTGGAGTCAGGAGAATCCCAAAGCTTGAAGGCCCGCTAGCCTAGCGTTTACAGCAACAAGAGAAAGCAACAAGAGAGAGCCTGGCTCAAAGTGGAAGAAGAGGACCAACACTCCGAGGTTGTCCTCTGACCTCTACACACAATGGAACATGCATGCTCCCCTTACACACACACACACACACACACACACACACACACACACACACACACAAATTTTTCAAAAAGGAAGAAAAAGCCTTTATTTTGGGCCTCAAGGTGCAGATCAGGGATAGAGCATGTGCTTAGCATGCAGAGGTCCTAGGCTCCATCCACAGCACCTGAAAATCAAACAGGCAGTTGAGCCCATCCTTAGGATCATTCACAGAGGGAGCAGGCTGAGAAGAAGCCCTTCTCCAGGAGCCATGAGCCCACAGTTGTAACAAAAATGGGAAAATGAGGCTCCAAGCCGGGGACACCACTCTCTCCGAGCTCCTCACGTCCTGCACTAACAGGGCCCAGGCACCCTTTTAAGAGTCACTGCTAAGCCAGGCATGGTAGTGCACACCTTTAATCCCAGCACTTGGGAGGCAGAGGTAGGAGGAGTTCGAGGCCACTCTGAGACTACAGAGTAAGTTCCAGGTCAACCAAGGTAGGGTGAGAACCCTACCTTGAAAAAAAAAAAGTGTATTTGATTCAATGATGGCAGCACTCTCTGTTTTTTAATCTACATGTATATTTATGTGCATGTGTTTGTGTATGTGGAGACGCATATGTGTACACTGCATGTGGAGACCTGAGAACAACTCAGGATGTTCTTCAGGAAAGCGAACTACTGTTCTTTTCTCTTCTTTCTTTTCCCTTCCCCCTTTCTTCCCTCCCTTCTTCTCATTTCTTTTCTTTCTTTGTGAGACAGGGTTTCATAGCATATAACTTGTGCATTGATTGGGCTCTGCTGGCTGGCCAGTGAGCCCCAGGGCTGCCCCTGTCTTCCCCTCCCAGCACTAGGAATACAGGCCCGTGTCTCCACGCCCAGTGTTTGTATGTGGGCTCTGAGGATGGAGCTCAGGTCCTCACTGCTGGCAAGGCAGTGAGCTATCTCCCCAGCACCCCTATTTTCTTTTTGTCCATCAAGTTGTATTCATACTGTCAGTCAGAGGTTATCAAGCTCTTTCTTTTTGGTTTTTCTTTGTTTTTTCCAGGTAGGGTCTGGCTCTAGCCCAGGCTGACCTGGAATTCACTCTGTAGTCTCAGGGTGGCCTCGAAATCATGGCGATCCTCCTACTTCTGCCTCCCGAGTGCTGGGGTTATCAAGCTCTTTTGATAAAGAGCCAGCTAGAAAATATTTTCACTTTCGTGATCTATGAAGTCTCTGTCACCACCATGCTACAATGCCACTGTGGACCACAGGTGGCTCAGACAGTGCCGAAAGGAATGGCATGTTGCAGCATGTTCTTTCGGGTGTGAGCTGCCAATCCCTGATGTAGAAAAAAACCCCTGCTCTGGCTGGGCATAGAGTGCTTCCTAGAAGCAGAGCGGGTCTGCTCACAGACTCGTGGGACATGCTGCCAGGCTATTCTCTGGGGGTTTGTGGGAAGGCACAGCAGCCGGGGCAGGGCTGTCATGGAGTCCTCCATGACTACAGAACAAGGGGCACAGATCTCCAGGGCTCTGGTGGTGCACCCACCTCATCGCAGCATGTTGTCTGTCTTCCCCTTGCTGTGGGTTCACTGCTGTGTGTGAACCTTGCCAGGAGGTGTCCCTCCAGGATGTCCGGAAAGAAATCAGTTTCTGCCACAAGGTGAAGCTGCCCATCATCGGGGTGGTGGAGAACATGAGCACCTTCGTGTGCCCCAAGTGTAAGGTGAGGGCCCGGGGTCGGGGGGGCCACAGGACATTCTGCTGTCCTGGCCGGCTGGGAGGGAAGCTCCATTCACAGCCTCCACTGCGGCCTGAGGGAAATGCTTTCGTGTGTTCCACCCAAAATGAGCCACTGTTGGAAAATGTTCGCAACATGTATTTTGTCCTTATGATACTGACACAAAATCAGGTTTCCTTCCTTTTCATCTGCCTCACAGAAAGAATCGCAGATCTTCCCTCCCACGACTGGGGGTGCAGAGGCCATGTGCCAGGACCTGAATGTCCCTCTCCTTGGCAAAGTGCCTTTGGACCCACACATAGGTGAGTCTGAACACTGTTGTCACTGAGAAGAGCCGCCCTGCCTGCTCAGTCCTCACAGGCGTCACGCAGCTGGGCACAGTGGGGTGTTGAGCTCTGTGAGAAGACAAAAGCCTTGGGCTGGGGCCTCAGCTGGCAGACCTCCACTGCCATGAGGGGCAGCCGGGCATCCTGTGAGGATGGAATAGGACCTGTCCTGAGAGGGAGACTGTAGAGTTCGTGGGGAAGGGGATACTTGGAAAGACAGACACCGAGGAGATGGCCAGGAAGAGGAGTAGCCTCAATGGGTGGGTGAGCAAGTCTTACGTAGGGAGAGTGAGGGTCAGAGGT
Organism: Orientallactaga sibirica; assembly: GCA_036365145.1. Lineage (NCBI taxonomy): Eukaryota > Metazoa > Chordata > Mammalia > Rodentia > Dipodidae > Orientallactaga > Orientallactaga sibirica. The sequence continues at coordinate 39,223,351 of JAEOAD010000008.1, read as the reverse complement.
GGAAATCCTGGGCCAGGTTCCCCCGCAGCCTGCCTCTCTGACCACAGGGCCCTCGGCCCTTGTCTCCAGTGCTGACAGCCCACTATTCACAGTAGTTGTCACTGGCCTACTGTCAGGGACTATGAAAAGCGCTCTTTCAGTTTCTGAGTCTTCCAGGAGCCTGACATATCTGCTTCAGGGTAGCCTTTAGAACTGAGGGAGAAGTGGCACACTGTCCCTGACCCATGCTCACCCAGGGCATCAGCTTAGTGCAGGGACAGGCAGGAGTGCAGCTGTTCCCCCTGTCAATTTCAATTTCTCCAAGATAAGAGTTGAGCTGACTTAAATGTCGTGTGTTAGTAAAAGGACCCATGGCCAGGAAGTGGGTCAGTCACCTGTGGCAGGGACCTGGGTCTGAGGGAGGAGCCCAAGGCAGCCGTGGAAGGAGACAGGGCCCAGCTGTGAGTGGCTGTGCACCCAAGTGTGGAAACTGGGCTTCACCTGTCAGCAGAGAGGGACTGAGATGTTTGAGCAGGTGTGTGTTAGGCACCAGCAGGGGGAACTGAGCCACCTTCAGGTCAGGCCTGGACTGGGTTCTTGGCCTTGGCCTTGGCCTGGAGAAGGAAGGCCACACACTCGCTCCACAGAGTACCCATGTTTGTGGCCAGGAGGGGACTGGAGTGGGAGCTGCATGACAAGAAAGGACTAGAAGATCAATCTTTTCCGATGTGGGTGATCTGGAAGATGGAATGATGTGTGGAGAGAGCAGTGGGCAGGACATGTGCAGTGTGCTAAGCAGGAGAGAGAGAGTATTTTATACATTTGTGTCTGTGTTTCTGGAAAATGCCCCAAACACTAATACCTTTTTGGAATTACTTTCTGTAATGTTTTCCTTTTGTATTATATATATATATATATATATATATATATATATATATATATATATATATATATTTTTAACCATGTGCAGTCATTATTTGTCTCTTTACTCAAAGAACTAATTGCCACCTCCCTCCTTATTTTTGCTGGATTTTTGTTCAGTGTTGGGATTAACTGACCTCTTCAAAAGCAGATTCCTAGGCCCACTCAGAGCTGCTGAGTCAGTTCTTTGTGGCCCTGGAACGTGCCTTTGCCACACATAGCTAGCTGACTCGAAGCCACAGTGAAATGGAAGCCAGGGCTGCTGGTTGAAGGGGACACAGCTGAGATCCTAGCTTTGTTTTCCCTGAACCCGTGGGGACTGGAATGTGAGCTGTATGACTTTGGCACAGAAAGCGCCCCACGGCCTCGTGGTACTGTGCTTGCCCCAGTGTCTCATCTTCTCTTGTTTGTCTCTTGAAGGGAAGAGCTGCGACAAAGGCCAATCTTTTTTTGTTGAAGCCCCGGATTCACCAGCCACAGTAGCCTACAAAAGTATAATTCAAAGTAAGTGTTGAAACGAATCTCAGAGTTAATTCAGACATCTGCTGGCAGGAAGCCACGTGAAGGGAGCAGGGCTGGGTGTGAGGACAGCCCTTCTTCAGAATGAGGACAGTCACGGCCTCCAGCCTGGATGGGGACAGCAGTTTGCTGAGAGCTGCATGGCCACAGAATGACTCCCAGGAAGCCATGAGAAATCGCCTAGTGTGCCAGTGTTGTGGACTAATGTTCATGGTTTGAAAAATAGGGAGGGTGAAGTTTGTGTCATAGGAAATACATGTCAGTAAGGCTGTTTAAATCAATGGAGCCAGGTGTGGTGGCGCACGCCTTTAATCTCAGCACTTGGGAGACAGAGGTAGGAGGATTGCCCTGAGTTTGAGGCCAGCCTGAGATGACATAGTGAATTCCAGGTCAGCCTGAGCTAGAGCAAGACCCTACCTTGAGAAAAAAAAAAAAAAAATCAATGGAAACCCCAAACTGCGTGCCCCACAGCCAGCCCCATGCAGCGGCCTCTTGTCTTGCCTTCCAGGAATCCAAGAATTTTGTAGTTCCCGTCAGTCAAACAAGAACGTCAGTTCCTGAAATGGGACAGTGCTGCAGGCCACGTGGACCCCCGCTGCAGAACCTGCAGAGAATAGACAGCTGGAGCCACACATAAAAAGGGACCAGACGCTGACATGGTTTGAAGTAACCTCAGAGACACTTTAATCTGTCCACTTTTTCTATTCTATAGGTACAGGGCATTCTTCACACATGTGCCATTCTAAAATAAACATCTCCCCACACCTGTCCCTTGAGGAGACCTGCTTCCTGGGCGGGATCATGGGCGGTTGGGGGTGGGGAGCCACACTGCTGACCCCTGCTGGATCTCCGGCCTCTGGTGGTAAGTCAGCCAGGCAAGGACAGAGGGATGAGTGTAGCTTCACCATGGACGTCTTTCAAACAGCAGAGGCACCACCAGGGTCACTGTTGACCTGGGGCCGGTGTGCAGACCTCATCTGGGAGCCATGAAAACTTCACAAGTCACCTATGGGGTGATAGAGCCTGTGGTCTGCACCTCCACTTAGAAACATGCGCATAGCTAATTCTGTGCACTGTGCTAATTCCGACCCGTGCACGCCATTGTCAAGGTGCTTTTGAGAGACAGATGTAAACTCCATCAACCTCGTGATTCAGGGATGAGGCAAAGGAACTGAGAGCAGAGGGAAGGGTGGGTTCCTGTTCTCCACCTCGCACTGGGTCACGACAATAGAAGGTGGCAAGTCCCCTGTTCTTTCCCTCCTGTTCTCTCTACCCCTGCGTCCCCTTCCTACACCCGCACATGTGGTTGGATTTGCTGGGGTCCATGTGAGGAAGGTGGGACTCCCCTGAAGATCTATGGATCCCCAGAGCCCCAGGCAGGCCCCACTGAGAACCTGGAAGTGTCCCTGGCCACCTTGGAGAGCCTGCCCAGACTTTGGGCACAGAGTGGCAGGAGCTGCACAGCCAGTGAGTTTCTAGGCCACTGGCTTCAATTTGCACTCACCTAGTGCTGGCGAAGCCCCAGTCCCTCGAGCCCAGGCTTCTGAGAGTCACCTGGGGAGGCCTGCGAGGGGAAAAGACCATGGCTTCAGCCTGACAAGGAGCAGCCTCACTGGGAGGTCACCTGTTGCCACAGTGTCCCCCACAGCACCATTCGCAGCGTCAAGGTGATTCAAACCATCAAATGGGGAGCCTGCTCCTTATCTGCTGGCCTCATACAAGGCTTTGTGATTCTTCCCTTCATTCTGTGGTTTTGAAAATCACCTAAACTAAATGACAGACACAAAAGGACACACAGTGTGACTGTACTGATAGGACTGTCAAATCCACAGAGACGTGACAGCAGTGCAGCCTTGTGAGTGTACTTCATGTCCAGATCCTAACATCTGAAAGGGTTAACTTGGTCAGTTTTATGTATATTTACACAGTGAAAAAAAAAAAACAAAACAGCCAGGCATGGTGGCACACAGCTTTAATCCCAGCACTCAGGAGGCTGAGGTAAGAGGATCACTGTGAGTTCAAGGCGAGCCTGAGGCTAATTCCATGTCAGCCCAGGCTAAAGCAAGACCATACCTCGAAAAAAAAATTAATGTGAAAAACAAAACCGCAGTAGCAGTTGATGGTGGAATGTTACAAAGTGCAGTCACGCACAGGCCTTTACCCTGAGCGCCTGGCCAGCAGCATCCAGCGCCGGACCTCAGCCACTCACCGTCCGGAACGCCGTCGGGGACAGAAGACTGGCCGCAACCTTGCTGATGCCCCCCTCGTCTCCCGTCTTGCAAAGGACGTAGCCATAGAGGTTTGCAGCTTGGAGGGAAATCCCCGCAATCACAAGAGCCTGCATTGAGCAAAGCAAAGGAAAGCTGGGGGCACACACCAAAGCAGGGCAGGGCTGCTGGCCTGGGCCCAAGCAACCAAGAGGCCGGGACATTGTCATCAGGGAGGGGACTGGAGTAGACAGAAACAAGCTGCCCTAGGATGCAGTGTGATGCCAGAGCCAGGAGCCAAACTCCAGAGTCTCACAGTGTTGCTTATACCAGGTCATGACAATGAAATCCCTGCCTCCCAAATAGAACTTCAGCACTGTTAGTTTATGCCTCCTCAGCAGGGGCTCCCGACCCAACAAAGGAGAGAGAGAGAGAATGGGCGCACCAGCGGCCTCTCAGCTGCTATGAGTGAACTCCAGACGCGCGCGCCCCCTTGTGGGCAAGTGCGGCATCACGTCCTTGTGTCACTTTTTGCATCTGGCTAAACGTGGGACCTAGAGAATCAAATGGGTCTTCCTAGGCTTCGCAGGCAGGCGCCTTAACTGCTAAGCCATCTCTCCAGCCTGGCATACTTTTTTATAAAGAAAAAAAATTTCCTTGCAGGCGAAGATCTAGCTCAGGGGTAGAGCACTTGCCCACATGCACAAGGCCCTGGGTTCCATTTGCAGAACCATGGAAATAAGTTCCTTTCTAATCAACACGACTCACTAGAACCAAAAACCTGCCAACAACCAAATGACATCAGCTCATGGATAAGAGATGTGCTTTGCACATACAGTGCACTATTAGTCACACACAAAAAAGTGCACACAACACCCGTGCATGTATGCGCACACTACTGTTCAGATGGACCCAAAAAACAATGAAAGAAGCTGGTTACAAAAGACCTGTTACATGGTTCCATTTTTGTAGCATATCCCAGAATAGGCCCGTCTGTGTAGAAAGATGTGAGAACAGGGACATGGGCTTTTTGGAGGGATGAAAATAATCCTCAAATTGGTGGTTGCAGAACACAGGTCTTCCAGAAGGCATTGAATTGCCCCTTTCACATGGTTTTTGTTTTTTGGTTTTCCAAGGTAGGGTCTCCCTCTTGCCCAGGCTGACCTGCAATTCACTATGTAGTCTCAGGGTGACCTCAAACTCAAGGCGATCCTCCTACCTCTGCCTCCCGAGTGCTGGGATTAAAGGTGGTTTTAATGTACCCATGCGTGACTCAGAAACTGACTCCGGCCACCCCAGGCTGGTGGAGCTGCCTGCTCTGTTGTCTCACCAGCCACTTGAGCTTCAGGGAGAACAAGGTGCTGAAGAAGAACACGATCCATATCCCGGGGCAGATGACGAGGCCGAGCCAGAAGATGCGCGCCTCCGCCTCCGTGGCGGCCGTGGGGCTTGCGGAGACCTGTGCAAACCAGCAAAGATGGTTGCAGAGGCCATGCGGGGACCCCTGCTTTCCCCACGCTTCACACAGGATTTTGTGTAGACACGTCCTAAGTGTCTTGACATGAAACACACCTTTCTGGCTTCAAAAATCCAGTGGCTTTTCCCATCCTCATCTATCTGGTTCCACCATCGGAGCCCCACCATGAGTCTCCCAGTCACATTCTGAAGAAAAGGAAAAAAGGATGTAAGTATGTCATGGACAAAGTAGCTGTTTTGGGACAGGCTAGACTTGAACTCAGTTCTCCTGCTGCAGCCTCCTGAGTGCTGGGAATAGAGCGTGCCACTGCATCTGGCTAACTTTTCTTTTTTTAAAAAAATTTAGGGCTGGAGAGATGACAGCGGTTAAGGTGCTAAGGTCTGGAGTTCGTTTGCAGCAGCTGGAAGCCCTGGTGCACTGATTCTCTCCCACTCACTCAAATTAAAGTGTTTTAAAAAAAATGTAACAGGGTGTGGTGGTGCACGCCTTTAATCCCAGGTTGGGAGGCAGAGGTAGGAGGATCGCCATGAGTTCGAGGCTACCCTGCGAATACAGAGTGAATTCCAGGTCAGCCTGAGCCAGAGTGAGACCCTCCCTCGAAAAACAAAACAACAAAAAAAAACTGGGCTGGAGAGATGGCTTAGCAGTTGAGGCGCTTGCCTGCGAAACCCAAGGACCCAGGTTCGCTTCCTCAGTACCCACGTAAGCCAGATGCACAAGGCGGCACATGCATCTGGAATTTGTCTGCAGTGGCTGGAGCCCTCCAATTTTAAATGACGCAGGTTCAGTGCTTGGAAGTACATATTAGCCGTTTTGAACAAAGCACCTCTGGGTCCCACATGCATAGGGGATGTCACCATCTGGGAGCAAAGTCCCTAGAGAAGGGCGCCTCACCTTCACAGACCAGAAGTCAAAGGCCAGGAGGAGAAGAACAGTGACAAAGCAGCCCACAAAGCTTCTGCTGAACCAGTCACAACATGCGTAGATGACGATGGCGCTCACTCGGAAAAACAGATGGAAGAAGGTGGCCAAAGGATGCCTAGGGGACAAGCCAGGAGGTGCCCTCACTCTGAAGAGTCAAGAGGAAGGCCCCCCCAAAGCTCAGGCAGCATCAGCACACAGCTACATTAGCAGCTCTGGACCGCATCACACTTGTCGGCTGGCCCTTGAAGAAACCAGTACTTTCCCTAAGTGGACTCGAAACATCACTTGCCCTCTTCGAAACAGTGTCACCTTTGGAAGTGAAAGGAGACTGTCATCGCTTGTCTTCTCACGCAGCAATGGCAGTGACCAGTTCCCTAAAGATAAAGTTTGGATTATTCCACTGGCGTATGTGCTACCCACAGGACAGAGCTCTCGTGTCCCTGGGGCGAGGAGGGGTGTTCCCCGAGGGAGGAAATGGTCGTGACACGTGAGTGGCAGGTGAGCTCATGCTAAGTGCTCCATGGGGAAGATGGTTCTTGAGCTCAGGAAGGAAGGAACAGGAGCCAGGGGAGGTCCTCAGGCCTCAGCAGCAGCTGCCTTTTTTAGGGAGGGAGGAGCGCAGGGCAAATGGTTAGAAAGGATCTCCTGTGTGTGGAGCAGACACCAGTGCCTGCAGAGAGACAGGGTGACGCTGCCAGAGGGAAGACCGTTTCCCTAGAGCACGCAGGTAGAGAGCAGTAAGCCTCAGGCCATCGTGAACTACAAAACAAGGCCTTCCCTCAAAAGAGAGTAACAAAAAACACCTACCAAAAAAAAAAAAAAAAAAAAAAAAAAAAAACACCTACAACATAGACACCACACCTCTTACTCTGTCATTCTGGAGACCGAGGCAGCAGGATCATGAGTTCAAGGTCAGCCTGGGCTACACAGTGAGTGAGACCTTCTCTCAAATATACACGCACACATAGCTTGAAAAATGTCTGAGAGGGACTCGAGTGTGCCTTGCTTTACGCAACCTTGGAAGTTCATCAACTTGTGGAAGACCCTTCTGTCCACTCTCCACCCCGCCCCCCACTTTTGGCTGGGTTTTACCTAAAATAAAATGCAGGAAAATTCTAACTATTGGAAGGACATCTTAAGTGGGTCCATTTCCTGGCCATCCTTAGCTCTTCCTAGGAGGCGTTACTGCCACTCACGCAGAGCTGGAGGGAAGCAGGCTGCCGCTGGGGTCTGCGCAGCTGCTTTCCCAGGACCTCAGGACCCTCGTTTGCTCCACATGTGGAGACGGCAGTTTGGCAACATCAGGCTAATACTAGGGTGACTAGACTAATATTCTAGCCTCCAGAGCTTTGCAGGCTGTGGCCTGACACACACACACACACACACACACACACACACACACACACACGGGAAGGGGACACTAGCTTCCTACTCCTTCCATCAAGAGGCAAATACATAGAAGATGTCAATAAAAAAACAATTAAAAAAAAAGAACTTTACAATACTGGATAGCTAGGACATATGGCAATGAATGGACTCAGTGTTAAGTCAGTGATTGTTTATTTCTTTCTTAAAGTACTTTGATTTATTGCCTGTTTTTCTTGTATTGAAATAGGAAGTGAGAGAATAAGAGTTAGTTTTGGTATACTAAAAAAAAAGGGGGGGCAAATACAGTGATGCTTCTGAGCTGCCCAGCACTAGACATCCGGGTTCTCCATCCTCTGCAGAGCGCATTGCCTTCTCTACAGATTGGAACTTCTCAGGGCCTCAGTGTTCTGTAAAGGGGGGTGTGGACAGTAACCTCTTTCAAGGACACTGAAGTGATGGTGTGGGGTGGTGCATGCAGAGTTTAGAAATACTGGAGTCACAACTTGTAACAACGATTACCATCTTAGCTCGCAGCCACGCAGCCTGGTTCCACCCCTGAGCCTCACTGAAGTTCCCCGGCAACCACAACGTTCTCTCTTTTATGCCTGGGAGAGCAATTTTGGGGGATCCCCCAGGTCTCCTGGTCCCTCCTCCCCAAGAAGAACCTTCCTTATGCTCTGTGGATGGCTCTTCTACTCCGTGTTGGACATTTCCCATCCACACATCAGGCAGGAGGCTGCTGCTAAGGACAAGTGGAGAGAAAATGACCTCACTGCAGAAAGGGGGCAATGAATGGCCAGTGTTGTCCAGGTGGGCAGAACTTCAAGGGCTTCTGTTCAAGTCTCCTTCATTTGTAATGGATTTATAACCCTCTGTCCGTGGTTCTGGACCCTGGGATGGACACCCATTGTCTTCCTCCCTATAGAGACACACGGTAGCTTCTCCACTTGCAGTATGTAGATGCCTCACTGAGGTCTTAACTGTGCAAAGGAAGCACAAATGCAGATGTGGGGTGAGTCCTCAGCATGAACCTCGGAGAGGAAACAGCTCTACAGATGCAGCAAACTGCAGCCCAAATCTGGCCCACCACCTGGTTTTGTAAATAAAGTTTTATTGACACACAGTTATATTCACTCATTCGCTGCCCTACAAAGCCAGAAAATATTTACCCAGAAAGTGTGCAGGAGCAATTTGGGGATGAAAAGTACTTACAAAATGAAGCACACTGTCACTGCCTGTTCCCATTACCAAAGCCCACTTTCAAAAGCTGAGGGTGGAAGTTGCCTGACTAGCAGAGTCAATAGATGATGCTAGAATTCAGGACAAGGTTATCTCGGGGGTGGGGGGGGAGGAAGGGGAAGGTGAGTAATGACAGAAGGCACGAGGGAGTCTCCTGGGTGTTAAGGGAGCTCTGTACTCAATGCCATGTGTACAGTGTGTAAAACTTCATTGCACCATTTAGTTAGAATTCAGAGCACTTTATGTCTGCCCTGCCAATCACTTTTTTTTTTTTTTTTTTTTTTTTTGTTTTGCGAGGTAGGGTCTCACTCTGGTTCAGGCTGACCTGGAATTGACTATGTAGTCTCAGGGTGGCCTCGAACTCTTGGCAATCCTCCTACCTCTGCCTCCCGAGTGCTGGGATTAAAGGCGTGCACCACCACGCCTGGCTCCAATCACTTTTTAAAGAATTGCTTGTTTGAATACATTCACCAAAGACAGACCCTCTGCAAGTCACTCAAAACAACATGTGACACAGGCAGCAACCGCGGGCCTCAGCATTCAGTCGGGTGAGTCAGGAACTCAGCATCTGCGCACAAAGCAGCAGGGGGTGATGGTGGCCGCCTCATTCGTAATGGCCACGATTTGCGAGCAACTCTTACCGAAATGTAAAAAAAAAAAAAGCAAGCTGGGCGTGGTGGCGCGTGCTTTTAATCCTGGCACTCGGGAGGCAGAGGTAGGAGGACTGCAGTGAGTTCAAGGCCATCCTGAGACTATATAGTGAGTTGCAGGTCAGCCTGAGCTAGAGTGAGACCCTACCTTGAAAACAAAAAAAAAAGATGAAAAACAAATGCATTGGTTCATAGTTGTAACAAAGTGAACCACACTATTACCATTTGTGAGTGGGCTTATGGGAACTGTAGTTTTTTTAATATATATATTTGCAAGCAGAGAGAAAAGGGCAGAGTATGGGCACCAGGGTTCCTGCCCAGCCTATAGTGCCACACCCAGGACCTTTGTGTGTGTGTGTGTGTGTGTGTGTGTGTGTGTGTGTGTGGTTTTTCAAGACAGGGTCTCTCTCTAGCCCAGGCTGATCTGGAATTCACTCTGTAGTCTCAGGGTGGCCTTGAACTCACCTCAATCCTATCTCTGCCTCCCAAGTGCTGGGATTAAAGGCGTGCCCCACCACGCCTGGCTCACACTTAGGATTGTAAAGACCATCTCTGCCTTGAATCCCTCACCAAATACCCTGTTTTAAATGCTGTCATCCCCAAGGCAGTCAGGATGCTCTGCTGTCCCGGGTGGCTTGGGTCTGAGTGAAGGAGAGTTCCTTCACTGGCCTCATGCCATCGTGTCCTTCTGTGTTTGCTGCCTCAACCTCTCCTCTTGAGCCACCTTGGGTTCCAGGAACAACAGGATTGTCCAGTAAACATCCATGTGACAGGGGACTCAGAGCCACTCCTGGCAAAAGAGAGCCTGCAGGACACGGGATATCCACATGGGGGCGCTCACCATGATGGCCACGCTATACCCCGGAGAACCGGACTGTCCCCTAGGTGATGGCAACAGTAACCATTTTAAAAACTTATTTATTTATTTAAGAAAGAGGGCAAGGCAGAGAGGGAGAGAGAGAGAAAGAATGCACACACTAGGGCCTCCAGCCACTGCAAACAAACTCCAGATACATGTGCCACCCTGTGCATCTGACTTACATGGGTCCTGGGGAATCGAACCTGGGTCCTTGGTTTTGCAGACAAGCACTTTAACCACTAAGCCATCTCTCCAGCCCTTGCTTTTGTTGTCTTAGGGTCTCACTCTAGCCCAGGCTGACGTGGAACTCTCTCTGTAGTCCTAGGCTAGCCTTGAACTCACAGTGATCCTCTAACCTCTGCCTCCTGAGTGCTGGGATTTAAGGTGTGAGCCAGCATGGCGGCTTTTTCTTTTCTTTTCTTTTTTGAGTGACCTCTCCTCCAGACTCACTTTCCAAAGGAGCTCTAAAATAATGCCCATCCAGACCACACCTTGACCAGCAGTGTTTAGTCACACCGACCTCTTGCCTCCCACTGCCCTAATGCTTACTTCAAACCTAATGCTCATTTCAGGATTCTGAAGATAGACCCTGGGGTCGCTGGACCCTAGCATCTGTCACTCTTCCCCAAATCGGACTGAATACTTCTGCTTTCCACTGTTATGTGGCTCTTCGATCAGCATATGGGAACGGTGGTTGAGCCTGGCCTATCGGGGCTGCCAGAACGGGGCTTTTGCCCTAAAACATGGGTTGCATGAGGAAGCGATTACCTTTCCTCCTTAGTTGCTTTGCTGACAGTGGTGGTCCCTGGGAAAAAGGCAAGAACCAGCTGCAGAGCAGCCCAGGAGTGGTGGATGGCAGGGCAAGGAGGAGACAGGCTGGCCATGTGACCTTCTTGGCCAGGCAGCCAAAGTGTCTCTGTTCTCTGTACTTTTATGTAAATTTGGATTAAAAGTAGAAAACAAGGGCTGGAGAGATGGTTTAGAGGTTAAGGCGCCTGCCTGCAAAGCCAAAGGACCCAGGTTTGATTTCCCAGGACCCATGTAAGCCAGATGCACAAGGTGGCGCACGCATCTGGAGTTTGTTTGTAGTGGCTGTATGCCCTGGTGCAACCATTCCCTCCCTCTCTCTCTCTTTCTCTCCTTCTTTGCCTCACTCTCATAAATAAATAAATGTAAAAAATAAAATAAAATTTAAAAAAGTAGAAAACAAGCTGGGCATGGTGGCACACGCCTTTAATCCCAGCACTCAGGGAGGCAGAGGTAGGAGGATCGCCATGAATTCAAGGCCACCCTGAGATTACAGAGTGAATTCCAGGTCAGCCTGAGCTAGAGTGAAACCCTACCTCGAAAGCCCCCCCCCCAAACAAAACAAAACAAAACCAAACAAAAAAGTAGAAAACAAAGGCTGGAGAGATGGCTTAGCTGTTAAGGAGCTTGCCTGCAAAGCCTAAGGACCCAGGTTCTATTCACCAGAACCCATATAAGCCAGATGCACATGGTGGCATATGCGTCTGGAGTTGGTTTACAGTGGCTAGAAGCCCGGGTGTGCCCAGTGTTCTCTCTGCCTCCCCCTAGCCCTCTCTTCTCTCTCTCATAAAAAATAAAATATTTTTGAAAAAGTACAAAGCAAGGTGGGGAGATAGGTCAGTGGGCAGTGTTGGCCCTGCAAGCATGAGTATCCAAGTCCATTCCCCAGAATCCTCCTTCAAAATAGCCATACGTGGTGGGTGGTGTGTGTTTGTAATCCCAGCGCTATGGACTCAGAGACGGGTGCACCCTTGGGACTCACTGGCCAGCCGGTCTAAGCCCCAGCCAAGGAGTGACCCTGTCTCAAATAAAACAGGTTGGATTGGATGGCAGTCTCCACAGGTCGGTTCCTGGGCTGGGCTGCTGCTCTCCCGCTCGACCCGGCTGGCGTGGTTGGTGGCCCGGGGAGGAGTTGGAGCGTATGGCCTGCAGCGCCTTGTGACCCTGTGGGAGACTCTGGGGTGGAAGGCGCCAGAGAACCCCAAAGTAACCAGGCCAGTAGGCATCCTGGATGGAGTTGGGGGCCATCCTGGGATTCCAATGCACATGAGAGAGCTGACAGCTGATCAGGAGGAAGGTTGCTCTTGAAAAAGAGGGAGAGATGAACATTCTTTTTATTTTAATTTTTATTTATTTATTTTTCTTTTTCTTTGAGAGAGAGAGAGAAATAGACGGAGGGGCAGGGGAGAGACAGAGAAAGAGAATGGGCATGCCAGGGCTTCTAGCCACTGCAAACGAACTCCAGATGCATGTGACCCCTTGTGCATCTGGCTTACGTGAGTCCTGGAGAATTGAACCTGGGTCCTTTGGCTTTGTAGGCAAGCGCCTTAACCACTAAGCCATTTCTCCAGCCCCAAGAGATTAATATTCTTGCCTATCTGATGGATCGCGAGTTCTCTTTTGTCATTTAGGTGAAAAACTTCAGTGCAAACAAAGCACATAGCAAGATGAAAATGAATTGAAAAACAAGTGTGTTGCAGTCAGGTTCATATTGCTGACAGAAATCACCCAACCCAGAGCAGCTTTGGGGGGCAGGGGTTTATTTTGGCTTACAGACTCAAAGGGAAGCTCCATGATGGCAGGGGAAAACGATGCCATGAGCAGAGGGTGGACATCACCGCCTGGCCAACATCAGGTGAACAATAGCAACAGGAGTGTGCACCAAATACTGGCAAGGAGAAACTGGCTATAACACCCATAAGCCCACCCCCAACAATACACTGCCTCCAGGAGGCTTTAATTTCTAATTGCCATCAGCTGGGGAGACTAGCCTTCAAACCACATAAGTTTGTGGGGGACACCTGAATCAAACCACCACAAAGTGTTTTCTTAGATGAAGTGTTCACTTCTGTACTGACTGTAACATTTGGTTTCCCATAAGCACAGACTTAGAAATTAAGCATTGACACCGGAGGCATCAGAAACGTGATGACTTCAAATACATTAGGCTAAAATGTTGTAGAACAGTGTGGTTTGATATTTCATGCCATCATTGCATAATAAGATGAATTCTCGAGTCTCTTCTCTCTCTCATAAAAATAAAATATTTTTGAAAAAGTACAAAGCAAGGTGGGGCGATAGGTCAGTGGGCAGTGTTGGCCCTGCAAGCATGAGTATCCAAGTCCATTCCCCAGAATCCTCCTTCAAAATAGCCATACGTGGTGGGTGGTGTGTGTTTGTAATCCCAGCGCTATGGACTCAGAGACGGGTGCACCCTTGGGACTCACTGGCCAGCCGGTCTAAGCCCCGGCCAAGGAGTGACCCTGTCTCAAATAAAACAGGTTGGATTGGATGGCAGTCTCCACAGGTCGGTTCCTGGGCTGGGCTGCTGCTCTCCCGCTCGACCCGGCTGGCGTGGTTGGTGGCCCGGGGAGGAGTTGGAGCGTATGGCCTGCAGCGCCTTGCGACCCTGTGGGAGACTCTGGGGTAGAAGGCACCAGAGAACCCCAAAGTAACCAGGCCAGTAGGCATCCTGGATGGAGTTGGGGGCCATCCTGGGATTCCAACGCACATGAGAGAGCTGACAGCTGACCAGGAGGAAGGTTGCTCTTGAAAAAGAGGGAGAGATGAACATTCTTTTTATTTTAATTTTTATTTATTTATTTTTCTTTTTCTTTGAGAGAGAGAGAGAAATAGACGGAGGGGCAGGGGAGGGCTTCTAGCCACTGCAAACGAACTCCAGATGCATGTGACCCCTTGTGCATCTGGCTTACGTGAGTCCTGGAGAACTGAACCTGGTTCCTTTGGCTTTGTAGGCAAGCGCCTTAACCACTAAGCCATTTCTCCAGCCCCAAGAGATTAATATTCTTGCCTATCTGATGGATCGCGAGTTCTCTTTTGTCATTTAGGTGAAAAACTTCAGTGCAAACAAAGCACATAGCAAGATGAAAATGAATTGAAAAACAAGTGTGTTGCAGTCAGGTTCATATTGCTGACAGAAATCACCCAACCCAGAGCAGCTTTGGGGGGCAGGGGTTTATTTTTGCTTACAGACTCAAAGGGAAGCTCCATGATGGCAGGGGAAAACGATGCCATGAGCAGAGGGTGGACATCACCGCCTGGCCAACATCAGGTGAACAATAGCAACAGGAGTGTGCACCAAATACTGGCAAGGAGAAACTGGCTATAACACCCATAAGCCCACCCCCAACAATACACTGCCTCCAGGAGGCTTTAATTTCTAATTGCCATCAGCTGGGGAGACAAGCCTTCAAACCACATAAGTTTGTGGGGGACACCTGAATCAAACCACCACAAAGTGTTTTCTTAGATGAAGTGTTCACTTCTGTACTGACTGTAACATTTGGTTTCCCATAAGCACAGACTTAGAAATTAATCATTGACACCGGAGGCATCAGAAACGTGATGACTTCAAATACATTAGGCTAAAATGTTGTAGAACAGTGTGGTTTGATATTTCATGCCATCATTGCATAATAAGATGAATTCTCGAGTCCATATAGTACTGAAATGGAAGGCACTGAGTGGATGTTGCGATTGTTACTTTAAAAAGTTTATATTCTCATTTGCCTGGCATGGTGGCGCACGCCTTTAATCCCAGCACTGAGGAGGCAGAGGTAGGAGGATCGCCATGAGTTCAAGGCCAGCCTGAGACTACAGAGTGAATTCCAGGTCGGCCTGAGTTAGAGTGAGACCCTACCTTGAAAAAAAAAAAGTATACATCCTGCATAATATATTAAATCTCATGTTTATTATGTATAGGTGTCATAGGTAATAAAATCTTTTGCAAGTCTAGCTTTGAAGAAATAGTTATTGTTGGGATCAGGGGTAACTAGCAGAGCAAGGAAAAAATTTTTTTTGAGGTAGGGTCTCACTCTAACCCAGACTGACCTGGAATTCACTATGTAGTCTCAGTGTGGCCTTGAACTCATGGTGATCCTCCTACCCCTGCCTCCCAAGTGCTCGGATTAAAGGCGTGTGCGAACACACCCAGTGATGGGAGGATTTTTTTTAAAGTGACTTCTTACTGTTACAACTTTAATTGCTGTACTTGGTACTTGAAATTTATGTGCGGGGCTATGGGGCCATATCTTTTGAAGAGTTGTGCTCAGTATGTATAACTTATTAATATTAACTGATAAAATGATGTAAATTTGATAATCTTTAAAAAAGTAGAACATCACCCTAGGTTGACCTCTGACCCCCACATGCACGCACACTTGTGTATGCAAGAAAAAAAGGGGGGGGGTAGAAAAAGCATCAAAAACTGGCTTCAATCTTTCATTGAGACAAAGTGTTTTTCAGAGTAAGCCTAGCCCATTGGTCCCTTGGGTGAACCATCTGTGGTTGAAAAAAATAAAACTCTAAAAACTAAAAAAATCCCTAGTTGGGTAAGTGGTCACTGCAGCTGGAGCATGAGGAAAATTCCAGAACACAGGTCCTTTTTTTTTTGGGCTTACCAGTTCCTCTTCAAAAGTAAAGGGTAGTGGGGCCGTGTCTATGGGGCACAAATGCCAGTCTCCCTCGATGGAGTGTGGAACAGTGAAAATACCTGAATGCACAATCCTGTCCTGTCCTAGCTTGGCTTACAACCCCCAACAAGGCGGAAGCCACTTTATCTTCTATCGAATTTTACATTTTGAGACAAAGTCTCTCTTTTTTTTTTTTTTTTTTTGTTTTGTTTTTTGAGGTAGGGTCTCACTCTGGTCCAGGCTGACCTGGAAGTAACTATGTAGTCTCAGGGTGGCCTCGAACTCTCGGTGATCCTCCTACCTCTGCCTCCCAAGTGCTGGGATTAAAGGCGTGCACCACCACGCCCAGCGACAAAGTCTCTTTTTGTAGCTAGGCTGACTTGAACTTGCCATCCTCCTTCCTCAGTCTCCCGAGTGCTGTGATTACAGGATGTGCCACTACACTGGGCCTAAGCCACTCTCAAATGTGCAGCAGCTCATCTGTGGAACGGGAGGGATACACTTGCCTCAGATGTCACGGAAGGTAAAACACCTACAACACTGGGCCAGAGGGAGCCCTGTGGTTGTGGTTACAGCACCCTACTTACTGTTTGACTCACTAATAATGAATGAGAATTTCAGAGAGCGGTATAAATTGAACACGACTGGCAAATTCTTTTGGCACACCCTTTGTTAGACTGATGCATTTCCCCCTTTCTAAAAAGAAGTTGGTGGGGCTGGAGAGATGGCTAAGTGGTTAAGGCACTTGTCTGCAAAGCCCAACGACCCCAGTTTGATTCTCCAGTACCTATGCAAAGTCAGATGCACAAAGTGGCATATATGTCTGGAATTGGTTTGCAGTGTCTGGAGTTCATTTGCAGCCGCTGGAGGCCCAGGAGCACCCATTCTCTCTGTCTCTCTTCTATCTCTTTCTGTTTGCAAATGAATAAATAATTTTTTTTCTTTGTTTTTCGACGAAGTGTTTCACTCTAGCCCAGGCTGACCTGGAATTCACTATGTCATCTCAGGATGGCCTTCAACTCATAGCGATCCTCCTACCTCTGCCTCCAGAGAACCTGAGAACTAGGATTAAAGGTGTGTGCCACCACACCCAGCAATAAATAATATTTTTAAAGTCGGTATTGCTATTTATTTTGGCAGCTTACTCTCTCTCTCTCTCAGATGATCCATCTGCTAATGGTGGCGAGCCACCAGTATGATGCTAGGAGGAAGAGGAAGCTGTCATGTCCAGAGACAGCTAAAAGGGCGTTTCCCTAGGAAGAAGTAAGTGAGGCTTGGCCACTTCTCCACGTACTAGCTCCTCCCAGGCTCCTTGCTGGACCGGCAGGACCTGCAGCTGCCCCAGAACCACTGGGCAGGCTGCATGTTCACAAGCCTGGGGTGAACCTTGACCTGCATCTTCTATCACACTTTCTGGGTCAGCTTTGATGTCAGGAATGAAGCCTAAGGGGACAGAAGGGCCCAAGCCTAAGAAAGCGGAAGCCCCGTAACCCTTCAGAATCCAGGGCTGCGCTAACTCCGGGGGTGGGGGCACCATGAGGTTCCACCTGATTTTCCTCCTCTAGAATGGCCCAGATGTGGCTTTGGTTCTGTCACCCATCTGACCAGCATCTGGCGTCAGAGGACAGTGTGGCCTCCTGTGGCCACGGTGAAGTCTGAGTGCAGGCTGACTACCCAGCGCTCACAGGTCCCACTCAAAGGTCAGTACAAATGAGGTCTGTGTGTGTGGAAGTGAATAACAGAGCAGACTTCCCTGTGGCCACCACAGTTTTCCCCTGATGTTTCTGTTCTTTATTTCTTCTTAAAGAGACATCCCGACTATAGAAGATGGTAGGCTTGGGTCAGAGCGGAGGGACGGCCACATGGACAAGTTTGCAGGTCCTGGATGCTCAGCTCAGGCCAGGGTGTAGGAAAGGAAGCTCTGTGAGAGGACCTGGCATCAGCCGTTCCGGGTCAGCCTCATGTACAGTCTATGCCCGGATGCTGCCAGAACCCGGGACTCATCCTTTAACCACAGCTCGTTTTTCAGATGTGGGGCCTCAAAGAAGTGAAAACAGAGACTCACATTTACGTCTACAAATGTTCACAGCAACATTATTCACAATAACTCAGAGGTGGAAATAGCCCAATGTTAATAGGCCAATTGATAAGCAACATGCAATCTAACCACAAGATGGGATATTACTCAGCTTAAAAAAAAAAAAGGCCGGGCATGGAGGCACATGCCTTTAATCCTACCACTCAGGAGGCAGAGGTAGGAGGATCGCCTTGAGTTCGAGGCCACACTGAGACTACAGAGTGAATTCCAGGCCAGCCTGGGCTACAGTGAAACCCTACTTTGAAAAGCTAAAAAAAAAAAAAAAAAAAAGGGGGGACTGGAGATAGTTCAGTGGGTAGTGCTTATCTTACATGCATGAAGACCTGAGTTTGATCCCCTGTATCCATATCAAATTCTGGGTGTGATGGCACAAGCACTGGGGAGGCAGAGGCAGAAGGACCCCTGAGGCACGTTGGTCATCCAGTCTAGCCTGATTGGTGAGTTCCAGGCCCATGAGAAACCCTGTCTCAAAGGTGGATGGTGTTTCTGGGGATAACACCTAAGGTTGTCCTCTGGCCTCCACACACATGCATACCCCTACACACATATGAACATGCATACACACATGCACACACACCACACACAAAATTTACAAATTAAAAAACAAAAGGAATAGAAAAGGAATAGTGTGATACCACTTTGAAAACCTTGTCTAAGTGAAAGGCGGCAGGTGGCACAGACAGACAGACAGGTACTGTCTGACCCCAACCTATATGCGGTTCTGGAGTTGAGTCACTGCTAAAGCCATAGAGAGCGTACCACGGGTGGAGCTGGGGTGGGGAGGAGGTGGGGTGGGGACTGTTGTCAATGAGGGAAGGGTTTCAGTCTGGGAAGAGGAAATGTGTGCATATTGTATCCCAGACAAAATTAAAAAAAATAAGAATGAAGTACCAATATGTACGGCTGGCTCTTCATGCCAGGGGTGTTCCACATCTACCAGTTGGAACTGCTTCTACCATGAACATGTAGACATGTTCCCCGGACAACATAGCGACTACCTGTCTGTACACGCATTTCCATCACATCACGTATCACAGTCACCTAGGGGGGATCAAAGCACTCAGGGCAATGTGCACAGGTTATATGCCAATACCATGCCACTCAGTGTTGTGTAAGGGACTTGAGTACATGTGGATTTTGGTATCAGGGGCAGTCCTGGAACCAACCACTTTCGGATACTGAGGGACAACTGTCCAACAAGGTGGATGAACCCTGAAAACTAAACGAGCTAAGTGAAAGGAACAACACAGAAGGTCACAAGCGACCTGATTCGGTTTCTTTTTTCTTTACGTTCTATGAGCTACTTTCTCCTTGTCGGGATGAAATACCTCACCAGAAGCAGCTCAGGGAAGGAGCTTATTTCAATTCCAGAGGGTGGAGCCCATCATAGCAGGAGCAGGAAGCTGGTATCACATGGTCGCATCAACAGAGAGGAAGCAGAGAGACAGAACTGCATGTGGGGCCAGGCTACCCCACCTCAAGGCCCACCCCCAGTAACACACTTCCTCCACTGAGGCTGCACCGCCTAAGAGATCCACCAGCTTTCCGAGCTCTTCTACCTAGAGGGCCTTGTGTGATCTTGGGCAGGTGAACGAGCCTCTGCGTCAGAGCTGCTGTGATGCGCACCTCTAGGCGACGCCATTCAATCCCACTCCATGAGAGTCATGTGCTGGGGGTGGTGCTGGCAGGGCATGCAGGTGTGGCCATACCAGCGCCACCTTCACAGAGCTGCAGGGACAGTTATGTGAGGACAATGTACTGAAGGGTTCAGGACACTGCCTGGTGGGCAGAAAGCGTTTCATAAAGGTTTCAACACCAGGGACAATAATGCATTCAGCCTGGGGAGCGAATGATCTGCCATCTTCCCCATAAGAATTCTCTAATGGATGTCAGTGGAGCACAGGCCAGAGACACACCTCTACCCTGCCCACTACAGTGGGAGTTCTTCTCAGAGACTCCGCTCAGGGGGAGCTGAGATTTTTTAAAAACATTTTATTGACAGCTTCCGTAAGTATAGACAACAAACCATAATTCCCACCCCCTTCACCCCCCATTCTCTCCCTCTCAAATCCACCCTCCATTGAATCCCTTCTTTTTTATAATAAGTCACACTTCTATTTAGATGTCATCATCGTTTCCTCCTATTATGAAGGTCTTGTGTAGGTAGTATCAGGCACTGTGAGGTCATGGATATCCAGGCCATTTTGTGTCTGGAGGGCACGTTGTAAGGAGTCCTACCCTTCCTTTGGCTCTCACATTCTTTCCACCACCAATTCCTCAATGGACCCTGAGCTGTGGAGGGTGTGATAGAGATGTTTCAGTGCTGAACACTCCACTGTCACTTCTTCTCAGCACTATGGTAACTTTTGAGTCACCCCAGTGGCCACTGCCATCTGAAAAGAGAAGCTTCTCTAACCAAAAGTAAGAGTAGCATTAATATATGGGCATAAACATAAACTTAAAAAGTGCTTACAGGCAGTTTAGTGGGCATAATATATGCATTTAGCCAGACAGCAGCAGGCATTACTCCCCTAAGGCTCATGACCTCCCTAGCCATAGGCTTTTGACTAGGTTTTCAGTACTGGGCATGTATTCACTCCCGTGGAACGGCCCTCCAGTCCAATTATAGAGCAGTTGGTTTCCCCATAATAGACATGTGACTATTGCACCAGTTGGCACATTTGGCCTGGCTGGCTAATTTTAAGCCTTCAAGGTCCACTGCTGTTTAACACTGTTGATGACTTCTCTCTCCCATAGGACTACATGCAGCGTAGCTCTTTCCAGCATCCTGACAGCTAGTCAACAAGTAGGAGGCTTCCAGCTCAGCTCCAGCTTGATTTCTCAATGACCTGCAGCCCAAACATGTGGAGTCTTGAGAATTGAGATTCTTGACTGCCGCAGGGGGCGAAAAAAATATATATATATATATATATGAGGTGGGGGTATGGGTGCACCAGGACCTCTTGCCATTGCAAATGAACTCCAGATTCATGGGTCACTTTGTTCATCTAACTTTACATGGGTACTGGGGACTCAAACCCAGGCCGTTAGGCTTTTGCAAAAAAGCGCCTTTAATCTCTGAGCCATCACTCCCGCCCCACAGAAAAGAATTTTGAGGAGAATCAGATTGAAGAAAAGTTGGAATTTATTAAGAAAAGATTTTTAGGGGGCACAACAGTTAAGTCATTTGCCTGCAAAGTCTAAGGACCCAGGTTCGATTCCCCAGTACACACATAAGCCAGATGCACAATGTGGCACATGCATCTGGAATTCATTTGCAGTGGCTAGAGACCTTGGCATGCCCATTCTCTCTATATATATTTGCCCCCCCATAAATAAAAATAAATATTAAAAAATAAAAAAGGATATTTAAAAATATTTTATTTATTGATTTGAGAGAGAGAAAGAAAGAGAGAAAATGGGCATGCCAGGGCCTCAAGCCACTGCAAACAAACTCCAGATGCATGCACCCCCTTGTGCATCTGGCTTATGTGGGTCCTAGAGAATCAAACCGGGTTCCTTTGGCTTTGCAGGCAAACACCCTAACTGTTAAGCCGTCCCTCTAGCCCCAAAAGGAGATTTTTAACAGAGATTTAAGCACATGTATTAACAGAGAGACTGAGAGAGAGAGAGGAGGAGGTAAGAGATGTTCAGGAAAAGGCGAGTACACACCTTAAGTATGGCTTCTCAGGAGAGCTGAAGTCTCTTAGCAGTAGCTGTATATATGATTTTGATGGCTTCTGAAGTTTCATCTCTAGGCATTTGTAAAACACTTTTTCCCCTCACTTTTTTGGTAAATGAGATCTACAGTGGTTCCTGAGGTGACCTGGATGGGACAGCTAGTAAGATAGATAGATCTAAGGTTCACAAGGGCAAGGGCTGCACAAATGACTTGAGACCCATTTCAACTGAAACGAAGTTTGTGAGAGTCCCAGGAAACTGCAGGTGTACATGGGGGGGGGGAATACTACCACATATGCTGAGGCCGTCCGTAAGCATGGTTCACTGCTTTTGTAATACTGCTGCTTGAAATCTCTATGAAAAAATACTGTCTCGGCAGCTAAGAGACTTCAACCAGACCCTGGATTGAGGCACCATTTTCCCTGTCCATGTTCCCGTAATGCTCCCTTTCTACTGCCTGCCGTAGGGTGACGTTACAATGAAGGTTCTAAGCTGAGTGTGGTGGTGCTGGCCTCAAATTCCAGCAAAGAGAAGTCGAGGCAAGAGGATCACATGTTTGAGGCCAACCAGGGCTACATGGGGGATCCTATCTCACAAAATGCCAAAGAGGGCTGGAGAGATGGCTTAGTGGTTAAGCTCTTGCTTGTGAAGCCTAAGAACCCCAATTTGAGGCTCGATTCCCCAGGACCCACGTAAGCCAGATGCACAAGGAGTGCAGGCATCTAGAGTTCATTTGCAGTGGCTGGAGGCCCTGGCATGCCCATTCTCTCTCAGCCTCTTTCTCTGTCTGTCTCTCTCAAATAAATAAATAAAAATAAACAAAAACATTTTTAAAAATTCCAAAGAAAAAACCAGAATGGTGATTACAGGGTTTCCAGCCAGGTAATCCCAGCTGAGAATCCCAGCTGCTGCTGCTGCTGGCTGAGGGGTCAGCACAGATGTACAGGAGACCTCCCCAGAGCTGCTCTAATGAGGTGACCCCACACACCAGCAACTCAGGGTGACTGTTCTGGAGGCCAGAAATCCAAAATCAAGCTGTCAACAGCAGGCAGAGGGAGAACCATGCCAAGCTCTCGCTTCCTGATTCTGGTGACAGGTGACAGTCTCCATGGACCCGGGGCGTCTGCTTCTGTTGTTGAGTGGCCTTTCTTAAGTCTTTTTTTTTTTTTTTTCTTTTTGTTTTTCAAAGTAGGGTCTCAGGCTCAGGCTGACCTGGAACTCACTATGTAGTCTCAGGGTGGCCTCGAACTCATGGTGATCCTCCTACCTCAGCCTCCCAAGTGCTGAGATTAAAGGCATGCGAAACCATGCCTGGCTTCACGTCCTCTTCACACCCATCTTCTAAGGACTGTAGCCCAATGGATATGAACCCGCTCAGTCCCAGTGTGATGTCAACTTAACTAATCACACCTGTAGAATCATCAAAGCCACTGTCAACTCGAAGAGGTTACAGGTGTGTGTGCGTGTGTGCGTGTGTGTGTGTGTGTGTGTCAGAGGACAACTTCTGAGTGCTGTCCTCACCTTCCACTTTGTTTTGAGACAGGTTTTCTCCTGGTTACTGCTGTGAACACCAGACTAACTGGCCTAGGACATTTGGAATTCTTTGACTCCACCTCCTATGGCTGCGGGTGGCCTACGATTACAGACAGGTGTGTTCACTGCTGTAGGTGTGTTAAGATTACAGCCACTTCAATTGTCTTTACACTGGTGCTGGGGAACCAAACACCAGGAGTTAGTCAGGCTTGGGTGGCAAGCAATTTTAACCACTGAGCTATTTCCTCAGCCCTCTCCCAACCCTCTACCCTGCAATGTATCTTTTTTATTTTAGTTTGAGAGAGACAGACAGAGAAAGACACACACACACACACAGAGAGAGAGAGAGAGAGAGAGAGAGAGAGGGAGGAAGAGGCAGAGAGAGAATAGGCACACCAGGGCTTCTCGGCCACTATGAATGAACTCCAGATGTGTGTGCCCCTTGTGTGCATGTACGAGATTGCACGCTGTGTCACTTTTTCATCTGGCTAAACGTGGGAGCTGGAGATTTGAACAAATGTTCTTGGGCTTTGCAGGCAGGCGCCTTAACAGCTAAGCCATCTCTCCGGTCCTGTGTGTGTGTGTTTTTGTTTGCAGGTTAACTTGACATTCAAATCAATCACTGGAACTAACTGAACACAGTTGTCTACACTGCCTGAGGATGCACAATTAAGTCTCTAATCAATACAAATATTTATTTATTTTTATTATTTATTTATTAGAGAGAGGGAGAGAATAGGCGCACCAGGACCTCTAAGCCATTGCAAACCAACTCCAGATGCATGTGCCACCTTGTGCGTCTGGCTTACATGGATCCTGGGGAATCGAACCTAGGTCCTTAGGCTTCATAGACAAGTGCCTTAACTGCTAAGCCATCTCTCCAGCCCAACACAATATTTTAATTGCTCTTCAGACTGTTTAGGAAATCCTGTCTAATAAATTGAGCTTGAAACAGCAGTGCACTGAGTAGTGCTGAACGTGGGAAAAACTGAGCACAACAGTGTTGTGTGGAGAGACAGGAGCCATGCTTCCAGGACAGAGTGGACAGGTGAAAGAGTCAATGAAAGTCCTTGGTAGCTTCTATGGCATGGCCACTGTCCCATCAGAATGGACAATGGTGTGAGGTCTTACCAGCTGGCCCTGCTGTTCTGGGTGGTCACCCTTTAGTCACTGGGCCTTGCTCCAGAACAGGGTATGCATAAAACTCTTAGCAGTTTACTGACTTTTTGTGTGTGTTGTGCACACACGTGTGTTCACTGATGCACATATCCTGTGTGTACACGTGCAGAGGCCAGGGGATAAGGTCAGGTATCCTGCTTTTGTTTATCCACCTGTTTCCTTGAGATGGAGTCCCTCACCCAACCCACAGCTGCCCTTTGCCCGTATTATTGGCCAGCAAGCTCCAGCACTTCTTCAGTCTCTGCCCCCACCATGGAGTTACAGATATGCCCAGCTGGGTGCTGGGGAATCAAGCTTGGGCAGTCTCAGGTCCTTGAGCTTGCATAGCAAGGGCTCTTTACTGCACAGCCATCTCTCCAACCCTGTTTGCTAACACTGTAAGAAATGTAGGGACACAACTGCTTGACCACTGAGCCTGGGATGGATGGGAGCTGTGAGGAACTTAGGTTTCAACCAGAAGTTACTGAGTTGGTCATTACTACAGCAGTGTCACTGGCACTGCTGGCTGAGCGATGTGGCCAAGTCTTGGGTCAATATATCAGTACCCCCCACCACACACACATCAGTAAGATGCACGTCACACGCACACATATACACCAATGCAAGGAAAGAGACGGTGATTTGGGGAGCCCTTAGAGGTGTCTGGAGACAATTCTGGTTGTCACAATTGACACCTACTAGAAGCCAGGATGTTTCTGAACTACAGGATAGTCCCTTCAAAAAAAGACTATCCAAGGCAGAGATCAGCTGTACCCTGGAACAGAGGAACGAGTAAATCAGACTCCAGATCCACCCAAGCACCAAGGAATCTGACTCAAGTCCCCTCCCTGTCCTCGAATGCTTTCCTGATAGTAAGGGTCACAGTTCAGCAGAAATTACCCTTCAGTGGGTTTACTGCTAACATAGCTGACACAATCAAAAGCGTGTGAATAAGAAATGCACAAGGGGAAGTGGAGCTGCCGGAGATAGAAGGAGTTAATTTCAAAACATGTAATGCCATGTCCTGATCAAAGAGAACTGAAATTTGTCTAGTTCCCCCATTTGTGTGGGTTATTTTCCTTGGTATTCAGGAACCTTCCTTAAAATTAAACAATTACCTCTTGATGGGATTTGCTACGTGTTTCTTTTTAATTGTTAGTTTGTCTTACTATGTAACACAGGCTAGTCTCAAACTCGTGATCCTCCTGCCTCAGCTTCTCCAGCGCTGGAATCGTGGGCATGTATCACACCTTTCTTGTGTGCCATATTTCTATATTTTCGAAAGTGATTGTAGAGCCAGAGATGACATAACTTGTTCTCCAAAGGCACAGGTGACAGGGTGTGGTTGTTTGAATTGATGGCCCCTAATATATTCAGTGTTTTATTAATTTGTAGTTTGCATCTGCAGCCACCTGGCTGGAGGCGGTGTCACTGGGTGGATCTGAAGGTGTGGTGGTGGGTTTGAGATTTCGATCTAAAGATATACAAAGTGTGCCTGGCTGGAGTTCCTGAGGTATGCTGTGCTGTGTGGCTTTTGGTTTTCCTCTCTCCCTTGCCTGGTCCTGTAAGAGCAGTCCAGATTCTTCTGCCATTATGGGACTTCCCCTGGATCTGTAAGCTTCAATAAATATCCCTTCCTCCATAACTGTGCCTGGTCTGGAAGTCCATCTCAGCGAACCTGAAGCTGTCTGCTACACAGGGGTCTTGGTGAGAGGCCCTTTATGAACTAACACACTTCCTAGATTAATGACAAAGAAAACCGTAATGATTATTTCCTCAGTCTGTGTGCGCATGAATGTTCGTGTGTGCCTGTAGCAAGCACGGTTGCACTTGCATTTTTTGAGGATGACGGGCCACCAAGTCATCACGGGCACCATCACCAGCCTGGTCTTTCCTCTCCCAGCTTCCTTTGGGTCAATGTCTCACACACACACAGCTAACAGTAGTTAAATCTGTTAAATTCAAGGAGCTTGATCCTAACCCCACACAGAGAACAATCTAAATATGTGTCTTCAACTAAGGGTGATTTTTTTTTGTCCTCAGGAGACATAAGCCATGCCTGAGAGTACTTTTGGTTATGACCAGCTGGGGATCAGAGAATCCTGGAACCCAGTTATCAGGGGCCAGGGACACTGCTGAACTCCCCAGTGTGCAGGTCACCCAGGTGTGGTAGAACACAATTGGAATCCCAGCTCTTGGGAAGTAAAGACAGAAAGATCAGAAGGTCAAGACTATACTTTGAGAGATTTAGTAAGTGTGAAGCCAGCCTAAGCTACACGAGACCCTATCTCACAAAAAAAAAAAAAAAAAAAGAATGGGGCTGGAGAGATGGATCAGCAGTTAGGGCACTTGCCTGCAAAGCCTAACAAACTGGGTTCGACTCCCCAGTACCTGCGTAAAAGCCAGATGCACAAACTGGAGCATGCATCTGGAGTTTGTTTGCAGCAGCTAGATGCCCTGGCCCACCCAGGCATGCCCATTCTCTCTCTCTGCCTGTGTCTATCCATCCTCTCTCTCTCCTTCTCTTTCTCTGCTTGCAAATAAATTAAATATATTTTTTTAAATTAGCCCCAACTGGCAGTCATGCCAAGATGGAGAAACTGCTAGAAACAGAAATTGCATTGTCATTTACAAGGAAAGTAAAAGTCTTCTCCAGAGAGCAAAGAGGGAAGTCCTAAATCTAGAGCCCATGGCCCCAGCAAAGCTTGTTCACACGTTGCTCACCCAGTGTGCACACCTGGTTCCTCCAAGCACAGCACAGCATAAGACAGGTTCCAGAGCTGGGTCCTAAGCGCCCAAGTTCAGGTCCTTGAACTTGATAACTGTGTGATGTCGAGCAAGTCGTTCAACTCTCTTCAATTCTATTTCCTTAACCTTGATTCTGACAAAAAAACAGTACCTATGCCATAGGTTGAACAGCACTTGTGTGGGGAAAATGCCGCATCAATGTGTGCTCTTCAATCCATACAACTTCCCCCAAAGCAGCCAACAATCTCATCTCATAATCACTGTACAAATACGTTGTTTTGTATGCAACACAGGAGATGAATCCACAGTAGACAGTTTTGATTCTGTATGGTTTGCCTGCAGACCTTCAACTCACCAAGACACATGACTTCCTACAATGTCTGTGACCAGAGGATGGCTTCCCAACTTCACACACACACAAGCTGGGGATATAGTGTCGATGGCAGAGTGCTTGCCTAGTTTCACAAATCCCTAGGTTCAATCCCCAGTACCACATAAACCGGGTAATGTGGTGTATGTCTGTCATCAAAGCACTCAGGAGGTGGAGGCAGGAGGATCAGGCGTTAAGGACATCTTCAGCTACATTTTGAGTTCAAGGCCAGCTCGGGATACATAAAACTCACACCTAGTAAACTGAACAAGGACCAAGGAGAAAGCTTGACAACTGAGCAAACCAGCTCTGACAACTGAGACCAAACTCAATCCCCCCCAAATCAGCCTGGGGCAGGCTGTCATCCGGCTGCATTAGCACCAGACTGGGACACATGGTCTTTGTGTCCGCAGGGATGCTGTCCTGGCAGTACCTTAAAAACAGAAAGAGTGTGACATCGTGCCCTAATCAAGAATGTGCATCCACCCCAGGCCTGTGTACAGAGACTGAAAATTACACTACTGTCTATACAGCTTGTGAGAGGTTCGGGGGGGGGGTACACTAGCATGTGTGTGTGTGGGGTGTTACAGGTGTATGGGTGCACATGTGTGCAAGTGTGTGTGCACGTGGAGACCAGAGGACAATCTTGGGTGTTGTTCCTCAGGAGCACTGTTCACCTTTTTAGAAACAGGGTCTCCACTGGCCTGGAACTTTCCAGTTAGTCAAGACTGGATGGCCAATGAGGCGGAAGGAGCTTCCTTTCTCTGCCTTCCCAGTGCTGGGATGACTGGCACATGACACCATGCCTGGCATTTTAGTTGGGTTACAGGTATTGAACTCAGGTTCTCACGCTTGTGAGGAAAGCACGTTACCCACTAAGCCATCAGGCCAGCCCTTTTTACACACCTCATTGCCTCCCTTCATCCTTTCACTCAGCCTTACAATGGAGCCAAAACCATCCGCATTCACACTGAGAAACATGAGGACCCAGAAGGTGCTAGGATCACAATTTATGTTTCAGGGTCACTGTGAGTAAAGGGCTAAAAGAGGCTTAGGTCCTCCATAGCGCCCTAGAATTCCTCTACCTGTCTGCTACGTGCCCCTGGGTGAAAGGAACTATGAATTGGGAAGAGGATCTTGGGCCCAAGAGGACAGAATCACAGGAAGTGTTGGTAGGAAATAGAGGCTGCATGCGGATTCAGTGTGACCCACTATGCTTTGGCTCTGGCAACCAAACACAGCATGTGGGTAGCAGACACAAGGAGCTATGTAGGTGGCCTGATGAGATGAAGGTGCCTGGGCATTGCCCTGGAGTCCACGGAGCTGAGCAAACAGCCTTACGAGAAATCCCATGCATGTTTCCCAAGGAGCCTGCTGACACAAAGCCACAGCTACGCTGGGGTACAGGTGCTTCACTGGGAAATGCTCAAACTGAGGCCCCAATTGAGGTCTGTATGACCACGTACCTAGGACCCCACCTATGCCCAAGGTGATAGGGAAGCCTCTCCTCTGGCTAGAAAGGTAGTCTGCAAATACAGCATAACATAATGAACAGAGTTACCATAGGGATCTGGAGTGTCACTCATAGATAAGCACCTACATCTGAAACATGCTTGCACAAAACCTGGACACCAATGCTCACGGCAACATTGCTCGGAAGAACCAACAAAGCAGAAACACCTCAAATGTCCATGAACTTCTGACTGGATCAACGAAGGAATATTATGTGGCCATAAAAAGTAACCATATGGTGAATAATTTCATATGCCAATTAAAAATTTTTTGTTTATTATTTATTTATTTATTTATTTATTTGAGACCAACAGAGAGAGAAAGAGGCAGATAGATAGTGAGAGAATGGGCACGCCAGGGCCTCCAGCCACTGCATATGAACTCCAGATGCACGGGCCACCTTGTGCATCTGGCTTACATGGGTCCTGGGGAATCGAGCCTCGAACCGAGGTCCTTAGGCTTCACAGGCAAGTGCTGAATGGCTAAGCCATCTCTCCACACCTCATATAAAAGGTGCCCAGTTAGCTGGTAAAAACATTATTTCTGTGTGTGCCTTTAAGGATGTTTCCAGAAAAGACTGACAGTTCCACCCTTCTCAGTGCAGGTGGGCCTCAACCACTTCATGGAGGGCGTGAATATGGAACCGTAAGGCAGGGATGAGGGGATGCACTCTTGGCTTGAGCTAGGACACCCATCTCTTCTCCTGTTTTCGGCATCAGCATGGCTGACCCTGGCCTTTCGATGCAGACTAGAGCACACACAGTGTCGGGGACTGTGGATTCAGAGTGGGCCCCACGTCCCTATCTGTGATTGTTTATACTGACGGTTGACTTGGCAGGGCCTAGAATTGCCTAAGATGTGAGTCTCTGAGCATGCCTAAGAGATTATCTAGATAAGGCTCACCTCTGGGCATGCCCGTCAGAGATTATCTCGACTGGATTAATTGATGTAAGAAGACACAACTTCACTGAGATGGCACCATTCCAAGACTTGGGGTCCTGAACTGGATAAAAAGGAGAAAGTGGGCTGGACCTGGTGGCGCACACCTTTAATCCCAGCACCTGGAAGGCAGTGGTAGGAGGATCACCATGAGTTTGAGGCCACCCTGAGAATACAGAGTGAATTCCAGGTCAGCCTGGGCTAGAGTGAGACCCTACCTAGAAAAATCAAAAAAAAAAAAAAAAAAAAAAAAAAGAAGAAGAAGAAAAAGAAGAAGAAGAAAGCTAGCTGAATACTAGCATTCACCCCTCTCTGTTTCCTGACTGTGGATGCAATGTGACCAGCCAGCTTCCTGATCATGCTGTCCCTGTCACGATGGAAGGCATTCCCTTGAGCTACAAGCTGAAACAAACCCTTCCTTCCTCCTTTCGCTTTCTACCACGGCAATTAGCAAAGTAACTATATACTGTGCCTCCAGCTCTCAGTATTCCAGGCACGGGCTGGGACCATTACTAACTCTCATGGACCTCCAGTGAGTTCGTCTCCATGAATCAACAAGCCCTCACAACAAACCTCCTCTTGAGGTGGACAATGGAGGAAGGAAAATTGAGAAGCCCCTTCCCCCAAGTGATGCTTTGTACTGCACAGACTTTTTTTTTTGGTACTAGTTATGTCCTGTACTGCATATTGTTTTGTGCCTCTTTTGCAGTGGCAAGAGACTCTAGTATGCCCACCCGTAGCAGACAGCTTCAAGTTCGCTGAGATGAACTTCCAGACCAGGCACAGTTATGGAGGAAGGGATATTATTTATTGAAGCTTACAGATCCAGGGGAAGTTCCAATAATGGCAGAAGAAGCTGGCCTGCCTTCACAGGGTCAAGCAGAGAGAGAAAAAAACCTCCAGCTACACAGCACACAGAGCAAAGCTACAGCCAAAAGCCACAGCACACTTTAGGAACTCCTATTGGGCACACTGCATATCTTTACAATGGAATCTCAAACCCACCATCACACCTTAACATCCGCCCAGTGACATTGCCTCCAGCAATGCAGATGCAAACTATAAACTAATAAAACACTGAATATATTGGGGGCCATAAATTCAAACTACCACACCACCCTACACATGTGTAAATAAATAAATAAACAAATAAACAAATTTCTTTTTCTCAAATTATTTATTTGGGGGAAGAGAGAGAGAGAAAGAATGGGTGCACTAGGGCCTCTAGCCGCTGAAAATGAACTCCAGATTCATGTACCTCTTTAGACGCATGCTCCACTTTGGGCATCTGGCTTTACGTGGGTACTGGAGACTCCAACCCAGACTGTCAGGCTTTGCAAGCAAGTGCCTTTAACTGCTGAGCCATCTCTCCAGCCCAACCCTGTGTTAAAAACCCAAACTGGGGGCTGGAGAGATGGCTTAGCAGTTAGGCGCTTGCCTGTGAAGCCTAAGGACCCTGGTTCAAGGCTCAATTCTGCAGGACCCACGTAAGCCAGATGCGCATGCATCTGGAGTTCGTTTGCAGCGGCTGGAAGCCCTGGTGCGCTCATTCTCTCTCTCTAAATCTGCCTCTTTCTCTCTGTCGCTCTCAAATAAATAAACAAACAATTAAAAAAAAAACCCAAACTGTACTGAGGAGCTGGCTCAGTGGATGAAGTACTTGCCATGTACGTGTGAGGTCAGAGCTTGGGACCCCAGATCCGACACAAATGCTGGGTAGGCACATCATGCCTGTAATGCCAGCATTCAAGAGGCAGAGAGATGGGGGATCCCCAGGGCAAGCTGGGTTCACGTGAGAGACCGTGCCTCGGTAAATACAGTTGAGAGTGACTGAAGAAGACATTTCACATCAGCCCCTGGCCTGCACACGTACCCGCACACGTGTGCGCCCACATGCATATATGCACGCGTATGAGCCAAAACAAAACAAGACAGAGAAGCCTCCCCTTTCTGCACCACTTGGCTGTTTCTTCTCAGGAGCCCACCCACACCAGACCCCTAGTGTAGTAGACACCTTCTCATTGCTGGGACTGACAAAAAGCAGTTTGAAGGAGGAAGGGTTTATTTCAGTTTGTACTTCCAGGCCACAGTCCCTCGTAGCAGGAAAGCTGTGGCATCAGGAGCTTGGGGCAGCTGGTCACATCCCATCCATGGTGAGGAAGCAGAGCGCAATTCATGTGCTGCTCAGCCAGCCCTCTCCTTTCATCCAGTCCAGGACCCCAGACCCACAGTGAAGGTGGGTCTTCCCACCTCAATAACCCTCATCAAGATAACCCCTCACAGGCCTGCCCAGAGGCTAACCTGATCTACATAATCCCTCACTGGGGACACTAGGTCCTGTCAACTTGGCAATCAAAAGTCAAAACCGGGCTGGAGAGATGGCTTAGGGGTTAAGGCGCCTGCCTCCTAAGCCTAAGAACACTGGTTCCAATCTCCAGGTCCCACGTTTAGCCAGATGCAAAGTGACACAAGGGCACAATGCCGCACTTGACCACAAGGCGGCGCACACATCTGGATTTCGTTCGCAGCAGCTGAGACACTGCTGGTGCGCCCATCTCTGTCTTCCTCTCTCTCTCTCTCTCTCTCTCTGTCTCTCTCTCTGTGTCTCTCTCCAAAAAAAAAAAATAATAATAAAAAATAAAAAGTTTTTTTTAAAAAAGAGTCAAAACCACCACACCTTGTAAATCTTGTACAGTCCCAGGCTAGGCTGGTGAATCAGCATTTGGCATGCTAGAGGATTCTGGGACTGGCGGCTCTCAAAGACAGAGTCTGGTGAGCCGCTGCCCCCAGGTCTCTGGCTGATGTTGAAGGGTTAATGAAGCCCTCGGGTCTCTTGAAGGGTTTCTAAAGTTCTAAAGTTCTTGAGACAAGCGGGCCCTAAAACAGAGGCTTGGGAATGAAGGTCAAATTCCTTGGTAATGACACATCCCCAACCTTGGGCCCGAAAAAGAAACAGAAACAAACGCCTGTTCAATGAAAAGCCACTGTTCAGCACAATAACATATTCACATCCAGCACACCGTTACCGTTAGCGCTGATAAACACTTTTAGCAGTATAGCAGGATACAAAATAAACACACAGTAATCAGTAGCCTTCCTATATACAAACAACAAACATGCTGAGGATGAAATCAGGGAATCTCTCCCATTCACAATTGCCTCCAAAAAAACCAAAAAGTACCTTGGGATAAACCTAACCCAGGAAGTGAAGGATCTCTACAATAAACACTTTAAGACACTCAAGACAGAAATTGCAGAAGACACTAGGAAATGGAAAGACATCCCATGTTCAAGGATTGGAAGAATCAATATTATGAAAAAAAGCAATCTACAAATTTAATGTAATCCGCCTCAAATTTCCAACAGCGGTCTTCAGTGAAATAAAAAAAAAAAATCCTAAAATTCTGGAAGCACAAAAAACCTTGAATAGCCAAAGCAACTCTGAGCAACAAAAATAAGGCTGGTGGTATCACCATACCTGGTGTTAAGATATATTACAGAGGCAGAGTAATAAAAACAGCATGGTATTGGCACAAAACAGACATGCAGATCAAGAGTAGAGGACCCATATGCAAATCCAGGCAGCTACAGCCATCTGGTATTTGACAAAAATGTCATAAATTATTTGCTGGGGCTGAAGAGTTGGCTTAGCAGTTAAGGCACATGCCCAGCTTTGATTCTCCAGGTCCCACATAAGCTAGATGCACATGGTGGAGCATGCATCTGGAGTTCATTTGCAGTGGCTAGAGGCCCCGGCACACCCATTCTCACTCACTCTCTATCTCTCCCTCCCTCTCTTTCTCTAACAAATAAATAAGAAAAGACAGCCTCTTTAACAAATGTTGCGGGGAAAACTGGCAATCTATATGTTGAAGGATAGATTAATAGCTCTGTGCATCTGCATGCACGAGAATCAAGTCCAAATGGACCAACGACGTTAATATTAGACCTGGAACTTTGAAACTGCTGGAGAAAAAAGTAGGGGAAGCACTTCAAGATACAGGCACAGGCAAGGACCTTCTGAACAGAACTTCAGTTGTTCATGGAGTAAGACGACCAATCAACCACCGGATCTCATGAAATTAAACAAGGCTTTTGTAAAAGCTGGGCGTGGTGGTGCACGCCTTTAATCCCAGTACTCGGGAGGCAGAGGTAGGAGGATTGCCATGAGTTCGAGGCCAGCCTGAGAATACATAGTGAATTCCAGGTCAGCCTGAGCTAGAGTGAGACCCTACCTTGAAAACCAAAAAAATAATAATAAAATAAAAAATAAAAACGCTTTTGTTCAGCAAAGGATACTGTCAATAGAGCAAAGACTAAGCCTACAGAATGGGAGATAATCTTTGCCAGTTGACAGAGGATTAAGAGCCAGGATTGACAAAGAAATAAAAAAAAAAAAAAAAACTTGAGCCGGGCGTGGTGGCGCACGCCTTTAATCCCAGCACTCGAAAACCAAAAAAAAAAAAAAAAAAAAAATAAAAAAACTAAGAAATCAAACAATTCAATCAAAAAAAAAAAAAAAAAAGAGCTATCCTGGGACAGAGAGATGGCTTAGCTGTTAAGGCACTTGCCTGTGAAGCCTAAGGACCCAGGCTCAATTCACCAGTACCCATGTAAAGCTAGATGCACATGGTAATGCACGCATCTGGAATTCATTTGCAATGGCTAGAGGCCCTGGTGTGCCTATTTTCTCCCCTTCTCTTTCTTTTTCTCCCATTGCAAATAAAAAATTTTATTAAAAACTGGGCTATGAGGGCTGGAGAGATGGCTTAGCAGTAAAGGCACATGACTGCGAAGCCTAAGGGCCCGAGTTCAAGTCTCCAGATCCCACGTAAACCAGATGCACAAGGTGGCACATGCGTCAGGAGTTCATTTGCAGTGGCTAGAGGCCCTGGCATGCCCATTCTCACTTACTCTCTCTCTTCCTCTCTCTGTCTCTAATAAATAAAATAAAATCTTTTTTTTTTTAAGGGCCATGAAGCCAGGTATGGTGCGCACGCCTTTAATCCCAGCACTCAGGAGGCAAAGGATGGAGGACTGCCATGAGTTTGAGGTCACCCTGAGACTACATAATGAATTCCAGGTCAGCCTGAGTGAGTGAGACCCTATCTCAGAAAAAAAAAAGAAAGAAAAGAAAACAGAAAGAAAGAAAAAGAAAAAGGGGGGGCTATGAAAGTGAATTCTCAAAAGAAAAAATACAGATGGCCAATAAACAGCTAAAAATATGCTCTATATCCTTAGCCATGAGGGAAATGCAAATTAAAACTACTTTGAGATTCCATCTCATTCCTGCCAGAATGGCTATCATCAAGAAATCAAATGACAATGCTGGTCAGTGTGGGGAAACCCTTCTATACTGTTGGTGGGAATGCAAACTCGAATGGCCACTACGGAAATCAGTGTGAAGGTTCCTGAGATAGCTAACAATAGGTTTACCAGCTGGGCACGGTGGTGCACACCTTTAATCCAGCACTCTGGGAGGCAGAGGTAGGAGGATCACCATGAATTCAAGGCCACCCTGAGACAACATTGTGAATCTCAGGTCAGCCTGGGCCAGAGTGAGACCCTACCTTGAAAACCAAAAAAAAAAAAAAAAAAGCAGGTGTTTACTTTGAGCCAGGAGAGTTCAAGGCCACCCTGAGACTACATAGTGAATTCCAGGTCAGCCTGGACCAGAGTGAGACCCTACGTCGAAAAACCAAAAAAAAAGAATAAAATAAATAAATAAATAAATAAATAAATAAAAATAGGTTTACCATATGACCCAGCTATAGCCTCGAAAAACCAAAAAAAAAAAAAAAGAATAATAAATAAATAAATAAGTAAAAATAGGTTTACCATATGACCCAGCTATAGCACTCGTTGGCACATATGCTAAGGACTCTACTCTTTACTATGGAGATATTTGCCCATCCATGTTTATTGCTGCTGTATTCAGAATGACTGGGAAATGGAATCAGCCTAGACGCCGATGCTGGATAACACCGATGTAGTATATTTACACAATGTTTTATTCAGCTATAAAGAAAACTGAAATTTGCAGGGAAATGGATGGATCTAGAAAGTGTTATACTAAGGAGGGAACCCAGGCCCAGAAAGTCAAACACCACACACACACTCTCTCTCTCTCTCTCATATGTAGATCCTAGCTTCAAATGTTTTGATTCGTATGTGCGTTGGACTATAAGCCAGTAGTAGAGGACAGGAAGCTCGAAAGAGGCTATAAAGGAGGGAAGAGAAGGGAGAGCTTAAGGGAAGGGTAAATTAGATACGAAAGTGGATGGCAGGGTATTGGGGGAGGGGGAATCACCTAGGGGAGAGGATAGAGAAGAGGGTTAATCAAAAGTTAAGATTTATGAGTAAGGCATACTTCTTCACTAGCTAATAATATATATGTTTAAAAAGAGAGAGGTTGAGCAGAAGTATCCTATGGAAGTGGATAATGCTGTGCCCAGAAGCCATAGATGGTTATTAGAAAATTTTTACTGTGATGGGTGAGATACCTTCCAGTGAGTTGTTAGCCATGGAAGCTCCTGATGCCCCCCAGAACATTACTGGCTCTTGGTTGGCCACCAGAACTACATGGTAAGACCTATTGCTGAAAGCCCCACATGCGTGGGCTGCAGATCATAGCAAAATCAAGCTAGAGCTGAGCTTGGAAGCCTCCTCCCTGTTGGCTAGCTGTCAGGATGCTGGAAAGACCTAGGGAGCCTGTTGGGGGAGAAAAGTCATCAATGGTCATAACCAGTGGTGAACCCCTGATTACAAGCAGGCAGCACCATGCCTGGTTTATGCAGTGCTAGGGATTGGACCCAGGGCAAGCGCCCTGCCAACTGAGTTGCAGCCCCAGCCCTTAGTAAAGAATCTTAAAGTGGAGATGTTATCTTAGACTATCCAGGTGTGTCTGAAATGCTGTCACAAATGTTTTTATTGTTAGCAAGAGATAAGGTAGACAACACACATGCACACACACATACAGAGAGAGAGAGAGAGAGAGAGAGAGAGGGAGGGAGAGGGGGAAGAGGGTCATAGGAGGTGGAGCAGTTGAAGACATCATTCAGCTGGTCAGGAAGATGGAGGAAGGCGCTACAATTCTACAAATGTCAGTGGCCATCAGAATCTGGAAAGGGCATAAAATAGACTTTCCCCTAGTGCCTCTGGTCACACTCGGGGGGTGTGGCTGTGCCACCACCTTGGTTTCAGCTTAGTCATAGTGATTATAAACTTCTGGCCTATAGAACCACAGAAGAATCTTAAATAACTTGTCATTTTAAGCTATTGATGATAATATGTTATAGCGACCATAAGAAACTAATAGTCCATTCCACTCTGGGGGCTACTGGATTCTAATCAGGGGATCCAATGTCTAAAACACAGACAGAAGGAGAGATTTTTTTAAAGAAATGTCAGGGGTAGTATGCTTGCCTAAGACACGCGAGGACCTGAGTTCCATCCCCAGGACTGGGGAAAAAAAATAAAGGAAAAGCACAACATTCCAGGTCCTTATTCACACCTGCGGTGATGAACATTGGAAGGAAGGCTGGAGAGATGGTTCAGCGGTTACCCCTAAGAGCCCAGGTTCAATTCCCCATTACCCACGTAAAGCCAGATGTACAAAGTGGTACATGTACCTGGAGGTCATCTGCAGTGGCTAGAGACCCTTGTGCTCCCATTTCTCTCTTTGTGTCCTTTGTGTCTCTCTTCTATTTCTCTCTCTGCTTGCAAATAAACAAGCATATATATATATATATATATATATATATATATATATATATATATATATATTTGGAAGATTGGGGCAAAAAGGGGTAATGCAGCCGAGCTGTGCCGTGTTTCTAGAAGGGTCAGATGCACAGGGCATTGACAAGCATGCTCCCAGGCCATTCCTCCACCTTTGGTCCTGCTGTCCTCTGGATGCGGTCTCAGGCAGGCACAAGTCGATCAGGCTGCAGCAGAGCAGGCATCAGAAGGAAACTCCAAGCCTTTTTCTACCTGTCCAGCCTCCCGTCAGTCCCCTGCTCCTTTCACATACTGTATGGAGCCACAGTGGGCCCTGACCTGCCAACACAGCAGCAGGGTCTTGGCACTTGCTCCTGTGGCAGCCTGGACCCTTCTTCCTCCAGTCTCCTGTGGTTGATGGCCTCCCATCACTCAGCCTCGGCTCAGAGGTCACTTCCCCTGGCTGCCCTAAGGCATGAGACCTCCCCTGGGTACCTTCTCTTTCATAACCGTGTCGTTTCTTCTAACCCTCCCACACTGCATAATTACCTGTTATTTTTCTTAAGAGAGAACATGCTAGAGATACAGACAGAGAGAAAGAATTGGCCTTCTAAGACCTCAGCCATTGCAATAGGACTCCAGACGCCTTCACCACCTAGTGGACATGTACAACCTTGTGCTTGCCTCACCTTTGTGCATCTGACTAACGTGGGTACTGGGCAGTTGAACATGGGTCCTTAGGCTTTATAGGCAAGCGCCTTAATCACTAAGCCAATGTCTCCAGCCACCCACGACCCTCCGTCTGCAGGCTCCAGGGGGTACAGGGACTGTGTGCCCAATGTAGAAGTATGTTTTGGGCACACAATAGATTCTCAGTATATTTTGAATGAGTGAATGAATAAATGGATGAATTTGCAGCTTGGGGACTATATGTCTGGGGCTCCGTCCCAACATACCTTATCTTGGCCTTGCTAAAAGCCAGCTCCTCTTCGTTGCAGAAGTCCAGTGACACATCCTCGGTGTCATCCACCAGGGCCTGGGACACACGAGGCGAAGATGGCAGGCTGGCCCACACCTGACCTCCAACCTCCAAACGTATAAGCTCTGCCCTCCCGAGCTTATCTCTACACTAGGCGTCCCTAGTGGTCCCTCCCCACCCTCCTGGTCACTCCCATACAGCACAGTTCCAGGCTCAGGCATCTTTCCTCCGGCCACCCACCCTTCCAGGCGCTTCTCTAGGCTCCTCTCCATTTCTCTCCCAGCGTAGCATCCCTGATGCCTACCTGCTTCATCCTCCCGGGAGCCGTCCCGAGCCCAAGATGCAGACTCCAGACTCCGGTTGCCACCCAAGGTCTCCGATGCCCCGCAGACAAGGGGCTTTGGGGATGCTGAAGCGCAGCTGCGCACTGGTCACCGGTGGAGGCGGGGCGAGGCCCAGCGCGCAGTCGCAGGCTGGGGAGGGGGCGCCCTCCGCGGCGAGGCGGGGCCTGGGAGGGTCCCCAGAGAGGAGCGCCGAGACCATACGCGCCAAAGACCAGGCAGACCTGGAGGGCAGGGCGAGTTCAGTTCACTGGGAGCTGTGGCAGGAAGGGGACCAACCTGCGCAAGATCCTGGGAGGAATGGTGAGGGTAGGTCAGAGAATATTGCTGGTGTTCTAGAAAACTGGCCAGGGATGAATGAATGGCAGTCCAGGTCAGCCACATTCAGAGCTCGGAGAAGAGCAGTTTCTCTATAAATGGAAGGTTTTCTGGGCCAGTGACTCAGGCCTGTGATAATCGCTTGAGAAGGTTGAAATAGAAGCATGACAAATCCGAGGCCATCGTGGGCCACCAAGCTAGTTTAAAGGCCTGCCTGGACAACATAAAGAGTCCCTGCCACTAAAAGTAAAAATAAATAAATAGAAAAGGGGTTTGGAACCATAGTGCTTGCCTTCCAGGTATAAAGACCTGAGTTCAGTCCACCAGCTCCCACATAAATGGTTGAAGTGGTGGTGTCTGCAGTGGAGGTGAAGACAGGCAGATCCCTGGAGCTCACTGACCAGCCAGTATAGCCTGGTTGGTGGATTCCAGGCCAGTAATATGCCGTCTTAGAGGAGGTGGACAGTGTTTCTGAAGACGACCCTCAAGGTTGTTCTCTGGCCTCCACATGTTACATATATGTGTGCCCACAACGCACACATTCACACAAAAGAAAGGGGGTCTAGAGGGTGTTGGGTGGCTTAGTGGGAAAGTGTTTGCTTACCATGCACAGGTCCGAAGTCCAATTCTCAGGCCCCAAAAAAAAAATCCACAAGTACTGGGATTGGGGAGAATGCTCAGTGGTTAAAAGCACTTGCTTACAAAACCTGATGGCTCCAGTTTGATTATCCAGTACCTACTTAAAAGCCAGATGCATCTGGAGTTTGCTTGCAGTGGTAAGAGGCCCTGGCTCACTCATTAATTCCCCCCATGTCTCCTTGCAAATAAAAATAATACATATATATATATTTTAAAAAGCGCTTCCCATGGGCTGGAGGGATGGCTTTGCAGTTAAGGTGCTTGCCTGCAAAGCCTAAGGACCCAGGTTCAATTCCCCAGTACCTACATAAACCAGAAGCACAAGGTGGTGCATGTATCTGGAGTTTGTTTGCAGTGGCTAGAGGCCCTGGTGCACCCACACTTTTTCTATATCTGCCTCTTTCTCTCTCCCTTTCTCTCTCCCAAAAAATAAATAAATACATAAATAAATACAGTTTTTAAAAAATGTGTTTCCCGGACCTGGAGAGATGGCTTAGTGGTTAAGCGCTTGCCTGTGAAGCCTAAGGACCCCAGTTCAAGGCTTGATTCCCCAGGACCCACGTAAGCCAGATGCACAAAGTGGTATATGCATCTGGAGTTCGTTTGCAGTGGCTGGAGGCCCTGGCACGCCCATTCTCTTCCTCCCTCTCTCTCTCTCTCTCTCTCTACCTCTTTCTCTCTCTGTCATTCTCAAATAAATAAATAACCAAAACTTTAAAAATGTGTTTCCCAAACCAACACTGTGCAGCATTTCCAGGAGCTTCTAAAACCCACAGCACCCACGTAATACTGTAGGCTACTT
Organism: Orientallactaga sibirica; assembly: GCA_036365145.1. Taxonomy (NCBI): domain Eukaryota; kingdom Metazoa; phylum Chordata; class Mammalia; order Rodentia; family Dipodidae; genus Orientallactaga; species Orientallactaga sibirica. Next base: position 39,182,912 of record JAEOAD010000008.1, on the reverse strand, counting down.
AAATCAGGGCTGTGGGGCTGGGATCTGCCACCAGCGTGGCAAAGCTCCCAGATCTTGGGCAGCTTCAGTGAGGAACACCTTGGTGCGTCCCACTGTGCAGTGAGCACAGGAAAGGCCTGGGGATCTGCTTTGAATGTGATTCAGAGATCTGCACTTCCCATGTGAAGCCCAGGCTGCTGCTCTCTGGAACACTCTGCGGTGTCAGCATCTAAGACCACCAAGGTCTGGTGTGCTTGAAAGTGCTGTTGGCTCCTCCTACCCCAAGCTGGCTCCAGACACAGATGGCGGCTATGAAGCCAAGTCCCCACCAGGCCCGACCACCAGGAGATGATTAGGGAGGAAGGATTCACGGTGGTGGCCAGGTGGAGGTGAAAAGCCGTTGGAGGAGGACATTTAGGGGCTTTTCAGACTCCGACCCTGAAAGTCAGGAGCAGCTGGTATCTGTTGTTGGGCCCTGGGGAGGTGGGAAAGCCCCCTTGGAAACCCCATTGGGGCCAACTGACATTCTCGGCCACCGTATCTGCTATTGGCAGAGATGACGCTGCAAACCTGTTCTCCCACCGTCTGACCTGTCCCCACTGGGCAGAAGATAGGACAGAATCCAAGGATTGTACAGGGAGTTCGTCACTGGTCCCTCAAGCTCATTTCCACCACACTGTAAGTGGAGTTTGAGGGCAGAAGCCAGGGCACAGACAAGGTCCCGCAAGCCAAGCTCAGCCACTTGTCTCGATATACCAGCAAAGAGATTAGTAATGGTGAAAACAGAGAGATCTAATCAGTACACTGAAGGAAATCAAACAGATTAAGGGGTTCTGTGACCCTGAGCTTGTCTTTGGGTCGCTGCATGAGCTTTCAGCTTAGTAGAGGAAGAAGTGGGGCAAAGGATAAGATATCTGTATAGTTCAGGTGTTCTGGTCAAGGTGTGCTTTGTTTGGCCCATCATCGTTTCAGCCAGGATCCTACAAGGTGATCCAATAAACCGTTGAAGTTCTGACAGTGTCATCACCCAAGGGCGCAAGGCTGGTTCTTTTCGTACATGATCTGCGTGGAGGTGCAGCCTCGCTATCATATTTGCATGGCCTCATCAGGGGTTCTGTGGTACACCGTCCAGGGGTGTTTGGATAACACGAAATGAACGTACCACAGGCAAACTATGGTTTACTGGAGGGTCAGGGAGATGAGTTTGAGCGCTTACCCCACTGACTGTTCTCGGGCCTTTATTTAGATTCAGGTAGCCAAAGCTGGAGGGAGTCTGAGCATAAGACAGATCTGATCAGTTTGCATCGGACCGGATCATGAGTTGTTTGTTTAGGTTTATTTCATCAGGAGATTTCTGGAGAAGCTGTGTGTTTTTCATCTTCAAGAAGCTCCACCCAAGGCTCATAGCTTTCCATGCCCCCAGGCTTAGCCTGTGCAAAGATTAGCCTTATTCCATCCAATCAGCTTGGTCTCCACGGGGTTCCAGGCTCTGCTGTTCCAGGGCCCTCTGAGACCGCAGGTTTAGGTTGGTGGTTTTCTCGATGCCTTCAGTCTTGAAGGGGGGGAGAGGTGAGACAGGCCCCTTGAGCTGGTAACATGCCAATGTACAGAGGTAAGCAGGTGGCCCAGAGTAAAGGAGACAGTCACAAAATGCCAGGCTTTTCCTTACCTTGAGGGTCCAAGTGAAGAACCAGTGATTTTTAGCCAAAGCAGTGTGATCAGGCTGGAGAGATGGTTTAGTGGTTATAAGGCACTTGCCTGCGAAGCCTAAGGACCCAGGTTCCATTCCTCAGAACTCACATCAGCCAGAGGCACATGGTGACACATGCATCTGGAGTTCATTTGCAGTGGGTAGAGGCCCTGGTGTGCCCATTCTCCCTCTCTAATAAATAAATTAAAATAAAATTAAAAATATGTTTGTTTTTTTTTTTAAGCAGTGTGCTGGGCATGGCAGCACATGCCTTTAATCCCAGCACTTGGGAGGCAGAGGTAGGAGGATCGCCATGAGTTCAAGGCCACCCTGAGACTGCATAGTGAATTCCAGGTCAGCCTGGACTAGAGTGAGACCCTACCTTGAAAAGCCAGAAATGAATTCAAAAAAGCAGTGTGATCAGGTCACCTATTACTGGTAGATTTCAGGGTCTCTAAGATGGGGCTTAGGAACCTCTTTTCTGAAGGGCCCTGGGGAAATTTGGAGCAGAGATTTGTGGGAAATGCTGACTCCCCACAACACACACAGCTTTGCTGTTCTTGGTTCTCTGGGAAGGAAGCCAAACTTCGAGGCACAGCCCCATCTCTAGACCTGTAGATGGGCACTGGAAAGGGCCTCTAGACTCAGGCAGCCACTGGGGGCTGGATGACTATTGCAGCTCAATGTTTAGTGTCAGCAGGCCTGGCAGGGCCTGTGCAGAACACACCAGCTCTGTGGCCTCAGTCTGCACATCAAGAGTCAGGACAAGGATCAGGAACTTCAGGCCAACAGGGCTTTCTTTTTTCTTTTTCTTTTTTTATTTGAGAGAGAGAAAGAGGGAGAGAGAGATAGAGAGATAGAGAATGGGCACACTCCAGCCACTGCAAACGAACTCCAGATGCATGTACCCCCTTGTGCATCTGGCTTATGTGGGTCCTGGAGAATCGAACCAGGATCCTTTTGGCTTTGCAGGCAAACGCCTTAACCACTAAGCCATCTCTCCAGCCCCAACAGGGCTTTCTTTCCCTACCGGTGGCTGGGACAGTAGGTAGCAGCTGTTGTTATCCAATGGCAGGTGCTTCTTGGACCTCTAGCCTCCTCTTGAAGCCCCTGGGGTTCGGCAGGCCCCTCTTATCTCCCGTGCTGGGAGGAGTGTAAGAACTATCATGTAGCCGGGTGTGGTGGCGCATGCCTTTAATTCCAGCACTCGGGAGGCAGAGGTAGGAGGATCGTTGAGAGTTTGAGGCCACCCTGAGACTATCATGTCTTGCCTTGTCAGGGCCTCTGACCTTTCTTCCCTAGCTCTTGTCATGCCTGGGCTGAGATCCCCAGAAACCCACAAATTCCTTACTACTTCCTGCTGTGTGCTGGCTGACCTTCCCTCAAGGTTAAAAATAGGAGATCCCTTCTTAGGGACCTCACCCTCACCTGACTTGGCTGGGTCCCTCTCTAGTTCGGGTATCTAGACCACAGTTAGACATGTTTGTTTTCTTTCTAGAACTTTCTTCTTTTTATTTTTCTTTTTTTCTTTTGGTTTTCCGAGGTAGGGTTTTACTTTAGTCCAGGCTGACCTAGAATTCACTATGCAGTCTCAGGCTGGCCTCGAATTCACTCCTACCTCTGCTTCCCAAGTGCTGGGATTAAAGGCATGCACCACCACACCCGGCTTTTTTGGCTTTTTCAAGATAGGGTCTCACTCTGGCCCAGGCTGACCAGAAACTCACTCTCTAGCCCCAGACTGGCCTTAAATCAAACTCCTACCAATCTTCCTACTTCAGCCTCCCCACTGCTGGGATTAAAGGTGCCACTATGCCCGGTTCTTTCTAGCACTTTCTATCATTTTTAATCCTCTTTTTAAATTTTTTTTGTTTATTTTTATTTGAGAGTGACAGAGAGAGAGAGAGAGAGAGAGAGAGAGAGAATGGGCGTACCAGGGTCTCCAGCCACTGCAAACGAACTCCAGATGCATGCATTGCCTTGTACATGTGGCTTATGTGGGTCCTGGGGAATCAAGCCTCGAACCGGGTCCTTAGGCTTCACAGGCAAGCGTTTAACCACTAAGCCATCTCTCCAGCCCCGTATCTTCTTGTTTTTTATGGGCTTGGCAACCTTTCTCCTCCCTATGCTCAGCTTCTGTTCAAAGAAGACAGCACACAATGGGCATGGGAGCACTGCGGGATAAGTGAGGAAAAGGTGACAAACCCTAGGAATTGAGCGCAACAGAAAACTTCTGCTCAGCCTGTGGATGAGGCTACTGTAGCTCACGGGCAAAGAGACCTGGATTCTTACCAAGGTCTGGTCTGAGTGAAAGTCTGTCTACCTTTCTTTTCCTCTTCCCCTCTTTTTCTGTCTCTCTGTCTCTACCTCTACATATCTGTACATATGTCTGTCTGTAACACACACCAGGGCATGTGCTATCTGTTCCCCCCACCCACTCTTTTCAAACTCCTGCTCTAGTCACACTTAAACACTGAGGTTTGGAGCCCAGAGCTTCCACTGCCCCGATGCTACACTGCAGTAAACTGGGCTAGGCAGGGCGGGGCAGGGCAGTGGGATTCCAGTTCTAAACCCCTGGCCTTGTAGGGGCAGGGCGATGTCCAAGAAGGAGAAACTGGCTGGCAGTTCCAAGAGCCAGCAGAGTCACCATTTACGGGAAATGCACCGGCTGAGGAGAAAGGGTGGCAGTCAATAGCTTGTCCCTGGCTCGTGTCCAGGCTGGCTGAGGAAGCTGTGAGCTACATTAGAGTCATTCCCTGGCAGTGTGACCCAGAGTTCCTTCCCTGGCAGTATAGTGTGACAAAGCCAGACCTGCCAAGAGGCATGCACCTCCATGTCTTCACTAAACATTAAAGCAAAACAAAAACATTACTGGGTTGATCCATGAACACAAAAACGGTACTGTGTTGGTTCGGGAAGTAGGCAGTCACGTGTATGTCTTGCTTGGGTTTAAAGCTGTGTTGACCTCTTATCAGCGCAGAGATCTGGGACAGGTGACTGAACTGCGAGCCTCAGTTCCTTGTATGTGAAGTGAGAGCGATGGGACGTAATGCTGGGGACTATTGATGGAATAAAGGACTTCCTCTTTATCACCTGCTCAGAAGGCAGGTGGCATAGAGAGTATTTCTTGTTTTTTTCTTTTTTCAAAAAGTATACTTAATTTATTTATTTATCTGAGAGTGAGAAAGATGCAGAGAGAGAGAGAGAGAGAGAGAGAGAATGGGCGCACCAGGGCTTCCAGCCACTGCAAACAAACTTGACGCACGCGTCCCCTTGTACATCTGGCTTATGTGGGTACTGGAGAATTCAACCAGGGTCCTTTGGCTTTTCAGGCAAACACCTTAACTGCTAAACCACCTTTCCAGCCCTGAGAGTATCTTTTTTGTTGTTGTTGTTTTGTTTTTCGTGCTAGGGTCTCTCTCTAGCCCAGGCTGACCTGGAATTCACTATGTAGTCTCAGGGTGGCCTCAAACTCACAGCGATCTTCCTCCCAAGTGCTGGGATTAAAAGCATGTGCACCACGCCTGGCTGAGAGCATCTTTTTAAAATTTTTATTTTTAAAAATGTATTACTATTATTATTGTGTTTTATCGAGGTGGGATCTCATTCTAGCCCAGGCTGGCCTGGAATTCACTCTGTAGTTTCAGGGTGGCCTTGAACTAATAGTGATCCTCCAACCTTTGCCTCCCGAGTGCTGGGATTTAAAGGCGTGTGCCACCATGCCCAGCTTAAAATATTTTTAAATTTTTATTTATTTGAGTGAGAGGGAAAGACAGAGAGAGAGAATGAGCACACCAAGGCCTCTAGCCACTGCAAACGAACTCCAGGCACATGTGCCACCTTGTGCATCTGGCTTACGTGGGTCTTGGGGAGTCGAACCTGGGTCCTTTGGCTTTGCAGGAAAGTGCCTTAACCACTAATCCATCCCACCAGCCCTGGAGAGTATCTTTTTTACACAAATATATTTATTTATTTATTTATTTATTTATTTATTTATTTATTTATTTGAGGGAGAGACGGAAAGAGAGTGAGTATGGACACACCAGGGCCTCCTGCCTTTGCAACAAACTCCAGATGCATGTGCCACTTTGCGTATCTGGCTTTACATGAGTGCTGGGGAATTGAATCCAGGCCATCAGGCTTTGCAGGCAGGTACCTTTAACTGCTGAGCCATCCTGTCAGCTCCAAGCATGTCTTTACTAAATTAACTCAGTCAGGCCACCTTGGTTACCATTCCTGGAGTAGGCAAGGGGCATGGGATGATAACCATATGGAGACTGGGGCTTCAAGAGATTTTGTGTGTATGTATGTATGTGTGTGTGTGTGTATGTGTGTGTGTGTTCACGTGTGTGGATGTAATGTGTGTCAGGGTGCACGTGCAAGTGTATGTGTGTGCATGTGGAGGGAGCAGAGGTCAGTGTTGGAGTCTTCCTCAGTTGTTCTCCACCCTATTCTTTGAGAGAAGGTCTCTCACTGAACCGCAAGTTCACCAATTCAGCTAGACTGGCTGCCCAGTGAGTCCCAGGCATTCCCTCTCTCTGCCTCCTCAGTGCATGTGCTACAACACGGAGCTTTTATGTAGGTGCTGGGGCCCCAAACTCAGGTCCTTATGCTTGTGCAACAAGCATCATACCCACCGAGTCACTCTCCCAGCCCTTTGAGAGCATTTTAAGCAGGGTACAGTTTAAACAAGGTTGTCATAAAGTTTACAGCCCAGAGCAGTCACTGGCTGGAGAGAACCATGACAAAACCATGAGACAGTCTCCAGTCTTGCCTTCCGCAGCTGGCTCTTCCTGTCACTCAAAGCTAGGGGTGTTGACTATGCCAAAAGTGACCCCACCATAGTGCCAGTCCAAGGCCAAGTCCAACTTGCAGTCATGTTTGAGCTGACAGTTGTTCACATCATGACAGACAGGAAGCAGAGAGACGGGAAGGGGCTAGGAACAAGATCTCTCCAAAGATCGGCTTCCCCAGGAACACATTTCTTCCAGCTAGTTTCCCCCAACAATTTCTACAAGCTCCCAAGACAGTGCCACCAGCTTGGGAACAAGTACTCAGCACATGAGCCCATGGGGGACATTTGAGGTGCATCTACAACAGGTGATTAAGGTAACACGAGGTCTTGGGGATGAGCTCATTGGTGACTTTTACATGCATGTTTCTTTCATGTCACTGTGAAGGAATACGTGATAGCAGCAGCCCAAGGGTGGCTCATCATTAGAGGGGAGACAGTCCATCACGAGAGCAGGCAGCGCCACGGTGGCGGAGGCATGCTACGGCTTGCTCACATCTTAGTAGACCAAGAAGCACACATGCCAGAGGCCAATCTTGGGAGTCACTCCCTTAGGACTGTCATCTGACTTCTTTGAGACTAAGATCTCTCATTGATCTGGAACTTACCCAGGATGCTAGACTGACTGGTCAGCAAGGCCCAGGGATCCTCTGTCTCTGCTTCCCCAGCACCAGGATTGTAAGTGTATTCCACCATTCCTGGCATTTCCTTCCTCCACCCCCCCCTTCCTCCCTCTCTCCCTCCCTCCCTCCCTCCCTTCCTGTCTTCCTTTGTTGAGACAACGTCTCTAGCCCAGGCTGACCTTGAACTCACTATAGCCCAGGCTGGCTTTGAACCCATAGTGATCCTCCAACCTCTCCAGTATTGGAATTGCAGGCATGAGCCACCACACCTGACTTTTTTTAAATTTTTTTGAGGTAGGGTCTTATTCTAGCCCAGGATGACCTGGCATTCACTGTGCAGTCTCAGGGTGTCCTCAAACTTATGGTGATCTACCTACCTCTGCTTCCCAGGTGCTGGAATTAAAGGCGTGAGCCACCACACCCAAGCTATACCTGGCATTTTTACACAGGTTCTGGGGATGGAACCCCCCGTCTTCCAGCTTACAAAGCAAACACATTGCTGACTGAGCTCTGTCCCTCCATTCACATACTGGTGGGTACCTTGGCTGATTCCGTATCTTGGCTACACGGTCTCATTTTATTTTTTCAGAGAGTATGAAGACCATGGATCTCAGTAGCTCCCTGTTGTATAGCAAATTCCTCAAGACAAACTTTTCATTTCTCAGTCACCTCCAAAACATGACACCCATAATTCATCATTTTAATTCTTTTGGAAAAGTCCCAACCACACAGCAAGATTTGAGAAAGGCCTCACTGTGAGTTTGATGGGCTCAGGTGTGGCCACTTCTGCCATGAAGGCTGCCACAGCCAGGAGACTCCCCCCAGCTGTTCTCAGGGGACTTCCATTCATGGGCGTCCAACAGCCACCCGGTGCTCTCTGAAGCACATTATACAGGTTGTGTGTGTGTGTGTGTGTGTGTGTGTGTGTGTATGCATGTATGCATGTATGTACGTATGTATGTATGAGTGTATGTGGAGGTTGGGACATCAATCTTGTCCTTCTGCCTTGCTTGAGCGTCTCTTGTTTGTGCCACTGTGAACGCCCATGAACTTTGGGATTCATCTGATTCATTCTACTTCCCATTGCCAAAGCCTCATTAGCATATAGGCAAATGCACTCCTTTTGTCCATCTTTATGAGGGTTCTGGGGATCTGAACTCCGGTTGCCAGGCTTGCACAAGCAAATGCTTCTCACCACTGATCCATTTCCATGAGGCAGGTCTTGTTGGTTTCTTTCTAGGTGGGAAGCAGCAGCCCCAAGAAGGGAAGAAGCTGGGCTGGCCAGAGGTCATCAGGCTGTGTAAGACACGCCTCTCTGGCTCCCTTCTTGCAGTCCATTCTGTACACCACATGTAAGGAAGTGTAAGAGAAAAGCAAACGAAAACCCCGGACTTGATCTCTACAGGCAAGACCATTTGTTGAGAGAAACAGTGAGGGGCCACTGAGCCAGGCTAGAGTGCAAGTTTATACGGAGAATCCTAAGAAAAACAGACTGGACCAGGTGCAGTTGATAAGAAAATTGTAGTTGTTTGTGTCCTTGTTCAGAACAGGCTTCTTCAGCCAGGAGTGTCTAAGGGAGGAGACTCAGACTATCTCTGGTCCTTCAAGGCTGTCTAGGCTAAGGGGAGTACATCACTCAGGGAAGGGTGCCAAAGTTCTTTATTGCCCGAAAGCTTTAGGGATAGCTATTAACTCTTTGGTTCCCTTTCGTTTTCAGGGAAGAGTATTAACCATTCACCACGTGTGAGGTAAAATGATTGCCACACAGTAAGTAAATCCTGTAGTGCATTCCCAAAGGCTTCCCACTGCCAACATGATCAAGTCTCATGTTTTCAGAACTCAGCCCTGGAGCTTCTGCCATCTTGGCTCTGGGCTCTGCTGTGATTTGAATCTACAACATCCCCCACAGCCTTGTGTTTTGAATACTTATTCCCTTGCAGGTGATGCTATTTTGGGAGAGTGTGAAAACTTTAGGAAGTATGGTATGGCTAAAAGAAGTTGGTCTGGCCCCACTTCCTGTCTTGCTCTGCTTCCTGATCCACTGTAATTTGAACATCCTCCCACTGCTGCCATGAGCTGAGCTGCTCGGCCATGCTTGCCACACCGTGTTGGACTGGAGGCAAATGCCATACTCTTACACTGTGGTTCAAGATGAACTCTTCCTCCTTTTGGTTCTGTTGGGTACTTTATTGCATCAACACAAAACTAACTAATACAGGCCACCTACATCACCAGCTCCAGCCATATAACCCTTTTTAGTGGCTCTCCTTAGGATTCACAAGGTTTATTCCTGCTGTGGAGACTTTGGCTGGTATGTCACATGGTGGCTGTTTTATATCCTTCAGGTGGCAGCTAAGACGACACTTTCCTTGTGTCTGTATGTGTCTGTGTACGTGTGCACGTGCGTATATTCATGTGTATGCAGGTGCATGTGTGTGGGTGTTCATGCACGTGTGTGCACATGTGTGGAAGCCAGAGGATGACTTTAAGCATCATTTCTCAGACGCTGTCATCCTTTTTGTTTGCTTGTTTTTGAGGCAAGGTCTCTCCATAGTCTGGACCTCATGAATTAGGCTAGATGGCCAGCCAGTGAGCCCCAGGGAATCCTCCTATCTTGCCTCCCCAGTGCTTGGATTATAAGTTCACATCACCACACCTGGCTTTATTTTTTACATGGGTTCTGAGCTCAAATTTTCATGCTTGCAAAGCAAGCACCTTACTGAGCTGTCCTTCCAGCCTCTGATGTCACTTTCTGGAGCCTCCACAGCTGGTGTCCTGCTAGGATCTTTCAGGGCTTGTGTTCCCATATTTACAGCTGCCTCACACTCTGCTTGGGGATTTTCTCTGCCCTCGAGACACCATCAGACCCAGCAGCAGAGTCCAGAGGAGCCAGGGTGCTAACATCCAGGAGCTTCCCCCACTGAGGACTCCCAGGAGTTGGTGTCCACATACCGGATCCCCTCGTCCTGTGGCAGATGGAGCAACACGGAGGCTCAATTCCACAGTTTTTCAGAAGTCCCAGGGGAATGGAGTTCCCACCAAGGGGACCTGCTCAGCAGTGCTCTCCAGTTCTCCTTCCCTTCCCTGACCCACATCCCCTCCCCTTCCCAGAGCTTCCTTCCTGTGATCCGCCCATGCTCCGGCCTGAGCCTTGGCCTCTAGAATGCTTTATAGCCTATGACCACATCCCAGCCTCGGAGAATGTGACCTCACTTAGAGAAAGGCTCTTTACAGACATGATTTTAAAACTTTGCAATCATTACTTCTCTCATTGCTACGAAAGAATGCCTGACGCAAATAACTTAAGGAAGGTAGGGTTTATGTCTTTGCT